>JAGPOW010003648.1:33384479-33484434 GCA_030014935.1 Caiman crocodilus
AGGCACCCCAAGGGAGGCACTCGGAGCCTGGAAGGTGGGCGGGCGCAGGGAGGTGGGCGGCTCAAAACGGGAGCGCCCCCTACTGGCCCGCCACACTCCTCATGGAAAAATTGGCCAACTGCAGCCTCGGCTACACAACAGTTCAATGCCTGAGAAATTGGCTCCAAGATTGGACCCAGAGAGTAGTGGCTGGGAAGCATAAAGGCACGCTGTGACCAGTGGTGTCCCCTAAGGCTCTGTCCTTAGACCAGTTCTCTTTAACATCTTTATCAACGATGTGGACATTGGTGTCAGAAGCGCACCGACTAAGTTGGCCAATGACACTAAAATTTGGGGCATAGCGTCCACACCTCAGGACAGGCTAGTGATCCAGGCTGACTTGGATAAGCTTAATAAGTGGGTGGACACAAACCTGATGATGTTCAATATCCATAAATGCAAGGTACTCCACCTTGGGGGAAAAAATCCCGCAGCATGCTTATGGGCTCAGCAGTGCTACGCTTGCTAGTATCACTGCTGAAAGAGACTTGGGGGTCATGATTGACGACAAGATAAACATGAGCCACCAATACAATGTTGCAGTTGGTAAAGCAGACAAAACCCTGGCTTGCATCTATAGATGCTTCTCAAGTAAATCTCAGGATGTCACCCTCCCACTGTACTCAGCCTTGGTGAGGCCTCAGCTGGAGTACTGCATCTAGTTCTGGGCTCCACAATTCAAGAAGGATGTCAAGAAGCTTGAGAGAGTCCCGAGGAGAGCCACACGCATGATCAGAGGGAAAGAGAATAGGCCATATGAAGAGAGGCTGAGAGACAGTCTGGAAAAGCACATGCTCAGGGGGGACCTGGTGGCTGCTTATAAGTACAGAAGGGGTATACATCAGGATCTGGGAGAAGGTCTGTTCACCAGATCACCCCAAGGAACAACAGTCATAAACTCTTCCAAGACCACTAAGAAAAGATGTCTTACTGTCCAAGCCCCCAAGACTTGGAATAGACTCCTTCCAGAAGTGATGCAGGCACCTACTGTGGAATCATTCAAGAAATGCTTGGATGCTTATCTTGCTGGGATCCTTTGACTCTATCTGACTTCCTGCCCCTGGGGCAGGAGGCTGGACTTTATGATCTTTGAGGTCCCTTCCAGCCCTAATGTCTATTAAATCTATGAAAAACTATTAAATCTGCTTATATGTCCCAAAATAAGAGTCCTTACTCAGTTTAAGCACCCGATGATGCACTAGCCTGAGTAAATCTACTCTTTTTAGCAAACAACCAGCAAATCAGAACTTCAATGATTCACTGAAGGGCCAGGTCAACTCCCACAGACTTCAGTGGGAATTGGTTCAAGCATGTCTAACACCCCCAAAGCATATCACCAGGGAATGCTGCACAGAGGTATGCTGAACCCACTCTGTGGGTATGTCTACATGTGCAAAAGATCCAGGAGTAGTTTATGTTCTCGGCCAAATGTCTACATGTGCAGAGAAGCAGGAGCAGATTTGCAGTTATCAATTATTCATGGGCCTTACTTTACAAGCTGAAGGGCATGACCTTCATATGTTCCCATGGGGTAATTTCCAACCCCAGATGCATATTTTGTGCAATATCTTAAAGTTAATTCATTCTAAAAAAAAAATATTTTTAGGACATTGTCACTTGTACCTCAGTGCATAATATCTCCAAAGAACAGCCGGCTTGCATGAATGGTTTGCTCTTTGTGGATGAAAAACTGCCCAGAGTAACATGTTATCCTAGGCATGAATGTGTTTTTTCTGTATGGGGCAGCAACTTACCCGAAGCCCATGTTAACACATTGGGTAACTTGTTACCCCAATGCAATTTCTATATAAATGAGAGTCCTAGACCTGTTCAGCCACTTTGGGTAGATGCATCTGAAAGGTTAGCCTTCATTCACACCTCATTCATGTCAACTTCAGATATCCATGATAACTAATGGATGGCCATCCTCCACTCTGCTTTTGCTTTTGATGGGGATCTCACCCTAGTTTCCTATATTTCAAAGAAGTCCAAAGTTATGCTGTTGCTGTCAAGCATGTACCATGACCTGTCAGTGGGTAGATGAGGGTAAAGAAAGCTGGACATCATCCATGACTACAATAAAAACAAGGGTGGGGTGGATAACCTTGACAGCTTAGTCCTTATGAACACCTGCAGTCAAAAAATCAACAGGTGGTCAATGACACTATTTTTCAATATGCTGGATGTGGCTGCCATTGCCAGGCTCATTTGGCTAGGCCACAATGCAAACTGGAAGCAAAGATCACACTTAAGAAAAGGGCACTTTTTTTTGCAGGAGCTTGGAGGTCAGTTAATTGATGCACAAATAAAACAAAGAATGATGGATACATGTAATCTGTCAAGTCTGGTATGATTTCCCTAAATTACAAATTGCCACAACACACCTCAGGAGAATCTTCTGCAAGCATGAGTAGACATTGTGCTTTTTGTCCAAGAACAGATGACTACAAAACCCAGAAATGATGCAAAGGTTGTATGTGATTTGCTTGTGTGCACCACGGTACATCACTGCTGTCTTGTGAGGAATGCAATATTTAGTTAAAACAGTTAGGAAATGTTTTTGGAAGTAATTGTTAGTTTGAAACAGTATGAGCTACAGACTTAGCAAATTGTTCATTCACATTTTCAAACTCTAAAAAAAGCTTAAATTTTGTTCATAGTTCTAGTTAAATAATATTTTGGATTCAAATCATCAGAAATACTCTTTCAAATTGTGGCAGGGCACTGGTAGTGCCTGCCACTTTAACAACTGGGCCAAAGAGTGGCAGGTGCCTGATGGTAGTGGCCATTTTAAGGCCCAGATCTCTGAGCTGAGGGCAGTCCATGATCATGATCAGCCAGCAGAAAAGAAACACTTCTCTGCTGAGCTTTGCCAGGAACACCTTGGAGGTAAGGGTGAGGCTATGGGGATGGCTTGGAGGCTTCATTGGTCTTAGGCATGACCTAAAACTGCACCCTACCATTGCAGGAAGACCTGGTGGGGCTGCTGATGGTGCAGCAGTCTCCGTGTAAATGCCAGGAGTGATTACCTTCCCGGTGTAAGACAGATTGGAACGCCTTAACCTCAGACCCCACTTTTGGGTGGTCATATAATACAGTGAAGACCAGGTAAGCTTCTGGAAGCGCCTGAGCCTGCTGGAGTGAGTGATCCCTTGGGGCCAGGAATGCTTTGCAAAGCACCTGAGCCAGGAATGGGGGACCCCTGAACTCTGCAGGCAGGCAAGCAGCTTAGATCCAACCCAAGGTACTCGACTAGTCAATGCTGGGGCCAGAACCCAGAGGGGAGTCAAAAGGGCCAGGGGCCCACCGTAAGGGATGCCCACAGAGCAAAGAAGCTCAGGGTCCCGACTGGCCTGAGATGGGGACAGGGCCTAAGGGGGAGCCAAAGGTCCCAGAGGGGGGGACCACAGCTAATGGGCAAAGGAAATGGCTGAGTTTAGGTGCCTGGGATGCCAACTGTGAGGCTTGGGCCATAGTGTAGGGGAATGGAGCTGCAGATATCTCCCTAAACATCAGGGTTCAAAATGGGCAGACTCCTGCCTGATTAACATCGTCATATTATTACATCAAGCCATGGCAGTCAAGTGAGGTGGGTGGCTGGCCCATAGACAGGAGTTGGACTGGTGTTTGCCCCTGTCACAACAATCTGTATGTTTAATAAATAGTTTTTGGTATGTTTATACTGTTGTCACTAGTTGCATTTTGTCTATGAGGACAGGATAACAAGTTACCCCATGAGACCAACAGTGGTTACAGCTTCATGAGAACGGATGAGGGTTAAAGATAATTGACTATAGATAGGAGGTTACCTTTGAACATTGTGAGTATGGTGAAGACAACTAATTGACACTATGTTTGTCACTATGATTATTTCTGTCTGAGTTTTAGGTTACTGTGGGCTCTATTCAGTATTGCAACCTACTTTAAAGCAAGTACAAGTGCAAAGCAAATGCAATTAGAACTTAAAATTGGTATATATTATTTGGTAATATTTTATACAGACCTTGCACTGGAGTAAGCAATGACACAAGATACAAAGTGAATGCAAAACTAGATGCTCTATAACAATATTTTCTTTTTAGTTTTTGACTTGGACATCAAACTGTCAGCTTCAGAGAGCCTCTCTTTCTTTACTTGGAAACTTCTCCTATTAAAAATAAAAACAAAAAGCATCTCATCGGTTTGGTTGAGAACAGTATCCTTGACAACATTTGCCAAGAAAAGCACTAGTGTTTAGAAAATAGACCCTAATGCCATACTTCTTCTCTAATGACTATGGCTAATCCTCTCAGCCTGCTTATACTCTCAGCTGTTCTTTCTGAGCTGAGGCTTGCCAATTACTTTGAAAACTCCTGACTCATTCCAATATCACTTTAGACCTCCTTTAATTGAGTGCAGAATATCTTCAGCATCAGAGGAGATCCTTTGTTTGATGCTGTAAGAGGCTTTCTTGGAAGTTAGGATTTCTTTGTTTCCGTGTAATTTACTTTAATGGTCTCATGATCAAAGCAGAGTCCCCAAATCAACTCTCTTTAGAAGAATTCACCTCACTTATACTATCTAATTAAAACAAAGATATTTGCTTCATTATTTTTAACCTTGGTCTCCAAAATGCACCTTTGATTTCCAAATAAGACCTTTTCCTGTCCTATTGACAGGACTAGTTTCAGTGAGGATTTACAATACTAACACTATGCTTCCCCATAGCAGGACTGGGTCCCAGGGGTGGCGATGACATCCCTTGGTGGCCTCATGATCCTTGCCCTGCTCCAGCTCTCTGGGTACTCCCCCCCTCCCCCCCCCCCATCTGCCTTCTCACCTGCAATGCCTTGCTGGTGTTTTCTTATTGGGAGAAAGAGAAAATGTCCAGGGTCCCAGAGTGAGCCCAAATCTATTTGCTGCCTGTGGGTTCTTCCCAAAACCTGCTGATCATCATCCTGCCCTCTGGTGAAGTGGGCCCTCCTGGCCTGTCTGTGCCTCCAGGGCACCTATTACCTTAAGGGCTATTTGTGGCCTCTGACTTCCCCTACAGCCATGCCCAGGCTTTGTAGATGTTATGGGTCATCACTTAGGTGGGATACTCTGCCCCCAAAACAACACCAAACCACTCAGACCTCTCCTCCCTCATTGGAGCCTCAGTTACTTGTTTTTCAGACCAGTAGGAGCCTCCCAACGTAGTTAACTCCTGATGGTTTGATCACATGCAACATGATGTATTTTTACACTAGGCATGTTGCCAGTAGGTCAAGAGAAGTGATTATTCCCCTCTATTCAGCACTGGTAAGGCCACATCTGGAGCAGCATGTTCAGTTTTGGGCCCTTCACTACAGAACAGATGTGGAGAAATTAAAGAGAGTCCAGTGGAGGGTAACAAAAATGGTGAGGGGTCTGGGGGACATGACTTCTGAGGACAGGGTGGGGGAACTGGGCTTATTTAGTCTACAGAACAGGAGACTGAAGAGAGATTTAATAGCAGCCTTCAACATCCTGCAGAGTGGTTCTGAAGAAGATGGACCTAGACTGTTTTCAGTGGTGGCAGATGACAGAGCAAGGAGCAACAGTCCCAAGTTGCAGCAAGGGAATTTGTAGGTTAGATATTAGGAAGAATCTTTTTACTAGGAGGATAGTAAAACACTGGAACAGGTTACCCAGAGGTAGAAGCTCCATTCTTAGTGGTATTTAAGACCTGGCTCGACAAAGCTTTTGGCTTGGATGATTTAATTGGAGGTGGTCCTACTTTGAACAGGGGTTGGACTAGATGACCTCCTGAGGTCCCTTCTAACCCTAATTTTCTGTGATTCTATACACATGCACATACGTGCTCATGCACACATACATGCACGCGCACACACACACACACATACTTGCTCTATATCAGTCTTCAGTACTTTACTCCTTTTATTTCATCAGCACCTCCTGCCTGAGCTCTCTCTCTATATCTTTCTCTCATTTTTGCCTGTGTGTTTTCCATATGATACTGCCTGGACATTCCTAATGTTTAAAAAGAAAGTTCCCTTATATATCAATTAAAATCAAGGAAACCCCAAAAAATCTACTGTTATTTACCTGCCTATAATATGCATATGAGCTAACCCCTTAGTACCAGACACAGTTTTGAGAACCTCTTTCTGTCAGCAAAGGGGCCACCCAAGATCCAAAGATGTATGTTGTGATGGTTTGGTTTGGTATATGGAGCTAACTAAGTGCCTGTGTGCTCACAGCTGGAGCCCAGCAGGGTGTAAGCAGTTGAAAAGAAGCCATGGGCTTTCCTGCAACCCTTATACTATGTGATCCAGTACCCCTACGTCACATGATACATAAGGCAGGGATCAAAGTTGTCTGTCTTGTATAGCACCAAGTGCTGTGAGCTCTTAATATATAATAAGCCATGACATCTGTTATAACACATTATAGTGGTGCTGTGAATTCAAAGAAATCTAGGACAAGAGCATGTGGCGTATCATACTCTTATAGGCCTGCGATACAGATTTTTTTTCTTTATTAAAGAGATTTGTAAAAGCATTCAGCATTGACCTACCTCTATTTCTATGCTTTTGCTAGACAATAACAATTCCTCTTTGGTGAGCTAATGAATTTGTTTTTACATCTGAAACCAGCTTTGCAGCACACACCACAATAGCATTATTACTGTAGGTCTAGAAATTAGGGTTTTTCTATATCTATCTTACAATTCTCTGCCATCTGTGTTGTTTTAAAAATAGAATTAACAGTTCCCAGTGCCAGTTTCTCTTTGTATCACCATCCTCTCTTCAGTCACCACTAACACCATCCCCCACCACACGCACACTATAAAACAAAAAGCAACACAGACAAATCCAAATCCCAGCTTTCAGTGAGCCCTGTTAGAAAATTCTTATAGGAGCTACCATATGCATCTGTTCCAGAGTGGCTTGTTTGTTTAAACTAGGGGTGGGCAAAATACAGCCCAGGGGCCGGATCTGGCCTGCCAGGCTATTCTATCCAAATTGGGGAGCCCCTTAAAAATTTAGAAAATTAATATTTGTTTGCTCCTAACTACCTGTCAGAGATGACAGGAGTCAGAAGCAGTAAGACCCAGAGGAAGCTGGTGGCAGGACCCAGCAGCAAGGCCTGCCCAGCCCTGCCCCCACACCCAGAAACCTCTGCCTAGCAGAGGCTTCTGGCCTAGGGCCATAAGGCTGTTCCTATTTCCCTGCACTGGAGAGGGAAATGTGACCCTCAACAGCTTGCCAAAACTCGGTAAACAGCCCTCCACCTGAAATAATTGCCCGTCCCTGGTTTAAACCCAACTCTGCTGCTGCAACCCACCTTTGCTTCTAAAATCCAGGATGTGTTTTATCATTTTTGGACCATTACAGGTAATAAAGTTCCTTCACTTGGAACTTAGTTAATAGTTCTGTTGATGATATGCAATATAGAATCTAGCTCACTGTCCTACAGCTACGGAGGATCCAGAGAGCTAACAAAAGTAAACGTTATTTTTAAAAAATTAAATATTGCCAATAAACTAATCAGACAATAATGAAAAACAAAAGGAGCAGTTCACTTGATTACATTCTATGATCATGGTTTAAATAATTCCCTCCCCATAAAAGGATGACAGCAGTATCAGGATACTGAAACTGAAGTATATAATTTTGCTTAGCTACAGTATTGTGCACTAACTGTAAGACTACTGTACTTATTTGCTACTACTTTCACTTTTGGCTCCAACCACAGAGCAGCAACAGATATTTGAGAAAAGAGAAAATGAGAGTAAAACAAAACAAGTACTATATTTAAAAAAGTCTCAGAATTTAGACAGCTACTGCAATTACAACTAAAATCCAGCAGATGGTACAAAGAAACCATGATAAGGGAAGAAATAAAATTCAAAGTTTGTTACAATTTTTCATAACAGCCCTTAAGAAATATGCTACTGTATCTTATTACTGGTACATAACTAGTACATTTCGATTTTATGAGTATAAATGGGATCAAAATTTCTTAGCTTTTCTTAAGATTCTCAAAAACTTAGGCAAAGTAGTGCAAAAGCTCTTAAGTAGAATATCAAATTTACTATCTATTCTTAACATTAAAATGCATGGGGTTTATATCTACTGAAGTCAAACATGCTATTTCTAGTATAGATAATTTGAACGTCTAGAGATAGTGATTTTTTATGCAAATATTTGGAGTTTTGTCAAGAATAAGAATATGAGATCAACAGACATCTCCAAGCATGAACCAACCGTTGCCTTGCTAAATTGTCTAAACATGATAGAGATGACAGAACGAATGCTCCACTTCTCTGCCATACCAATTGTTGGCTTCAGAGATTTATGAAATATCTTTTCAGGAGTGTAAGTGAAGGCCCAGAATTGAGGGATACATCAACTCTTATTTGAAAAGATATTTATTCAGGGAGGCTAAAATTTTGTTTCATCAGGTTTACCTTTAAATGCAGTCTCTACTTTAAAAGCCTTGCATGTAACACATATAACTAAAAATTAAACCAGTGAGAGGACATCCATATCAGAAGTGTCTAGGCTGTCCAATACATGGGACAGTATATTATAACAACCAGCCCCACTGTAGTGTGTTGCTGTGAGCTTTGTGGTTTTGCTCAAAACATTCATTGACATAAAATAAGTAGCAAAAGATTTTACTAGAGCTGACAGTAAATAAAACTGGCAATAACCAAGGCACAATGGGTGCATTTACACAAGGCACTAACTGCACAGTAGCACATCACAGCATAAACAGTGTTGATACACTACTGCACAGTATTATTAAGCTACTGCACAGCAGTATCCCTATAAAGAGATTTGCTGGTGCTACTGAGCAGTAACTCTGATTACTTCACATTTATTTAGTACTTGATTATACAAGTACTAAATAAATGCACAGTAACCACTGCATATTAGTGTCTCACGTAGACATGCCCAGTTACTTCCATAGTTCCAGAGAGCAATCCAGCAGTTCCTCACTGCTCCAAAGGCCTAGTGCCATGAATTCTTCATGCAGCACACCCTCTTCCAGAGGCAATGAAGCACTTGCCTGAAAATGTTGGTGGCTGATTTCAGCCCTTTTATCCATTATCTTATTGGCCTCTGTCCACCCCATCCACCTGCTGCAACATGAAGTTTGCTCTCACAAAACCTACCTGTAGGCTGCCTTCCGTATCCTCTTTCTGCTGCCACATCAGGCCCTCACTGGCCTAGTTCAGAGTTTCTGAACTAATTTGGTATCTTCTTCAGCACTATATCCAGTAAGGTTTGCACCCTGGACCAGCATTTTCCTACTACAGCTGCTGCCAGTGTTTCCTTCACCTCCTAGGCTAAGTATACTCAGCAAACCTGAGGCTGAATAGATTCAGCCTTTGCAGGTTAATCTAAGTTACATAAATTGAACCTATAAGCAAATGAACAGACATTCAGTTTTGATTCCAGAAATGCAGCCATGTGCCTGCAGTGGCCCAGGCCAAAACCTGGGGCGTGCTAGAGCATGCTTCCTTCTTCAGCTGGAGCAGACAACTTGGGCCTGTGACGTGAGGGGTTGGTTTCTTGGAGAGGCACAAAGCATCCCAGGATGCTGGGGGACTGTGAGTTAACTTGAATATGGAGAGTGCCACCTTTTACCTCTGCCACTGAGTGCCACTATTCACCACTGTTTGCATCCACTACTGAGTGCCTCTGCTTGCCCTGGTTTCCCCTGCTGCTACCATTTCCTATCTGCAGCAGCAATGAGCAATGGCAAATTCAGCAGCAACGGAAGTGGCAACTTTAGTATGTGGGGACAAGAGAGTCCCTACAACTGGCTGCTGCTGCTGCCCCCACAGCACAGACTCCCCTTAGGCCTTCATTCTAGTGCTCCTCTTTATGTCAGCACCTGGGACTGGTGCACAGCTTGCTTACCCCAAGTTATGCTATTGAGTGTCTTTAGGAATGGGCATCTGCTATTGTTTTTACCTTGCTGGAGCCAGGTTTCACCCCTGGGGAAGTCAGCATTTGTCTCCTGCAGGGTGGTGCAGTCACTTGCCATTTCAATTTTAGATTTGAATCCTTGGCTCTTTCTAGCAGACAGATGAGGTTGTGGGCATGACCTACCAAAGAATCCACATACCAGAATGTCATCAGCTATTGCTCATTCCTGAGAACGTGGCTTGCTGACAGCATTGATATTCTTCCATGGCAGGTTTGATCCCAAATGGCACCCTCAACCATCTGCATCTATCTGCTGTTGTCCAGAATGTGGTGAGGTAGCTGCTTTCCTTATCCAATAACACTTGCCAATATCTATCCTTGGCATTATGAACTGTGAATATTTTTGCTTTTGCCAAGTAAGGTAATAGTTCCCCAATTGTGGGAGTTTGGTAACATTTCAGTACTTTATTAAATGGCTTGGGTCTATGAAAGTGTGCAGCATGCCTAGGTTTTCAATACCTATTGTGCTACTTATCAAACCTGAGGATTCCATGACTTTAACAAAGATACCTGCTTTTTTCCATTTGCTTCCTTTTAATACCATGAATATCCTCCCAGTCAGATGTTGCGCTGATTGAATTATTTTATGTTTCCAGATGGGAATAGATTAAGTCATAGGCAAAGTGTAAGGAGGGCACAGGGTGGCATGTGCTTCCCCCCCCCCCCTGAGACTGGGGGAGTGGGGGCGCTGAGAGAAGCTCTGGCAGCATTTCTTTTGCTGCTGGGGGTCTTCCCCACACCAGTCAGCAATCAGCCTCTGAGGGACCCTCTCCCCAGCTGGTGATTGGCCGCTGGTGCCCCTCCAGACTCAGGAGGCACTGCTTACTCATGAATTAAGTCATTTACATGCCTAGAAGACATCCCACTCCACCAGACACATCTTGGTAATCTTTTAACAGCTACAGTGCATTGTCTGCACTAGGTATATTTTCTTGTTTGTTTGTTTTGCTTGCATCTACAGTATGAATCATTTGCAGTTTTGGTTTAGTGTTATTGTGCTCATAAATGTTAGAGGTGCACCGGTACATCAGCTTATATCATATTGGCACTGATAAAAGCAAAATTGAATTATTAGCAGTTGGCTTTTTTTGGCAGCCGTGGCCAGTAATGTCACTGATAAATGCTGCATTCATGGACACAACCTGGTAGCTTGGAGAGCAGCATCTAGCTGGTGTGTCTATGGGGTAAAAGGGGCAGGGGGAGGGAAGGGGCATGGGGGGACAGATAGAGGACCCTGTGGTAATTGAGGGAGTGGGGATGGGGATGGGGCAGGCTCTGCCCAGCCAAGGCAGAGTGGGACAGAGCCAAGAGAAGCTCATCTGGGTTTGGGGAGGGTTATGGTGAATTCTAAGGTGACTGTATCCCAACCCATAACCCCCCTCCTTCTGCCCCATGCACAGTCCTGGCCCAACCCCCCCACTGGGAAGAGCTTAGCACCACTCCCAGTCCGAGTTTGCAGTGGCAGCCTGCCTTCACCCCGTGCACAGATCTGGGGTGCATGTGCCCCTCCATGCCTCTTCCAGGGTGCGCCAGTAGCAGGAGCTTCCCCCTTCCCCCACACTCCTTGGATTAGCCACTCATGGCTCTGTCCTGCACCCTGCCCCACCCTGGCTGGACAGCACCTACCTGTACCCTAGCCCTAGCCCCAAACCCTTCACCATAGGGGCCTCGATCTGCCCCCCACCATACCTTCCCCTAAACTTACCAGCTGGACACTGCTCTCCAAGCTGTCAGGGTGCATACTGGCAATCAGATTGGTATCAGCCGATATGGCTCATTAATAACTGGTATCGGCCCCAAAAAATCTTAATTGATGCACCCCTAATAAATGTACTTATTTTATCTAATACCAGGGGCTTCTGTGTTATTTGATCTACCTGTATAGATAGTGTTCTCTTGGTGTTTTGCTTGTAATTTATGTTGTCTACTGGTATTATGATCATAGTGTGCACGTCTACACATGCACCTGACACCAGAGTTGTTACTGTGTAGTCATGTAGAACTTGCTTTGGCAAGTGCTAAATGCCTGCTCATGGGTTGTTTCCAACCCTACTGCGCAATAAACTACTGCACAATAGCTTGTTGCTATTGTGCAGTAGTGTCAGCATCGTGGTTTGTGCCCACCAACACTACATCACCAGTGACAAGCTACATTGCCGTAACTCATCACTACAGCAACACAGCATCTCACGTAGGGGCTCCCAGTGTGTAGTTTTACTATGTCTTTGCTTGTCTCTAATTTCATTTTAATGCTGAGAGAGTGTTTGCAGCATAACACATTCAGTGATGTCCCACTGTCTATTTGGCATTCAAGCTGTCTGTGTGTTGCTGCCTTATCTTTGCATCTGGCACAAGTCTGAGCTTTACAAATCAGACCAACACAAATGCATCCATATCTCTCCCACCTCTTCCCTTATCTCTCCCCCACCCCCTATGCCTCCCTAATGCAGCAGATGGCCACAAGAGGAGCTGCTAAGCCACTGTTGCAGAATAGAGTTCTGAAACTCTCCCCCAAAGAGTGCTCTGAGAGGATGAGGGCACCCAACTCCTATTAAAAGTAATTACATTTTGTAAAATCATTATATACGGAACTGATACTTAGGGCCCTGATTATCTGAGTGGCCTATTTACCTCCTGAGCCCAAAACTTCCATAAACATCAAAGGGAATTTTAAGTGGAGTGGGAATACAGGACTGGATCCAACAACCTTTTTTAAAGGCCATCGAAGAGTCATTTCCACTAGTTATGCAGTGTCTTAACATATCTCCAGAGCACTTGGCAAAGTAATGAATTAAATACTGGTAGCAGTGTGACTGTTAAGGAAAACAAAGCAGCTGCTATGCACACAACAATAACTTGCATGCAGCCTTGAACTTTGGAGACTGTGTACAAATATGATTTTATCATTTTCAAATATCCCCAGGGTTCTGAGACTGCCATAATAGCCTTCTTCCACGGTAGCAACTTCTGTACATATATCTCTGTTTGGAGTTTCCTCCGCTACTAGTGAAGGAGGTATAGCCTTATCTCACTGGAACATATTGATCATTTCAACACACAACATGCCCTTGTGCACACAGTTACAATCATCCAGCAGATGTGTAAACAAGGCAACATTGTGTTTCTTAAGCATTTTTTTTCAAGTAAAGAAAAACCTGAGTGCAAGTCACCAAAATATTTTTAAAAGTTAGTGATAATAGAAAACAGAGAAATCTGTTTGTGAACTCAAAGCAAGGAAAAACTGGTGTATTCAAAATGTTAATCTCATATTGGGTTCAAAGCAAATGTCAAGCAGTGTGAACTGGAAAAGATATTGAAAGGTATATTGGGAGAGACTGGAGATTTTCCTTATTTGAGATGAACTTTGTGAAGAAGTCCCACTCCACTTTAATACCAATATTCTGTTTGATTTACTTGTCATTATTTCCATATTAGGAACTGGAAATTCCATGGGCCAAATGGTCAGCTGGTATAAATCCATTTAAGTCAGCGGAACTACTTTGATTTATGCCATCAAAGAATCAGACTTTGTGGAAAGTCTACCATGGAATTTCTTTGCGGGTTGCGTCATTGCTTTGCAGAACAGGCAGAGTTCCAGATTACCACATGGGATTTTCTTTTCCTTCATCTATCCTAGTTCTCCTGATCTGCCATTATGATATAGAAAGGAACAGCATCTGCCTCAGCCTCCAGATGAAGAACAAAGCTACGCTACTGAGAGAATTTTCAGGATGAGAAGATCTGATGAAAGTGAGCTTAAAATTTCTGTCTAAAATACTCCAAGGAGGAGATTCACCCTTGCATGGAGACTCTGCAGATGGTTCTATGTACCAATTAAGTCCAAAATATAAGGTTTAAATCAATCTTACAGCTTGGTGTTAGAGGGAGAGTCATCTGAAAACATAATTAAGAAGGAGAATTTTTATGATCAGTCTTTACAAAATCACTGCTTAACGCAACTATTTTTGCAGACTTGCAATAAAATGTTGTAAAAGCTCTTCTCCATTACTGGCTGCTATGATCCTAAATTTTGGACATGATAGTAAAAAAAACAAAAACAACAAAAAACTCCTTTGGTGTATTTTTTTCAAGCCTGTTTGTCAAGACCCAAATTTAAAATATGTTTTCTTAAATTTGTCTGGATAGCTTTATAATAGAATTACTTTTTTCAGTGATCAGAATTACTGATTGTTGATGGGGGCACTGTTTCTGTCAACCTACAGACTCCTTCAATGGAAAACTCTCATATACCCAAATGTCAAAACAGTGCCTTAAAAGTAAATTGGAACATTGGAAGAGGAAGTGTGTTTGTCCAGGAGTGTACTTCAAGGATGTCCTGAAAGTACGCTTTGTAGTGATAGAAATTATAATTTGGAGATGCTTCCTTACTTGGAAGATGACTCAGGTTGGTTGTTGGGAGATGGTTTCTCAGGTCATTTAGTTACAAAGACTGGACTGCAGAAGCTTACTTACAGCTCCATAAATAAAACTTGGTTTTTAGTTTTTGGTATTGATAGAATGATGATGTAGCCATGATGGTCCAGAAATTATGCACAACCTGAAGAAGAATGTCTTGCATTCAAAAGCTTATCTAACTCTATCCCAATGATGAAGGTGGTCCCATAAAAGATATCACCATAAGAAATCCTTGCCTCTTGTGCTATTTAGTTCTTTTCATTCATGTATGCATGTGCTTATTGAACCCAACGATTACTACACATTTGTTGGAGTGCAACATATTGGCTAACTCTTTTGAGCTCTTAGTCATAAGCAGGCAGCAATGAAGCACCAACATGAGAGAGAGGCCTTTTGAACAGTTATGCCCCTGGGCAGGAAAAGTGTGTAAAGCAAAGAATGCATCATCATCAGCCACCATCCAACTCATATACTGAGTGATGCTGAGAATTATATGACAAAAGATGCTTATTATTATGCACAGGGCTGCACAGTCATCTGCACAACTACCACACCTGAGTCAACCACCCCCACTGTGACACTGTCATCCTGGGCTTTGAGGGACTCACCACAAAAATGATTCAGTGCAGCAACATCCTCTGGAAGGATTCATTTATCATATCTTGTTTCTCATTTTTTATTCTAATTGTAAAGCATCAGAAGCTGACAAGCAATATAATTGTGAAGCGATTACCTTAGGGTCATCTTAAAAACCAACAAAACAGTAGGGACTAGATTCTGATTGCACTTACCCTGGACTATATCCAAAGTAATTCCATGATGTCAATGGAGTTTAAGACCACTGAAAACATTAGGAAAATCAGACCCAAGTGGCCTAATTCCATGATGAAATTGCTAGTGTAAATAATGACTGGAAAAGAGGCTAAACAGCAACAAACTGCTTTTAATGAATAATGAATTTTATGAGTACACTTTAATGAATGACTTAATACATTTTAATGACTAAACTAATAAGATCATAAGTCAGACTGCTTTCTTTCTTGCCTTCCGCTCCTCCTCCGTCTCCTCCCTTGCAAACACACAAATGTCTCTTATAAAACTTCACATCAATCAGACAAACCAACTGCCAGATGCTGATGAAGGATTACCAGACTGCAGAATGCACCCACTGCACTCAAGGAAAACAACCTGCATTGGTTATGGAAGATATGTTCCAAACTCTGTGAACACGTGAATGGAACTGATATTTAAACATTTATTTTGTTGATTTTTTTTTTTGTGATTACTCAAAACTGTATACTGTGGTAGCCAAAATGGTATATAGGGTATTAAGCATGGATACTTAAGACTATGGTTGGCAAAACCATGGTTGGCAAGGGAAACTTGTATTAAATACCTAATTATAGAAGAAATTTCCATCCCAACTTTAGATCAGAATCTTTGGGGGAGTTGCATACTGGGCATGTCTACACATGTATTTAGACATGCCCAAACTTAATGCACCTTTGCCTAAGGTGCATTAAGGCAATTTAGGTGCATGTCTACATGTAAACATGCCAATGCGCATTAAGTCGCATTAAATTTAGGCATGAATAGTTAAGTTGCATTAGCCCACATGCAGACATGCTAATGTACATTGACACATACTGCATTAATGCGCATTAAGAGCCTTTGTACACATCACAAAATTGGCTGTTAAAGTGGCTTAAATGCCCTTTTGCACTGCTTTAATGGTATTGTTGTTTGCATGCTTGGTGGTATATTCCACTTTAATGGAGTTGCTGTTTGTACACTCGGTGGTGTATTCTGCTTTAAATGACTTTGGAACATTGTTAGTAGCAAACAAATAAAACACCTCAGAGGTATTTTATCTTACTAAGTGCAACAGTGCATGAGGCACTGGAAGCTGATGTGCTCAGGGCTTAGCAGTGCCCTGTGCACCATCCCCACTGCCTTCTCCCACCACTGTGCAACCCAGCAGTAGCCTGTGCAGACAGACAGGCTTGACTGAAGAAAAAAAAAAGATGAGGAGCCTGATCTTTTTTTCTCTGTCTCTCAGAGCCTGCTTGCCTGAGGTGTGCGGAGCCCAGTGCTTTTGTCCACAGCTCTAGCACCCCCCAGGACTGCCCAGGCTGGGTGCCAGTGGGTGGGTGCCACCTGGGGGGCACCACCACTGCCATGGGACTGCTCAGGGACTGCTCGGCCTGCTGGCAGCTGGCCCCTGCCACTGGAGAGGCAGGTAAGTGTTGGGGCCCCCACCCATGTGTACATGCCATGAGGGTTTAGTTTGGTTTAATTCTCCCTAAATTGAAATGGTGGAAATGGTGTTTTTTTAAAAAAACACTATTTCAATTTAGGGAGAACTTAACTGAATTAAACCCCTGTGGCATCTACAAGCACTGTAAGCGAGGGCTAATGCAACTTAGCTATTTGTGCTTAAATTTGATACTTGCTTTATGCAAGTATATCATTTAGATGGGATTAACCTAAAATTGACATTTTAAGGTATATTAAGGGCATGCATATATGGACATGTACCGTTAATGCACCTTAAAAATGATGATTTTAGGCCAGGGGTGGGCAAAATGCGGCCCATGGGCCATATGCGGCCCACTAGGCCATTCTATCCGGTTTATGAGGCCCCTAAAAAATTTAGAAAAATAATATTTATCTGACCCTACTGCCTGTCGCACAGCCCTTGATGGCTTGCCATAACTCAGTAAGCAGCCCTCCACCCGAAATAATTGTCTGCCCCTGTTTTAGGCTAATCCCTCTTAAAAGGGGTACATGTAGATACACCCACAGTTGACTAATAATAGCATTTGGCTACACTAACAGTTTACCACTTGTCTATTGCTTTTGAACTACTTCAAACATCAATGAATTACACCTCTTAATGCCCTCCAGAAAGGGGCAAATATATTGTAACAGATTAAAGAAGAATGGTGCAGAAAGAGTCTGAGGGCCACATTTTCACTGTTCATCAATTCTCTATGCCTCTGTTGAAAGATCTAGCATACTGGTTCTCAACCTTTTTTAGACTCAGAAAATGCTAGGTCTTAGTTTTCAGTCATTTTGGCTACTGATAAATAATAAAGCAATGATCCTGTAGCAAAGGACCAAGAAAGAACATAGCAGGTCAGAATGTTTTGATACTATGGATTCCTGTTTGAAATCTCTTAGTTTATCCTGTGAATACATGAAAGTGTTTGTACACCTAACTGTGTTAATATTGTGTGGCAACCTGTGGCATTCTTAAAAGGATCTTTTAGCACCCCAGGGTGCTGCACCACCTTGGTTAAGAATCACTTGCCTAGCGCCGAGTTTTCAGATGCACTGAAGATCCATAGCTCCCATCAACACCAGGTAGAGCTGTGTGTTTCAGGAAACTTTCCAGCCATCCAGCAACTTTGTTATCTGATGGACCTGACTCTAAAAAAATGAATCCTGATGATCATTCGCTTCTGGCCTGTGTGTGTTTACATACTCCACGGGCTTTTAATAGTGTTACAGAGCTGTATGGACCACAATGCTGAATGACCATTAGCCAGTTAAATAAAACCGGAGACGCTAAACTTCAAATAATAGGAGACACCAAGCTCAAGGGGCTGAGAATAGGTGAGATTCAATATTACTCCTGGAGATAACATTTTGGAACATCTTGCTATCTCACTGTTCCTGTAGCTAAGCAAATATACAGTCAAACCTCACTTATCCAAATATTGAAATAACCATTTTTCTGAAATAAGGCCATATTCCACCACAAGGGACTGCCCCATTGCCAGCACTTTAAAGCAACTTCACTTACCTGGATTGCTTTCACTTATTTTTGTCCCTTATATACATTTACCATTCCCCCAAGAAAGCCAGTGAAAAGAAGGATGGCGTTGTCATGACATGGGATCCTGATTTTCTCTAATAAAAAATTTGTAATTAAAAAACTAACCCAAAATCCACACTTTCCCTTGATTAAAATGAACCACCAATATATAGATATATATAGATATATATTAGTGGTGTTTCATTTTAATCGCAGAGAAATGTGGATTTGGGGTTATTTTTAATCCAAAAATTGGGAATTTATTTTTTATCAGAGAAAACCAGGATCCCTGGTCATGACAAGAGATGAGTAAGGATGAAGAAGGGGAAGGAAAGATTAGAGAAATATGGTTTTTAAAATTTTAAAATCCCCCAGTGTTGTTTTGCTTTCCACATGACCTAATGTTCCTTTTTTTGGTTGTTATGCAAACAAGTAGTTATGTGAAACATATGCTGAACAGAGTCTTTGTAGTTAGAGCCTAGGAGCTGCCATTTGAGTATTGACCTTTGTAAGTCAACCTGGGCTTCAAATGTTTGTTTGCAATGCATTCTTTAATTTTGCCAGAGAGGGATGAAGGACCTACTACATGACCAAAACCAGCGACACATTTTAGGGGTTTTTATAGCGTATTTTGATGGCTACATATAGATTGGTAGCAGTTACCTAAATCAAGTCATTGTGAAGTTGCTCTTTGAAACAACTAGATAACACCTAGTTTTAAAAAAAAGTTGTTAAGGCTCAGCAAATTACAGAGGAGCAAGGATCTTTATGACTTGTGGCTCCTAAATTTTAGTGCTTTGGGTACCACTTCCTTGGGAAATGAATAAATGGAATACCATCCCTGCAAAGAACCATCACCATGTGGATGATTGTATTCCATAATTGTCTTATCTGTATGTCTGAAGATGTCTGACAAGGCTGATCTGAAATCAACAGACACTGCTGCAGCTCAGGTACATGTTTCTGTGGACGGGTGAGTGGCTCTGGGTTCTTGATTCAGGCCAAGACACTGCTTCTGCCACTCCCGTTTTTCCATTTCCTGTTGTCATCATAAGGTTTCAAAGTACTGAGATCCTTGCAACAGATTCTTCCTCCATTTGGGGTGGTCCTGGGTGATAGTCTCAGGTGAGCTGATCTCCGTGTTACATTTTTTCAAGTTAGTCTTGAGGACAGCCTTGAAGTGCTTTCTCTGCTCTCCTCTTGAGCATATACCTTCACTGAGGTGGGAGAATAAAACTTGCTTCCAGAGTCTGGAGTCAAATATCTGGATGATGTGATTGGCCCAGCAAAGTTGATGTCAGATGTTCATAGCCTAGATACTTGTGGTATTTGCTTGTGACAGGATGCTAGCATTTGGTGAATCTATCTTCCTACTGGATCCAAAGGATTTTCCACAGGCAGTGTTGATGATACTTCTCCAACAACTTGAGGCATCTCCTGTACATTGTTTACATCTCAGTTCTGTACAGTAAGGTGGAGAGCAAGATCGCTTGATAAACCATGAGCTTGGTTGCAGATCTGATGTCACGATCTTCAACCACTTGTTTCCTCGGGTATCCAAAGGCTGCACTTACGCATTTGAGGCAAAGTTCAATATCATCATTGATGTCAGTCTTCTGTGAAAGATGGCTTCCAAGGTACAGGAAATATTCAATGTTCTCCAGAGTTTCACCATGAGCTGGGGACTGCTCATTAAGAGTTTGTTGATGGAGGACCTTCGCCTTCTAAATAGTAAGTGTCTGTCCCATTTTCTTGTATGTCTCTGTAAAGACACTGACGATTGCCTGAAGGTCTGCTTCTGAGCTCTGCTGGGAACCAAGTATGTGGGAAATGCCAGGTTAAGTTTTGGCTGATTCTTCTACACCCAAAGTTTAAGCAATACAAACCAGTAATCTGAGTCTCTAGAGAAAGGTGCAGGTATTGTGACTCCTTTTTCTTAGTGATTTATGCAGCAGCTTAAGCCAGCAGTTTAAAGAGTCATGTACTAATCTTTCACTCTGATTTCTAAAGGAAGGATTGAGAAATATAAGAAATGGTCCAGTTTTTCCAGTCTTTCCAACTCATGGTTCCTTGGGGACTGAGCACTCTCAATAAGGATCCACTGCACTGAATCTTTGTGTAACTAGGGTTGTTTCTGAGTCCATCCTCTCTAGCTTTATAGGCACTCCAAAGTTTCACTGTACAGCCTTCAGCTATTAATCACCACAAACAGATGCACATAAATCACAGAATGAAAACATTTTATTTATTTGTGATGTTCAGAGTGTGCCCATTACAACACGCTGGGTCTCATGTAGAAAAAGAATCCGAAAACAATGTACAGCACATGTTAAATGAGGCCAGTATATAATTAAATATACTCACCACAGAGTTAAGCCATATAAAACTCCAGAATCATGGCTTCCAACCAGAGTCTGAGCCAACATATACATTTTACAACATTATGGTTTGAAACCCAGGATATATAAAAAAAACTCCAGAAAAAAGGGCGCCCCCAGCTCTGACTTTGCCTTCATAGTGATGTGACACTACAATAATTTTTGCTAGTTCAACCTCAAGGATAAGGACTGAAATTACACATAAACTGGTATAAGTGATCAGAAACCAGTTCAAACCTGTAACACAACAGAAGTTCAGTGCACATAAACCACTTTCAAAGTGGCCAAAATGGTTTAAGATAAACCTGGATGGATGTAGTATCAGACTTAATTGATTTAGGTTAAATCAGTTTATTGAACTTATGTCCCAGATCTTCTCCACATTCAAGTTAACTCACAGTTCCTCAGATCTCTCCACAACCCCCACCCTCCACACAGCTCTCCACTGTCCCCAAAAGGCCCCTCCACCCTCTTCCCAGGCTGGAGGGGTAGGGGCTTCCACCTTGCCCACCATGCCCTATCACAGCTGTAGCATCCAGACACCATCCCCTGGTGCCAGCAGGCACTTACACACACACACTCCCTCTCCCTCTCCCTCCCCAAGACCTGGACATCCAAGCCCCACTGCCCCCATAGGCTTACCTGCAACCAACTGCTAGGGCTGCTTCCAACAACCCTGCCTGGCTATATGCCAGACATGTGCATGTGTGCTCTCTGCCTCCATTCACCCCAAGCAGCTCCTTGCAGGTTGGAAGGCTGTTGCCTGCAAAGGAAAACCTGTGATTTCCTCCTTTAAAGAGAAAAATCCATGTTTTTCCACAGCAAACAGAAAACCCAGATCCCTGGAAAACACACTCGCTGCTAGGGAACACTGGGAAATGCAGTTCTACCAGAAAAACCATGGACATTTGTTCAATTTCAAAAAACTACCCAGGCAGAAATCAGAGGCCCAAAAAAGATGACATGTCTGGGAAAACCCGGACATATGGTAACCCTAGGTATGGTCAAAGAGTCTTTCTCCCCACTGTGTGCTCAAAACAACATCCATGCTGCTTCCAACTTAAAGCTTCAGAGTTTTATTTCCCTGTAGTGGTGAATCTGAAAACCATCAGTCAAACTTGCTATCTCTGTGCACCCCTCAACCTTCCTAAACTGCTGCTTGCTCATTCTCCATCTGTCATTCATCCACTTTTCCCCCTTATCTGCCCACCTATCAGGTCCGCAACACTGGATTTAAGAAATCAAATACACTAGAAGGCAAAAATGTTCATTGTAGTGGCAAGCACAGAGAAAGAGAGAGAGAGAGAGAGAGAGAGAGAAGGAACATTAGAGATTGGAAAGGTTCACTGACTCAGCATTTCATTAGTGCCCTCTGTCTTTAGCATAGTTGAGATAAGATAAGGCATAAGATAACTAATAAGACACCACCATGCTGAGACATGCTGCACTACCTCTCAAACCAGAAGCACTATGGCTCACGTTCATGCAGCACTAAGCTGTGGCCAATAAGCTTCGCCTACAAGAGAAGCTTATGCAGTTCTGAGGATGTTACTGAGGCTCATTTTGGCCCACTTGCCACACTGTACTAATGCAGTTATAGTGCTTTGGGCCCTGGAGCTGACCCAGTGCATCTCAGCGTGCCCTTTCCTTTCAGTGTTTAGACATAGTCTTGAAGGGATTTTCTAAAGGCCTTTAGAAAAATTATTACAGAGATCTATTCATTTTGCAGCATACCTTATGGTGATCTGTAGGTGTCAGCAAAGAGACCATAAATCAGTGCTTTTTTTCCTTTGGTGTTCACACTGCTAAAGGATACCTTTCAGTACCCATCCAATAGCTAGTATTTCTTCTGTGGCCCTATTTTAGCTAAAGTGGCTCAATCTGGTATATAGCAACACTGTATATCTTCCGCACTGCAGTTTTGAAGACAACTCATCCATGTCTCCTGAGGACTTACCTCAAATTATCATCCTGCAAAGTAAGGACAGCCTGCTGGGGTGTATATTTGATTTTAACGTTTCATCATGTATTTTGCACTGCCACTGGAATTGCAATTTGCAACAAACCAAAGTCTTGATAGTATGTAACTGTTACTGTATGAGTAAATAGTTGGCTGGTCAAATAATCAGCAACAGGGAAGGACTGCTGCTTTGAGCAGGAAAGAAAAGATATGGGGCTTCTCTAGTTACCAACTATAGAAATGATCCCTGAAAGTATAGTCTTTATATTTATAGTATAGATGGGGAAAGTTGGGAGTTCACAGCAAATGAGAAGAGGGAATGTGGGAGTTACAGGAGAAAGGGGCAGTGGCTTTTGTCTCTGAGGAAAAGAAAATTTTAACTCCTCTCTGTCCCATATGGATAGGGGAAGCAACCTCTCCCACAGGGAGTGCATGACTTCAGAGAAACACTTTGATCTCTTTCCCACAAGTAGATGTGTGCAAACCTTTCACTCCCATTCTTGAGAAACCATTGGTGTGCACACTCCCAAACAAGTTTGCTCAGTGTTTCCTTTCCACCCTTCACACTGCACGAGAGTAAATCACCCTCCTTCAAATGATTATGATGTGCTGGGTGTGCCTGTCCACCAGTTAGCCCATCCCCATTGCTCTGCCCAGAAATTTCACAGGTACTTGCAGTTCAAGTAAACAGCTCTCCTGGGATAATGTGCAGGATGCAAATTCCACAGCCAGGGTCAAAACCCATGGCCATAGAATTCCCAAAGCTTTCAATATTTGATTTAAAAAACCCTGAAAATTATAGAACTCATCCCACAACAAAACTCCAGGTTTAATCAAGAGAAGTTCTTCTTATAATCCTGCAGTCTCAGTCAGTCGGTTGAGTAAAGGGCTTGTGAAGGTAAATCAAGTACTTTTAGAAATGCCCTATCAGCAAAATGTAGTTACCAAGTGAAGTCTTAGAATGACTTCTTTAACTTATTCTTCTCAAACTATTAAATGGCAAGTCTGCAATTAACTACTGTAACAATGGCAGAACAAACTTATGATCACCGCATGAGAACAAAACAGTAGCAAGATAAGATGGGATCACACTCTAATTTGGTAAACTTTGCCTATCTGTATTTTTTTACAAAAAAGAGAATAGAGCCAATTATGCAGGGAAAGCAGAAACTGAAGGAAAGGTTCACATGTTGTTTAATGCAAACTTTAGTTATTCCTCACCACTTTAACTAGCACATTATTATTGGAAGCTAGAGGTCACTGTGCATACAGCACTGCAACATGCAGGCTTTAACCTGAAGTTACCGTATTTAACTTCTATTCCTGAAGCAAGGTCAGATAGTATAGCCCAAATGTTAGCAAATTCCAACAACTAATCTAACCCAGATGGTTTCATTCTCTACAGTGTGGATGTCTGAAAAGGGTAAACAGGGTGTTTTTGTAAAAGCCTGCTGCTTTCCTTACAAATATAAACAGCAATCAAGCTGCAGGTAGACTGTCCACTTCATTCAAACCAAAATGTAAACACTTTGACTCCCAAAAAGGTAGTAAACATAGTGTGTGTTTTTTTTAATGGTTTATGGCAAAAGGATACACTGGATACTCTGTCACCTACTTGTTTTTGGAAAAGGAAAAAGAGCTATTCAGCATTAAAGATTCAGGAATGTCTGTTGACATATTAAGGAAACAACCTCAGGGGACAGCTGACAAGGCTCCAAGAAGCATTACCAAGGGAACCGTGACGCAAATGCCTTCCATTTTTACAGGCTGGCAGTTTGCCAGATTCTCTCGCCTGATGTCTGATGTAATGCTAATCCCTATCTGGGTTAGTGCTTAGATATCAACCACAGCCGTTTACTCAGCTGCAATCAATATAGCACACTTTTATAGAAGATAGTAAAAATACTCTGCTCCTAATACGCTAGGACATGTAAAATGCTGTAATAATAAGGAAAATGCAATGCCTAACATGGTATCTAGTAGTTATCTTCCTATGTGTATACATGTGTATATGTCAATATGTATTTCATACACTTATATTCACATATATGTAGCACTTATAATAATAGTTGCAATAATAATAATATATGTATAATAATGTTGACACATATGAATGCCACTCTTAGTTTAGATCCTGATCCAAAGCTGTTGATTTCAATACAGTTTGGATCAGGCTTAAGAAAAGCTATATGATTTCTGTGTTACAACACATGAGAACAATCTACCTGAAGCTGAAAAGTACTATTTAGGATGAAATAAAGTTTAGGTTAAAAGTACAAACGATCTTGTTACTAATTTGCACTTATACCGCTATGCATCTAAAGGGCTTTCTAAGTGTTAATGAATTCTCACACTAAAGCTCAGAGGAAATAGATAGTGGTGTGCCTGTGTACCAAGGTTGATGGCATGTAGACTAAGCAAAGGATATATGAAGACTCACTTCCTTCAACAGAAAAATACAACCCCTCTCTGGGAGTTGATGTGCCAGTTTTTTTTATTAGCTCATAGCAACACTGCACAACAGTTCAAGATAAGAAATGAAGAAAACAATATCTCCAAGAAATTGCAGGGGGAGGTATGGAACCTAAATCACTGTGTAATTATGCAATTTAGGGATTCTAAAACATCGTGTAACCCTCTAAGTAGGGATCTGTCCTACTCTTTAAAAAGGATGATGAAATCTTTAATGACCTCAGCCAGGCAGGGCCTTAGTGATATGACTCACCCAAAGGACAGATTCCAGCTGTACACTACTCCCTAACACCATGCCTGAGCAGTACAAACTAATTAGGGTAACACCATCTCCTGCAAGGACTATCCTGTCATTTCCTCAGGATATCTCAGAACTGGGATAGTCCCCTAAACATCATTTCTGGCAGGGTGTGTTCTTGGTTTTATGAAAGTTTTAGAAAAGTGGTGGGTATGGAAGTAGATGAGTCCCAGGGCTTGTTTCCAAGATATTGACATACTTTATGAGTTGTAACTTTTTAGCTGATTTAAGCTGTCCTTCTATTTTATTTCTACCAAGCAAAATTTAGGGGAGGGAATATAGTACTTTAAATTATATTAATGTTTCAGTAAGGTCAATCCATGGATTTCTTTTTAGAAGAGGCAAACATAGTTTAAATAATGCAGTTACTGAAGGGAGTCCTGAAGGATCATTCTTCACCAAACAACTTTACTCAATGGGATGAAATTATGTAACACTGCATGATTAATGACTCAATAATGTGCCACCTGGAGAGTATGAAGGCAAAATCTACATCCCCACCTCCCTGGGAAGCAAGCTGTGTGTCTATAGAAGCCCTCCAAGGCTACTACATTAGTCTATCCACTGAACAGCTGCCAGAGTCACTGCCCCTCCACTAAAGCCATAAATAAGCATGCATTCAGTGCTGCCTCAACTCACAACCCACTCCTAATCAGGGCAGGCAGTGTCATGGATCTCATGTGACATGCCTACTTGCCTCCCAGCTGCAATCTTACACATCAACTGGGCAGCAGGCCTCAAGCAAGTATTCCCTTGCAATGAATGCCTCTGCCCCCCTGCCAGAAGCTGCTGGGGCACTGTGCTTTTCCAAGACTCCCCTCCTCTGTTGTCTCACCTCCTGGAAGCCAGCCTGAGGGGCAGCTGCTGTAAACAGAGAAGGGAGGAGGCAGAGGAGGTGGGGAACAGCTGGTTTCTCATCTTCCACCAGTAGGGCAGGAGAGCAGAGCTTGAGAAGGAAGAAGGAGAGGTCAGGAGTTAAAGCTTGGGGCTTTCTATTCAGGAACCGAAATAGAGATACAGAGAGGGCTGGGGCAAAGTGGGGAGGCAGATTCAACACAGGGAAAGGGCCTCTGCCGGTGCTTTTAACTCCTCCCAACAACACACACAACCCCTTTGGTCAATTGCATCCACACGGTCTCTCCAATCACCCCGACTCCTCTCCCTGTCTTCACTTTCTTGTTCTCCAGTCCATTTGCCTGTAAATTCAGCTCCCCTTGTTTTCCCATCCCCCTTCCAGATCCTATAGTTCAGTGGTCTCCAACCTTTTTAAGTAGGATTTCATAGACAGTAGGGCTGGAAGGGACCTCAGAAGATCATCAAGTCCAGCCCCCTGCCCAAAGGGCAGGAAGTCAGCTGGGGTCATAGGATCTTAGCAAGATAAGCATCCAAATTTCTCTTGAAGACATTCAATGTGGGTGCTTGAACCACCTCCAGTGGCAGGCTATTCCAGACCCTGGGGGCTTGGACAATGTAGAAATTCTTCCTTATGTCCAGCCTGAAACGGTCTTGCAGGAGTTTATAATTGTTCGACCTTGTCATCCCTTGGGGCACTCTGGTGAGCAATCATTCCCCCAGATCCTGCAGAACACCCCTGATAAATTTAGGGGGGTTAGGATATCACCTTTGACATTTAAAAGCAACCTAAGGTCTACTGTGTGCTGCCGCCACACGCCCAGCAGGTAAGTCTGTGGGGAGTCCCACCTAGCCAGGACCCCTCAACTTACCGCGGCTCTTGCCTCTGCAGCACTGTCCCTCACTGTGGGGCCCTCGATCTAGCTCCCATCCCTTCCCTCCCCCATGGACTAACCTGCTGGGCTGGGGCAGGCGCATACATTCACGTGGGCACTCAGCCACTCACCCCAGCCTTGGATTGACTCCAAGAGGCTCCAAGATCTGCCAGTGGCATGAATGCTGCGTGCCCCTGGAGGCTAGGGGCACACAACAACCACCCACAGGTAGTGGCAGCGGGGGGGGGACATAGTCGCAGCAAGTGGGAAGCTTCTGCAGGCAGCCATGGCAGTTTCAGGGTGGGGGTGCCGAGCACTGACTGACGTTCAGCAACCACTCACAGACACCACTGACTTCCGGTGGTGGCCAGTGGCAATTGGGGACCACCCACCGATGCCACCAGTAGTGTTCGCAGCGAGGGTAAGAACTGGGGAGCAGTGACTGCCTACAGGCGCCGTGGGCAATGTCAGCAGTGTTTTTTGCAGGGGATGCACTGCCAAGCTCAGGGGGTGCACGTACACCTTTGTGTACCCTGTATACATCACCAATGACCAGTGAATCAAGATCAGTTGGTTGGTGGCCACCACTATTGGTCATTTCAGACTTCCACACCTGTTTATAAATGATATGCATGTGTGTGGAGGAAGGTGGGGAGATAGGTGCCTACCTTCTCCTATGTCTTCTGTCACTGCATAGAGAAGGAAGTAAAAAGCAGCACTGTTCTCTCTAATAAACAACTTCACAAGAGAGCTGCACAAAACTTAATAGGGATGTCTAACATTTGCATCCCTTTACTCTGGTCCAGTTAAAGATTGCAGGCTTCTTTTTCCCCCAGTAGCCAATTCTATTCCATATGCAGTTGAGAAAACTCAATAACTATGTCTATTACTATCCATATGCCATATAATTTCAACTAGTCCAGCATCTTACTTGCAAGTGCCAGGCCCAGAGGCTCATGAGTTTGGCTGCCCCCCTTGATCTTAGGCAAAAGGCCAAGAATAACATCACACAGGCCCTTGGAAGGTTGCCCTAACTACACTCCTTTCACCATTCATGAGCAGGCTATAGCAGATCCATCCCATCCAGGTCTTTGTGCAGACTTGTCACCAATAGGCCAGTACACCTCATAGGCAGAGTTTCAGGGTAAATAATACAGAAAGGTGCACATTTTAGTGGAATGCCTCTGGAAACAATCTCCTTATAAATCCAGTGCCGAAATCCTTAGTCATACCTTACTTGGGCAACATTCCTAAGGGAGTCAATGGGAACTGTAGACTGGAATGACTAGAATGCAGCTGGGCCCTCTAAATGGAATCTCACGTATCAGGGTTTACAAAAAATTGGGTTGGTTGTAAGGCAATGCTTTTAATAGCAAAGTCATTGTGTTTAGCTTTCCAGAGAATTTGTTTAAAGTGAATTGACGTTCTTATTGCAACAGTTTAAGAAAAAAGACAAGCCAGGGACACTAATACAATTGGGATTAAGCTCTCTCTTAATTGTGAAGTGCTAGGATATTTGACTACTGAGGAGCCTCTATTCTTAAATAAGGGACTTAACTGTGGTGTTGCTTATACATAAGCAGGAAAAGAGCCAGGGAATTTTTCCATTTCAATCTAAGTAAGAGAAGAAACAAACTGCTTATCATCTATCTTGTAGGCAAAAGATACTTTTAGTATATTGATACATGGCATAATTCTAAGCTCTCCATTAGTAGCATGTAGCCGCAGGATGGAGAAGGAAAAAATATTTTGTCGCTTGCAGCAATGTAAATCAGCAATAGCATGATGAATTTCCCATGTAAAATCAATGTTAAGAGAAATTCAGGGTCCTTAATATCTAGTACATAGTACACTTGCATGATTGTGTATCTACCAATTGCTGTTATATTTTCTGTTGTATGACATGTTTAAAACAAACATGTTTTGCAAAGCACTGTTTTAAATAGTTTATTGCACTTGAATGTCCTCCAAAGTAGCACAATCTAAATTTTGTTATTTTTTCCACATGTTGATATGTACATTATATTGAAAACATTCAGCTCAGTTAGGCTTGTGTTGTGTGTTTTAGAAATATTTTGCATAGTTGGAAACATAGTTCAGATTTTATCATGTTTTCTAATGTGCAACGTATTTGGGCCAAATTCTGGTGTCCATTCTGATCTCCAATAAATTAATCCAGAGTCAATGAAGTTTGTAGTCAATAGCCCAAATTCTGATCATTCACCTCAGTAGGGTGTCACTTAGATTAATTTATGTAGAGGTGTAATACAGAATTTGACTCCAAATTTACAAAGAACACAATCTAACTTGTTCTGTTTCTTCTACCACTGCAGAGTAAAGCAGTAGGGTCTCCTAACCAGCCAAGGTATGAGAGACTATCTATGAAATTCCAAGCAAGTCTGTAATCCCACCTAGGTAAGGGTATGCTCTTAAATGTTAAATACAAGCAGAGCCAACCTTAGGTAAAATGGTGCCCCATTGTATTCTGGCACCCTTTCGTAGGTAGTGGACTTAGCAAAAGGTTCGGAAATAAAGCCCCGGAGCGCAGCTGCTGGGCTGGATCTGGAGACTTGACTTGCTTCCCTGTGGGCAAGCACTGTTGCTGCTGTATGGGAGCAAAGCAGGCACCACCCCACCAGCATGTGTCTGGCCCAGCTCCTTCTGAGCAGCACTTGTGGATGAGGGGAACAAGCTGGGCTGGACACCTCACATCCTGCCTGGGGTGGGGATCAGCCACAGTGGGACGGAGCAGGGAGCAGGGAGCACTGCTGTAACTGCAGGCTGCTTATGGGGGGGGGGTGCCACTCTGACCATGGCATCCTGTGCTCATGTCACACACCTGTAAGGCCAGCCCTAAATACAAGATGCAAGCAAATTGGTGTCACTTCCCTGCAGGGTTTTCTGCCCTCCTTGTCTCTCTTTTTTTCATGCTAGGGTGCACCAGTAGTCTCTGGTGACACAGTTACTATGACTCAGGTATAATCATGCAACCTTTGTTACTCATGTCACTTCACTTCATCCATGTAGTTCTGATGTCACTCAAAAAACATTTTTAAAAAAAGACAAATTTATATATTTTAAATTTTGTATTGATAAATGCTGGTACAAAGACTGATATGCATAATCCATAAGAACTACTGTAGTAAGAACATGGTGGTTTTAAGGGAAAAATCTTTCTGCAAAATTCACAAAGGGGGAAGGGCAGTTTCTCACTTCCAGCTATAGCAACTGTTCTATAATTTTAGTGTAGAAGATCATCCTTTTCCAGTCATACCCTGCTCAAGGTGGGGATTTCCATGTGTTTCCCATGCATAAACAACATAAATCAGGGTGTGGTTCAGCCTTTTCTTCCAACTTCTTTGAGTCCATTCCAAAATGAAAGTCTTTTCAGATACAAAATATATTCCACCTCCAAATTCAAACAACTTGTGGGCTGCAGAGGCTGAGACAGTACAGAGATGGAGAGATCCGAGCTGCACCCAGGTTAACAGAAAGGTCACAAGGCAAATATTAGTAAGCAAGAACATTAAATGGACACTCCCTTTAAGATATATCTTCTCACACCACATAAATATATATTGGCAGCTTGTGATTGGTAAAAGCTAGTTCCTTGCAGTGTCTAACAACATCTTGATTTGGCAATAATGTAGTAAACAAAATTCAGGAAATATTGCTGACAGACAAACTTGTTTATGAAAAAAGAAAAGCTTTTGAAGAATACTTGGAATTTGGTTACTTTCACAGGAAAAAAATAACCCAGCGTAAATTGTGCTGATTAAATTGATTTTTAACTAATTACCAACAGCAACTATTGTTTAGCTCTTGTTTACTGAATGTGTGTCATTGTATGACTGCTGACACCTGCTTCTGTATTGACATAAATCCTCACTGTATTTGCTTTAAGCTATAGTGTTTCTCATGATTTGCCACTCCTCTACACTGAAAAGAGTGCCAAGCTTTTCCAAGTTTGAGACCATGTTCACATTTTAGCATAGAAGTGGAGGAGAAAAGTCCCACTACTGCTAACTGAAAGTCCCCTCTAGCTCAGAGTATAGAAATCTGAATTTAGTTCCCTATACTGTTTGTGTGTGATTGAGGGAGAGATGGAGTTACCACTTTTTTGTGGCCATGGATTTGCTCAAACTGGCTTCATGCACAGCTAAAGGAAAGTTTACCCATGATCCTCACATTAGGACTCCAGACTATCCAGGGATTCACTTCTTGGCAGGGAGAAAAATACCTAGCACTATCCTTTTAAATAAATGAAGAACTTGCTGAGGAGCTGAATGGGAAGACTGGCCTAGTTAAACATTACCTAACAATATGTGTGTGCGAGCCAGAGAAAATGATGCTTGCCTATTACACATTCTTTCTACGCTCTGCTGTATGCGACTGCATTGCTAAGTCTGTGACAGGCCAAGAAACTGCATATGGAGCTAACTAGCTGCAATCACTCTACATACCCTCAGGTCATTATTATATTCAGTTATGGTTCCATACTTGAATGACACAGTGGATGTGGGAATTAAAGGCACAACAATTCCTAAATGCTAATCTTGGCTGTAATACAGACTGCCTCTGTGGCCTCAGGCAAAACACTTAACATCTCTGCCTCAGTTTCACTATTTGTAAAATGGGGCGAATAAAAATTGCTTCGCTATGTCACTGAGAAGTATTGTGGATTCATTACTTAATGCAAAATGGCTTGAAGATGAAAACCCTGATGTAAACGTCAAGTTGTATTACAGGTGCCTGCTATTATCTTTGTTTCTGAGAATTGCTTCTCTTTTCAAAGCTGAGGGAAAGCAGGCTTTTTTAGCCTGATGTTCTTACTGTTCTGCCCTGTATTTCTTACAGGTTTGGCAGAGGTAAGAGACAGACCCAAGAGAAAGAAACAAAACATGTTGACTCCAATACTAATTTACCTCTTGCCTCCCTCTGGAAACTGATTTGAAAGTACCTGACACTTGGTGCAATATGCTGCAGTCACGAGACGAAAATTTTACCCTTTCAGATGCATTTTCATGAGCCCCAGGGATAAGTTATCTCGAGCAGGGATGATTAAGCAGAATCTGGAGAGAGTGTGACTTCCCCAGAGGCAGAGAAATCACCTCAAGCTTTTCTCCAGTTTGGCTGTGGAATTTTAATAAGGCAGTCCTGGGCATACACCACTGGAATACATGCATTGAAAAATCAGGGGAAATGTATTTCCTGGCCAAATTATTTTATTCCATCTCATATCAGTTTAAATAAATTCTTCATTTTAAATGACAGTTCCAACATGGAAAACCATGCGCAAGGAAAAGGAGCCTGTGCTGACAACATAACATTACGCTTTGGTCATCATCTTCAAATGCACCCGTGTAAGAGCCACTAAATATATTGGTGATGTTTTAACATTAGGTACTAACTGTGCTGAGAGATTCTTGAGTGCCAATTGCAGGAAATGAGTGAACCACAGTATGATCAATTTAATATTTGCAAATGCCAACGTTATTGAAAACAAATCAACTCATTATATTCCATCCCCAAAAAATAAATATTTTAGCTTTTTATGATGAGTCCAGAAAACAACAGCACAGAAATCCTTGCCACCCCTGGGCCTGAGAAACATTTGGCTATTGTTCATGCTTCATAATAGCCTGGTAGTTAAGTGATTGTCTTATGTTAACTAGCATTCTTGTCCCCTCACTTTAAACTATTATGCATCATAGGAGTAATATAATTCCAGGGAACAGGAGTTCACATGATCCGTGCTCCAGAACTTCATTTTTTTTTAACCATAGAGCAAACACTAGGTGCAGCATGGTCTTGTTAATTTAAAAATGTTTCTGTTTCACTTGAAGAAGTAAATAGATAATGCCAAAAATATTAAACCATGCAGAGAGAAGGGAAGCAGCAGACCAGAGCGGAACTACAATGTTTGTTCCTTGCATTCTTGGCTACCCATTGCATGGTGCTCCACAGCGCAGACCTGAACTGCACTATGAGTTGTTCCATGTTGGATAAGTATTAGTTAAATCATATGGGATCAGAGCCAACAGCTGGATTTTGTAGGGTGCTCGCAAGAAGTGTTCATGGGGACACTCCTTGCTTACTGTCCCTTCCCAAACAGAACAGAGGGATTTACAATAAAGTGGGTGTGCTGGCTTGAGAGTCCTCAGCCCCAAGAATCTGCTCAGGCAAAGTAGACTTCAGCTGCCCATATGCTCTGTGCTGTTTATACTGGCTCTACCAGCATTTGAATGATTTTTAAGGGATTCTTCTCCCAAAAGCTGAGGGCCTGAAATTAACCTTTTCATCATTGGCTTAGGGAATTTTCTATTCCTTTTCCTCAAGTGACTTAGCTATGGAATCCAAATAGAGGCATTTTAACCAGCCATCACGATGGCTTCCAGGATCTTTGGCCTGTTGATGGTGCCCTAGCCAAGAGACCATGACCATGAGACAGAGGCTGAAAATAAAAGGGAATAGGCCACAAGAAAGGGTGTACCTGAACACTACTGTTGTCCAGATTAATTTGACATAGGGATATATCATTTTGCTGATTATTTGATGAATTTTCATCAAAGGGCAGGCTAGCCCTTTGGAGAGGAAGTTGTCAAGCCTTTGTAGTTTCTCACTGGAGGCAGCTCTGTCTCTGTTGTTCCTCTCAGTCTCTCCATGAGGAGTGTTGTGGCTTCATTTCAGGAAGGAGACAAGCTGGGCCCTCACTTCCTCTGGCTTCCAGCTTGTGCCTTTAGGCTCTCTACTCCTCTTTGGAGGTGGGAATATTGTTGCAGCTTTGGGCTAATGTGTGAGTACCTTGTAGTAAAGCCAGATGCCCTCCTCATCTGTGCACTCTATGTATACCACCTTAAGATGAGTCAGCTTCTTCAATAAGCTGATCCTTCCTGTGGTTTAGAAGTTATGCTAGCAACCCACCAGAAGAGCCAGCTCAACTACTGGCAAGCAGTCAGGTGGTAGGTGCTTGTAGCTGCCCTTGTACTAGCATCAGAAACTGAACTAGTACCTTGTAATGCCATGAATCAAAAGCGTGAGTTTCTCCCAAATTGGAGGCACCATGGATATAGGTGTTAAAGAATCTGAATGCCGAATCTAGTTAGCTGTTAGCTAGGAACCATGGATAACTAAAAAAAAAAACCTCTGCCATGACAAACTTTTGACTCTAATAGTCAGTTTCTCTTTTGAAAACGATCTTCATAATGAGAAAGGGTAGAAACATACAAATTTTTCCCAGGCGTAATGGTACTAAGCCAACAAAGATGCTCGGCGAATGAATCTGACCAACTATTTAAAAATTAAACCAAGATTATCATTGATATATCAGATATACAAACACAAAAAGATGGATTCCCATTCAACAAAGTTCACAAACCTCGATGTCCAGCCCTATGCAAGACAAGCAGCTGGAAACTGTGAGACAATTGATAGATACTACATTCTCTACTTCGCTACCTTAAAGATTATTCATCTGCTCAGCCTTCTTCCTGAGAAACCTACACATTTACTTATAATTCTTTATATTTCCAGTGATTAACTCAAGGTCTCACAGGAAGTTCAAGGCAAGCCCAGGAAGAAAAATCATCCCTCAAAACTTCCCCTCTTGTGCCTTAATCACTAGAGTACCTCTCCTCTTACAGTGTCTATGCTTGTACAGTATGTTGACCTGCCTGGAAAAGCCACTCAAAATAAACAAAATCCTGGCCAATTTTTAAAAAACATTTTCTTGTCACAGTTCATTGTTTTTTTCTAGCTAGCCATTAGGCAGTCTCCATGAAGCGAGACAGCTTTCCTTTCAGAATTTTCCAGGAAACACAGTTGTCTCCCACATGTTACACTTAATGTAACTCAAACAAATGTTTTAGGAAATTCCTCCTAATTCAGTGAAATGGTGAGCTTGGCAATGTTACCCTGGAAATGAGTCTGAAAGATATCATATTTTTTTTAAAAACTGTACAGGGGAGGTTAGGCTTAAAACTGACTACTTGGGGAGATAAAAACTCATGTTACGCATAAAGGATTTGGCAGGCTCGAACACAGAAATTTCCAGAAGTGTTTGCGTGGCAAGAGCTCTACGCCAATCCACATTTTTTAGCTATTCTGGCTGCATGCCCAGCCTACAAGAAAGTCTTGTATCTCAACACAGTTCACTGCCTTCCCTGATGAGTTTCCATACTGCATGGCAACATTGGATAATCTTATTTGTGTGCCAAAAAAACTCCTGCTACTTATATTGTTACTAAATACCAGATGTGCTTAATAAAGAGTAAGTGGAGCCAAACCTAGGGTAATCACATAACCTATCATTAACATTTTCTAAAAACAAAAAATGCAATTGGAACACCAGATTACTGTTTTGCTTTGTTTGCTTTACGCCCTATTACTGGAACCCCTAGGGTGATGGGAACAGAACTCGGTAGGAGTAGACAGCTCTGGCACAGCTGATGACGTTGTTTACAATCACACTCCTGCACATCTGAAACGTGTGAGAAAGTAGAGGCTAAGCAGATTTCCTTTGCACTCAGCACAAGGGCCGAGAGGGAGGAGAAAATTGCAGCAGGAAGTCTACAGTGAGCAAGATAAGTGGTAGAATCATATTTCTTTATCCCATGGAGGGAGTTAAGGGAAAAAAACAAAAATAACAATGCGGGTTTGATCCTCATGCTTTGCCTGTCCAGAACTCCCTGGTGCACAGGAATGCATGAAATGCATACATGTTACATGAAATGTAATGACAACCCAAATCCTCCAAGTCCATTTAAAACACATTTTTATGTGTGTCAGGGGCCCTGTCACCACATCAAATGTACACACGCATTTTAGCATGTTAATAGAAGCTGTGTATGTGCATATCCTGGGATGACCAGACCCTTGGAAAAGGAGTAAGTCATGTCAATAATAACTAGAGTCTGCTGTTAGACACATGAAAGCCAGAGGGATTTGAACATGCTGTAACATTTATAGGCCCTTTGTGCCACCCAAAAGACAAAAGGCCTGCTGTAACATTGGAGTCTTGAAGCAATCCAGTGCGAGGGGAGATTATTCTGACTGAAAATAGATGGGTGAAAAGGCCAGTTTCTCTCGAAAGGCTTTTTGTGGGTGAAATTAGGCATTTTAACTGAATGAGGAGAAAAGGTATTGTACTGTTATAAATGTACTTTTAAATGGTGTTATCCAGATGGAAACACTGGCAAAAAAACCACATAACAGAAGTTTCCCGGCAAAAAGCAGTTTTTCAGTGTGTTTGTTTTTCACTTTGGTGTTATGGAAAAGAAGGTGATTTGGGGTGACGATGGTGGGAAGTCCAGGCTTTATCACACGCAGTATGACACAGCAGTGAATCAGGAAAAGAAAGGCCAGCAGCAATCCTGTCCCTCTGGTCTTTACAGGAAAACTGTAATTGAAAGCAATGGGAGTTTCACCTATTTAAAGACTGCTAGTCTTGTTCCAGGACTCAGAGCCAAAAGGTGAACACATTACAATGGGTGTGAGCCATCTCTGCCTGGGGATTACAGGGTGGACACCTCAACTCTTGATCCTCCTATTGTGTAATATGACTAAATACACAAGTGCTGTAAAGCCTCCCTTGTCAGGGAAAAGAGGAAGCCTGCACAAAAAGGGATACCAAAGACCTGCATCTTGCTAAGGAACCCACAAAGCTGTCTTACCACTCCAGTAGGACTTCATATGAATGCAATGTTCTGTGTGTTGCAGGATCAGGGCTGAAGCTCATTTCAGTTTACATTGGTATGGTGATGCCAATTTTAAAAATTAAGGCAAATTAATACATTTGTGCTACCAGCAAAGAAAAGGAACAGCATATTTTTCCATTCGCCAACACTCGACACCCAACCTCTGCACTCGTCCTATAATGCCTACTTCTTTTTTTGCTCTAGATCATATTTTCTTCTGTATACAAATGTGTTGCATCTTCTTTATTTGTGTGTTACTTTTATGAGTACTGGCCTTTTCCTTATTGTCCAATGTTGTTTTTTCTTGTGGTAGTCCTACAGAGAGTTAGGACGATGTCCATAGCTACTTGCCCATGGTTTTCTGTTGACTCCGGTGTAATTTGTTTAGGAGTAACTCTTTCAAAAATCAGACCCCTACCATATTTTCTCACTTATAATACACCCCAGAATAAGATGCATACATTGTTTTTGAAAGGCAGAATGAAGAAAAGATCTTTCCCTGTAGTAAGCAACTGAGTAGCAATAGCTAAGAAGCTGAGCCTATTTATTGTTCTGTTTCCTGTGGAGTGTGTGCAGACTCTGATTTCCAGCAGCTGGGGGTTTTTTTAAAGGAAAAGATACAGTTGTCTATGAGTTTAGTTCTGTGGAGCAACAAGCAAATGTTTAAAGCTACAAATAAAATAACAAAGAGTCCTAGTCCTTCATCTTTCTTCACAGATTCATAGATGTTTGGGTCAGAAGGGATCTTAGCAGATCAATGAGTCTGACCCCCTGCCCTGGGCAGGAAAGAGCGCTGGGGTCAGACAACCCTAGCTAGGTGCATGTTTAGCCTCTTCTTAAAGACCCCCAAGGTAGTGGAAAAACCACTTCCCTTGAAAGCTCATTACAGATTTTGGCAACCCTTACCATAAAGAAGTTTTTCCTGATATCTAACCTACATCTGCTATCCATCAGTTTGTGGCCATTGTTCCACCAAGATGTGCCCTGGTAGACAGAGCATCTCCTATTTCCTGCTGTCCCCCCATGATGAATTTGTAGGCAGCCACAAGATCCCCTCTCAGCCTTCTGTTGCAGAGGCTGAAGAGATCCAAGGCCCTCAATCTCTCCTCATAGTGTTTTGCCTGCAGGCCACTAACCATATGATTGGCCCTCCTCTGAACCCTCTTGAGGTTGTCCACATCCCTCTTAAAGTGTGGCACCCAAAACTGGAAGCAATACTCCAATGGCAGCCCAACCAACTCCGCAGAAAGGGGAAGTATCACCTCCTTGGACCTCTTTGTCATGCACCTGCTAATGCATGATAAAGTGTGGTTAGCTTTACTGATCAGTCACTCTATCACATTGATGACTCATGTTCATCTTGGAGTCAACAGTGGTTCCAAGATCCCTTTCTGCTGCTGTGCTGCTGAGAAGATTCTTCCCCAGTACTGTAAGTGTGCTGGTGATTCCTTCTTCCTAGGTGCAGCACCTTGCATTTGTCCTTATTGAACTGCATCCTATTCTGTTCTGCCCATTTTCCCAACCTGTTGTAAAAATGTTGTTCATATTGTGTAGTATCTCAAGCCCTATACACCCTCACTGAAATCAGGGAAGCTAAGCTGAAGCAGAGAAAGAGAATAGAAACAGCACACCTTATAAAAGAGTTGCACAATTCCTGCTCCAGCTTGCATAGTCACAGAAATCCTGGGAACCCCATGACTAATTCAGCTAGAATGCCTTTAGGGATTCCTCTGCCTCTTCCTCTGAACCCTCTGCCTCTTCCAGGTGAAGCCATGCTGCCTAGAAGCATGAAGATGGTCCTCTGGTTCAGAGACCCTCCAACATAGCCCAGGAAAGCTATGGGGCTAAGGATCCAGAGTCACATTCAGAACGTGAGGCAGCAACCCTAGACCCCACAGAAGAACAATTAGCCTAAGATAAGGAGAATTCCAAAGAGAAAACTAGGATATTTATGCAATGGTGGCAGCTTCCTCCTCCTCTTCCCACATTTGTGCACCACTTAACTAAAATAACAAGGAAGTTTCAGGTTCAAGAGTGTCCCATCATGCCAGTTGTGGACATTTGTGATACAAGCAACATGGAAGACTGGCTTCTTTGCCAGTTTTGGCTTCCACATCAACATATCTACTCAGAGCTTTTAATGGCCCATCCACATCTTCCAGATGGTTTGAAAGAAAGAAAAAGACAGCAATCAGCCCCAGATAACTCTATGACCTCCTTCCTGCCTTGGCCTCTGACAGCCACTTCCAGTCAGCTGTCTCCTCCCTGACCAGATCCTGTGGTTGAAGCACTAGGTAAAAAATTGCATGTGTCAGAGAAACTGACTCCAAAAAAATTGACAAAAAGACCAAACTCTGACTAGGAAGCTAGGCATAGCTCCAAAACCTGTGACATTCATCATTTTCAGGACCCAACATCTGGTCATCCTAGATTTGTGGGAAACTTCACATGAAATTTTTCACCCCTTCTCCTTCAGGCTTTAATTGCAGTCTGTCCTCTCATTCTTTAATCAACCCTGCTAGCTGAGAAGTGCTCCTTGGGAAAAACTGAGTAAAAAATGGAGAAAATCAAGAAAAATGGAAAGGAAAATTAAGGTGTAGTTGCCACTCCCTGAAAATACCCTGCCAAATTAATCCTTTGCATGCTAAGCACACACATTCCATTTATTCCAATATACAGTGGGAGCCAAAAGATAAATAGATTCTCTCACACTCGCTTAGAACCAAATTTTTATGATGCCCAAGGAATTTATTTGAAAAAAAGCCACATACACAGAAATGATCTTGAATGTGAACTCCTAACTCTACCTGGAGTTCCCCAGCTCCTTCAAGGTAGATACTATGCCTGGTTTCTGAAAGCCAACTTACTTTCAAATTATAGCTCAATATTTGGCTCCTTACTGACCAGTCACACAATAACATTGAGGTTTCAGCTTGCTCCAGTTTCTCCCCAAGTAGACACAGTGGGGTATCTTCTATTCCACCAATTAGGTGCATAAGTGAACTTAGACACATAAGCATGATCCTGTTCTACCCTTTCCAAGTCCCTGGGTGCATCTACATGTGCATTAATGCATTAAATCCAGTACCTCTGTTGGGAGGTACTAAGAAAATGCGCATTAACCTGCCTTAATGTGGATTACCTAAAGAGCACAATGGTTTTTAAGTGATGCTTCATGTGCATTAGACTATGTTAATGTGTATGTACTAAATAGCATGGTTTTTTCAGCCTAAAATAGGCTACTTCACATTAAACATGTGCATTACACATTAAACATGTACATTACACATGCGCATGTGTAACTGTGCCCCCTGAAATTCAGTTAATGCCCAAGGAACTGAGGTGGATCTTCCTCCTCCTCGCTGCTTTCCTGTGACTATATCTGAAAGGAAAGATGGTGGTGTGTTATATTATAAAAGTAAATGCAGGGTATATCTACGTGTGTGCTTTAATGCACATTAGCCTATATTCATATTCATGTGTATTAAAATAGGCTAATGCACATTAAGCATCACTTAAAAACCATGAATGTTTATACACATGCCACAGGAGTGGGAGGAAAAGGGGGCACTTTAATTACACTAGCTCCAAGAGCCACTCTAATTAAAACACCCAGAGCATCTCATGTATTAGCTTCCCCGCCTCACACAAGCTTTAGGTCAAGCACCTCTGCTGCCATTTTTAAGCACAGGGATGTGGATAAATGAGATGCAGTGGTGCTTTAATTAGACTTGAGGTTCTCTGAGCCACTCTAATTAAAGCACCACCCCTCCCTCACCACCACCAGAGCACATGTTAAAGTGCTATGTGCTCTTTAGTTGATGCACATTAAGACAACCTAATGCACATTTTCTTAGTACCTCACAATGGAGGTATTTGATTGAATATTCATTAATTAAAGCACAATAATGCACATGTAGACATGCCTGCATTCATGCATTTCCAGGACTTGAACAGGATGGAATAGACTTACACTGAAGTGTCTACATCCGTTTAGATGTCTTACAGGTGAAACACAAACTGGCCCAGTCTGTTTCCAGCTGGGATTCCTCTCTTTTTTGGATAAAGCAGAGTTTTCTAATTCCAATTCTCATAGGCTCTTTTTCTAGTTCCAAATCTCTTCATGCAAGAGTGAGCACTGCTGTTCAGGCTCTCAGTGAAGGCATGCTTCCCCCGACTGGAGCCCCTCTCTTCTGAGAAGTCTTTTTAACCTATAACTGGGCCCAGCTGCAGCATTTCCTGTTGATCACTGACTCTGCCTTAACCTCTTCCCTGCTGTGCTGCATGCTTGGACATGCCACCACAGAGCTACACAAATCCCAGCATCCAGTCAGGATTGTCAATTGTCCCACAGCCTGTTCTGCAAATTACAGTACTGATCTAATCTGATCTAGCAAGTCCTGGATTTCTTACCAATGGAAACAGTTGGCCTGATTTAGCTTTTAGTCCCCTTGGTGTAATGAATATGAGAAATCATGTTACCATCTCTCTAGCTAAAACCTTTCTTAAGCACAGTTTATGCTGGAAAGGCACGGAACCAAATCCTCAGTCTGTAACAAGAAGTCTCTTCGCAAATTAAAAGATCTTCATTCTGGTCTCACGTGAGTCTTGTGCTAGTGGAAATCCATTGGCTTCTATGAAATATGCCTGATTATGGTCTTGGTCCTGAAATACATCTTTCAAGGTGCTAAATTCCTCCAACTCCTTTTGCCTCTGTTGGGAATCAAAGGCTTACAGGAGCAGGCCCTTCCAGTAGTGTGGGATCAGACTCAAGCCATTCTGGATACTCACAAGTTCTGAAAGTAAGTTTTTCCCCCTTCTTTGCTCAATGTATAGAGCAGCTCTTTGTTAGTCATATCAATAAAAGGGACACATGTGCAATGCGCCTCAAGTTTCCCCATGCTTAGAGTCCTATGTGAGGTAGCACATTTATTCTATAAGTATTCTTTATAGGAAAAAGGCCTAGAATATAGTGCTTCTTGTCCCAGCCTAGTTGCCAGTAAAAGACATGATGAAAAGCAATTCTTCTGATGCAACTTAAGTCAAGTGGTTTATGGATAAAGGTGAACCTAATATATGTCAAGCTTGCTTGACATATATGGCAAACAGAAAGACCACTTGTGAAATCTCAGTGATTACATACTCTGGAGAAATCTTAATGTAAACTTCTGTGAGCTTTGAATCATGCTATTGTTCTCAGGGCTTTGGGTGAAAATTGTTCTGGATGTTATGGAGTATTTGTTTGATAATGACTCATTTCTTATTAAACTCTTAGGGATATCCTACATCTTTTGAGCTTTCAGCCACATGTTTATATTTTTCCCCATTTGCAGTATTATATTAAGCAAAATATAAAATAATGTTAAAACCCAGAGGATAACTTTTTATACAATTGGTCTTCTCTTTGAATATTATTGCTGTGTTAAAAGATATATAAAAATAATTATGGCTTTGTCAAACAGAACTTGTTTGTCATTAATACATCATTTGTCCTTCAGATTTACCACTACAGGGGCAAGGAAGAAATTAGAGGCTAGGGTTCAGCACTGGGACATTACACATGGGTTTTGTTCCTGGCTCTGCCACAGGTTTCTTGCACATGGTATTTTGTTTCTACCATGCTGGTTCAGCAAGGTGTTTGAGCACATTGTTCAATTGCACATTGCTTAACAGGCAAACTGGACTCCTCACGGACACAGAGTTAAGCACATGCATCAATATTTAGTGAATCTGTGGCTCTGTGCTTTACATCTGCATTTATCAAAATGGGAACACTAATGCCTTCCTGCCTCAGTTGTAATCATACACTCAAGCACTGTCCCACCCTTAGAAGGGAGGTTATGCCATAGGAGAGTCTTCCTCTGCAATGTGTGCCATACAATCCCTCCCTGGAAGAAACTGCTGATGAAATTTGCTGCCTGTGCTAGCTCTGCTCTCCCCAGTCAGAGCTTCCTATGGTCCAAACTTCATTCCCACTGAGATGGAATTCCAGGCATTTTTTACCTGTGTTTCTCTCTGGTGGACTTTTGCTGCCAAGGCCAGTCTACCAAGGTCTTTAGTAGTTCAGTGCTGTGTGAACTCAGCTTTCTGTAACTCAGACTCCTCAGCTTTCCAGTGAAAATGGGAGACTTTTATTCTTAGATCAGGGGGTTTGTGCAGATTCTTAAATTTGCATGGAAAAAAAAGAGAGAATTTGTAAATTAAAACTGATTTAGTTAATTCAGTGCAGCTTTGTGAGCAAACTGATCCTTAGGTTGGTTTAAAACTGGCTTTATAGCAGTCAAACTTTCATTAGCAGATTTACCAGTGCACATGAGACTCTTGACTGTTGTAAGCCTAGTTCAGATCATATTCAGAACATCTGCACAGGGCTGTACACTAGTTTACTACCCCACCTCTTGTTAAGCCAGTACAGCTTTGCATGGATATTTCCAGCTCTGGTTTTTTTGCTGGTGAAAACAGGCTTGGGAATCTCATTGATGTCAGCAATTGGCCAGAGTTCACAGGAGCACTCAGCTGTGGGCTCTCACTCTGCAAGCAGGAGGCCACACTTAGGGTGTATCTCACAGAATCCTCCCACTGACTTTTTCTGTACTCTTTTGTTGAGGCTCTGCACATGGAGACCTGATCGGCAGGGCCATGAGTTCATTCCATTTGAGGCTGCCATGCCGATGCATTAAAAACTGGTTTCACAGGCTCACCCAGGAACTCAGGCTGACTTGGCCTATTAATATTTTCAGCCCTGCCTGAAGCGAGGATTGAGTTGGCTCTGATTCACTATGACAGCTGCCAGACTAGATGTATGCTTGCAGCAGCTGCTGGAAAGGGCAGCTCTTGTGTCCCCTGCCAGTGCTAATAGGGTCACATAAGGGATAGCCCATGGAACCTCCTCCCCTGACCAGCCACTCCAAAAGTACAAGAGGAGGAGGCAGAACCAAGATGCAGCCACCTCTCCCGAGCATAAAGAGTGAAGAGCTGGTGCTAGGAAAGAATGTGGAGTCCTCTTCTTCTGTCACCTACCAGGAGAGACCCTGAACTATTGATTTGTTCCCCTGTCTGTAAAACTGTTGTGTTCTTAGAGTCAAATGGTGCTTATATGTCCATGGAGTATGTCCATGACTGGCTGCTTACAGGTCAGTGTATTCATAATTATGGGCAATTCTGCTGGAGCTGGCCCTATAATAATAATCAGTAGTGCTAGTAAGAGCAGTAGTAGTATGAGAGTGACCAAAAGCCTCAACCGTGATCAGTGCCCTGATGTGCAAGTTACTGTACAAAGACACAGTAAAGGACAGCCCCTGCTCCCCAAGACCTTGAATTCTAAACAGACAAAACAGTGGCAAAAAGGGAGAGCTGTCCCAGTGACACAAAGGAGGAGCTGGTGCACAGGATGACTATCTGGTTTTCCTGAGCTCACAGAGAGAGTCTATTGCATAGTCAGGATCTGAACCCAGATTTTCTAGTCCCAGTCCAGGGACAATCCCAAAACCAGTCCTCTTCTCTAATCTGTGTCTGCCCAACTCTTTGTAATGACAAACAGCTGCAGAAAGGCTCAGTTTGTGTACTCTAAATAAAGTGCTCTCAAGCCCTCCTGAGCCGAGTGACCCAAAAAGTGAGCATGATCAAGTTATACCAGTTTCTGTAGCCAACAGCACACAAGCAAGCAATTTAGCCAGTAACACATCCAGCCACTTTTAACTCCCCTGTACCAAAGCAACCAGGTACCCATTTGCAGCTGGTTTGGCAGCTTTTGCCACAAGTCCTGAGCAGGACCTTAACTCACAAACCAGGGCCATAACAAGACTGTCTTACCCACATGGCTATTGCACCCCCGTAATAGGTGGAATCTTTCTTTTCTTGTACCAGTTCACTTTAGAATATCCATAAGCATCCTGTTTTGATGCTGGATGAATGTATGAGGCTAATCTTTCCCTTGCTTTCTCACAACAACAGACATATGAAGTTACATAGGCATAAATCTTGTGGGTGTGGGTCACATTTATTCCTCCATTAATTTTTATATAACAATTGTATGATGTTTGTCCTGAAACAAGAACCATTTCATGTAAAAACTTAATGTATCACATCTTCCTGATGGAAGATGGGATGTTATATGCTACAGCAATTAAAAGAATGTCCTTTTGTGAGTCATCCACATTTCCCCCTTATAATTCTGTCCAAATGTCTTTCTGATGCTTATCCTTCAGCTCAGCCTGTTCACCCAACAAAGCAAAATAAAACCCTGCTTGGAACAAGTTCAGCCTGCAGTAATCTCATTTCTGAATATCAGTGGGCCACCCAGTATTATCAACTCTATTTGTCCCTGCCTGCAAAAAAGTATGAATTTTGCAGTGGCAATAACTTTGGCAGGATTTTATTCCTGCTGTTTATTGCACAAGCCCATCAGGCAGACAGACAATGATGGAAAGGAAGCTCGAATGGGCTTGTTTAATAGTCAGCCTTAAATAACAAGGCTGCAGCACAGCAGGTCTGCAGTAAGGGCCCGGCTACACTGGGCTGCTTTTTCCCCTAAGACTTCTCCCTACTGCAGTGCCACAGGTAGTCACAACAGTGGAACTGCTAGGGTAGAGACTAAGATTCAGATAGTGTTTTAATGACCTTGCTAAGAGTAGGGATACGTTAGACAGTGATTAGAAGTCTAAAAGCCTAAGACTCGTCTATGCTATCACCCTCACATTCTCTATCAGCAGCATGTATGAAGTGGCTCATGTGTTCTGTGCATTTAGTCATACACAGGTTTCAAATTAAAGTCCAGATATTCTGGTGGCATAACCTGACTCATTTAACTTTAGTGCAGCTATTCCAATTTTCAGTAGCAGAGGAGATTGCTCAAAATCTATTCTCTAGCAGTAAAACCTGTTCTAGGGTAAAACTTTTAGTTCCACAGATGTAGTTCTCCTCCAGAATAAGAGTCCTATGTCTATTTCTCCTACATATGTGGTAATGTAATATCTTTAGCTGGACATATGCATCCAAAATGGCTTCAATATAGATATTGTCTAATGCACTCCGTCTGTCATGTCGCCATTTCCACACTACACAGCATGGGATCACTATCAATTTCTCCATACTAGCCTGCTAAAAAACAACTGAAACTAACTACATACCAGAAATACCAAGTCCCCACAAAGCCTTTGCTATATAGATTCTTTTTTTTTGTCTGATTCACTGGTCTTTGGCAGCACTCCAAGATTTAGGAGGAGAAGGGGGGTGAAAAGACTTCCTGAGCATACCAACAGCCTCATTTTGATCTGTGATACTGAGCATTCATTTCCACTTCACAGACTCTGCTGAGCTGTGCCACAGAGAGACAAATCCCAGAAGTGGAAGGAGTATGGTGGGGGGAACAAAAAGATGAAAGCCGAAAAGAGCTGCATTTATTAAGCTGTTTTTCTTTCAGTGAAAAGAAGCATTTATCAGTGATTTCATATATCATGTGAGAGATGGCTTCCTGCCAAAATCTGAGGATCCAAACAACCCACTGACATCATATGCTAAATATAGAACAGCTTTTGCTTTAGGTGAATAAATAATGCAGCTGCAAAGGCATAGGTCTTCAGTTACAGGTTTATTATGATCAGGCTGTCAGGTTCTTCTAATCAAAAGAATAATGTCCAATTCCAACAAGGAATGATAGTCAAAGTACCCAAAACAATTACAGACAATAGCTGATTAAGCCAGTCTGCCACTGATTTCCTTGTTCACTAGTTTTTCATGCGGCTGAAATTAAATGTAGCTGTAATCCATGTTAGAGCTTTTCAACACAGATCTGTTCTGTCCCTCCCTTTTCCTAAAAGCCAGGCTGTAAAAATGAAAAAGGGTGGGGAGGTTTTGAACAATGAACATGGCCAAAAATATGGAAACTTTTTAGTTCTTATTTAAAAAAATAGCTTGTATCATGCTAATAGCAGTATCTGTGTAGGCGACTGCTTCACTGCAAGAGGTTTTCCATACTCATTCATTTATGTATTTTAATTGATGCTCATCCCTCTTGATTCCTTCACTCTTTTATTTAAGGGCACCCATGTTTAATAGGCATACATCCAAGATCCAAAGCCAGCTATCTGATAGTTATGTGACATCCCTGAAACCACTTGAAGAAAGATTAGTGTTTGTAGTAATACCCAGTCAATATTTTTTTTCTTCCTTCAGATCAAAGGCACTAAATGTGGGGGGGAAGGAGGGGAGGAGGCACTATGTCTGAAGCCATTCTTAACAGGGCAAATGCAGAAATTAGAGCAGGAAATAAAAAGACAATGCATCATAAAAGCTGCCGCAAGGTGTTGGAGCAAGGACAACATCTGCATGAATTCTTTTCTTCAGTCTTGGATACAATAGAAGTTGTTACTATGGAAACTGGTGTAAAATCATCAGAGACAGAGAGAAGGCTAGCACGAAAGATGGAAAAGTAAGAGATAACATTTTTAGATCACTTAGAAGGAATGCTGTGAAATGACATCATGCAGGCTCATTATCTACACTGGTACTATATAATATATTATGGCATCTGTGCTGGGCTGTTAAATAGAAAAATGTTATTATATCTATGAATTACAAATACTGTGGTAAAATGAGTTCAGGAGTTATTAGACATCACCTTTCTGTAATAAACAGGAGCATTTAATACACCATGCAGTGTGGAGTTATCAGGCAATGTGAGAAATACTGTGCCAACGATTGTAATATTCCCAGAAAGTAATAATGAGTCATCCTTTTACTGCTATCAAAAAGCAAAGTGCAAATAATTTTACACATATTTTATACTGGGGATATTGACAGAGAAATATGGCCTCATTTTCAAAATGCAGCTACTGTTGAATTCCAGGCAAGTCAGCAGTGCTCAGCACTTCTGAAAAATCAGGACAGACAATTCAAGTCATAAAACCTTATCAATTGCAAAAACACCAAAAGCGCATGCAATTATTTGCATCTTGCCTTTTAATTGAGGCCTGATACTATTCAGAGCTCAGCAGCTCTACAAAGGTGCTGAGCACACTAAGCTCAATTCACCCTGGCCCTGATTTAGGAAAACATGCAAGTATGTATCTAAATGTTTTCCTGAACCAGGGCCTATGGGGAACACTGAGGCCAGGTACAAATGTTACACTTATACTGAGATAAGTGATTGGAAATTGACCTACACCCAGAAGTTCAGCACACATAGACAGGTTTAAAAAAGGCAGAACCCAGTCTAAGATAGGCCTGGATTGATGTGGTATCAGCCTTAAATGATCTAGGTTAGTCCAGTCTGTCAAACTTCTGTACCAGATCCCCTCCCGACTCAAGTTAGGTCACGATCTGCCAGTATCCCAGACTTCTTTGAAGACCCCTGCTAACCTCCAGTGCACCTTCTTGCTAACCTTGCAAGAAGGCGCACTGGAACATGCCTTGCACTCAGCTGCTCCAGCCAAGCACCTAGCTAGCCCACCTCCAGGCTGTCACAGAGCCCCCCAGACCTGCATCCTGCTTCCAGCCAGCTGTCAGCTCCAGCCAGGTTGGGGGTGGGAGGTCAGAGGCTTCTGCTGCACAGACCTGGCAGCTCAGCTGTGCTTGGCAATAGGGAGTATGCTGGGAAGTGTGCAAAAGCACCCCCAACCTTTTGCACTCAGCCAGTTCAGACAGCCTGCGTGCCTGCCCCCCTGGGCAAATAGTTGTTCTGTTTGCTTCCAAAGTAACCTAGAGCACTTAAAGTGCATAACTTAGGTCACTTCCACCTCAGGCTTTTTGAACATACGTACCTGGCCCACGGGTGACAAGCACCTCTGAAATGCATTACGCATTTTAGTGTGCAAGATTTTAGGCACACAGGTTCACAACTCTTGGTCTCAGCACTTTGCAGGATAAAAATGTGAGTGTGCACAGTGGCCTCACCAGCAACAATAAGATATATGTTAGATCCTCCACATCTGCTAAGCAGAAAAGAAAATGCAAGCCAACTTTAGAGGGGAAGCAAGAATGGACCTGTTTGCCTTGCATTAAGATGCCAGTGTGTGAAGCCTGCTGCACTTGAGAGACTTGAATCGTTATTCCAGTCACAGCATCATCAGTAGAGTTAGAAGGGTAAACCCAAAGGAATGTGTTTCTTGTGACTCAGAAACTTTGAGTCTGCTCACTGCACTGGAATAATGATCAGTAAGTGCCATGCTCAGCTACAGAGTACAATAACTGTCACTCCCATGAAGCCTGTCACTTAGAGATGGGCTGGGATTGCAATTCCCAAGCCATGTTGATAGCTGCAGACTCTGCCAGAATATCTCTGGATAACTGACAGGGCTAGCCTTCTTTTTCCTCCATGCAAAGTAAAACATGTGGGTCTCCAGCTGATCATTTTCACACACATGGTCAGCCTTTGCAGGGCCATTGAGCAAGGGCCAACCTTGTACACAAGCAGCATGGCAGGAGCACAAACAAAATGAAGGAAAAACTGGTGAGGAACAGCTTGTGATGCAACTACTGGCTAGTTTGAGCCACAAGATAGCAGGCACCAGGAAAAGGAACAGAGGGGATGAGGTGGGGTGGGCGCTGCAAGGCAATGGGAAAGTAAAATGCTCTAGCAGACTGCTGTGACTAGACATGTTTGATCCCGGGCATCAGGATTTACAACACTGTATATGAACACACAGGCAGCAAAGACTTTAGGCTTCCATGTAACTCAACCTACCTGGTATCTAAAAAAAGAAAAAAGAGTGGATCAGTTCCTTAGGATTTAAAATCATTACCTGAGACATTTCTTTAATCCAACAGGAGGTTGGATGAAGTCAGATCGAAGTTACTTATCTGGCACGATGCTAATGCTGGCATTGCCAAAGCTAATATATAATACAAATTAACAACTAAAGTACACTTAATATTGTTGCATCCACATCCAATACTAATATTGTCAGATAAAGAATCCTAACATTCTTCCTCAGAAGAAGCATGAGAAGATCCCCAAACAGAGAAAACAGAAAAAGTCCCCCATCCCTGATGTTATACACATGCAGGTTAATGTGCATAAGCCTATTTTAATGTGCATTAACATGTCACTGAAAAAACTGCGCTATTTAATGTGCATTAAAATAGGCTAATACACGTTATATGTCACTTAAAAACTATGGGTGCCTATACATGAGCATAGAGGCTGCTCTCATGCGCTGTAATTACAGTGCATTGGAGTAGACTCAATCAAATCTGCTGGAGTATGGTAATTACTGTGCTCCAGACAACCTGCACATCTCATGTATTAGTGTCCCCATGCTTCAGAATGACAGTGGGGGTGCTTTAACTAAAGTTAATCTGACTTTAAGTTAATGGATTTAATATGTATTAACTAAAATGTATTAATGCATGTGTAGATGTGCCCTGTGTTGGACATTGTCTTGACTAGCTGATTTTAGGCTGGGAGTAGTCAACCGAATGCATGTTAGAATATACAAAAGTAGGATGAAATATTGTAACTGACCTTAGGTAATCAAGTTAGAATCCAGGCCCCTGTATCAATCATGTTCTAGCTTAGTCCCAAGCCTGTGGTACAACTTAACCAGCTACGGTAGAGCTGAAGATATTACACTACAAGCAAAATGGAGAAAAGGTTATGTTTAGGTTGAACTTGACCTTTTCTAGTCAAGAAAAAACCTGTGATAGACTCGTTCTCTGAAGGGACTCCTTGCTGTCCTAAACCACCTTGTGCTTAGCAAATATTATCTGCATCTTCTGGCATCTCAAGATGGTCAGAAGCAACACCTATACAACAGCATGCTCTTTGGAATAGCTAACAAGCCACCAGAGAAGCATATTATACATGAAGCAGGAGAGTTGCTGGCAAACACTGTCTGTTGATGCACAGGGAAAAAATGAACTAGGCCAACTATCATTGTCATTATGAGCAGGCTGAAAACAGCAGGAGGGCTTCGAACTAAACTCATGTGTCATTCCATACATCTTTTTCCATTACCATTCATCCACTCATCTGTCCTTCATAAAAATATAAGATTTTCCGTTCAGATCTAACTGTCATCTGAACAAATCTCACCTCACATGGGGTGCATGACTTCCTTTTCTAAGAGGCAAGGGGTATATTTTGAAGACATTATTCAGTGTGAGGTAAGAACTGTCTCTTCCATCTTTGAGAGTCACCTAACACATGGTATCCCAATTTAAACTATAGAAATGGAGGGTTGCAAGGGACTTTTAGTTTATCCCCCTGGTCTGAGGCAGGAACCTGTTCCAATGCATAACTATCATTCCATTTAGAACGTTTTCCCTAATATTTAACCTAAATCTCCCTTGCTGAAAATGAAGCCAAATACTTTTTGTTCTGTCCTTGGTGAATGTGAAGAACAGTTGTTCACTGTCTCTTTTATAAAAGCTTCCACATGTTTAAATACTATCATCATGTTCCTTTTCGAGCTCCTCTTTTCTAGACTAAACAAACTCAGTCTTTCAATCTTTCCTAACAGGTTGTGCTTTTCAAACCTTTTATCATTTTTGTTGCTCAGCTCTGTAGCTCTCCAATGTATCTGTATCTTTCTTTCCAGTGATGTCCAAAACCAGATATAATGCTTCAGCTGAGGTAGATGGCTAATGGACAACATTCCTGTTAATACATTCCAGAATACCATTTGCTGTTTTGCAACCATATTATAAGTTACAGGTATTCAATGTCCACTATAATCTTCAAATCCTTTTCTGTAGCACTGCAGTCTAGCCAGTTACAACCCCATTTTATATTTGTATATTTGGTTTGTGTATTTGTGGATTTCCTAATGTAGTACTTTGCATTTTCTTTACTGAATTTCACATTATTGATTTCAAACCATTTCTTCAATTTATCAAAAGCATTTTGAATTCTCATCCTGTCCTCCAAAGTGCTCGCAACCCCTCCCAACTTGGTGCCATCCACAGATTGTGTAAGTGTACTGTCTATTCCATCATCCAAGTCATTAATAATCTAAAAAATAACACTGTGTTCCTTCCTTTTCTATCAGCTCAAGCCTTTGCCTTCCTTCCCTTCCAGCCCATACATTAACCTTTCCCTTGATCTACGCTAAATAAATCCTCTCCTTTCCACCATACTCAATATTCTTTTGGGTAGAGAGTCTTAGGAGCTTCCTCTACTGAAAAACTCTGAATTGTATTAGGCAGACAAGGTTCTTTGGATGAATCTGATATATTTTATTAGACCAACTTAAATATCTGGAAAACAATTTTTAAGCAAGCTTTTGGGTTCATAAACCCTTATACACCTAAAAGAACCACTGTTTAGCATGACCTCTCCACAGTGTAAGGCAATGAAATCAATGCAGTGGAATTTTTATTAGCTCAATAGAGGTACACTTGAAGGAGACTGAAAGAATTGGTGTAGAAAAGCAGCCTTTTTATTTAAAAAAGCAGAAGATGATTTGGGTAGAATTTGGATCAATGGTAAAGCTGAAGTTTGGTCTGGTTCAGATATTTAGTGAACCATTTTGTCCTGCTTCTCAGGGAACCAGCTGAACAATTCAAATAAATATCAGCTAAGACACAGACCTTGGTTAACAGCACGCACTTATAGCCCTGCCTTCCATGCATAAAATTAATCATTCTCAGGATTCTCTAATCAACCTTATCTTGAGAGGTGTAAATTAGTGGCAGATGTATAATCAGGAAACTTTTCCAAATTAGCCTTAAAAAAATCAAGTAGGAAGCTTCATGTTAGCTGCACGAAGCAAGGCCTGTCTGTATGTAGCAAGTACAACAGTGATAACAATGTTAGACAAAAACATGCTGAGAAACAGCCAAGGCTGAGAAAAAAAAAGACATTTTTAGAGCTGCTAGCAGTTGACTGTATTAGCTACAGTCCTTTTTTATGAAATAGTTGTACTGGTACAGTTCAATCCTGCAGGTCCTGATTGTTTTCTACAAGGCACTCAGGGCTTGTCTCCCCTGCCTCTGTGATGAATTAACTGACATGAAGCATGCTCTGTGCACCAAGTCATGGGATCAAGGTGATATAGCCAACCTAGCATGGTCCTTAAGAATCCAGCGATGAGCACAACTAAGACAGAGAGCCTAAGAAAAGCTCTGGATATGCCCTCAAAGGTGATCTCGGAGGGCTGCGTTGCCTCATTCTGGGGGCTTGGCATGTCTGAATGGGAGCCTGTGGGTGAGGCATGCTTTATGACAGCTTTCTTGGGCATGGCACAGAGGTTATTATAGACAAGTCCTAAAGAAAGAGCCAAGAAAAGGATGAGGCATCTGAAATGGATGTTAGGCAGAATTTTAGTCCAAACTGGAATTCTTTAAACTCTTATGCTGGCTCTGGAGGTGTAATGCCTCAATGTTTGATTTTAAAGCTCCCAAGGCACATAGATGCATTTCTGTACAGATCACAAATCCCCCATCTTGACAGAGATGAGCAGCTCAATGCTTATCTCACCCCTAAGCCCAGTAGAGATCCAAGAACAGTAACTGGATCAAAACCAGAAACTGTTCTGGGAGCAGGGACTGGAACCCAGGACTCTTTCCTCCAAACTGAATGTCCCAAACACTAGGCAACAGAGTCCATGATCCCTCATGTTTGCTCTCTCTTGCTCTTTCATTCCCTCCCTCCCTACTTGCCCCTCAAAGTAATTTTTTTCTTCACAGCAATATGTCAACATAAAAGATGGGGAAAGAACACACATGATTGATCAGCCTGCACACTGGCAGTGAGGGCACTCTTCTAGAAGGGGAGAAGATACAAGTCTAAACTGCTCTAGGCTGAGGAGAGAACGAAGCTAGGGTTTCTGACCTTTGAGACAGTGCTTGAGCCACTGAATTCCTTTGTAAAAGGTGGCACCACAGCAAGGCCACAGAAGAAACTGCCCAGGGAAGTTGTGGACCTTTATTAGAGATTTTTCTCCTTTATTAGAGATTTTCAAGAAGACACTGGATGCAAGCCTCTGACAAGTATGATTTAGAAGCAGCATTCCTTTCTTCACTCAGGGGGTTGGATCAAATGACCCTTGAGATCCCTTCCAACCCTACGGTTGTAGAAAGGTAGTTAGCCATGTCAGTCTGAAGTCCAGCAGTCCCTTCACACAGTCCCTTCACACAACCTGACAAAGTCAGCTCACTGCTTACGAAAGCTTATGCTATCCATCTCAGATTTAGTTAGCCTATAAGGAGCAAAACTGCCCTGCCTTTTATTCATAGATGTTTGGGTTGGAAGGGAACTTAGCAGAGCATGACTCTATCCATCCTTTGTCTGTGTGGGATACAAGGGTATTTTATTCTAGCCCAGAAATGTAGATTAAAATAATTTTTTGCAAATATATATTTAAAGCAAGAGAGAGAGAGAGAGAGAAAGTAAAGAACCCCCACATCTGTTAAAAACATGAAACATGGAACAGGAACTATTTTTTTAAAATTGCATAAAGTTCTTCAGTACCTGAGAGTTTGGAAAGCAGAGAGTGAACAGAATTGGGCTAAACCTGCTGTTTTAAGGGGCACAATTTTATAACATGAAATAAAATAAAATGGATTCTAGAAAATGATGTTAAATATTTGATGGCATAATTATGCCTTATTAATGTCATGTTTTTTATTTTGTAAATTAACATTTCACCAGAATTCATTGGCCCTTTCATTTTTATAACTGAGGCAGTGAGCATGTCATACTTATTGGTTATGTATTTTCATAAACATTTGATTAATAGTAAAGGCTTAAAATAAAAACCCAGTTTGTATTTTAGTTGTACTGGCTATGTGAACATATTATTAATATGCGTCAGTATTTATGACACACATTAGTTCTTAGCACTTCTTTTGATGTTTTTATTACTATACAGGATAAATACAGATCATTACATAAGAAAAATGGTTTAATCTCAAGGCTTGCTACAATGATCCATAAAACAAAGGATTTTGAGTACTCGTTTGGCTCCATCCCTCCCTCGCCCACCTTCCCTGCCCTCAGCTCCATCACAACCCCCACTGCAGGCCTTAAAACTCTTTTTTGTCATATTCTCGCACCCTTACCTTTTGTTTCCTCTATATAACTTTCTGCCTTCCTAACAAAGTCTCTGTACCTCCATCATCTCTTCCTTTCTTGAAATATACTGCTTTCAAGACATCTACAAAGCCTAAAAGAGAACTTACCCAAATAGATAACAATAATCATTTGTTAGCAATTCCAACTGGAGTGCAAGCTTCTCTGCTGAGCCACTGGGAGGTAGCCAACCCATGATTTATGCTGAAAGGTCAATCTTGTGGCATAAGCTTCAGACAAGATAGAAAAGGGAATGGTGTGTCTCTGGGGTAAAGGAGCTTGGGGGCTGAGAGAGAAGAAGTGTTGAAGGGAACTCCCAGGAAAGGTTGAGGAGAAAGGTCAGCCCCAGATACATGTTTTGTAATTGCTATTTGAGTTACAAACAGAGACAGACTCCTTTTCCTTCATTTGTGCAATTCTTTGTTCTCTCCTGTCTTAATTTAATGAAAAACCGTGCTTGTTCATGTAGCCCCTACTATAGTGTGTCTCACTGAAATAAACTGTTAACTTGAGTAAGGTTTCAGTACATGAGTGACAGTTTCAGGGTCAGACGTTAGTACTGTCTCTCTTGGGGCACTTACCATAGGAGGCCATAACAATGTTAGCAATTCTTATTCATACCACTAGTTCAGTAGACTTCAGTGGGACTGGTCTTGTGAGTAAAGATCAGGCTCCATGTCAGAGGTCTGAAATGTGTCACTTGAACTTCCACCATCTATAAAAAGGATAATGATGCCTTCACTTTATAGTATACCACTTTGTGATTCTCAGATGAACACACTGTCTAAATACCAGGTGATATTGTCCAGAGAAGAAAAAACACACCTGCTCATTTGCTCAAGATGTGCAAATTTGGCCTGAGCCAAGAAACTCCTGGGTCTCTCTAGTGAGGAAGGGGTGACACAGCCAAAAAGCCACTGATCCTTTTCTAGCTGGGAAATGTAGGAAATAGAGCAGTCCGTGGCCTCCTGCTCTTATTTGGTGGGGACTGGGAACAGGAAGCAGAAGTGAAGCTGAGGCATCAACCCTCTCCAGAGGTCACTATAAAAATATCCCATAGAAACGGAGGGGATACTATACGATTAACTGAGATTCAGGAGTATCACATTATTTGATAATAAGCTGTACTTACTATTTTTTTCAGTCAACTTTACCAAACACTGCCCATTTGATTTGGCACCTCCTCACCCCCCCATGCAAGGGCCCTGGATACAAATGCATGGCTAACACAACACTTGCTACCAGTAAACCAGTCCTGTGTTCTGGTTTAGCAGACTTACATTTGCCTGGTATTAGAGTTTAGCAGACTTACATTTGCCTGGTATCAGAAAATAATACCCAACATGAACTGAGATAGTAACCAGGGCTCATGGACCTGCTGTTGTTCAGACAGCCTCTCAGTCTATGATATCTGCTTGAAGAGGACAGGTGGTGCCAAACCTACATGAATCAGACACTGCAAATGCCAATAAATATTTCTTCACTTTAAACACATGCCACTGTCTCTGCAATCTGACAGCATGCCAGCCACATTTCCTACCCTTCTGTTACAGCAGCATCTCCTATGGTTTTAAGTTCCCTTAGCTTCTTTTTTTTTAACAAGATAAACCGTAACAAGAAGCTGCATGCCCATTATCATTATCTGTGGTTTCCTAAGTGACTTCTCAAATAAGCAGAGAAAATTTAACTGAACTTGTAAAGATTTAAGTGTCAGAGGTAAAGGCAAATCTCCGTCCAAGTAAGTGCTCGCTCTCAGGAGCTTATACTGATTTTCATTACAACCTCAGATGCATATCGAATGTGGCATTCCAGTGAGTTGGAACCTCTTGTTTCAGCTGATGTTTTGCAAATTGTTTTCTTCCTGGAGCTGGTTCAGGAATGTTCAGGCTGTGACAGAACGGACAAAGTGCACCCAGTCTCATATACATTTTCATTACCACGGTTATTGCACATACACGCAGGCGCAGAATTGCTGCCAGTGAAGATGTTGAAACGGCATGGAGTTCAGATAGTCACAGCCCTTAATCTCCAAACTGAGGTGTTCACTTTATGTTATACAATGGAACCACATTTTCAGGTATTTAAGGAATAGGGGGAATAAACCTTACTGTAAATTGTTGCTGTCACCACTGCAAAATGATAAACCCTGTCAAATCTTTTCCGTGGCTTTATGAACCTTAGTACTATTCTTTAGAACATTTTAGCCATAGAGCTAACAATGGCAGATACATACTGTTTGCTTATCCATGTTTTATACATGGGGAAAGAGAAACCCAGGAAAGCTTAGTATCATGCCAAAAGTAACAGCCAAGTATAGGGTATTCAACAGCAGAGTCTAGAATAGAATTAATTCCTCCTCACTCCAAGCTCTGGGTACAGTTCATGTGAGCATTATAGACTCCTAAAATCCTTGCATTTTTCTTGATTTCATTTGTATCAAGGAGGTGGGACTTGTCAAACCTGGAAACTGGTTAATTTGACTAACACATGATAGACAATGTACCTAAGTGGCTATCTACTAGTCCCACGCTGTTGCTTTCCTGACTTGCACTTCAAGCTCCTTACCATGGTTCAGAACATATATTTCTCTTCATCTGAGGGCTTCAGGCTGTCTGAAAACAGAGCTGTGTGATATTTAAATTATGAGAACTAGCACCTAGACCTGGGAAACAGTGTTTCAGTTATTCTGTTAAAAATACACAGCCAGTCAGAAGAACAGAAAAATGTGGTCATGCTGTACTGATTGTGGTTGTAAAGTAGTTTATTTGCTATATATGCAGTGTTGTATGATTAGCACAGCATATGGTGGACCAAGATGACCAAGTTCTTTTGTCCTTGTAGGGTTCATAATGTCATCTGTGTTGCTGCCAGGAGGCTTTCTACAGTAAGGTCATCACCACTAACCTGCCTATGGATGCTGTTGCTATACCTGTTTGCTTCTTAACTCATTGAGTAGCTGTTTGCTATTCAAATATTGCACTCTAGAAAGCATGATAGAGGGAGGCACTTGTGCATAGGGGTTGAAACTGGAGCCGAAACCTATTCCTAGCAATGACTCTAAGCTAAACTCAAGGTCACAAACCAGCAGAGTGCCTACCCTATTGGTATGTGTGGTTTGACAGATGCTGCTGTTTATTTGGCAGTGACAGATTTTGCCTTTACTGTGTGTGCCCCCCTTAAACTCAGAAATCAGTTTATTTTTTTTTCCAGTCTTCATTGCTCTCCCAGATTTTGCCCATAGCCTGATTTCTACCCATTTTGATCCCCAAATAAGATGCTGTAAGCAGGCAGCTGTGTAGATCTGCACCATCAGATCACTCCCTCTTTTTGCTTACACACTTGATCAACAGGGAAACAGCTGACAGTGTTGACTTTTTGAGTTGTTTTCATTAGGTTTCAATGTTAATACCCGACTGAGAAGAATGGGAAACAGTTCACTGTTCCCCAAGAAAGACTGTTTTGGGGTGTCTCCAGATTCATCCACACACCAGTACATTGGTTAAACCATCATATTTTGAAAGGCTTTGTTTACAGTTACAAGGACTAAAGACCTTTTTTTTTAAACAGAATCTTAGATGCTGAGACTACCAGAGGGAAGTGCCAACTCACTAAGCTACCACAGGCTGTTCCCTGCTCTATTTGCCTCTCCTTCCTCGCATTATCACAGAGAAAGTTATTGTACTGGGGGCTTGAAACCTGAAAACGGGCACAGAGTACCTGCTGTTATTTTGTCCTAGACATAGCTATAGAAAGTTATTACCAATAGGTTTTTGTCAGCTAAAGGAGGCTGTTTAGGGACCTGGGCATGGCTTAAATGCTGCTGCTATTCACACTCTAGTCGAGCCATTGCTAGAGTTGTCTTAGAACAGAAGAGAAACACAACAGCAGTTGTGGCTGCTGAGCCTTCTAGCAAGCCTTTGGAAGCACTGTCATTCCCATATTTGCTGCCTATAGCCTTAACCCCTGTTTCTTGCAGCACTTTCATTAGAGGAAGAAGAGACTGACATCTATAGATTGTGTGATACTTGTTTTCTACTGTGCTGATGATCTCACAGATACATCTATCTAATAATATGCATGCCTATGTACTTACAGAGTGCTGATAATCATGCTAGCAAAGCACCTTCAAGAATAATAAATGAAAAGTGCTCTCTCTCTCTCTCTTTCCAGTTAGACAGGTTTTTTTTTATTTTGTCCTGTTGTTGTTGTGGATTTGTGTTCTGTTGAAATACACTTTGTAATTTACTCTGAAGTGTGCTACCCTGAATGCACGAGTCCTACCCTTCAAGTTAGTTGACAACTCCATTTCCTCAATGGAAATTAGCTGCCATAAGACGTCACTACCACTCATTATGAAGCAATTATCTGGGTCATTTGTGCTCATCCATAAAGGACTGAAATTTGAAGGAGCCTCAAACTTTCGATTTGATCCCACATCCTACAAGAGGGTGCTGGTCTAATGCACTCCTAAATAGCAGGGGCAGTGTTTGCAGATAACATTGAAAGTTTCTAAAGCTCCTAATAAGCAAAATTCAGCACTGTAGGGCAGACCCAAAGATGGTGTGAGCATATGAAGATCTAATGGGCACAGCTGGATCCACTAAAGCAATTTACAGCAGCTAAGGACCTGACCCCTTTTAATTGAAAATTGCAGTGGAGCTGTAGCTCTGACATGCTTCTGCACTTTAAGAGTTATGGTGTGATTTTCCATTGCTTTACACATCACATAGCCTAGCGGTAGCTAGCCTGTGGTGCACATGCCACAAGTGCCTGTGTGTGTGGCATGTAGCAGGTTGGGAAGGAAGCATAGAATAGAATAATAGTTAGGGCATGGAGCAGAAAGCAGCGTAACAGATTAAACAATGAGCACAGAGCATGGAGGAGGAAGCAGAACAACAGATCAAGCAAGGGAAGGTGATTGGAGGGGCACTCAGGGATGGGGTGCAGCTTACCTTGTGGCAGGCCTGCCAAAAAAGTTGGCCTCTGTCGACATAGCCAGTTTTACCTCTTTGATATAGAAGGAAACTGGTACCATCCTCATTTGCTACTGACATCTATGCTGCAAAAGAGTAAACCCAGTATGGCCCCTGCCCTCTTAGTGCAACATGCTAAGCAATAGAGATTCAAGCCCACAAAGTCTTGCCATGCCAACTTGATGCTGGCACCATTTACCATTCATTTCATGTAGGAGTCACTTTTAGAGGTAAGAGTTGGTAATGACTTTTTATATTAGGGAAAGACAGGAAAGGAGAGTCGCTATAGAGAATGCAATAGTGAGGTTCACTGAAGGTTTGTGAATAGTATACATAAAGGAGGATTGGTTGATCCTAGAAAAGTTTAGGAGTGAAAGAGAACTGAGTGATGGAAGCTAGAAGTACTAATGATCACTAGGAACAGGGATGGATCACACAGAAAAGTTGGATGTGTTTTTAACTCCATGAACCCTTACTGTAGGCGAATGAAAGATGAGGCCAAGGATCTTGTCCCTTAGTGGGAAAGCCTTGAGAAATGATTATTTTCCAAGGGGAAAGTCAGTCTTCCCAGCTGGAGGTTGATATTCCCAGATTACATCACACCAAGCTCAGGGGCAACCTTTTTTATTTCTGAGCACAGGGAACTTTTCAGCAGATAACAGGACTGATCTGAAAAGAAGCAGATGCTGATGCAGAAGAGTTTGCATTTCTGCCCTCTGTCCCTTCCTGTGCCTAGAGAGCTGGACGTGTGATTGATTTTTCCCCGACATATTTGATCTAACTGTAGTCAATTTTAGCTTGTATTTGCATTTACTGTTATGAGTTAGGGAAGGTGCACATGGCAAATTCATTTGTTAAATAGCATTCTCTGTAGCTGCCTAAAAGCTGTGTTTGTACTTCCTTCATATCATGGTTATTGCATACTTGAGAAGACCTTGAGGGCCTCTTTCCTGTGTGGCGAGAAACTTGTGAGTATCAATTGAAAAATCAAGATAATTTGAGGTGACTTGCTTTCCATTGCCCTTCTCCATCCTCCTCCTATCCTTTTGTTTGTTCCACTCCCTTGTTGCATCTTGTCTTAATTTAGAATGTGAGCTTGTTGAGGCACATAGCCAACTTCTGCATTAGGCTTTTCTAAAGCAGCCATAACCATGGCATGTATATACTTTATCATCACACGCATAGAACAGAATGGACAAAGGACTTTTTTTCAATTTTCTCTGAAGAGACCGGTAAGCTGGGACAAATGTACCACCTGAGGAGAAGTGAAAAAAGCTAGCCACATTCAATCATAAAACATCTCTGCAAGAGAGCTATTAGTATCCTGCATTTCTAGGAAAGAAAAAATATGAATTAGTGCTCCCCAGAACAGCCTTAAGAGGTGGAAGACAAAGCTAATACCCATGGTCTTCTCTGGTGGTTTGTAAAGGCGCAAATGCTAAGAAGCCTCGAGTCATTACTTCCTCCACCACAGTGAAGGGCTTATATTAATACAATGCTCCAAATCCCCTGTTAAGTCCTCTCACAAAGAAAGGGTAAATATAGTTTGTCACACAGTTATCTTTAGAACAGTCTCATCTGCAAGGATGCATCTTTTCATGTGACCTCTAAGACAGGACTGCTTCTTTTCCTTGTTTGATTACTTTTGCTTGTAGTGGATCACTTCAAGGGAAAAAAAAGACAAAGGAGATAGAATGTTCCTGCAGTTAAGGAATACGTGGGTTTCATTGTTAGTTCTGCCAGACTTCCTCTGAGAATTGGGCTAACTACAGACAGTCAAAAAGCCCAATGCTGAATTCAGTCAGTCTTTGCAGGTTAGTCTAATCTGCAAAGATTGAACTAATAAGCAAATGAACAGACATCCACTTTTGATTCAGAAAATGTAGCCACATGCCTGCAGTGGCTGAAGTCATGGGAGGCTAGAACACAGCTCTCTGGCATGGAGCCAGCATGGAGAAAGAGGAAGAGGAATCTTCCTGCTGCACCAGAGGTGTCTTGGATTTGAAATCGAGATTCACAACAGCAGGACTCTGCAGGATTGCTCATTGCTTCTTTTTCCGGCTTCCAGGTGTCTCTGGGATTTGTTGTCTAGTCACAGCCAGAACAAAGTAGGCAGGGCAAGACAGGGCAGGTCTGATCCATACTTGGGGGAAGGAAACTTTAACACACCCCCTCCACCAACCCCTCCCCCCACTACAGACCTCAGCAGGTGTTTGCCTAGTGGGGCCAGTGAGATAGGTAGTGAGGCCAATGAGACAGCCCTCACTGCTCCAGCTATGGAGCAAAGGGGCAGGGTCAGCCCTGCTCTCTGGAGCAGACAGCCCAGCCCTGGGCTGCAAAATGCTGGGGCACTCTGATTTAACTTGAACCAGGAAGGGGTCTGGGACAGAAGTTTCATAAACCAGTTTAACCTAAATCAGTTAAGGCTATATTCAACCTGGTTTATCTTAAACCAGTTTCAACCATTTTGAAACTGGTTTATGCGCACTGAACTTCTATTCCGTTGCAGATTTAAACCAGTTTCTGATCACTTAAAGCAGTTTGTGTGTGACTTCTGTCCCTAGCCTTGGTCATCTGACTAGAGCTTTAAGACTAAGTTTCTCCACCTAAGAAATTAACTTTAATCATTCAGGGACCTCACCAGGATGTCAAAAGGCTACTTCATTAGTGCTTTCTGGTGTGTTTTGAAGTTTTCAGAGGCAAGTGCACATTTATGGATTGTGGCATAGGAAACAAAAGTTCTACTTAATTTTTTTCTGTTCACTTAATTACCTTGGATATTTACATCTAGGTTTGAGAGCAGGGCTACGACTCCCTTTCCCTTCCTGAAAATGCATGAGTCTCTAAAACTGGACCTCAAGGCAATGGTTAAAGTAAATTTAAGTAAGGGGAGGAACTCTTATAGCCCACACCAGTCAAAGAGGAGAGAGGAGCTGTGGAGAGCACTGATTCACATTGTTTTTTGAGCCTCAGGATTGAGTTAGTAAATAATTGGCCGAGAAATTTTACAGGTAGTTCTTGGCCTGGAAAGCTGAAGATTCAGAGATCAGTGTTAGTCTGTGGTTAGTCAGTTACCTGTCAGTTTCTCCTTCCTGTGTGAAATCAGGTTTTCAGTCAAAGTGCTCGCTACACATTCAACATTCAGTTTCCCTTGGTAGTTAAATGTTTCCCTAAAATGAGCTGCTTCTGCAGATGATCTTATCTCTGAATGCCCAGAATATGAGCAAAAAGTGAGCAAGAGAAATGCTAACACAGGAAAATAAAAAATTATTCAATGCTTATTGATGGAAAACCTTTAGTTATTCACCCGGGCCTAGACCTCACTGTGAAGTTTAGGTGTTGCAACCACTGCTTTGCATGATTTTCCAGCTCCATGAAACAAAAATGAGGTCTGCTTGTATTTCTGACAAATGGTCAGTGCAATGCAGTTCAATAACCAAGAATGCTCAAAGTTGCTGCAAAGCAAATCCAACTTTCTACCTGTGAGAATCAAGATTAATGCCACTGAAGCAAATACATAATCAAGAGGAGAATGAATGAATGAATGATTTTGCTTACAATACCTACTGAACATATGATAATGGTGAATTCCATAGCACGCCATCAAAGTAACCTATGCACACTGTGCAGAAGTATCCTCACTTGATATTCTAAGCTAACAACAGAACCTTTTCACTGCTCTTTTTCAAACAAATGTTTTCCTTTGCTGTCTTCTTTATCACAATGAAATCCCATCTCTTCAATCAACTGCCACAGGCTATTGGTCTGGCACAAAGCTCAGTTGAGACTCAGACATAATGAAAAAAGGGGAGATTATAGAGACCCAGTTAATGGCCACAGCTGCTAGTCTACGCTTTACTCTCTCAGGCTCTACTTAGTTCAAGAGGCATCATGTTGCAGATATTTTGCTTGTGCCACTATATCCAGCGTCATTGGGGAACTCTCCAGAAAAAGAACAGCATAGTTTCAGTGCTGTCTGCCAGACAGAGAAAACCAATCATGTTCTTTAACAGGGAGGCCCCACTGCTTCCTCTAATACTAAAATAAGTCTCCTCCAAGCTTCTGGGAGCCAGATTCTTCTCTCACTTACACTGCTATAAATGTACAGAGACTCAAATATAGCGGATCATGTTACACCAGATTTACCTTTGTATAGCCAAGATTGGAATTGAACCCGGTGACCTTTTATTTAGCTAACAGGATTAAAGAATGCATAGATGATACCTAGGGAGACACTGCAGTTTAAAGATATCCACTCCCTGTCAGAAGAAATTCCAGCCATGTATGGGGGAATGGTAGAAAATCTGATACAAGCTCAGAGTCAGAAAGGGGACAGAGGGAGATTCTGTGTCTCAAGCACTGAGCAGCCCACTGCTGAGATTTAATTCCAACAAACCTCCCTCTCTTGGCAACAGATAGGGGGGCTTCTATTAAAATCTACCCACTGTTGACTAGCTAGCATACTAGAACATCTGCATGCCAGATATACCGCATAGAGAAGCATGTATTCCACTCTTGAGCCATCTGTAGCTGCAACAGAGTTGCTGCTTTCCAGAGAATAGGTTGAAAGGCAGAATGTATTGTACATGCTGTTTTCTAGCTTTGCATTGGACTGGGCCCCAAAAAAGAGTTGAATACAAGAAGCCCTTGGAAGACTCAACAGCAGCATCAAATCTTCATCCAGAATCCCATGCAGCATCTTGATAGTCTAAAAGGAGCAGAGAGACAAATAACACTCTAGTGATACAGCAGAACGAGAGATGAGATTAATTCCTCATAAATCGTAGCATGCCCCATGTTTTTCTTTCAGACATCATTTCTCCCCACCCCCATCTTTTCAACCAGAAATTGTGAAAAGTCAGAGTACAACAGCCCATGAATTTTCACCCTGTTCACGCATAAAGTGTTCCTTTTTGGTCTGACGTATTCAGGACCCTGAAAGAATCAACACTTATTCTGAATAATGTATATTATAAAAGATGATAGTGCTGAAGCATAAATCTGCTATAATTTAATTAATTATGAATAAATGATAATGTACTGCTGATGATGCATTCAGCTATAGTACATAATAATATAATGAAATGGTTTCTTATAAATAATTATAAGAAACTACTTTGAAAATATATGATGCACATCCAGGACTTGATTCTGCAAACACCATTATTAATGAGCTGCTTAGCACATATGACTAAGTCCATGAAGTGTGGTGAATGTATGTGTTCATAGATAGGACCCCAAGTTTGGCCTAGTCATAAAAGTAAGGGCTTGCAAAAATATAAACTTTTCTAAATCATCTAAATACCCAGCAATTTTTAAAAAGTTTGCTGTTTTTTGTCTGAAAAATAAATTGCTTTTCTGTCACTTTAAACTGGCTTTTTAAGAGAAAACAAAACAAGTAACACAGCACTACAAAAATGGTAGTGTTAGTGGTGTAGCCATGATAGTCGAGGAAATATGTGAGAGGAGAGGATTTTTAAGGGTGATACCTTTTATGGGAACAACTGCATTGTTGGCATAGACATAGACAAGCTTTCAAGTGCAATGCACTCTTCAGACCTGAAGAAGAATGCATGTATTTGAAAGCTTGTACAAGTCTACCCTAACTATATAGTTGGTCCAATAAGAGATAGCACCTACAGAAATCCTTGCCTCTCACTCCATTATGGATCTTTTTAAACTTAGTTTGTAAACGATATTAAAATATTGCCAAAGAGGGTTTATTAGTTTTAACTAAGCTTATTTAATTTTTCTTTATAGGGGCTTCTGGCCCTTTGGGTCCTACTGATAATCTTGTGGTAAGTCTCACTAACATGACAAAGAGCACGTTTATTCAGTGAAAAGCAATGTGCAAAAAGGTGGCATTTTATATATTGCTCCTGTTCCAAGCAAAAAGAATATGCATCTCCATTTGGCATTAAAAAAATCAGTGTGTTCTTGATTCTGACAAGGAATAATCTAGCTCAGTGGGGGGACTAATTAGTGACATGAAACTAATTAGCCCCATATCCATCCCAAGTACCACTCCAATCCCCTTTCCCTGCCTGAACTGCTGTTCTGCTTTCTGATCCCTGTTTTTCCCGACTTGATTGATCTGCTGCTCTGCCTTCTGCTTCTTTCCCTATACTTCTTGCCTGCTTTCTGCTTCTTGTCTTATCTGCTGCTCTACTACCTATCCCTTCCCTGATATGCCATCTGTCACAAAGAGGTAGTTCATGCCACTTGTGGCACTCATGCTGTAGGCTGGCTACCCCTGATCTAACTAATGGGAATTGTATTAGCCAACTACAAATAACAGCTGGAAAAGTTGTTTGATTTATTATGAAGAAAAGGACTAGAAGATCAGTCACCTTAATTCAGTGACCTAAACTAGAGCTTTGCATAAGTGAGGGTTATAAATGTGGAGTCCCTTTCAGAGCATCGGTATGGCTGTACTAGCAACATTTGCTTCTCTCCCTGAATTCCCAGCCTGGGATTCAGTTTCTTGTTTCTTTCTGCTACTGTAACACAGTCCTGTAGTTTTTGTATTATGGATGAGATTTAGAATCATGACACCTCATTCCTTATTTCTGGTGGAAATTTAAAAGGTCTTTTGGTCCCTCACTTTTTCTCATTCATTCTAATTAAGGATAGGGGCACTGACAACACCACACCCAGTGGGAGAGGATTCTTTAACTTGTGCTATCTTTACTGATGAGAATCTCACGTAGGGGAATCCCACACCCTGCTTCACTGTCTCTTGTTTTATTAACTACTGTTTTATGGCTTTGAGGTGGCCAGTACAAACTTCCCAGGCAGCAGTCTAAAATCTACCTGAACAAAGTTTACTAAAAGAACAGCTATTTAGCCAAATGAAATGATATGTACAACATATATTTTTTCATGGCGGATATCTAAAGTGCTTACCCCTCAGCTTCTCCTCTCTCCATCTCTGGTAGAGATCTTTGCACCCCATTGCATGCTACTTGTAAACATACAAACCTGGTCTCTGTGAACATGTCAACAGCTGGGACACAGGATTTAAACCTGAGAATATTCTGATGAAGACATTGCAAGGTTGTTCCCAGGTAGCTTCTCTCAACCATGACAGAGACCAAGGTCTCAAGAACAGCCACTGGGATGGCCCCGGAACATATTCCCAGGTTTGGAGTACACGTGTAAGAGTTGGCAGAAGAGACATAATTAGCAAACTCCAGCCTGGACTATGCTGCAACCACAGTGTGGACATGCCCTTTGCTTGTCTATGCAGGTCCTGGATGAACTACATTAATGAATTGCTTAGAAGTCTTTAATATGAAATTGGCATCATCATAATAGTATCACATTCTACTGCATGTCCCTTTTTAGTTTGATTGGGAAGATGTTTAAATGAACCCAGGGTCAAGTCTAATAAGGAGGTTTAATGTGATTAAGGGATGAATTCTCTGCACTCTTATATCACTGGAAGCCCACGGAGGTCAATGGAATTGTGCTGAGCATATTGCTCACCTCTGTCTTTAATTCCAGTTGTGATACACTGAGTTTTAGAAGATATTGGAGGAATAACAATCAGCAAAACAAGTAAGAGGGCCATCCACCTGGTGTGCTGATTATGGAGAATGAGAAGGTCTAAAACAGAAAAGACACATAGGCCTTTATCATGAACTGGCTGACTAGGGGGATTAGCAATGGGCTACAGAATCTCTCCATCAGCTGTTTCAAATTCAGTCTAGGATGATATTGTCTGAAAAGTATTACCAGATCATAATTGTTCACTGCTGTAACAGGAGGGTTGCATGTTCTCTCTAAGTCTTGGCAGACTCCAGTTTGTAATTACAGCCCCCATGGTGTATCAGTGACATCCTGCCATCCTATCTGTGCAGGGCTGGCCCGTCCTATTCTGTAGAACCTGCAGCCAAGGAGCCGTGCCCCGTTCACCCCCTGCTGCCTGCACCATATTTAAAGGGCTCAATGCAGGCAGGGACCCCCTTCCTGGAACGGGGGAGGAGTTCCCAGCTCTGCTCCCACTCCCGCTCCCGCTCCAGCCCCAGCCCCAGGGAGGGATCCAAGGCATCCCCAGCTTATGCTACCCCTGCCCCATGCCCCCCGCGGTGCAGCTCACATATGCACAGCCAAGCCCCAACTATTTAATTTCAGTGAGTTTATACCACAAATAACTGCAATTTTGATGGATCAGGGGGTCCCAAAACTATATCTTGCAGGGGGCTTCAAAAATTATGGACCATCCCTGTGTCTCTGAGAAAAAGTCTCACTCTTTTTCCACTCCTGAAACCAACTGCTATCAAGGGATGTGCCCAAAGGGTTCTGCTTTGCTAGTTTCTTGACATCTTAAGGTTTTCTTGCCCTTTCCTTCCCCCACAATCAATTAGGACACCCAGGTTCTCAAGCCTTTTACATACTTCAGCTGGTCCCAATACACCTGCCCTCAGTCCTTTGAGCAACCAGCATTACTCAGTATTTTGTTCCATCAGGTCCCAATCCAGTGTCATAAATTACTGTGAGGATTGCCCAACATGCCACCTGCCCCTCGTGCCTTTCTAGATGAATTCCTACCTTCATCCACATGTGGCTATCTCTGTACTTTTCTGCTTCAGTTCTCTCAAGTTCCCCATTGGGAACAAGTCATCATTAACCCTCCAAAACCATAAGCTCTGCTCTTCCCAAGAGGCTGGCCACCACTGAACACCCCTTCTAGCTTGCAGTCATCTGTAGTTCCAGAAGGGGAAGAGCTGGAAGTGTTTAGCAGCCCAAGTCATAAAGGGCTCATTATCAATTGTTACCAGTCTCTCAAGTCTTATATTCTAGTGTGGGGGTCTCCTAACCCTGTCACATGTGGCCTGTGTGTAATCAGTTTGTTGCTCTCATGCCAATACCTAGCGGACAGCTGTCCACAAAAAACAGCACCAAAACTGGCACTCTTATTAGAGAAGGTAAAGACCCAAAAGCCTTTTACCCAGCCAGGAAACTTTTGTGGCAAAGGATAAAACACAAACTGCTGCTGCTTGTACTGTTTCTAGTTTGCAGATAATAAATGGATAGCTTCATCCTCCAGGGCTGCCAATCTGGCACCTGTAAATCAGCACTAAGATCACACAAAAAATTGCAGACCCATTAGGATTCATACTCCCAGAGCCGTGGCTAAAGGCCAAATGACTAACTACCCGACAAGTGCAATAATTCCCAGAAATGCTTTGCCTGGAATGTCTTGCTGCTATTATGACATGGTATTCAAAAAACAAAAGAAGAAAAAGAAAGATCAAAGTTAGAACTGCGCATTGACTGGTTATTATTAACATGGCTCTGACAATGAAAGCCAAGCAGAAAGCTCTATTTGTGTCCAGAGTTCTAAATCCATGGTAATCCAAACACTAACTGAACAAAGATGGTGATGTTTAATAACATCCAAGACTATAAAAACAGGACAGAGAAAAGAGGTGAGTATGGTTAGTAGTTGTTACATTATATGTTATTCTTCTCTTCTAAGGAAAAAAGGGCCTACATAAAGCTCCAACAATGTTTAAAAAATCATATAAGGAACTCTGGCGAAGCCAAGGGAATGGCCATGCTGTTTTGTATCATTTATCCTCCTTTGGTTCCTATTTGAAAGTCAGAGGATGCAGCTTGGCTGTTTAAACAATACATTTTAAACTGCCCTAGAATTTCAGGTTTAAATCCAAAGAGGTTCCACTCACCCTTTTTTTATTTCAAAGGTGCATAATTAAAATTCATCCCTTTGACAGTGTGGGGTGACTTGGCCCAGGCCCTCAATGAACAAGTATTCCTGCCTACACATAAGGATTTCATGGCACTTTTTGCGAAGGTAACATTTCCTTACTTTGCTGATTTATTAGGAATGTATTATTGTAAAAGCCTTTGGACAAGACCCTAGCTCACCACTTAGGTGCCCAAGTGCCAAGCACTTACGTGCTGATTGTGATCCTATTCCACCTTGTTCAAATGGCTTCCCAAGCAGAGTGGGAATAGAATCACACTTTGGCAGCTAAGTCTACTTGGGCACTGACTAGGTTCAATAGGATCTGTCTCTCAGTGCATTAACTTTCCATAAGAATATAACCACATCTGCAAAGAAAATATAACAAAAGGCATTACAGATAGAAAAGTAACTACAGGGTGAAGGACTTCACCACTGGAATGAAAGTCTTTGTATTTATAAAAGCCTATCGAATTTGTAAAGGTACAATGGAAAGAATTAACTTCATACTGTTTGTGCTTTACTATGATGCACAAAGCAGAGCTGAAAAGATATAAATAAGCATGGGTGGGTATGTCTGAAGGAAGGGTAAATTGGTTGATGCATCTGTCTCCTGACTTTCCAAAGTAAAAGGAAGATAATCTCAAGCCTGGACTTTCCCTGTTTTTATCAAAGGGATAACATGGTAATTGTGAGTTTTCTAAACCCTTAGAAGGGAGCAGGGAAATGACATATCTTTGATGAAAATCTTTTCTTCCACTAGTTTGTAGAGCATTTGAGCTAAGGTGGGAGGCCTGGTTCAAACTTCATTGCAAGGTGCACTTTCCAGTGGAGAGCCTTACTGAGATCCATTTTGAACCAGGGTAAGCCCTTAACACATTGGCAAGCAGAAAACTAGATGGCACATGCAGGTATGTATGTGGATAATGAACTGCTTCACAGCAAGGACACAGCACTCACTGTTTTGCTTTTCAAAACCTTTTTTTTTAATTTAATAAAAGGGTTTAATAAAGAATGCAGGCAGGCTACTATAAGTGTCCTCACAGGCTGCATGCAGCACACAGGCCATACGCTATGCACCCGTGTAACAAGAGTTAACCAAAACCAAACAGTTGCAAATAGTCTGAATAACATTCACAGATTCCATTCATCAGGTATTGATTGCATTAAATCTCCAGTGTTCTATGACTAGTAGATAGCTGGAGAACTAAAGCTTTCTAAGGAAATCAAAATAAAAGAAAGTCTGAATTGTTAATAGGAAAAAATGAATGTTTTTGTTTGTTTCATCTAAAGAAAGTAATTCAGGACTTCATAAGGCTGGAGGGGGCGGGGGGGAAGGGAGGGACAACACGACATGGATCCTATTTTTCCATTCTCATGTCACTTTTAAGGATATTTAAGCTACTATGTAGGCTACTATCTGACCAGTCCTCTCTACACTTGAGCCTGCAGGTTTTGTTAGCTTCAAATGAGAACTTTTTCTAAGTACGGCGCACAGTACGAGGGGACTTTCCTCAAGTAAGGGAACAGGCTTAACAAATCAATGCATCTTTTCCATTTCTAAATGCTCTGCCTGTTATCTTTTTTTTTTCATTTTGAAATAGTTCATAGAAAAAAATGTTACAAGGAGCAACTCTGCAATGTTTTGCCTAAGAAGTGGTAAAGAAGAAAACTGGCACGAGAATAAATTATTAAGTTTCCAAATTGTCAAGTACCCTAAGTAATATAGTTTTAAAATTATTGGGTTTTATGTGTCAGCTTTCAAGATTTGACTATGTCAATGAAAATAATATTTTAATTTGATTTTAAGTAAAAAAATTAGCTGTTAGAAAGGGGACTAGAAGCCAGGAACCCATTTTACATTCCTAACTTTTTTGTTGACTCATCTTGTGATGCTGCGGAGGGGTCATTTAGTTGACTTTCTATGCTTCAGTTTCCTCATCTATAAAATGGGAGTCATGTTTATTTATCTCACATGCATGTTATAAAGGTTGGTTAAAACTCACAGGGCACTGGAAGATTGAGAACAGGTGAAACAGCAGTACAAAATATAACTGAAATAATGTAATGCCCTTGGTCCTATATAAATACTTTGTACATACATAGGTGTACACTTTAAAGCACCATCTAAACAATAATTACAGGCTTGTCTACAAAAGCAGCTGTTCCTGATTAACTCCAACTGTGAACACTTATTCCGGAACAAGAGTGTGGTCACATGGAGTTAATCAGGAATAATGCCCTGTGTAATGAGTTCACAGCCTGTAATTCAAGAAAATGGAGAATAACTGAATGAACAAAATGGAGCAACATCTTAATAGGAAATCCACTTCAGGATGACTTGCTGATGTGAACATAAATAAAGCCATATGTTTTTATTTGTTTATAAGCCCAGTATATGATCATTTGTACTGCTTAGTGCATTAACTGCTTAGTTATTGAGCTTAGTTTTCTCAATAACTGTTAGATGCTTATCAAGAGGCTTCAAGCACAAAAAAATAAGAGATAGTCCTTCTCCCATATAGCAGTGATATAGCAGGGGTGCCCTGAGATTGTCTGAGGCTACCATTGGCACCATTAGGTGTGTGTGAACACAATTCACAAGATTCACCCAGAGATTTCAAACAGGAATCCATGGCTTATTGAGGTCTTTGGAACAGGAGAAATATTCTATTATGTTTCTGTAGTTAAAAAAAATAAATCAAGAGATGACAAAGAGTGTAATTTTCCGAGGCACGCCTTGTATATAGTGAGGGATACCTTATGTCTAGTGAAGGGCAGCTTGAGTCCAGCCAGAAACTCCTTAGGCCTAGTGAGGGACACCTTGGCGCTAGTGAAGGGTGCCTTGACTCTAAACAGTTTGAGAACCACTGCCATATAGGATAGTGCATTACCTCTCTCATATAACCCTGCCAGGAGGGAAGTGACATGCTCAAGGCCATACACACTCTTTCCATCCTCAGGCATTCTTAAGAGCAGGTTGGAACAAAGGCTTGGCCAGGATGATTGGCCAGGATGGTTTATGTAGGGATGATCCTGCCTTGGGGGAGATGGGGGGTATCTGTTTCCTGCCAGCCCATTTTTGTAATTCTATCACTGGAGTTCCTGGCTGTGCCCCTGGTCCCTTATAGCTAGGGTGGCCATCATAGAGGACATTCCAGTTTTCTGCTACTCTGTCCTCTGTTGGTATGAAACCCAACGCCTTTATGTCCTCTATTTTTCTTTTCAAAAGAGAACATAAAGGTTTTGTACCAATAGAGACAGAAGATAACCGGACTATCCTTTATGATGGCCACCCTACCAGGTTTCCCACTGGGAGGCAGGTTTCTGGATGGGAACAGAAGAGCTCCCTAACTTTTGAGCCAAGGGGTATGTTCTGGGCCTGGCTACAGGGCTGCCCTGGCAGCTGTCCCTGTGCTGGCTGCTCTGAGCCTGGGTGCTGCTGTGCACTTCCAGGCTCTCCCTGGGGCTGGTGGCTCAGCTGTGGTCCTTGACTATATTTGGTTCAGCATGAGGTGACCTGTCCCTGTCCAGCCATGCAGTCAACACACATGGGGGCCTTTCTCGGTGTGGCAGGAGGGACCAGTCACCCAAGATGCTGCGACTCCTCAGTGAAGTGCTCTGATTATATACAGGCTGCAAGCTGGATGGCCCCCACGCTGGGCAGGGAAGTGGGGAGGCAGGAAAGGGCAGCTTCCAGAGCCTCAGCTGCTGTGCCTGACCCAGTGCATTGAACCCTGGGCAGAGGCATGGTGCAGACAGGGAGGCTGCCCCTGCAGGGGTTACAGTACCCTGTCTTCTACAGCTCCCCACCCTGTGGCTGCACCACAGCAGTGAGAGAGCTGGGCCATGCTGAGCATAGCCCCCCTGCAGGACCCACCTGGAGCCACCATGTGCATGCCAGGACGTTGGGGGGGGTGGGGGGAGTAGAAGCTGCTTATGCAGGCGCTGGTGCAAGAGCCAAGACTGGGCACTCTGCAGAAGTATGGGAGTGTGTATGTGGTATGTATATATTATGTAGTGTGTGTGTAATGTGCACATATATTTATAGTGCGGTGTGTATATATGGTGTAGTGTGTCTGAATATGTGTGTACAGTCTATAGTATGGTGTGTGCAGTGTATATATTGTGTAGTGTGTAAAGTGTTTATATATAGTGTGTATGCAAACATGTATAGTGTGTGTGTGTGTGTGTGTCTATGTGCATCCTCCATTCCTGAACTCTACTCTCTCCCCTATCCTCACACAAACAAAATACTTTGCCGCCAGCTCTGTGCAGGTTACAGGGCCACCTGTAAGGCACCCAGGTCACAGAGGCTTCCTGAATGCTAGCAGAGCTGCCCAGAAAAGCACACGTCCATAAAAGACATGCAACTGGGCAGTCCCCAGCTCCCAGGGCATTTTGTTTCCTTCCCCCTTTCCCATTTGTCCATAAACAGCTCCACTGTCCTGCAGGTTCTTTAGGTAAAGAGCCTGCCCACCACTACCTGGCAATGGGAATCCCAACCACAAGCTGGCTGTAGGGTCCAGCAGCTTTATTGCAACACCCCTCCTCCTCCCCACACAGTACTCCCCCTCCACCCATTCTGTTTCTCCAAGGATAATCTTTTCCAGTTCATATTGGAAATTGGTTCCACTACAAATAAAAGTAAAACCATCAGCAGGAGACCTGCCTTGGAGGAACTGCAGTTTCCCCACCACTCCAATCAATTCCTATAACACTGTCCCTAAAGATTTTTACTTGCTTAATACTCCACCCTTCACCTAAAGGCAAAGTGTTGTGCCCAGTAATATCGGGAGCCACTTCATTGGCATCAGTAGCGCTGTTTGTGTAAATGAGACCAGAACCCTGCCCTCCTATTGACAGGAATTTGCCTTGCATCAGAAAGTTGCTCCAAATCCCTCTGGCTCCAAGTTTTCGAAGTCAGTTCAGAGAATCTTTCCCAATTTTTCTCGAGTCTTTGATCCTGCTCAGAGAATACTGGGCATTGATAAGCAATGTTCAACTCCTTCTCCTTGAATCCTCCCTGTATCTTGTGTAACTGTCAGTAAACTGCAACCACTTTTAATACCGTTAACAGCAGTAACTCATCTACAGCAGCCTGGGGCACAGGAATTAAACCTCCGAGAAAATGCACATTACCCCTGTTCCAAATAGCTGACACTTACGCTGTAATCATCTTTATAATTTTGGTTATTTCTCACTACAAATATGTTTAATTATAAGTTAATAAATTACAATTTTGCAATGTGCTGAGTTAACGATAAAACCTTTTGAGATAATTGGTGTACGATAGAAATGAGATTGCAATTATTAAATTGTGATAAGAGGCACACACCTTTCCGCTTTTCTTTGAACTCATCTTGTACTTATCATGATGCTACTCTGTAAAGGACCAACTGCTGTAGTGGAATAAATCTTCCAAAACTGACACAGTAAAAATGGTTCTTCAGCTGTGGACAGAGGAACTAACATAGGCATGTGCAAGAGTAGCTGAACTGGGTTGTAGAACAGTGGAGGGGCCAGCTTTTCCGTTTTCTAAAGTATATTTAGAATCTTGAAAATAAAGGTGTTTATGTACTCCCATTGCTTTTTTTTCTTCAGAAGGAATATTTTCATTACATCCATTCACAAACATTGTGAACAAAAAGATACAATTAAAAGCTGAACTTCAGGCTTAATATTAGATTAGAAAAGTGCTTCTTCTAGTAACCCAGTCAAAGGCAATGAACGAGTTAACCCTGGCATACCGGCTCCAACAAGGCTGGAATGATGAAATGGGTAAATACGTATTCCATTCATCTGTTAACATAGCTTGACCTTGGTCTGTAACAGAGGAAAGGCAGGTCTTCTCAATGGGCTCCCGTAGAACAAAAGACAAGCGACAAGCCAAATGAGGGTGACTCAGGACTTCTAGTGGCCTACCTACATGTGATTGAATGTTTTCTGAATGATCCCAGGTTTACACTCAGGAATCAGGAAGAGAACCCTTTTGCACTTCACTAGCCAAATAGAACTAATCTATTAATTGTCCTGAGGCACTTTCTTTTGGGTCTATCACAGTGACATTAAGGAATGTGAAGTGTGGAAAACATTCTTTGGTTTTTCCAGTAATCTATCAAAGTGCAGGTTTTAATTGACGTTATCCTGATCTATTAATAAATGCAAAATCAACTTTAATAAATGCAAATGCTATTTAATTTGTGATTAGAATTAATAATAAAGAGTTATCTTTAAAACTCAGTCACAGATAGAGACACAGGAAAGTTTACTTTTGCATCCTTTGTACTGTCTCCAAAAACAAGCTCGTCCTGAAGATAGAGATTGAAAATCTGGTACTCCATTTTGCAATCCTCTTTCTGACAAAAGCCCCCTTAAATTAGTTAGGTGTTGGGTTATAGGACCTTTGCATGTAAAAAAGAATATGTTAATAAGTACAATGATTGCTCTTTGTTTAATTTGTGATGGGTCAAGTTTATTTCTCTTGTATTTAAAATCAGAACACTTTACTTACATTGCACGGTTGCTAAAGTGGATGAACCATACTATTGCTTAAAGCAGTGATTCTCAACCAGGGAGCTGCAGCACTTTGGGTTGCCTTGAGATTCTTTCAAGGGTACCACACAATATTAGCACTTTTAAGTGTGAAAACATGATTCACAAGATAAAGCCAGAGATTTCAAATATGAATCCATAGGGTTAAAAATATTCTGATCTTGCTGATTGCTTTGCAACAGAAAAATTGCTCCATTTTATTTTCTTAATCAAAAAATTGAGTGAAAACAGTACAGTAAGTAAGAGCTGACATTTTCTGAGGGATGCCTCGAGTTCAAAAAAAGTTGAGAACCACTAGCTTAAAGTGTTGCTTTAGACACACATGATTTTTAACTATCAACTACAAGCCATGGGCTGATTAAAATGTAAAGGGAATGGGGTTAATACAGTGTTTGTCCTCCTCAACTCTATCTTATATTCAGGGTCCCATTCAGAAAAATGGCAAGTCATGTTCTCCTTTCTAAGGAGAGAGGTACCACTGAATCAGTTATCCCTGTTAGTAGCGCACATGGGATCTGCCCCAAGCACCAAAGGAAAGGATCCAGGGGCTCTGTTGACGTAATAAACCACTAGAGAGCACTCTCAAATATATTTATACCCTTTTCCTAAGTGCTAGTTCATAAAACACATGGTTGCTATGGCCTGGTTTACAACATGTCTAAAAAGAGAGCTTCAAAATATACCAGGTTTTCTGAGGCCACCACAAGAACTGTCAGAACCTCCCTTATGCTATGACTTTCCCATCTCCTGGGAACTTTAATGAACAATAATGCACATTATCGAAGCAAGGAACAAGTATAATAGAAGAGGGTTCTTGGCCTTTTGCTCATTCCTTTTCTATACTGGAGGGAGAGAGGAGAGGAAGAGAGGGGAGAAAGGAATTTTTTTTTTTGCTTTAGTTGACAATCTCTATTTCTGTATTCATCCCCTACATTTTGTTTCCCTATACACTAACATTTTCAAGAAGCCTTTTTTTTTTTTTTACTTTTGTTAAAAAAGGGGGTATAAGGTTTATTTATTTTGCCATTATGCATTTACACCTCCGTAACCATGGCCTTTTCAGTTTATTCTTTAAAAAAAAGAAAGAAAAAGAACACCCACAGGAAGTGTTTAAAGCTCCTAATTTCATTTTATTTAATGCCAAAGATAAAAAATAGGTAAAAAGAGCAATGTGTTATTTTAGCAGCTATAAACAAAAGCAGAGTGTAGGTGATATTCCAGTAAAAAGTAACTTAAAAAAATGTAATGAAAAGTGAGATTTGAGAATCACACATTCTTCATTAAAACACTTTGCTTTAATACTACATAAATTATCACCTTTAAAAAAGTTTAAAAAGCAAGATTAAAGAGCACTGTTGCAACTAAAGCAGTTTAAAAAAAAAACTTTGTAACTGAGGAAACAGTAAACTGGTATAGTAAATAGAGTAATCTGAAGGGGTGTTACCATAATTTAGCAAACTATAAAAAAGGATGACACCTAGTTTAACTAAAAGTTTTATAAATGCAACCCCCCCCCCCCCCCAAAACCCTAAAAAGCCTTGCAGGTTTCAAGCATTTTTTGTAATGATGAAATATTATGATGTGGACTAGAATTAGTTTTGAAAGTCAGATGAACAATAAAGTAACATTTTGACATTTTTTCCAACTGTGTTGCTTTCGTACCATCACCTAGTATCACAAGGCCTCAGAGTTACCACGACTTAAACTACTTTGAAAAACACATACAAAGATATTGCTAAGTTGCAATGTATTGGCACACTTCTGCCAGATAAAAGTTAAGTAAAAGGCCTCTGCAGAGAGCCACACCAATGCCACTCAGCTCCAGAGTTAGGATATGTTGGTGTGACAAAAAAAGTTACCCTCCCACCTCGCTTAAAGATGCTCAAAGCTGCACAGTCTGCCAATGTAACCCTTTCATACAGGTTAGTAGGGATATCATCTCACCCAGAACACAAAAACACCATACTACATGAGGTATTATGCCACCAACTTTGAAGAACTGGTTACCATCTATCAGCTCAAAATTAATTTTTAATAAAGTGCCTAAATATACATTTACACAGACCATAGTGGTTCCAAAGAATCCTTTACAGTTGTAAGTATATATATCTATATATACATACACGCACACACACACACACAATATATATATATATATATATATATATATATATATATATATTATGTGTGTGTTTTCTCCAAATTGTCTATATGTGTTTACGCAAGACACCAGTCTGGACTACAGCTATAATTTTAAAGCGTAATATTGAGCCAATGTATTGGTTTATCATGCAAGTTTTCGCTAACATTACATTGACCTGTAATATGGAACACAATGTAGTGGATGTGCTCATTAAACATTTCAGAATAAAAATAATTACTGTGCATGTGCAGGTCTGATTTTCAAATGTTAGTAATAATCATTTCATTTCTAAAAAAAACAAAACAAAATATTCCAAAAGCATCTTTTCTGCATCAAATAGCAGTCTGAATATTGTCACAAGAAGAATGAACAGCTGACTAAAAAAAAGTACCCAAAACTGCTACAATTGGAAAAATAAATTCCCCTCCCCTTCTCCAAAATGATAACCTGTATTTTTCCCTCCAGGGATGGAACCTTATAACTGATCGCCATCTTGCTCAGAACTGTTTATGACCACATTATAAGCACCCAAGCATAAGGATTTATACAAGCAGCAGTGTTGCCAGCAAACTGTAAAAAGGAGCACGAAAACATCACTATAAGACTCAGCTATTTCTAGTAACCGATACTTTATTGGTTAAAAAATCTGCCTGCTAAAGCAGAAGCTTGATCTAAACAAGAGACTTTATAAAGAGCTCTCCAAAGTAGGTGAAAAGGGCAGGGTGTTTGCCCATTATGTGAAAACCTAATTGCTTCCATTTCAACTAGTTTATATTTTCATTTTCAGAGAACTGAATCAGGTTAGTTTCAAGCACACGCAATAAGGAAATTACAGGTTTCCTCCGCCCACATTTGGGCTGTCACTGATATGCCTGAAGGCAATCCTGGCAGAACCTCAGTCACTTCTGTCATTGTACCACACTGTACCTACCACTACCTGGAAATATGATGTAAGTGATAGTAACAATAGCAACAGCACTAAGGGTAACTGATAAGAAAACTCAAAGTCCACCTGCGCAATCTGCAAATTAAAAAAAAAAACACAACAACAAAAAACCTCAGCACTCCATCCACCCTGCCCCCAAGCAGTTTAAAAAACAAAAAAAGGAGCGATAAAAAGCTATGGATCTTTAAAAAAGGCAGTGGCATGTTGTTGGCCTATTCACCAGAGAATTAAGTTCATTATCAAAATTCCCACATTATGTAATCAGTAAATAAATGCAGCTTTGTAATCTTACAACCAATCACATGAACTATGGTCAACTTGGCCTTTAAAAAAAAAAAAAGAAAGAAAAAAAAGGACAACAAACACAGGAATCCCTAACTCTAACAGTGCCTCTCTGATACCATTCAACTTCCTACTATGAAGGCAACTTCCTTTGAGAAACAGGGTGGAATTGGACTTAGAATCTGGCAAATTCACTATTGCAACAAGAGAACAGATGTTCTTAAATGAAACCCCTTTCGCTTTCTAATGTTCACCTGCCTTGGGGCTGGCGTACTGACATCCCCATTTCAGTCTATCAACTATGTTTTCCCCACTACCGTTTTGTATCAAACCTGCATGCGTCCAGCTCAACTGAGTAAGGGCCAAGAATAAGGAATCACAGACAGTAAGGCAATCTTTACAATGTCAGAATGTGTATTTGGCATTTAAAAAAGAAACAAGTGCATACAAATACAGCTAGAAGCATTTCTGGTTTGCCAAGTGCTCTCTAAAAAAAGCAGCGCAAGTCACAGCCTACGTTGAACAGTAACTGTCACCAGGGAAGCACAACAAATAGTAGCTATAACAAAAAGAAGAAATACCTTTATAAGTACATACCTTTTGTCTTCAAAAAATATAGAAACACAATGTATTCAAAAAAATCAAAATTATACAGCCATGTTTTATGAAGTCTACATTTCCCTTGTCTTGGAGATATATTTATATATATATATTTATATATTTATAGATATATACACAATTCAAGCAGTTTTAGTTAATGGTGCTGTTGGATCGTGACACTGGAAAGTCATGATTCTCTCTCCTTTTTCACTTTCACATCTCCAGCAAGAATAGTTGCAATCTCGCCTTGCATGAAGGCCCAAGGGACATTGGAGCCCACCAGAGGGCATTTTTCCCCACTGGGACAATACACCTCCCCGCTAGCTCCTTGCTGTTTGATGCTTTGTCTGGAGCAAGGGAAGCAGAACTTATGAGAAGGAACTGAGGGGCACTGCACAAAATGGGTGTCTTCCAGGCGCTCATGGCACAGGGTGCAGCACAAGGGGACGCTGGCTGCTAGAGATGAGTCCGGAAGGCTGGCAGGATGCACAGGCTCTAACCCCCCAGCCGTGTTTGCCCCCTGACTTGACACCTCCCTGCTGGGACCCAGCCTTCTTTGGTTCATAGAGGACGGAGAGGGTGGGCTGCTGCTATTCCGCCTGGTGGTGGAGTGAACTTGATTGGCATCTTTGGAGGCGTGGTTGCCCCCTGCATTGTCTGCTACTAAAATGAGTGCAGCCATAGGGGACTGGCCATTCTGGCCCGTCTCCGGCGACGTGGTCCGGTTGGAATGAGGGGAGGCAGTTGGAGGTGGAGGGGACATGAAAGGTGTTGCTGTCATGGGCATTTTCATCCCTTCTGATGAGGCTGGCAACCACGGTTGTGATTCTCCATTGATCTTAGGGGGTCCAGCTTCACCTTCTGGTTCTGGAGAAGGCTTCCTTTTTCTCGCTGCCCGAGCCCCTGGAAACGCAAAGGAATGGGGAGGAGAAAAGTGTAAAGAAAGAACAATAATAAGCAAACAGTTTAACACAGACAGCTATAAGAGAGCCAGTTACATGAATCCCAGAGGGTGAAATGGCACTCCTGCTTTAAATGTACATGCAGCACTGTTGCCCACATGCATAGGGATAAGAGATGATGGAGGGCAATGGCACTTGCCTTCAATGTTTCATTTAACCAAGGTGTGCCTGTGTAAATTCTAACCAACACATGTGCACGCTCACACGGAAACCCCAGCTGCGCACACACACACGCTCAGCAAAAAAAAAAAAGAGAGAGAGAGAGCATGATCTGCAACACATGGCAGCTGGTGATTCAGTTCAGAAAAAAAAATAACGTCTGCTCACAGGCTAAAGGTGATTGGTGCCTTTCCCGCATGCATCAGCACCCATGGCAAGACCAGCCTGGAGGAGGAAAGCCCTCATCAGTGTCTGTCACCCTGACCTGACTCATAGTGCTGTGTTATGCTGCTTCAGCACAATGACACGTTGCAGCGGTGCTGCGCTGAGCACCAGGAAGTCCGGGTGCAGGAGCTGCAGTTTTGCAACTCTCCCTTCTCCATTTGCAAAGGGGGTGTTTGCTCTTCCAAGGCAGGGCAGATTTTCAATGTACAGACTAAGCAAAATAGGTATACCTAGCTAAACTGGTGCTAATTACACACACACACACACACACACACACGCGTGCACATGCTTTGGTATTACCTATCTAGATATATATCTAGATAATAAGCAACCAGAAAACTGCAGCTGGTTGCTTATTACCTGGGTATAGATAGATAGATTGCTATATAGCTAGATAACAAACAAGCAGATAATTGCTGTTGGCTGCTTATCATCTTAACAGACACACCTAAATATCTAGCTAGCTCACTTCATCAGGTGCTGTTTTCTCTCCCCAAGACAGGGGGTATATATTATTCACCCCCCAATGTGTGTGTACACATAACCAGTGTGTACCAGGGGTTCTATGCTGGTTCTGTGTGTGTAATATGCACACACCTCCCAATGTGTAGGGAGTGTGTGTGTGTATTGGAAGGGCATGTGTCTGTGTGTAAATGTGTGTGGGGGCTTATACATATATGGGGGGTGTATACACATGTGCAGGGGTTGTATACACAACCAGTGTGTGTGTGTGTGGCAGTTACATGCTGGATCTATCTGTTTGTGTGTGTGTGTGAACATCTCTCAATGTGTATGGAATGTTACATCCTGGGTATAGACAGACAGATGTGTGTGAGAGAATGTAACATACACACATCATAGATAGGGGGGGTGTGAATGTAACACACACCCATCTCCCAAAGTGTATGGAATGTAATATACTGGGTATACATTGTGTGTGCATGTGAAGATGTGTGCAAATGGGCATGTACATGTATGTCTATACACATGGGGGTGTCCACACACAGATGGGGGGGTGTACCCACACACAGACACACACAGACCGGGGTGCAGACACAAGACGCGCGCCCGGGGACCCCGCACTCACCGGCCTTGGCGCCGGCGCCGTTGGCGTCGTAGGGAAGCAGGCGGCCGCCCAGGCCGGGCTCCTTCTTGAACTTGCCGTCGAAGGGCGCGGCAGCGTGTCCGTGCTGGTGCAGGGCCAGCAGCGTGTCGCGCACCGTCTTGGGCTTGCCCGGCCACTCCTGTTCAGCGCCCGGCGGCCCGCGGCCCTTGCCCTCGGCGCCCACGTCGGCCGCCAGGGGCTCCCCGGAGCCACGGGGCTGCAGCGGCGGCGCCTTGTCCTTGCCGTCGTGCTCGGCGGACGACACGGAGCCGGGCCCCCGCTTGTGCGCCAGCTCCGCGCCAGCCGGCGCCACGGCCACCTGCAGCGGCGCGGCCCGGCCGCCCAGCCCGCCGTTGACGAGCGGCACGAGGGTGGGCGGCACGGCGTGCGTGCGCCGCGGGTTGGGGCTCTGCCGGTTCAGCTCGGGCGGGTCGTCGGGGCCCTTGGGGAACCCGTTGGGCACCAGGATGCCGTTCACCTGCCCGCGCCCGCTGTAGTCGGCGCTCAGGCGCTGCGCCGCCCGCTCCGCGCCGCCCAGTGGGTAGCGCTCCAGCGGCGGCCGCGGCCCGGCGTCGGGCGGCCCCGCCGCGTGGTTGAGCTGCGGCGGCTGCACCAGCAGGTCCTTGGCGCTGAGCGGCGGCTGCTGCGGCGGCGGCGGCGGCGCGGGCTTGGCGTGCGCGGCGGGCGGCGGCGGGACGCGCCCGTCGGGGAAGCAGCCGTGCGCCCGCTTCAGCTGCCGCGCTGTGTCGATGACCAGCTCCACGCGGTCCGCGCCCTCGTAGTTCACGCAGCCGCGGCACACGGGCTCCGTGAAGTCCCAGATCATGGCCCACGGCATGCGCGGCAGGTCGCACAGGTAGCACGACTGCCGGCGGGACGCCGCGGCCGCCGCCGCGGCTGCTGCCACCGCCGCCGACGACATGGCCTCAGCCCCCCCCGAGCGGGCCCCGGCGCTGCTGCTGCTGCTGGCGGTGGTGGCGGCGGCGGTGCTGGAGGGGCACGGCGGAGATTCCGCCGCTGCTGGGGTGGCTGCTGGTGCTGCCGCTGCTGCACCCCGGGCTGGCTGCGGTCAGGAGGAGGCGGAGAGGCGCATAGCCCCCCTAGCGAGGCGCGGCAGCTCTGCTCCTGCCTGCGACAGCGCTGCCCGCCCAGCCAAGCCCCTCGCACTGGGGCGGGGACACCAGCTCCAGCTGCCGCCACCACCGCCTGCGCGCTCTGCTCCACTGCCGCGATTCTTCGACAGTGCCTCGGAGCGCCTGCGCGCCGCCCGCTCCCCCCCCCCGCGCGCACACGCACACGCGCGCGCCTCTCCCTCCAGCACATGGGGGCCCCCCTCCTTGCCGCTGCTCATTGAACTTCTGCCAAGACAACAGCGCTGCAAGACCCCGCACCCTCTCGGGCGGGCAGTGCCGGGCGGGGCAGAGCTGGCCTTCTGGGATGGGAATGGGAAGCAAGCTCTGTGTGCGTGCGTGCGTGCGTGCGTATGTCGGGGGCCTTAGAGGGGGGGTGCGTGTCTGCATGGCACCTGGGATTGTGTGTCAGAGGCCTTGAAGGGTGTGTGTATGTGGAGCCATGGAGGTGGACGAGGTATGTGTATGGGGCCTGGGGTTGTGTGTCAGGGGCCCTGAAGGAAGGGGTGTGTGTATGTGATCTTGGAGAGGTGGGTGTGTGTATCAGGGGCCTGGAGGAGAGGGTGTGTGTCTTGGGAGGGCTCAGACTTTTTCTCTTGTTCTGTCTCCCCCTCCCTCCCGCCACTCTTCCAGGTAGGTAAAAGGGACAAGGTAGGGCCCAAGGTGTCAGTGCAGCAGCAGTTGTTTTTTAACATTTTCTATGGGGGAGGCTGCTTTATTTTGGCGTTTTTTTTCCCCGCATATCTGCGGTTGTAGGCTGAGGGGAGCGGCTGGTTCACCAGCCAGGTCATTCATGCCCACTCTGTGCTCAAAGGAGGACCAATTCTGACGGAGTCTGTGCTGCTTGACCTTGGGCAACTCCTTCCCAGCCTTCTCATCTGGCCGCCAAAACCTCCTGGAGCTGAATGAGCACTGCCCCTCCGGCTCCCTCCCTCCACCTACTAAAGCAGGGCATGCTCATGTGGAAGAGCCCTGCCAGGCTGCAAGTGCGGCGCAGAAATCCACCTGGGGTGTGCACAGGCAGCACCATTCAGGGCCTTTGTTTGCACTGTTCTTCCTGGCATCCTAAATACAGCGATCCCCTCTCACCTTATTTCTTTTTAAAGGTGTTTTCATTGGGTCAGGAAGTGAGACTGTCTAGATTTCCTATCATCTCAACCACAAACCCATCGTGCAAGAGCAAAACACAGCTGCTCTCCCACCCTGCAGGTTTTATTGTCATTATTATTTCCCTTCTCAAAAGGATTCCAACCAGCTCCTCTGACAATGGCATCCCAGTCAGAGGGAAAGAGAAAAGGTCTGCCCCTTTGTCATTGCAAATGAAGGAGCCAAGCCCAAAACACCCAAATATATAGTGTGTTTGTGCAAATAAATCGGTCAAGCCAGAAACACCCAACTATATAGGAGGGTTGTGCAAATGAGTGTGCATGACTGTCCAAAATGAAAGAATTGGCCACATCAGAAACACCCAAATATATAGTGTTTGTACAAATCAAGGAATCAGTCAAGCCCAACTATATAGAGGGGTGGTGTTTGTGCAAATAAAGGAATCGGGGTGTGTATGCATGTCTGTAAGCATGTGTTTGTGCAAATGAATCAAGCCAGAAACACCCCAATTATATATAGTGTATGTGCAAATAATCAGTCAAGTCAGGAATATCCAACTATATAGGGGAGGCTTGTGCAATAAGAGGGTCTGTGACTGCAAAATGAAGGAATTGATCAAGCCGGAAACACCCAAATATATAGTGCACATCTGTGGAAATAAAGGAATCAGTCAAGCCAGAAACACCCAACTATGGGGGGGTGTTTGTGCAAATAAAGGAATCGGTGCGTGTGCGTGTGACTGCGAAATGAAATCAGTCAAGCCAGGAACACGCAAATATATGGTGTGTGTTTGCGTAAATAAAGGAATCCGTCAAGCCAGAAACAGCCAATATTTGGGGTGGGGGGTTGCGCAACTAAAGGAATCGGTGTGTATGGCTGTGCAAAATTAAAGAATCGGTCGAGCCAGAAACACCCAAACAGCGAGAGGTGTGTGTGTGCTTGTGCAGAGTAAACAAAGCGGTGGCTACTTCCTGCAGCTCCTGCGTGCAGGTCACCATTCCCACAGTCCCGCTGCTGAGTTATGTAGGTTACAAAGGAAGGGAGGGCGGGAGCGGGAAGCTCTGACGTCCGCATTTTGTTCCCGGGCTGCTGCAGCCCGTGCGCGCAGGCTCGGCCGGGGACGTGACTGTATGCAATTGGCACTTGACGCTGCCGAAACGAAATGCACATTCCAGGGACACGGAGCCAGCGCCGCCGCGGCCCCGTCACGGCGCTAAGCACCGCCTCCCGCGCTGCTATTTCTGTGCTCGAAGCTCCCCCCCCCGAGCTCAACTTTTACTTAACGTAGCGAGAGCAGCATGCACAGGATCCCCGCATTGCGTGTTGTAATAGCCTTCCCTCCCCCCCGCACTGAGCCAGCTCGGGGCTCTGCGGCTCAGCCCTGCCGCTCTTCTCCCTCCCACCTACCTGATGCTTTGCCATGCTCCTGGCATTTTTGCTATTATTATTATTTGCTTGCCACGCGACCGATCTGATTCTGCAGCTCCCAGTACCACCCGTAGCTCCCTCCTTTTTGCCCCCCGGCCTTGGCAGCCTGAGGCTTGTTTTGCTTGATCAATGGCGATCCTGCTCTGCTGGCTAGCGAAGCTGAAGCTGCAGCACTGGGCAGCCGGGTGTTTCGATGTGGCGTCAAACGAAGTGCTTTGTCATCACAGCGAGCAACTGGCGCCCTGCACCCTGGCCGCTAGGGCATGCTCTCCTCCGCCGCAGGGGGGGCGGAGGACATAATCCCTCCCCACCGCCGCCATGCTCTTGCTTCGCCGGCCTCACTGCTTTCCCTTTGGAGCTGGACGAGCACTGTCTGTGCCCACAACCCCTGGCGTGGCAGGGGCTGGCCTTCCTGCTTTGTAGCAATCAGCTTCTCGGCAGAGATGAAAGCAATTGGGACTCTTAGTGGAGGTGACAGCTTTTATTAGACCCGCTAGGTAGTTGCAAAATAAATAAATAAAGAGTCTTTCTTTGCAACCTTTCGGGCTTCCTCGGCCCGGGACAGGTCAGCGATTGTAACATTTCTCCCAGGTGGAAATGCAACTGCCTATCTTTCCGCCTTGCTGCTTTTGGAAGGGTTGCTGAGGAGCGAGGGAGAGAAGCGGGCGTGGAAGCCCACGAGGGACCGGACTCTGCAGTTATCCCCTGCAGTTTTCCCCCGACTTGGAAGCGGGGTTTAAAAACGCACACACAAAGCATGCAAAAGCGCTGCGGGGATTTCCAGAGACGCGGCCGGGCGTTTGTGCCCTTGCACAGCCAAGGCCCTTCCCCGGACGCCGGACCGAGGTCAGCCCTGTCCGCGCCGCCTGCCGCTGGGGCCAGCCCCCCACACGCGCGCGCGCGCACGCACACACGTCCCCGTCGCGCGCTGTTCTGACTAGCCCCGGGCAGTTTCCTGCCCTCGCGTCCCAGCCCTGAGGGAACCAGCGCCTCCCCCGGGCGCCCTGAGCTCAGGGCCTGTCCCCGTGCTGGGGGAAGCTCGTCCCCCTTCTCAGAGCCTTTGCTGCGGGGCAGCGGCCAGAAGCAAAGCGAGGTGGGGGGAGACAGTGTGAAAACACGGGCATAAAAACCCACATCCCAGCAGCGTTTCAAGGGGCTGCCACTTCCCATATGCTTTTCTTCTCAGGTTTCACCTTAATCATCCATTACCGCCGGTGCTTCAGCATTCCCAGTGCGCCTAGCGCCCAGTTTTGCGTTTTGGAGCTCCTGCTTTTTGTATTACCGTTTTTTTCTGGAGACAGAAGGGTTAAGGCTTCTTGTTTCCCAGCTCAAAGCAGCGCTCCCCTTTTATATTTTAAAGTTGCTTTCCGCCCCTTACCCCCCCTTCCTCCTCCGCTTCTCTAAAGAGCCTTTATCAATGTATACTAAGTAAACAGCGCTTTGTTTTCGTCTTCCACCCACTGCCCTCTTTCTCCAGACTTAAGCTGGAGCTCTTCCAACCCGGCTGCAGCAGTTGCAGCCTCCACACAGAGAGAAGAGCAAGGTTTCTAGGGTGAGGCAATGCGTCTGCAATTCGCAGAGACAAGGCAGGAATTGTAATGGGACTTCATCATGTGATGGCTTATGAAAGAGGAAGTCAGGATGCTTTAGTCACGTACTCTTTGCCCTCTTGCTTAGCCTCCAGATTCTCTGAAGGCGGGGGGAAGTACATGTATTTATATATGTTGGTCGGCAGCCAAGAAGTAGTGTGTTTGCGCATTTCAGATCCTGGGCAAAGTTGAGTGTGAGCAGCCAAGGCTGCAGGGAAGGAGAATTAAGAGGGGGAGGGGGAGCAACCTATCAGCTGGGGCTGCCTTCTGGCTGCAGGGCAAACCCTGATTTCCTCCCCCAGAAAAATACCTTGAGGGGAAAATCAAGATGAGCCCTTTTACATTCATCCCTCCCTCCCATTACTGTTGCAAGATGTTTTTGTCCTCTCTTCCAGAATTATTTCAGAACTCCACATCAAAAGGCTGAACATGATTCTAAGGGGTGGGGGGAACCCTAGCAGTGGCTAAATTAAGTAGAAAATGTGGTTTATAATCAGCTTACATACCTTCTCCAAACTTGAAGCGTGGCACTGAAACAGAGGCTTTGCTTATGTGTTTCTTACGGCTTTTTTTTAAAAAAACAGAAAATACCCTTTAGTGCTTATGCACAGATGTCCATTGTCATGTTTCTGTAATAGGAATTGTTACTGTTAGAGGACACCTAATGGTGTTCCATGGTAATGCCATGTGTCTGGAGAGGAACTTGTGTAACTACTGATGGCACAAACTGGCCAGATCCTGCTAGTTTTTCACACACGCAAGTTCAGTGGATGTCAGTGGGGCCACCTCACAGGGTCACTGAACAAAATCTGACCCATGATAAAAAATAACATTCCTTCAACTGTGCTTAGGGAAGACGTTGTTTCACTACTCCAAGTAGTTTGTAAGGGTGTGACACGCTTTTTTAGCTTCCCTAGGTCAAGCATATTCTTCTATTCCCCCCACAAGCTTCCTGTGTACTACCCTCCTATTACCCTCTATTGCAATACCCAGCGCCCTTCCTCACACCATGGCTGCAATATGTCCTTTTCTTCCCTCTTTTCTTCTGTGCCAGGTTACCATATTCTCCCATGGCAAATGTTCAGTTCATTTCTCTGTTCCCCTCTCCTGAAACCCTTAATTTCCTCCTTTCCCCAGGACAGAGCGCTTCGTGTCCCTAGTCTCCTCTCCTCTACACCTGGAGTGACCATTGTGCCCTATACACTGAGGGCTCTGCATATGCCTCATCCAGTTCATTAGTGTCTATTTCTTTCTTAGGAAACAAGACCTGGTCTACATTGCAAAATTCAACCAGTGGAATTCCAGTTCTGTCCACCAGACTTTGCCTGCACATATATTCAAAGTGCCTTTAGGGCAGCATTACCCTCCTTTTTGCCAACAGACTTGCACAACTCCAAGGTAGAACAGGTTTCTGCTACCACCCAGCAGCCCACAGAAAGCATGTGTAGACCAAATGCCTTGGTTCTTTTAGCAGCAGGTGCCTTAGCAGGGTGCTCTTCTGTGCCAGCAGAAGGCTGGGATGGGGTGGGATCTTGTTACTCTAGATTTTGCTAATGGATGCTATTACTCTTTTCCTCGATCTGTAGAGAATTGTGGAGCTGTACACAATAGGGTGGGTGCATAGAACATTCCCTGAAATGTTGGCATTGGCCAGATGCAGTTACTGCTTGTCATAACCAAATCAGTTGAGTGCCCATCACAATAGAACTGCCCTAAGCAACTGCAATCACTTTTAAATTTGGTACGTTCCACCTCATTACCTATTCCCACCTGGCGGTCTGTCATTGGCTACTTTAAAAGTATAAAGGTCCATGCAGCTTCCGCGCAAGTTGGAGAGCTCTGAACCCGTGGCAGAGTAAACTTGGTGGACTGATCACCCACCAACAACTCCCTATCACCGACCATTTCTGACGTACCCTTACCGATCCTGCCGGCTCGTTTCATTCATGAACTCGTCGTCTCATCCTGTTACCTGTAACTACACAAGCAACCTTATCACCTGCGTCATAGCCACCGGAGGCATAAGTAAATTTAAAAGTAAAAGTTAATTTTTGCAATAGGAGGGGATGGAAGGAACACTGACGGCTACTTCTCAGTAAAAGTGGAAGAAGCAGTCATAAAGGAGTGGAGGGTGAAGCTGTTTCCTGGGGCGTTCGGATGTGTGATGAACAGAGAACGGGTTCACTACCGAACCCCCGATGAAATAGTGACCTTGTCCCTGGAGTGGGGGGGGGAAGGCGAAGAAGGCAGAAAATTCGACCCCCGCTCAAGAGTTTGCTCGGTGCACCTGGTACCTGCGGGAAGGAGGGGAACCCACGCCGCCGGATCGGTTTGACTGTCTGGCCTGGGGAGGCCCAAAATGGAGTAAAGAGAAGATGATAGATGTGCTGTTTCATGCGGTAGTGGGTCTGCTGTGGGAAAATGCAACTTTAGAAACACAATTATGAACAGCAGGTATAGAGTAACTGGAGCAGGCGGCGGGGAGCTCCAAGCCACCTCTAGAAAATGGCACTGGCCATGTGGAGACGCTGCCAAAAAATGGCACTGAGGAAAGCAAAAAGAGCACGAAAATCCCCCTGGGAGGCAGGCCGGCCACATCACCACCCTCAGCCCTGCCCCCTGGAGTGACACAGAAAGAAAACCCGCCCCCTGGGAGGAAAATTGTATCCAGCGCTCCCAGCTGATGCAGGGAGAGAGAAATTGTATCCAGTGCTCCCTCCCGATGAATTTAACCCTCTCCCAACTGCAGCTCACCCGATAGCACTGGTCAAGCAAGTTACTGATGCACAGGGCACAACTTGTACTACTACCACATCCCGCACCCGGGGCGAATTGCAGGAGTTGTGCAGAGGATCAAAAGTGAAACCTGGTAAAACCCTAGCTATGTGGCTAGGGCACTAGTAGTAGAATTTGGGTCAGACCTGCTAGACTTGGAAGAGGCTAGCTTCCTAACTTGTCAAGCCTTATGGAGTGGGGGGCACGCCACCAACTTAGAGGTGGTAGCGGGCAATGTTCACTGGCCCATCCCACTCCCAGCTTGTGCTGCAGGTCAAGTGTGCCACAAATCTCATGCATGGCATAATGGACGACCGCAAAACCCGTCCGCAGAGCAGCTGCTGCTAGCCATCATCGGAGTGTCCTACATGTCCTGGAATCCAAGGGTACGCCCATTGGACTGACACAGGTGCAGAGCAATGCACTGTGGCCCCATCATCATCTCAGTCACCTCGGGGATGTTCCAACCACCCTGGACAGTATTGAGACGTGTAGAGGCTTAAGGGGGAAGAGAGGCTATGACTTTCAGGCTTCTCCTCGGGCCACTGGCTGGTCAGCCGGCTGAAAACTTGCTAAGCCAGATGCCACCTAGATGCCACGGCTACAGGCCCTGATGGATCCCACGGTAAAAGTCTCCGGTGGAATGGAACCCCGTCCTACAGTGTACCCAAGTCAACACTGTCACCAACACAATGTCTTTATATGAGGCAAGCCCCCCTGGGATGACCCAGAGCTTCAAAAGCCCCAACCATGGAAGCCAAAACTCACCCCTAGACAAATTAGTCTGGGTCATCATTCCACACCCTCGTCAACCACATCTGCAAGTGCACAAAGAAGTCGTCTGCGAACCCGAGCAGCATCCCTGCACCTACTCTGTGCTCCTAGAAGGCGATCAAACTCGGTAACCCATCATAGCTCATCACAACTGGCTAACTCGCCGCCCTGCTTTTCACCCAGTTTCCCTGTAACGAGTCTGACTATGCCCCCTTTTCTTTGTTTGTTTGTTTGTTCATTTTGTCCCCCTACAGGCCCGGCAGTGACAAAACAGCAATCTGTGACTACTTGATCGCAAGAACCACCGAGCACCAACCTGCAGCACATCTGGGTCAGCACAGCAATGGCCACCTACTCATATGTCGCGAGCGGAGTCATTGCCCTATTCCTGCTGTTACCGACAGGTTCCTTGGCAAACGAAACTGACTTCGAGACCTCCAGCTCAGTCCTGAACCTTCTATCGTTCTGGGCCAAAGCCATAACTAACGGTTCATCGGCAGACGGCCTCACCACGTGCTTGTGGCTCCCCCTTTTTGTTAATGACCCCGTGCTCACACCCTTGGTCCACAAAAATGTCTTGTATATACTTGTTTTTGTTTTGTTTTAAAGCCAGTTATGGAAATCCTAGCATGCTCCTAAGTTACATTAGTTATTGTTGTATGTATAGGTTGTTATATTTTACAGTTTGTTAAAAGGTGATTTATAAAGTTATCTGCTTTTGTATATACCCGTTTGCCACCTAAAGTTTATGACAGTGATGAGTTCCTGGACAAAAGCAACCTTTAACCTATGTTCTTCATCTATTGTGACATGGTCAGGGGGGCATGTCATAACCAAATCAGTTGAGTGCCCCTGTCACAATAGAACTGCCCTAAGCAACTGCAGTCATTTTTAAATTTGGTACGTTCCACCTCATTACGTATTCCCACCTGGTGATCTGTCATTGGCTACTCTAAAAGTATAAAGGTCTGTGCAGCTTGCGCCCAAGTTGGAGAGCTCTGAACACATGGCAGAGTAAACTTGGCGGACTGATCACCCACTAACAACTCTCCACCACCAACCATTCCTGACGTACCCCTCATCCTGCCAGCTCGTTTCATTCACGAACTCGTCGTCTCATCCTGTTATCTGTAACTACGCAAGCAACTCATTACCTGTAACTACATAAGCAACCTTATCACCTGCGTCGTGGCCACCAGCGGCATAAGTAAATTTAAAGTAATAGTTAATTTTTGCAACCAATACGCTGTGTCCAGCCTCTCCATCCACCAGCCCACCTGACGACCGATTAAATCAGTGATCCTCCTCAAGTCGGCTCTAGCCATCTGAGACACTGCTTTATGCCCTGACAGTAGCATATATAGTAACATGCCATTGTGTTGACTGTTGGACCTCACAAACTTGGCTGGCTGTAGCCTGACTTTAAATGACAAACCTAACCAATGCACATTTTGGGTGTGCCATCGTTAAGCATTTGGTATAATATTTGTAGAGCTTCTGCTCCCAGGTTCATTCAAGTAAAAGTGTAGCTCCTGTTGCTGCACAGCAAAAACACTCATTGACTTGCTGACATTTCTGCCTTGTTATTGCTGTTGGAGATGGCAGGTGACTTGAAAGCATTTTCCAAAAAGGTAAATGTGAGCTGACTTCAGTGGGCGATTTGCCTAGGTAACGACTGTGTGAGGAATGCCAAACCATTCAGAAGCTCCTGAAGGACTCAGGATACTTGCCTGTAGACAGCCATTCACTCTGCCCAAGAGAGTCAGTGGCAGCCATTTTAGAAACATCTAAAGTTTTATTTTTCATAAACATGTTTTACTCTTTTGAAAGGAAAAAAATCCAATCTACTTATGAATTTTTACACACAAAATTCAAGCTGCAGCAGTAAGTGAGGCAGCAAACATTACTATTCAACTGAAACTGGTCCAAAGTACATTAAAGCAAACTATTCTGTTGAAATAGAAGAGTCCCGTGGCAGGATAAATACCACCCTATCTTGAAGTAGCCTCATTGGCCACATGAGCTGCAGAGGCATATGTTTGCAACAGCACAAATAGTAGTAGCACAAATTTGTGCCACTACTTTGTGCTGCTGTGCACGCCCCTACTGATGCGGTTTGTGGAGGACACATTGCCCTGCTGCTCCATGTGCTTCATGGGGGAGTGGCTGACTGGGGTACAGCCTGCCTTAGTGCAGGGTGCCCCCATACTGAGGCACCCAGTGCCCCAGCCAGCTGTGGAGTGGTAAATAGAGACAGGGAAGCAGGCACCCCTGCCTGCTTCCGTGTCTCCACATTTGTCCTGGCACACAGCACTTTGGCATGCTTTGCACTGCTTTTTTTCTCAGGATTGTTTTTGTTGCCTGGTTGCAAATTTTGCCCCAGCGCTGTAAATGAGCAGTGCGGGGCATGGTTTAACATGCAACATACATGGTTTGTGGCGCCGCGAAGAGGTTTGTAGTGTCACAAACTGCACATGCCTGCGTATCTGGATCCAGCCACTGTGAGGAAATTTGAGCCTAATAAAAAAACAACTAATAATAATAAAAAAAGTTCAAAGACAGATTTTAAAACAAAGCTTGCTACAGCCATATTGGACTTGTTTCTCTGATGTCCCAAAGTGCCTGTGAGATTTTTAAAACAAATAGAATCTTCATCATATCCTGTTTGCTTTACTCAATGACTACAGTAAAACTGTTCATACAAGTAAAGTGAATAGGATTTGTCTCTGCATTATGCTTTCCATGTGGTCTTGCAAGTCCACAAGACATGATTCAAAGCCCACTGTAGTCACTGGGAGTTTCTTCACTGGCTTCACTGACCTTTGAATAAGCCTACAGTAAACCCTTGTCCCTGACATGTTTGACAATGGTTCTCAATACTTTTAGACTCAAGGCACTCTTCATTTGACTCAAGGCAACCCCTGGAAAACACCTGCTCTTAGCTTTCTTAACAATAGAGCAGTCCTTCTATTGTGAAGAACTTGAAAGACCACAACAGGTCAGAGAGTTTATAACACTCTGAATTCCTATTTGAAATCACTAGGTTGATCTTGTGAAATCATGTGCAGGGTTTGCACACCTAACATGGCTAATATTTTGTGACTGCCTTAAATCTCACAGCAACCCTAGTTGAGAATCATTGACTTATGCATACTTGTAATATTATGCAGCAGTGAATGAATTTCAAGACACATGTAAGTGTACATATTTGCAGGATGCACATGCTTAAACTTCAAGTGCATAAACTCCTCCTTTCACTGAGGGGAGCTTTCACTTCAGAATCAGGGCCCAAGTTGTGAAATGCTGTTAATCACCAGTGTTTTGCCTGCCTCCACGTACTATAGAGTTATAGCTCAAGAGCTGCTCTCATTAAGGTACCCAGAGCATCACATGCATCAGCGTCCTCACACTGAAAAATGGTAGCAAGGTTGATTTAACTAAAGCTCATCAAATGAGCTTTAGTTAAAATGCCCCTCCCACCATTTTGCAGCATGGGGATGCTGATACACCTGAGGCTGAAGTCTGCTGGAGCACAGTAATTAATTACCACGCTCTAGCAGTCTATTAATGGAGCCTGCTCCAGTGTGCTCCAGTGCATCGGAGCAGCCTTTCTGCACGTGTATAGGAACCCCCCAAAAAGGAAAGATGGAGGTCAGTGCACTAGCTCACTTTGGAAATGTGTTAGAGAATTGGAAAAGATTCAAACAGCAGTTTGATTTCGTGGAACTGTAGAAAATTAGGGTTGCAAGGAACTTTAGGAGGTCTTCTAGTCCAACCCCTGGCTCAAAGCAGGACCATCCCCATCTAAATCATCCCAGCCAAGGCTTTGTCTAGCTTGGTCTTAAAAACCTCCAAAAACCTCAGCCATTTACATCATATAGAGCTCTTTTATTGACTCTCTGAAGGCTATACTGCTGGACTATATTCTTGGATAAATTTCTTGGTGGATATGGGATACCACCTAAGTAAGACACTCATGAAAAGGAAACAGCAGGGATGTACTGATAAAGCAGCATGTTCCTTATCCACAGATAAGGCCTGAGAAGATGCAAGGTGCCAAATTTTCTTTTATTTTGTTCTGATTTTTCTTTTTTAAAAATGTTCAGGCACAAACATAAGTAAGCTAAACTGGAGAGGACTCACACTGTTAAGGAAGAGATCCCCAAACCAGCAAGTTACAAGAAACTGCTTTGCAAAATGTGCTTGCTGGAAAAAAAACAGAACATTTCACACATTGTCATTAATTTTTGTTAACAAATCAGCAGTTCATTTTTCCCCACTTTTTAGTTAACACAGCTGAAAAAATTAATACAATGCCCTTATTCCCATGAATTAGACCCTTATGAAAGAGATATTCATATTACACTTGGCCAGGGAAAGAGAAGATCATGGGGGGAGGGGAATCTTCAAGAAGTTTAAAAATTACTAGAGAAAAACAGAGACTTCAGAGAGATATTCCCAGATGCCAGAAATGAGAAACAGTTGATATGGTCTAACTCCTGTCATTTATCATCAGTCTGGTAAATAGCAAATGTCACATTATCTATTTTTTTTTGCCTTGCTCCTTTGCACCCAAAAATACAATCCAACAACAGCTGGATTAGCTGATGGTCTCTGGAAGGGTGTGGTACATACCCTGCCTTTGGATTTCCTGGTGTGAGGGGTGTGCAACCCCTTTTAAAAATAAACAGGAAATCGTGGAATCTGTGATTGTTCCCTCTTCCCCAACGCTGCCTTTGCTCTGCTCATTGCCTTACACATATTAATTAAATACACTACCATATACCCTGCAGAAAATGGGTAAAGGACAAGAATTTCACAAGAAACACAAAATAAGAGGAAAACACAGAGCTAAGAATGCCATTCAGCAGACAACAACAAAAAATTGTTTAAAGAACTCCTTCTGGTTGAGCCTCCATAGCATTAACAAATAATACATCTTTGTGCTATGTTTGCACCCAGTCCTTTGTCAAAATAATGTGCAAGACATCAAAATATTTTAAAAGAAAAAGCAGACTTTGTTTGGTAAATTATAACAGCCACGGACAAATATATTTAAGAGTTGATTATGCTTCACCACAACAAATAAAGTATCCATGAGAATTTTGTGCCAAAGTATTCCCAAAATAGTGTGGAGAAATCAGACTGCAACAGTTTGTCTCTCTGGGTCATAAAGAGTTGGAGGAAAGATATGATGAAGCCAAAACCTCCTGACACAGTGAAAAATGTCTTGAAGCCTGTGCCAGAACCATTAAAGTGTTTCCAGTGTGGGAATTCCTGTATTACCAAAACACCCCTGAGAAACATTAACATGATGTTCGTTTCCAGTTTAAGCTTTATATCAAACCAGCCAGACCAGACACTTTCCCTAACGGCCTCTTCTGATGGACAATATACAGTATAACAGTCTAATAATTTCAAGGGACATATCCACTTGAAATCTAGTTCAATTAAAAGAAGAGATAAAGGTAGTTTTAGGTGCTACTCTTGACCTTGAGTCTACCTCACAATTTTTATGTTACAATCACAGTTTTCTATTTGTTTAGCTGTTTAAGTCAGCGGACTCCATACTCCTACGAGGTTATGCTGTTTTTGAAAAAAAGGCACTTAGTCTCTGAGGTCACTTATGTACTTTTGAAAACTTTGCCCAAAGTACTGTCAAATACACACATTAAAGAAACTTAAACAAGGAGATTTTTATATCTTTCAGTTATGGTAATGGCATATAATGTTATACACACACACACACATACACACACATATAACAAAGGTAGCTAAAGGCGTGTTCAGAGATTTAATGTTCACAATCTAAACTCTTAAGATAGGTTAATGTAACAGGGGGCGTTCTTGGAGCTGATTTAGCTTTGGCCTGTCCACCTGTTCTGGGCCAACCGCCCGCCTTCTCACCCACCACGCCTCGATATTAATTAATTAATTACTGATCTTAATAAGCAGGAAGCTGCCCATTTCTTGCCCCAATTCCAGGGGACGCTATCTGCGGCTCTGTACCTGCCCTACACCACAGCCCATGCCTCGCAGATGGCATCCTCTGTTCTTACAGTCACCCACCCCACTCAGGGCCCTACAATCCTACTGTTTGAACCCCACCTGGATCCCTCCATTCAGGCGGCCTACTCCGCCTTCATACTAGGCAGCATAGCTCCCTGAGCTGCTTCCCCTTTGTGTGTGGTCCCCTCGGGACCTTTGGCTCTCTAGCCCTGGCCCACCTCCAGGCCAGTCAGAAGCCCAGGCCCTCAGCTTTGGGCATTCCTTGTGTTGGCCCCCCAGCCCTTTGACCCTTCTGGTCCTGGCCCCAGCATTGACCAGTCAGGGGATGTCAAGACAGGTTTCTGAGTCTATGGCCCCACTCTCTCACTGGGGTCCACCTTCCAGACTCCAAAAGGGGATAACCCACCCAGTTGTGGGGGCTGGGTTAAGGCCCTCCGACCCACCTTTCACCAGGGTGGTAACTGGCCTGGCATTTCCTGGGGGCTCCTGTGCCACTGAGAACCCCACCAGACCACCCACTCCCAGCAGGGTGTAGTTTTAGGTTGTACCCAGGACCAGGAGCCTCCTGACCATCCCCTACAGCTCCTCCCTTACCTCCAGAGTGTTCCATGAAGCCTTGCAGCCAGGTGATGTTGCTGCCCCTCCCGCCAGCAGCAAAATGCCCTGTCCAGAGCTCTAAAACAGCCGCTGTAATTAAGCACCTGCTGGCTGCTCAGCCCCAGGTCTTAAAGTGACAGGCACAAACAGTGCGCTGCCACAGTTAACTTGATCTTGTGTCATTCTTTCAGCCACGTTTTTCAGATAAAAAAAATAAGCTAACCGTCCTACAGATACATAAATACACTACTCTAGCTCACTTGGAGGCCACCTATATAAAGTATAATTTAAATAATATTTCATAATAATTAATATAAACAAAATCAATATAGACAACTAATGATATTTTACACTTTGTTCTGTGTCTATTACTAATGCATAACAACAACAATATGATTATGTTAACCTCATAACACCCTGTGAGGTATGTATTGTCTCAATTTTGCTGATGAGGAAATGATGCCACAGGAAAATTAAGTGACGTGCTTATAGTTTCACTATTAATTTCTGGCAGAACTGGGAATCAAACTCAAATCTTTCAGGTCTGGGCTTTAACAATAAGATTATCTCACACAGGGTAGGTCCTGCTTATTCTTCTACCGAGTGACTAGATGAGGGCTGTGGGAAGATTGTCCTTTTGTTAGTGCCTGTGCAGCCTCAGTTTGTCAAGAAGGCCTTCATATTGGAGGAAGTCATTAAGGTAGACATGACAGGATAAAGTGGACAGATTTCACGTTTACAGACCCAGTGAATATGCAATTGGCCCAGAATGAAATGCCAGTGGAAGTTACTACCTTGAGAACCCTTGGGCTAAGTCCTTTTAAGTGGTAGTGCATTAGTCTATGGGTAAATATTCCCACAGTGACCTGCCAAGGTGTAACCTGTCATGGTCAATAAGGATCACAAAGTAATGAAGCATCCATACCTTTTCTTTCATTAGCTTGTCGACAGAGACTGCTAGCTATGAATGGCAGTGATGGGATACCTGTGCATGAAGGGCAGAATGCTATTTTCTCCTGACTTCCCAACATAGTGTTCTAATCACACCACCACAGATTAGACATTATTCAGTCCCCCTCTCCAGTGCTCCTTTACAAGTTGAGCCACAGCCACTTGCATTTCATAGTCATTGGATAAAATAGTAGCAGGGCACGGGGAAGTTTCTCCCTCACTGAGAGCCAAGGTCCAGGATAGCACCTAGAGCCATTTCCCATCCAAGGATGCATCAGTCTCACTAAACCATACACGCTCTACAATGGGCTCTTTCTCCTGACTCTATATACCTTCCTCTTGGCTGCCCACAGCCCCAGCTTGAGAAGGGAGTGGATAATGCTTATAACCTGTGGCATGGTGGTTGGAGTATTATGCTGGGGAGTCAGAGGAATGCAGATTTAAGCCTGCTCTTGGTGAGCAGGATCAAGAACCCACATCTCCAGCTTCCAGAGTGAGTGACCTAACTACTAGGCTACAGGGGCTAAGACAGAGGAGGGCTCTCCTCTAACACCCTAAAGTTAAACTGAAAAACTTGCTGGTGGTACTTAAGGTTGTATCATTTTAAATTGGTGGTGCACAATCTGTCAGAGTTTGAAAATCACTGCCCTATAGTCATTTGTTTCTGACCAGCTATGTTTTTTGTAATTTGAATGCACAGACACATCCCCAGAAGGCACATATATGCAGTCCAGCCAGTGAGTAATGGACTGCCCATGCTTTGTCACACATGTTTATACATCCATGCTGCAAGGAAAATAGAACTGGTACTGCATGTAAGCGCCAAAAACAATGCTTACTGGCTAGAAAACTGCCATTTCATCACATGAGGGAAAATAGAATTTGTCCATAAAGATGTATGTGTATTTCAGCATAATGCAAGAGATCCTAAATTCCTGCAGTACAGATGAGCCACCTTTAACCGTGCTAGTGCAGGAAACAATAGCGACGAAGAAACATCAGCACAGACTTCAGCACAGAAGAGTTCAACATCTTTGTCGCTGACTTGGACGACGGGGTGGAAAGCAAGCTGTCCAAGTTTGCTGACAACACCAAACTGTGGGCTGAGGTGGGGACACCAGAAGAGAGGGAGATGCTGCAGCGGGATCTGGGC
>JAGPOW010003648.1:33492901-33504292 GCA_030014935.1 Caiman crocodilus
GGCTAGGACGTGGAACCGGCTTCCTAGGGAAGTTGTTCTTGCTCCTACCTTGGGCGTCTTTAAGAGTAGATTAGATAAGTACTTGGCTGGGGTCCTGTGGCCCTGGCACTCGTTTCCTGCCATTGGCGGGGGGTCAGACTAGATGGCCTGCTCTAGGCCCCTTCTGACCCTAGGTACTATGATACTATAATACTATGATAGTTCAGATTTTCAAGATTTTTTTCTGCAGCCAGGACTAGAAACTTTTAGCTTTTATTTAAAAAGAAAGGAAGAGAAACAAAAAAAAAGTTCTTGCTAAAATCATAAGATTTTTGGGTGAAATTCTAACTCACTGCAGTCAATGGGAGTTTTGAACTGAACTGAACAGGCTTGATATATCTGAGATACATAGATGACTTCTTCATCATCTGGACTGAAACCCTTCAGTCTGATTGATTTTCACCAAAAAATCAACAATCATCACCCTTCCATCAGACTATTACTTAAATACTCTAACACCAGCATTTCCTTTTTGGACACCATGATTAATATCCAAAATACAAACCACCATATACAAGAAACCCACAGACCAACATACATATCTACACAAAACCAGCAATCACCCTAAACACATGAAGAAAGCTGTAATTTACAGCCAAGCTCTCCGATACCCCCAAATTTGCACCAACGAGAATATCCATGATCGCCACCTCACAAATCTGAAAATGGCCTTCACCCAACAAGGACACTCCTCTGGAGACATAGGCTGCACTTTTGAAAGAGCTATCCAGATACCGTGTAAATATTTCCTGCAGTACAAAAAGAAAATCCCCATGAATCGCACATCATTAGTTATGACATATCATCCTTCCCTGGAACCTACATGGAAAAACCTCAAACAATTGCAACCCATACTAGAAGAAGACCCAATTCTTAAAGTAATCTTTTTAGAACCACCAGCCTAGCCTTTAAACAAACACTAAACCTCACTAATCTCATCACCAGAAGCAAACTTATTATGACCCAAACTATACCAAATGGATCCAGACCATGCCAGGACAAGAAATGCAAAACCTGCCAACATGTCTCCACCACCCCCACAATAACTGTACTCCACAACAGAACTATCTCCATTCCTGGATCTCATACCTGCACCTCCAGAAATGTAATATATCTCATCCAATGCACCAAATGCCCTGATGAAAAATATGTAGGAGAAACCAAACAACTGTGCATCAGAATGAATGCACACCAAAAATCTATCAAAGACAGGAATACTCAACTACCTGTGGGTGCGCACTTCTCACAGGACAATCACTCCCTCTCCAATCTATCAGTTCTAATCCTCAAAGGGAACTTACAAAACACCTTTCATAGATGAGCCTAAGAACTTCACTTCATAAATCTACTGGATACAAGAAATCACGGACTCGAAATAGACATTGGATTTATGACACATCACCACCTGCCTGACATCTGATTTACCATGTACCAACCAGACTTGGCCTCTTGCACTTTTCTTTTCTCCCTTCCTCCCCCCCTCCTTTTCCACCCTTTGTTTTCCTAATTTCCAGCTATTTACTTTTTCACAGACAGCCTCTTTTTTACCTTGAAAATCTACTACTGTAGAGTCTACCTTACTCACCTTTGGCTTCCCCCCTCCCTAATTTTTCCCCCTCCCTTCCTTGCTTCACCTTTTGTTTTCCTATACTCCACCTATTTATATGCTTACTGACATCCTGTCACACTTTCAACGTCTTTCATTCTTTGGAGTCTCAGAACAACAGAGACTTCCTGTGCCTGAAGAAGGGTGATGGCACCTGAAAGCTTGCAAAAAACTTTTTTCCATCTACTCAGTTGGTCTAATAAAAGATATCACATCTCCCCAAGAACCTTGCCTGTCTTTAACAGGATCAGGCTTTCAACCTGTATTGTATGACATTTAGGGAAAGGCCAAATGGTTAGACGCCACAATAATATTTTAAGACTTGACACCACAGAACGTAAGATCTTTAATCAACAAATAAATGCATCATGCTTATTCAGACTTTGTAATCTATATTACCTGACAGTGCCTCTTTATAATTTTTTGCTGTTTTTGAAAAAACAAGCAAACAAAGGGATTACAACTGACACCCACCTAGACGTGAATTTCACTCTCCATTTTTTCTCAGGAAAAACTAGAGTACTTTTTGTGAGAAAAGACTATAAGACTTGATCCACAGCTTTAGCAAGTTAGGATTTTTAGATCAAAGACAATATGTCTGCAGTTTCCTTGGTGAGTTGTTCTCCCTTTATGTTTTCCTTGGACAGTATCATTTAAATACTATTTTGCTCTGCTACCATTTAGCACTGTTATTACAACCTTGTTTATGAAGCAAGAACAGTAATCCTCATGCAAAAATAATAGTATTGCAGACCTAGACAGCAGATGGTGTTATTAAATACCTGAGCAAAGTCTAAGGTCATAATGCACTAACAATCACCAGAATATGCTTGCTATCATTTAATGGGTAATTTAGGAGATGTAGGATCTTTCCTGTGCTGGGTATGGTGGCAAGCAGGATCCTGTCAGTGTCCCCCCTAAATAAGTTCTATAATATTTTGCAATAGTTCTCTTGCCTAAGCAACCCCAATACCAACAGAACAGATATAAATAATACTATCCAATTCTGTCTGTCCTAAAAGTTACATTCCTTGGTTATTAAGTTACATATTTGTCTTTAAAACTGATGCTGTAGCAGTGATGGTCCAGGCTGTATTTAAATGCAAGACATTTTTCTTCAGATTGCAATGCAGTTTGGTCCAATAAATATCATCCTAAAAAAATCCCTTCCTCGTATAATAATTCAAGCACCTACTAGTATAATGATTTAGGAGACATCCAGCTCAACTTATAAGAAAATAGATGGGAGTTGATCTTCATCAGCCTAGATCTGAAGAACGGAGCACACTTACTTTACCCCTGACAAGAATGTGATTCACAAAAATCCTCAACTGCATAGCATTTTCTTCTGTGATATGTATACCCCCTTGCTAAAGTATGCATTTATCTAGTTAAGGCAATTAAAACTGTACCCCCCACAATGAAGGGGTCCTCCCTGCATTGGTAATGAAGTTGTCAGTCATCCTTCAGCTGCCTAATTGCCTTAGCCTCTTCTAAGGATTAATTTTCTTTTTTTGTAACTGTACTTGGGTCTTTTCCCTCTACTGCCACGGGTTAGCTTTCAGTTAACTTTCCTTTTCAGCACATTGACTACTATTTTACTTCTCTAATCAAATTCCCAGTTCTGTGAACAACCTCTAATATCAGTTCATACCTCGTTTTTCCTCAGTTCTCTCTCTTATTTCCTGTTGTGATTAGAAGGGAAAATCTGTTCTTCCCTTAGGGCCAATCCCACTAGTTAGGACACGGTAGAACTTTCACATTCGGCCTCTCCCTTCTAAGTATACTGCCGAAAACAGTGACCCCAAGAAAAATCCCTCAAGTCTGCTCTGCCCAAGCTGGAGGCCAGATTTCACAGGCTGCAGTCACTTGATCCTCAGGAAGGAAACACAGGTTATCTTATTTAAACAGAGGGCAAAGTAGAGGGGTATCTTGGCTAGGGACAGACCTTACACATAAACTAGTTTAAGTGATCAGAAACTGATTTAAACCTGTAACAGAACAGACATTCAGTGCACATAAACCAGTTTGAAAATGGCTGAAACCGGTTTGAGATAAACCTGGCTGAAGGTCGTATCAGACTTAACTGATTTCAGTCAAACCAATTTATACAATGTCTGTCCCAGACCCCTTCCTGGTTTAACTTAAACCAGAGTCCCCCACTATCCCAGATGCTTTGCATCCCTGGGCAGGGCTCTCTGCTCCAGAGAACTGGGTTGGCCACACCCCCCTGCTCCGTGGCTGGAGCTCCAGCAGAGACAACAGGTACAGCGACATCTGTCTGGCTTCCCTCTGCCTCCCCTCACCCCCACTCCCTGCTCAAGCAGGGATTTCTCCCTCTCCCCTCTCCCACAGCACAAATGTAGCCAGCATGTGGTATGTGTGGTCTGTGTAAGGCAGTCAGGACAAAGGCAGACCAGACAGTGTCCACTTAGGGCTTTTTGGAGCTAATCAATAGGTAGCTGGTAATGTCCCTCCATTCCTTCCTTGAAAAAAGTTGTTTAAGAAGAGCTTGAACTAATAAGAGAGGTTTTTGTCTGTTTTGATGGGGTGCTAAATGCTCTGTTATTAACTCCTTGCTGGCTCCCTTGTTGGTCATGAATAGTAAGGGTGTGGGGAGGCGGATTCCTCCCTAATCAGAGCCTCCTGCCAAGGCCTGGTCATGCCCACCTCAGCTCAGCACTTTGGAAGTGAAGGGAGGGCTGCTGTAGCACCCCCTGGCTTCTAGCCTGAGCTACTGGAAGCATTTGCCTGCATTTTCTCATTCCAGAGGAGATTTCTGTGCTGTTACAAACCGGTTCACCCTAGCCCAATTAGACTAACCTGCAAAGATTGAATCAATTCAGGCTCAGAATTTTTGAATGTCTGTCCCTAGCCAAGTAACGAACTGAACCAGAGATACATAAGCTTTAGTCTTAGCTCATTTTAATGGATGCTATGTTGCCCTGATTCAATTAGTCTATAAGATACACCTCCACCTTGCCTTCTGCTTGACTTCAGACCAACATGGCTGGCTGACACTCTCTATTTAAATAGTCACAACTGTCCTTGGTGGGCACTTTTACATATGAATGCATTGCAGTGCTAGACACTTCAAAAAGTGTCTGGTGCTGTGACACATGAAGTTGTATAAATGGCAAAATGTATATCAGTATTGAGAATATGGTGGCAGCACACTCTTGAACTAAAATAGCTCGGAAGTGCTTTAGTTCAAAAGTGCACCGCTGCCATTTTCTGCACGCTGACACACATTTCACTGTTTATACAACTGCACATGGCACAATGCAGTTTGCCTCAGCCCGCATTCAGATCTCTAGGGCAGCACTGGAAAAAAAGTGTGTGCATAAATGCCCATTATGACTGTCTTTTCCTCTGACAGGGTATTTTTCAGGGTTGTTAATTCTTTCTGTTCTGCATGCTCCATATATTTATGAAGGATGTACCCCTTTAGGTAGCATTTGCCTTCTTTTAGAGTTACCACACCTATTTTAGAGGTATTGATACTGGCCTCCAAACCAGACCATTCATCCATCTGGAGGCTCTGAGGAAGCAAAGAATCTTTAAAGCAAATTACTGACTGCTTTTTCTGGAAGAATCTCTCTTTAATTTAATTATTGTACAGTGCCAAGCACATTGTCAGCACAAACACAGTAATATATAGAATAATAATAAAGTACCTGTGAGTCACTACATTAGTCACCTGGTACAGACTTTCAAAAAGTCTGAGGCAGAATCAATCTTAAGTTATATGGTTTTCTATTAAGTAGTGTAGTTTGGAGTGCTAGTGAACAGAACACACATTCAGCCTTTGGTAGGGGGGCACAAATCTTGGACCAGGTTCCACCATCTTTAAATCAGTCTGTGTGCCAAACTTGTATTTTGTTATGGCTATAGACCAGTTTCTGATCACATGCAAAGGTAAAGGTGTAATGTCTGTATCTACCCCTGGATGACAGACATAAAGCAGGGAATAGACCTTTTGATGAGCAGAGATCAGAATTCTGTTACCTTCACACTGTACTTTTCCTCCATTGTAATTGTGATCCTGCTAAGAACTATGAACCTGTCAGCAAAGTACATTATATTATTTTCAAGGTTCAGGTGACAAATACAAACAGATGGTGCAAAGATGGCTCCTACTGCATAGTGAACAAGGTATTTTCCTATTCATAGGGCAAACCATGGAAGTAAACAGAATCAAATCCGTAAGAAGTGTCTTATCACAAAGCATAAAGTCACCATGACATTTGCGTCTGTTTATTCAGGTCAGTGTAGATTAATGTGTTGAGAATAGCTGACTAGCCTTTTTAGCCTTTTGGATAAGATCAAGTTATGCAACATAAACTTCTTCTCAGCTAGGGTGTCCAGACTGTGGAATAAGCTCCATCCAGAGCCACCTACCCTTCAAGATGAAACTAGACAGTCACCTTGTTAGAGTCACCTGACCCCAGTTATCTTTCCTGTTTGGTGCAGGGGGCTGGCCCCGATGATCTTCCAACATCCCTTCCCGCCTTACAACCGATGAATCTGTGAAACATCTGGTAGGCAACATTAGAAACCAGGTAGACCCTCTCAGTTTCTTAGTAAGACTGAGAATAGTTTAATTCCTCCATTTTGCTGCTGTATTTTTCCCAGGCAGGATTATAGACAGAGTGCTGCTGATCATTCTTAGCTCCCATCGGTGCAGAAGTTAAGCATCAAGCAACATCCTGCTGCACTTCTGGGAATAGCCGTATGCTGCCTTGGTGGTGGCTCATAGTTCTGTTGTCTTTATTTGGACCACCTGAGTTAAGATTACTCATGTGAACAAGAATTGCAGAACTGGATCCTTATCAAGCCACATTGCTTTGCTGGCAAAGGCCAAATTTCACTGTGGCTGCTTTTCACTGTAGTCATCTTAGGAAGGATTTCAACACTCAAGAGTGTTTCTAGTAAAGCCTGCAGCATGAATCAGACTTTGCTTCCAGATGGCTTTTTCTTACTGGTTTGCATCAGAGGTATGGAATTTTAACACTCGTTTGTGTACATGAATAATAGACAACTTACATAAGAAGTGATTTCCAAATTGCTGGGACTTTCCTTGAGTTCTGGTTTTGAGTTAGTTATCTCTCTCACTGGGGTGAACTGGTCATTGCTTGGCTGGTAGGACACTTCTAAAAGATCAATGTTTAAGCATTTAACTGAAAGCACTGAGAAGAATCAGGAAAGGAGGAATTTGCTGAGGCTGTTGCTAGATTGTGCTGATAAGATTGTTCCTTAACATTGACACCTTTACTCAAATGTAGATAGCCCATTGAGTAAACAAGATCACTTTGAGCTTGATGTATCTTCTCCACTTCCTCTTTTATAGGGACCGGAATGTGTGTGCAAATGGAGACAGGATATATGCAAAGAGCAGAGGTTTTGTAGAATACCTCCCCCTCTTTTCTTCCCCTCTTGCAAGCCCCTCAAGTATACAATACAGGGAAGGGATTCATGGGCTGGATGGGAGATATGGAAGAGCTGGATAACAACTGAAACAGAAATTCAGTGGTGACACAGAGGGTGCACCCCCTGATAGGCCATGCTCCCCGCTTAGGCGATGGGAAGGGGGGCAGGCAGGAGTGCTGGTGCCCCTCCTGTGAGCACCAGCTGGGGAATGGGAGCACCTCAGCCACTTCTGGGAGTGGTGTGACTGCTTCCCAGTCAGCACGATCGGCCCTGGACGCCCCCCGGCACCCAGCTGGCAAAATTAGGCACGGGAGGACCCCCTGGCTACTGACTGGTCACTGGAGTGGCACATCTCCTCCCCCCACAACTAAGGTGGCACCAGTAGCCCATGGAGCAACTGCTGGGAATTTACAACCTGGATTGATGGAGGTCGCAGAAGACAATGGCCATAGACCTCTCCCAACAGAAAACTTTCCTGCTGTTGCTCCAGCAGGGCAGTTCCAGCATGTGTTCTGCACAGACCTCAGGGAGATGAAGCTCCTGTATTCTGCTTCTGCTAAGAATTTCTGTTCTGCTGTCCCATCCCAACCCCACAGTCTGTACTGGCTGGCTGAGCTTCACCAAGCAAGGCCATGCCAGGAAAACATCCTGCACAAATAACTGCTCAATTTCCTCCTCTGCCTCCTCTAGGAGTATCCACAGCAGCTATGCATGTGGCTGTCTCCCAGCTCATCCAGTCCAGCTGGCTCAGGGACTGCCAACACACTGGAACACGCTTTTTGTATTAAATGGATCTCAGGATCTCAGAGCTTAGTAGTGTTTCTTCCATACTGCCTGGCAGGTGTCTGAAAATGGCACCCGATGGCTAAAGTCAGGTCAGGTATGGTGTAATCCCTGAAATTTATCCATGACTTGCAGGCCATACATTGGCTGAAATGACCAAAGTCCTGGCTGCAGAAAAGAAAATAACTCCTGGCCATTACACACACTTTCCAAAGTACAGAAGGCTGTTGTCCTTATCTGGGGGTAGAAAACTGTACAGTCATTTTTCCACTTTGTTCAAAGTGTCAGTTTGTTGCTATGTTTTGTTTTTCCCTGTAGATCAAATTGTTTGTGTAGTGCAACTGTAACAATAATGGATTGTGTAATTGAGTTGCACAATTTAAAACAGTTGGCAGGGCTCTCAGAAAGTGCGTGCAGATACTTTTTATTTCTTCAGAATTGCAAGAAACAAGTCAAATAAGTGGAAGCTCTGATGTGATGACATTTGGAAATTACCTTTTTCATATGCATGTTTCTATGGGAAAGTGTCAGTCCTGTGCTGCACAGCTACTGCGCCTAGGTGTACCTTACAACACCTGCTATAGATGCCCTGCTATGTTCTCATGAATAAAAGATGAAAACTGCTGGTAAAAAGCAATTATCAGGGCAGCCTAGCAGTAAAACTAATGGGCACAGGAAGCACACACATTGGCACTGCCTTTTCTTCCATAAACTGTAGAGATGCTTTAAAAGTGTAAATAAAAATTCAAGGTATATTAGAGAAGTTCCCAGGGTTGAAACATTCTTTCAGGCCACAACAGCTCAGTGCCAGCTATTTAATTTACCAGATGTTTGAGTGGTTTTGGCAGAGTTTGGCATTAGTATTTTTGGACGGGTCTGAAGAAAAGTTTTTCCCTTTCTCCACCTAAATGTGACCAAATCCTGTCTGCCATGATCACACCATGAGGCCGGGCTGCCCTGTCAGCTCTGGGGAGAATTTGTCAGCTGATTCTTTGACATAAAACCTCAAGTATCATCAATTATTTTTCCATAAATATGTGCATGTTAAATGTCTGTAAGAAGGTGAGCATTCTGTGAAGTAGTCACTTCTTCAATGAACCTGAATTGTATCTCATTTTCCCCCAGAGTCTTCCTCCAGCTGTTTAGCTGGCTCAGTCTAGAAAAGGAAGTAGCTAGGAACATCTTGGATTACAAGCAGACAAAGAAGAACACACCAACATGTTTTAGAGCCCAGGCTCAGAGTCAGAGTAAACCACAACTGGTTTTATACTGCCGCCTTACTTTCCTAAAGTAAAGTTTTTATTTTTAATTCAAGTTTCTAGCTGTTCTGTTTGCACAGAGAGCCTCTAAAATGTCAACCCAGGGTAAAGGATGCTGTGACATCTGCCTGCATTTGCAGAATCTGAAACAATAGGTCTGAGAGGTGTGAATTGTCCCATTCATCTCACTGGATGCCAGCTCTGATGCCAATGATAACAAAACTGACATTTAAACTGTTAACCCTTTCAGGGCTCACAGCCTGTAAGAAAGGAAAGGGAGCCTAGAGCAAGGCCTGCTATATTTTCTACCCGAAAACTCAGTCTGGCACTACCAGAAACCAGCAGTTCACAGGCTTTCCCAGCCCAGAGTCATGGAGAGGCCAATCCCAGGGATCCCAGCAGAGCTATGAAGCATCTCAAGCCTCCCAGACAGAGTGCCCTCCTTTACATTGCTATGTAACAACGTGTATTACATACTACTGTTCATTCTTTCTTTCTTTTTTAAAAGAAGCCACCTGTATATAATATGATATAATAACAATAGAAAACAGCCCATACCTCAAGCGTATTATTATTAAATCCCAGTTGCTGAAAATGATCTAAAACAGGTACCAGAATGTTCCAGACTCAAATAGTATTCTTGGTTTCAAATGTATAAACACTATTTCATTTATTAAAATAATCTCTTTTCAAATTAAAAACAATATTTATTAAAACATACCCCCAAATTATCATACATTCCAGAGTTTTTGAGAGCACCTAGGAGGGAAAATTTCAGTTTTTTTCCAGGATTCTCAGAAAATCCTGGCCTAGTAGACATCTTAACTATTAATTTTCCTCACCTTTAAAATAGCAAACCTGTCAGTTAAGGAATGTAGACCAGCAAATGCACATTGTCTTATTCAAATGACAGGATTACTAGGCTTTTTTTGTCCCATCAAAGACCTTAAGTAATTTTTAACCTATTTTAATTTATTGAAGCTGAGCCTGGCAATTCCAATAGTTACTGGCAATGTCAAAAAGCTTCTCAAGGCAATTTCAGTATTGAACTACCTGGGGCTGCCCCAGAGTCCTTAGCTTGTCCAACTTTATGATGCTAGCAATCTGATCATCTCACCTGCTGGTCACTGGAGAAGCCAAGGATTCAGAGAGCAATTCCCTGAAACCATTTTACACGTCACCTGGTTTTTGGCAGCACAGAAGGGCCAAGCTCAGGGTCAGCCCAACAAGCTAAGCGGGGTCTGAATCACAAGCAGCCATTTCTTTCTGCCCAGCTCCTTGAAAACTAAAGTTATCAGTGAATTGAAACGTTTAACAATCAGGATAAATTGATCTCAGGAGCCAGGTGTCTGCATCATGTGGCCCAACGCTGTTGATATCATTCTGTTCTGCTCTGCTGAAAGCAGCTGGGACTTTTCTTTTTCCTGGAAAGAACCAAAATGGTGGCTCTGAATGCCAGGCAGAAAGGTTTGTGGCTTTATAAGATGGTTCACATCAGAAGTCCCCAGGTCAGAGAGGCCATGCACCTCTCCCAACATACTCCAGAGGAGAATTCACTTGTGAAGTTGGAGCCTGTCTATGGGCTGACTATGTGGCCCATTTGGCCAGGACAGCCCTGTTTTCAAAGCTGCTGGAGGAGCAGGGGACATTCCTGGAGGAGGTGCCTGGGACTTGTGTCTCAGCCTGGCCATCATCCTGCTGCTCCCACCACCAGCCAATGTTGCAACCCTGGACCTGGACCTACCAGCCTCTGCCCTCAATATTAGGCACCTCAGTCTGCCCCAGCCTCTGGCAGGTGGGGCTCCCTCAGCATGGATCTTAGCTGACTCCAACCTTTCTCCATGCCTGGAGCTGGGGAAAGACAGTGCCCACTTGCAGTCACCTGCCTGCACAGGCAGCAGGAAGACCACCCAGCTGAACTGGGCTGGCTCCCACAGCCTGGGCCCTCTCCTAGAAGCTGAACTTGCCTCTGCCCCAGGAGAGGGGGATCCTCTACAGGATCTTGGCATCATTGTTGATGTCAAGATGAACATGAACCGCCAATGTCAGACGGTGGTTGGGAAGGCTAACTGGACCCTATCATGCATCCAACGATGCATTTTGAGCCAGTCCAAGGCAGTAATTCTCCCCCTTTATGCAGCTTTGGTCAGGCTGCAGATGGAGTACTGTGTCCATTTCTGGGCGCCGCACTTCAAGAGGGATGTGGACGGCCTCGAGAGGGTCCAGAGGAGGGCCACTAGATTGATATGCGGGCAGCAGGACAGGCCTTATGAG
>JAGPOW010003648.1:33504392-33540333 GCA_030014935.1 Caiman crocodilus
TTGGCTGGGGTCCTGTGACCCTGGCACTCGTTCCTGCCATTGGCGGGGGCTCAGACTAGATGGCCTGCTCTAGGCCCCTTCTGACCCTAGATACTATGATACTATGCCCAACCCCTTCTCTGCGCAGTGGGCAGAATGGGGCAGACCAAGGGGTCTAGGGTAATTCAGTATATGGAAGGAAAGAGGAATAAGACCCAAGGAGCCAGTTACCTACCTCCAAAGATGTGGCCTAGTAAAAACTCCTGAGCTGAGAAATGCTGGGCAGGGACAAGGTTGGCTCCTGGAGGAGGCCCCAGACTGTGAGAGGAAGTCCATTTGAGTGGGGGCACGCTGGGTCTCTCTTCCACCTGCAGAGGTAGGCAGAAGCAAATGATTTACATGTCCCCCCAGAGCTCTGGAACAGCAGGGCATCAGGCATGGTCATAGGACAGAGCCTATACGATTCATGCCAAGTCTCACCCACCGAGACAAATTTGGCCAGCGGTGCAATGGGAGTCCACAAGAGTAGCTAAACATTGCTTCCCTTTGATTTGGCGCCCCCATTGCAAGGGCGCTTGGTGCCAGTGCACTGCTGGCACCACCCTCGTTAAGGTACCGCAGGTAGATGGCACCAAGGAGTCCAATCTACCCTGAGTGGCACATCAAGTGGTTAAGCTTCTGTTATGAGGGAAGTTAGGATGAGCATCACCCAGTCTTTCATTCCCCACTCTGGCACCTGGTGAGAGCACACACTGGCAGAGCAGTGGCTTTGTCTTAGAGGAAGAAGGTGCATTTCTCAGTGGAAATGTGCAGAGAGCCACATAGGTATGTATTCACCAAGCACAGTGAATTCTGTCACTCCCCAGGGACAAAGCCTTTGGTAGGCAAGCCCTCCAGCCAGGATAGAAGAAAGCCTGAGGGGCTGTGAGTCCTTCCTCCCTTTTTCAACAAATTAATTGCTGATAAGGTGGCATTGTTCTGCTAAGGCCAGATGATTCATTTCTTCTGGAGGAAGATATTAAAATGTGGCCTTGCCTCTGAATTTATCTCCTCTGAACTGAGTCTAAGAATCCCGGTTCACCCTGGAATCAGGGCACTTTGGAAGCCAATGTAAATATTCCTGCTTGAAGTTTTTCTTTAGAAAGTGCAATTACATTGCTAGCAAAGAGGAAGTGTTTTGCAGCTGTCAAGTGCAACTACTCTGAGCGGCAGGGAGCAGAGACTTCTTCACCAGCCAGATAGATCTGGGACACAGTTCGGTCAATACAAACAGGCCCAGAGGTGGAAGCTCACAGCAGCTCTATGTCTGAGCCCTAGGGATCTGCCAATGGGTCAGGGAACTTGCCAATTCAAAGGAAGGACTGGCCCTCAGCTTGTGAGGAGAGGCACCCCAGAAAAAGTGCTGGAGCTTCCATGGTAGTGTCACAGCACCCTTGAATCAGCCAGAATTGCCCTAAGGAATCCCACCCTGTGACTTCCCCCTGTGACACACCCCTCCTCCTGCAGCTCCTGAAAGACACATTCTAGCCTTTAATCAGAATTAGCTATGCACTGTTAACTGTCAACAGCTCTTTTGTTCCTCTAATGGGTGTTTGCTGTTGCAATGCTTGTGCTTATTAACCTTGGTCAGTGACTCAGCATGTATACTCTTACCACGCTGAATGCTGGAGTGCTGAGATGAAGTGGGATAAGATGGTGATGGCGAGAACACATATGTCTGCAGGGATTTTCTCATTTTCCTCTTCTTATTCTAATTAAATCTTTATACTTTTTAAAGATGTTTTAATAGATGGACAAAGGGATGAATACACACCTACCTGACATGAAAATTACATTAAATACTAACTGTTGATGTGCCTCCATTGTAGAAAAAACAAGGTGAATAAAAAGAATGAGGTGTAGAAGAGAAGGAGGAAGCACCAGGAAGGTAAAAGGAATTCTCTATAAAGAACTCAGCACAGAATCAGGAGAATTAAGATAAAAAGAGCACAGTGCCCTTAGGGAAATATAACCTAGTAGGTGTATCTCTTATCTTCTGTGTTTGCATGTAAAAACAGTTGTTCACAGTAAAACAAAGTAATGATTAATCTGTAGCTGAGGGTTAGTCTACATGAAAAGGGTCATTTAATTTGAGGTCTGGGTTTGAACAGATTGCATTAAACTAATGAACCCTCTTATTTAAAACCAGCGTGATTTGACTTCAGTGTAAAGGGACTGGAGCATCTACCTCACTTTTTGCACCAATGTATCTAGATCAATTAAAAAAGCTGCTGCATGTACTTGCATAAGAGAAACAACAACCTGGCATGTGATTCATTTACTCAAGTCTTTGAAATGAGACATACCCACTTTTTAAGGCTCCTTTATGCTGCTACAGTGGCTTAAAGGAACCCAAGGTCCTGCAACTTATTACATTCTTGTTTCCATCCCCCACCTGCCTCCAAACAATCTTCTGTTTGACAACCTGCCATTTATTTCTAATAATGTATCTGTCCAGTCTTTCATTTTTGAGAAATTATTTTTCTACCCAGACAAGGTAAGTAACTTGGTTACAAGTGGGACACAAAATAAATGAGTTTTTGGGAATTTGGAAAGTCTAAGTTTGCCTGTACCAGTTCTAGCAGGTATGTGCCACACACTGAGGGACATACCTGCAGTACTTATGCCCAGGTTGGCCACCCTGGCCTAGTGTATCCTTAAGAGAATCTTATGTTGTGTCAACTGTAACTAGAGATCAAATGAAGACTGTTAAACAGTGTGGCTTATATTATTCCACTGGGATGCACTTAAAGTGGTTGCCAACACAGTCTTCCCATGAGGAATTCAGTTTATTTGGGCTTGCAGGAGATAAGAGTATGTAACACAATTTAAAAGCAGTCCTGTCATACTTTCCAGTACATTCCCAGGTATGGTTATTTCTGGAACAGTCAAAACGGTAGGACTGAATATATGTTCCAGTAATTGAAAACACAAGTTTCTGGAGTCAGCCTGTGTCTTTTAGGCCCGAGATGCATCTATTTGAATTAACAATGATAATGCTACTCCACTCACTGCTTCTACATTATTGGTCTTATTTTCAATATGAAGGGCTGAATTCCTCTACAGGACTGAATGCTCAAATACAGCTGGAGCTGAAACAGGAGTTTTGAGATGAGGCAGGACTATATTTCTGTAGTGGTTGCTACTAGCAAGGATTTTGCTGTGTCTTTGAAGCAGGTAGGGCTTAAGCAGTAGGCAAATGGAAAAGGGTGTATTCATTCTGCGTGTACTAATGGCATAGTCCTATGTATAGTTCTGTGTCTGTTTCACATTTGATAGACATGTTTCAGCTGTGGTGCCCCTGGAAGGGGAAATCGTGCTCCATCTCTGCCTATTTTTCAGGCAGTATCCACAGAGATCTTGTGTTCTGTCAAAGGAGAAGAGGACCACTGAACCAGGGTCAAACAGGAAAGAAATGACCCCTTGCACTCTGACTCAACAGACTTTAATGGTACATCTGCCTTGGAGTCATGTTGCTGGATGGAGGAGAGAATGACAACAGATTGAGGTTTGGCTTGAGGAAAATCATGTCTCCTTCTTTTTGCACTGCAAGAAGATAGGTAGGGCCAAAAAAGTGTGGTTGTTCGGGTCAGAGACAGGATCAGCAAGTATTTGGTAGAGCCCCAAGCAGGTTTCAAATTATACTTTGGCAATTGGGGGTGGTCTGCAAAAAATTGGGCTGTCCATCACAATGCCCTAATAAAATCAGAGACCCTCCCAGGTTATGGTTTTCAAATCTTACAGGGGGGCTCTCATCTTTTATGGGGTGATTAACCCCCCCACAAGTGCCCCTGTAATTTGAACCCTGGCCCCAGGCAGTCTAGAAGAGGAGCAGACACAGTTTGAAAGCATGTCATTATGGAGTTCTGGTAGTCCTTGCTCCCAGTGAAAGAGAAACTGCAACAGGTGATCTTAGGAGGTATGGAGCAGCCTTGCTGTCTTTCCACAGCAAGTCTGAGAGGATTCTTGTCCTAATGGGATTCATATCCACCCTCCACAGGACCATCAGTACGGTAGGAAGGGAGATGTGGGCCATGAAAATAGCATCATTGATCACTGCTGAAGCAGGGAAATTTTTTTTTCTGCAAAACATGTTAAGTTCCCATTTAGTGAAAAGGGTATGTGATATGGAGGAAGCCAACAGACCCCTTGCAGGTTCTAGGAAGCTAGTTGGAGTGAGTAAACCATGAGACTTATGGTCTTAATATGATGCTTTATTCAGGAAGGTGAATGGGCTGATGAATTTCACCAGCTTTTGCCAACAATTCCTGCCTCCGAAAGCAGCAGTTGGGAAGCTAAGAATCTACAATAGGTCTCTTTGTCTTAAAAATTTTAAAGCAGTGTTTGTTCTCTGTGATCCGTTAATTTTTCAGTATAAAACTGTTTTAGGCTAGGAATAAGTCATTATTATTTAGGTTCCTTCTCTCATATACAATAAACTGTAAGGGCAGCTGATAATATTAGTACACTACTACTACTACTACTAGCCAGAATTTGGGTACTAGAAACTATTGGCTCTTGGTAGCACATTTAATACCAATGGTACAGTTTCCTCATGCAAAGTTGCTTTTTGGACCCAGTGGGCATGTCTACATGTGCAATTACAGTACCTGAATAAAGTGCGGAGCTTATTGCTCTGGAGTTAATTGCTCCCAGATACACCATTTGAATGTGCGCCCAGGAGCAATTCACTCCAGAACAATAAGCCCTGTGATTTATTCAGGCACAGTATAAGGAACTGGGGCAAAGCAGCCCTGGCTGTCAGTGGGCTCCAGGAATCAGCCTGCCAGCCCGGAGCTCCTCCCTGCAGCTCAGGGTGCTGCAGATGGGCTGGATGGGGTACAAGGGTGCTTTAGTGCTGGACTAGCCAGCAGGCAGCCCCTGCGCTGAAGCATCCTCATGTCCTAGCCAGCTAGGCAGATTCTACTTATGAACTACTATGGAGCTTTTTACTCTACAGCAGGACAGTACTTGTATTTACAAGTGCTATCTTGCTGCAGAATAAATTAGTTCACTCCAAGCTGATAAGGGCACACATGTAGATGCCAAGATGCTTACTGTACAGCTAATTAGTCAACTGCATAGTAAATATCTCCTGCAGTAGCAAGTATGTTTTTCTCCTTTCAGGCAAATTAAAATGGGCAAGGGGATCCACTTATTATGAATGTATACCTCTTAGGAGTTATAAGAGAAGAGAGTTAGAAAATTTCTTCCTGTATTTCATCACTTGAAAGGATACATTTAATGTCACTGCATCACTTTGGATATATGTCATGTACTGGGTTGAAAGCAGTGCTAAATGGGACAGAGGTTTAGCTTGTGCCTTTGAGAAAACCTCACATTTATTCTTAACGTCTAGATGCTGTAATTCTCTCCCTGTCAGAGCCCCTACTTAGAAACCTCTCCATCACTTTCTACATTTTTTTCTCTATGAGTATCATTATCTTTAACAAGCCTTTGACTCCTCAGACTCTGTCTGAATGGAAGGCTACCCCTTCAGGGATATGGGATGAAACCTGATACTGTGTTTTGGAAAGGTATTCTTGTTTCATCTCCTTTCTATAGGAATTCATATGAAGCTGGTTATCAATTTTTTGAATTCGTACATCCAGGAAGTGCATTTCCTTAGAATGATGAAGGTATGAAAATTTTAATAGTCCTGTGGATTGAACTGACATGAGAGAAAAATATTTCAGGTTTCTTTTCAGTGTTCTCCCAGCTCATAAAAATACCCTCTTTGTGTGTAAGACAGCATTTGATCAGAGATGAATAATGACTCTCAGAAACATATCCCCATGCCATCTTCCTACTGATGACCCTTTATCTGTGTCCTGATTTAGGGTCTAATTTTGTTTCCATTGAATCAAGTTGGAGACTTGCCATTGTTAATGGGAGCAGGAGTAGGACTTTTCTCCATTTCCACACCAAAAACTTTTAAAATAAAAGGGTAAGGCTGAAAGTGTGTTTCAATGGAATTATGTTTATACCTAAAAAGGTTACATTTTGTTTGCATCTATTCTATACTCTTAAAAATTATAAATGTTAGTAGACCTGCAAATGTTTAATTAAGCGATCCATTCTAGTACATAGAAAGTGCAAACAGAAGTGCAGCTCCCCTACTGTAATTCATGGTACTTGGCAGGAAGTGCCACAAGTTACATTGATTCCCCCAGACCCAACAGATATTTTCTGTTGGGGCCCAGGTACTGAGGGATCAAGCTGCCGTTTAGAGCGGCTGAGAGCCTGCTCTTTTCTCTAAGCCCTGGCACTTTCTTCAGAATGGGAGGGGGGAGAGAGCAGAGGGATTCCAGGGGGCTCCAATCCACCTGCCCCAGCTTCCAGCACTGGCTAGGCAACCCCCAGAGCGAGCTCCCTCCTCTGTTTCTCCCCCTCCCATTCTGAAAACAGCACTGGGAGCAGCCTAGTGCTATTCCCAGCGCATGCAGACACACATTAATGAAGGTGCTCCGCTTTGGAGCAGCTACATCTGAACCCTCATGTAACAAGGGTTCTGTGTCACAGGATCATGCCCTTTTAAAGTGTTCTGCATCCATGCGCTAATGTTAAGTCATGGTTGTAGCGTGCTTTCAGGGGCCAGACTGGGTGAAACTTGTCATTTCTGTCTGCACCTAGATTACTCAAAATGTGGTGGTTGCTCTTAGTAGTGACAGCTATGAAGAGCATATACCTTCAGTGCTTTGAAGACTGTGCTGGCTTCCCAAGTGATTTCTGGGTTGAGTTCAAGTTGTTGGCTGAAGATCAAGGTTGTACAATTTTAATGACCTAATCTAGCAAAGCACCTCAACCTATGCTTAAATCTCATTGAAGTCAATAGGCTTTTAAACCTAGACTTATAGTACCTTGCTGAACTGGGACAAGCTTAAGCATGTGTTTGGTCCTTTGTTGAACAAGGGCTCAAAGTCCTATATGAATCAAAGCTACTTAGTTTTCAAGTCACTGATTTCTGCCTAGATAGTTGAGACCCTCCAATATACTTAATCTTGTGCAGTCCCCAACTTGGCCACTTCAGATGTCCTTAAGCTGGATGACAGAACCAACATCATCAGTAGGAATTCCTGAGCTCTAGTAGTTATTCCGCTTGAAGACCCCAGCCTGTTACCACTCAGGACATAGTGACCAGAACGTTTTCTCCAGTGTTTTTCTGAGCAATGAGTACCACAAGTTGCTTAGTGTTCGGGGAAAGAGTCTCTTGTTTTTCTGTGGGTGTGTTGATTTTTAAACATTGCACAGGAACCCAGAAGGGTGGAAGGGAGAAATATTTTTTAAAGAAGATTCATTTTTTGTCCACATTCACAGCCAGTCAGTCCTTGTGTAACATCAAGCAAAATCAGTGGATCTGTGACAGAGAAGAACTGGCCATATATGGATTTGTACCATTTCTCTGTACTCAAGGTTTCTGACAGGCCTGGTAGAGAGGACAGGGTGATGCATGGAGTACACAGTTACCTGGAAGAAAAGGGTATTATTCTTTTTTTATACTGAACCATTAAGTATTGAGGAGCTTGTACCAGGTCCTGGGGCAAATGTGAGGCAGCAGTTATTGGGTGTTTCTCAAGTCAGATGCAGCCTGTTCCAGAGTAATATGGATCACTCTCTCGTGGAGACAAGGACAAGATCCCGTCCCTGTTGTCATTAACCTGAGATTTGCCATTTTTTTCTGTAGGACCAGTATGTAACCTATTGATTGTTCTTTCTTTGTCAGATGTCCCGTAATCTGAGACGACGTAATCCAGACTAAGAAACATAACTTTTGCTCTTTGGACATGGATAAAAATAGCATACCACACAATGTTCTCAACTTAGTTGAAAATAGCTCTCACTATATTATCTATGTCCAAAGTAAATTTCTAAGAAGTTGTTGTTTTGGATTTTTTTGCTAGAAGTGTCTTTAGCCTTCTCACCTCCCTGTATGCACAACTTTACAGTTTATGTATAAAGGAATCAAACAGTTTATGTGCAAGTGGCATCTATTATAACTACTGCCCCAATTTTACTGCAGATTATAAAGTGAATCAATATGGACAGCTGATGGTGGAGTCAAAAAAAAAGCATTTTGAAGGTTTCTGTTAGCTACTAATAAAATAATTTAAAATTAAACTTTTACTAACTTTTGAAACAATCCGCCACAAGTGGTTACAAGCCTCAGTGTTGTAAAACTGGGTTATTTCCTCTTTTCCTCCCAACGATCATGTCCTTTATTTCTCCTTTAGGCTTCTTTGGCAATTCTTGCGTAGTAATAAAAAGACATGACACAGCATATCTTTTGTGGCTCACCTTGCCAAACAAAATTACAGTGTTCAGGTAGTTTCTTTGCCTTCTTTGCAAAATTAACTGCACAAAGGAGAGGCAAAGAGTGGGTAGGTAATTGTGCTAAGATAAAAGCAAAAACAAGAAGTGCTGAAGTCTTTTTAAAGTAATCTCTGTTTAAAGTGTTTTTGGAAATGACTTATCTTGAAACTGTTTGAGAAAATTAGGGAAAGTCAAACAGTTTCTAAATGTCTGTTTAGGTCTCCAGCTAGGGTGTTGAGATAAAATAGTAATAGCTCTTATTTTGGGAGTCTGCAAAGGCAATGAGACCTATTCTCAGCAGCACTCAGAGAGCAGGAGACTGCTGAAAGTGGGTTGTAAAGGAACTATTTAAACGCATGACCATGGGGCTCAGTCTCTGCCAGTTTGATTCTCAGTACAACTTAGAGCAGCTTCAGAGTTGTTATACTGCACTAGCCATCCCTGCTAAAAATCGGCAACTGGGGTACTAGTGGGGCAGGATAATAGTCTAACCATGATCCCTTCTTCCTAGCCATGTTACTTTGCAAGGGATGGGGAGAAAATCTGGTGTAGGGACAACTATGTCAGTTCTATGCTGTAGTTATTGTCAGAAATGGATAATTACCACGGAAAACAAGAATTCCTCTGCCTTCAGAACTGCCAACATATTTGCTCAGGAGGCAGGCATAAAGCTGCCCTGACAAGCCCAAGAACCATGTAATCATTGACAAATAGTGCTGGAAGGTACTTCAGGAAATGACATAGTCCAATCTTCTGCTCAAGGCAGGATCATCCCAGTCTAATCCTCCCAGCCAACACCTGTCTTAAAAACCTGCTTAAAAACTTTCAGCAATGTCAGTTCCTGCTCAGTCTTTTAATGCTGCTTCTCTTGGTTGCATAATGGCTATATAATAATATTATAAATTGATGAAATGCTGACAGGTGATTAAAATCTGATTCTCTTATGCACAGACCATTATTTCCATTAAAATCAATGACAAAACTACTGGTGATTTCAGTGGTGCGGGATCTAGTCTAGTGTTTTCTAGAAATTTCTTATACAGCCCAAATATCTTAAACATGTTGTTGGCCAGATTCTGCATCCAGCCCTGCCTATTGGCATCACCAAGGCTGCACAGGTAAAGCAGAGGGTAAAGCTTACCTCTGTACTGCTATATTTTTTCCCTCAACTTTAGACAGCACCAGGACATTAAACCAAGTCTAGTCATAATATATTATTGCAATTTAACATTTGTATTATGGAAGTGTCTAGAAGCCAGTCAGCTCAGGGCCCCAGTGTGCTAATTACTGTCCAAAAGAAAAGGAAAGAAAAAGTTCCCAAAGAGCTTCCAAACTACCTTTTGCAATGTCACTTCAGTCAAACACTGCTTATGCAATACTTGCTTGTCAGCACTGAGGTCACATCCCTGGACAGATACTAAATACATCAAATCATTACATGCATTGAACTGTCCCTTATTTCTCAGAAATCCTATTTATCCAAATTACTTGCATATCCTCTGTGCTATTCAATAAACAAGGTTTGATTCTGTATTTCTTAATTATTTAAGAGTTGTGCTGCCGTCGATTAGTGGTGCAAGTGTGCAAAGATTTTTTGGCACAAAAATGCAACCTATACAGTAAATGGAAGTTATTCTTACATACAAAGGGCATTGTTAATTTCAGGTCTCCTCAAAACACATTGGAAAATTAAATTGATGCTTGATCAACTAGAAAAAATATCAGCATGGAACAAAATATGATTTGAAACTGCGAAGTGTGGTTACAGCTGATGAAACCTTTAAATACTTTACAATGTTTTTCTTACATGGGACATTCCAAACTTGATAAAACCTTTATGCTGCACTGCCTTTTCCAAGGTCTGCAGGGGGATGTGTTTTATCACTACTTTATGGCTAGCAGTCACCACTGCTACTACATTCAACACGCCACATAAAAAATCAGAATCTATGGTTCCTACACAAATGCGGCCTTTTCCAAATGTGATATACCTGATCCAGCATACCAAACATCTTCATGGTCACCATGTGGGTGAAACTAAACACCAAATATGCACCAGAATGAACTCTCACAGAAAAATATAAAGCACAGAGGCGCACATACATGGGGTGACCATACATGCCAGTCTGGCTGGGACAGTCCTGGATTCCGTAGGCTGGTCCTGGCCAGTTGGTCAAAAAAACCCAGGCTGGAGTCTAGTGGGAAGTGGAGCGGCATGGTGCACCAGGTAGGTATGCAGGCAGGCACCACTACCACCACGTGGAAGCAAGGTGGGTGGACATATGGTCATTCTATCTAAGACACCATATCCAAGGTCCCTATATTTCTTGCTCCCTCACAGTGGCAGCAGTGCTTACCCACCCACTTGCCTGGCACACCATGCCACTCCACCCCCCTGATGGACTCTGGCCCAGGTCTTTTGACCAACTGGTTGGAACTGGTCTATGGAATCTGGGACTGTCCCAGCCAAGCAGGGATGTATGGTCACCCTACAGATATTCCATTAAAAGCACATTTCTCCTGTAAGATCCAGGAATGTGAATAGTTCTGTTGTGGGGTGTAGTATTTGTGGGCGTGGTGGAGATAAGTTGGCAGGTTTTACATTTCTTGTCATGGCATGGTCTGGATCCATTCAGTGAATTTTGGGCCCAACCCACTGAATGGATCCAGACCATCCCATGACAAGAAATGTAAAACCTGTCAACATAACTCCACCACCTCCACAATTACTACATCCCACAACAGAAACATCTCTATTCCTGGATCTTACATCTACACCTTCATAAATGTAATATATGTCATGCAGTGCACTGAATGCCCTGATGAAAAATATGTAGGAGAGACCAAACAACAACTGTGCACCAGAATGAATGCACACTGGAAAACTATCAAAGACAAGACTACCAATTACTTGTGGGGGCACATTTCTCACAAGAAAACCACTTGCTCTCCAATCTCTCAGTTCTAATCCTCAAATGGAATTTACAAAAAAAACCTTCCATAGACAAGCCTATGAACTTCACTTCATTAACCTCCTGAATACAAAAAATCATGGACTAAATATAGACATTGGATTTATGACACACTATAACCTGCCTAACATCTGACTCCCCAGGTATCTCTCCACTATTTACCATTCCTATTTACCATTCCATTCATTGGAACAGACTCGATTAATCAAGTCTTCTGGAGCCTTCTGTTCAGAACGCTCCAGCATGCTGCAGCATCTCATGTATTCAGCATCCCACATTTCAAAATGGTGGCAGGGGCACTTTACGTAAAGCTCATTGAATGAGGTAAAATGAGCTAACAAGCTTATCAAACAAACTCATGAAGAGCTAAAACTCATGACGGGCTGGGTTCTTATACACATGCAAGGAGTCTGCTTCGACTCACTGGAAATCCAGCACATCGGAGCAGACTCAGTTATTCAAGTCTGTTGGAGCACAGAAATTAACGCAAGTGCTTTTAGTAATTAACGTAAGTACTTTTAATTAGCATGGCCTGCTATTTAAAGTGCCCCCCATGCCTCCTAAACCATGTGCAAAAAAGCCCAATAAGCTCATCATTCGATGAGCTTTAATTAAAGCACCTCCCTCCACCATTTTGAAATGCATGACACTGTATGTGTTTTAATTAAAGCAGCTCCCGAGAGCTACTCTAGTTAAAACTCCCTCTTCCACCCCACCTTAAAACACGTGTATAGGAGGTATCCTTAGTTTTCTCAGGAGGATCTTGAAAAATCAGACCCAATACATAGATTTCATTCACATGCTGTGGTCTATACCACCCTTAAAACCCGAGTGCGGGAGAATCAGCGCTTGTGGCCTTTAAACACATCTCTACTACCCATGGGGTCAGACAACTTGTTCTGTACCTGAGTAAGCTTATCTGCAAAATAGCTTAAAGTGCCTCACTGTGAAGAATACTCAGCTCAGCTGCAGAAGGCAAATGAAAAGGGATTGATTAGATTGTTCCCCAACAAGAACAGAACCTTTCCTTAGCAGCCGTGCTGTGAACTCTCTCTGTGTTGAGGGCAGTCAGGACTCAGAATGCAATGCCTGACTCACACAGGCAACGGCTGTCCCTTTAAGACAATCTTGGTATTCTGTTGAACCATGACTCTATCTGGGGAGCTGAGTGAACAGTTGGCTTCTGCGCTGCAGCTAATAGATTAAAGCTTCCAATAAATCAAGTGTTTTACAAAAGCATGAATGACTGATTTCATGATGTGATTAAAATCATCAAGGGAAAACCCTTTCAAGTGTTTGATAATTCACACTCACCCATCTGTACACTTAAAAGTAACTTTTGCAGTGCAGTTTCCTTAACTTTAAGGAACTGATGTTACTACTTAAAGCCACTTTATCCCCTGATTTCAACTCCTATTGCTGCAGGACACCTCAGTAATAAATAAAAGACTATGCCACTAGAGATCCTGGGGACTACATGTATAACACATTTCATCATAGCACAGTCCACAGAGGCTGCAGGGTCTATCAGAGGCATAATAAGCTGTTTCTGCATCTTGGGTAGTAGTTGTGGCAGTCAGGGCAGCAGCTGACATGCTTGTGACCACTTAAAATCAGCAGCTGGTGTCCCAGTCACCCACCCTTAATGGCACTTCTGAGTTCTATATGTACCTTCACTCCTCCCATAATAAAGTGACCAGCCAAAGGTAATGCAAAGTTGGGTTTGTCCCAAGTGTGATTGCTTTGACCTATATAGAGAATCCGTGAAGTGGAGTTTTAATTTGTTTTTTCCTGCTTCCGATTTTTTTTACCTTCAGGAGTGGTGACAGGAACATCATGTCTGTCCTTCCTTGCTTGAGCTCGAAGAGCGGGTAAGGTTCCAGATGTGTATCGTGACTTCTTATAACAGACCTTAATTGAAGAGACAAAGTTGTTGGGGTTTTTTAACAAAGTCATTGTTTCGCCCCAGTGTGCTTTAGATATTAATGTTGCTCTCTCAGTTGTTCACATATCAATCTTTTACAAGATCATCACTTCACCAGTTCTTCATTTGACAGATTTAGCCCTTCAGAGTCAACAAGACCTGATCTTCTAGTGGAAAAAAGAAGGAAAAAAGAAGAAAAATCCCCCCCATGTTTTGACAGTGGAAGCAATTTAATTTCCTACATAAAAAAGGGAGCAGAAGAATAATTATGGGACAGATCCTCAAAGATGTAAATTAATCATCATTCCATTACAGCTAAGGGAGCCAGCACAGTTGACCTGAACTGAGGTTCTACCACTGTCACACAATTCCTCCTGACTGGTGGGATTCTTAGAAGGAAAAAATAGCAACATGCTACTCTTTATTCTGAGCTAAAGGTAAAGGCTAGACCTAGAGGCAAGGGAAAGAGGAAAAAGTGTAGAGAGGGGTGGAACATAAGACTGCTTCTTAGACAAGTACAGTTTGGCACATCCTTAAGATTTTTGTTTTTATGCAACAAACCAATAAAATAGTAATGGAAGTAGAAAATATTCTGAGTCTCTTTCTGAGATTTTGTTTGTTTCCAATTTCAAAGACCCAAAATGTGAAAAATTATAAGCAATGCTTTACTGATTTATAAAGCAATACAAAAAATTAAAACATGTATTTGTAGGTTGGTTTGTTTTATTTAAATTGGTGCCATTTCTGGCTTGTGAGCAACTCAGCTGGTCAGTCATTTTTCATCAATTTCTTATACTTGGAAGGAGCCACTAACAACATTACTGTCTCCCCACCCCTGTTATGGGCCCTGAACCTGGAGCAAGAGAAGGGCTGGGAGGCTCATCAGGTAAACCCCATGGCCAGCTGAGCTGGAAAGAAAAGTCCCAGTCAGTCTGCGGGGCTTAGAAGGGGCTGTGAGCTGCCCTGACATAGGCACCACCCTTCAGTAGGGACAGAGATAGGCTAAAGGAGTTTTTTAATTTAACAACATGTTTCCTTGTGGGGAAGGGAATAACAGGTAGATCTTAGAGACAGTAACAGCTTAGCTTTGAGAAAGAAAGTGTTGATTTGGAAAGAACAGAAAGAGGAGGCAGAGACTCCCCTGAATGTGATGCATGAGAGGGAGGAGTGAGTAGAGTTGGGAGAGAATATAAGTGGGGAGATGGTTGCTTTGGTTTAGGGGGTACTGAATGTCTGATGGGAAACAAGATTGGGTTGGGCACGGGGGATGGGGGATGTTCTCCCCGGCTAGATGGGAGAGCAGGAGGGAGTGGGGTGGAGTGTCTGGCTTTTGAATCTGGGAGAAGTTTTGGTTTGTTGTACCAAACTTAATTATTTTAATATTTATTTTGTTTCTATAATAATTTTGCCTTTTTTTGTAGGCTGCCATAAACATCTAGTTAATAAAAAAAGTTAACCAAAAAAGAAAGGTTGACTAGCTCCAATAACATGGCACATCCAATTTAATCACAACTTAACCCCATATAAGAAAAACAAAAAAGATGTAGAAATAGGATTTACAGGAAGTGTCAAAGAGGAATTTTCTGGAACACGCATCATCTCTGTTTTGGAGGATAAGATTACTGTAGTTTCAGTGACGTTCATGTATGAACATCAACTTTGTTTAGTTGAAGAGTATTAGCATTTTCTTGGAATTACATGATAAGTGCCTTACAAGTTTCCCTCACTTTATATTGTACATGCATTCCGGGAAAACAGCACATAACTCAAATTTGCATAAAGGGAACCCACTTTACAAGTTAACAAATATGGATATGTTCCAAGACCTGACCCCCAGACTCATTTTTACCACTTTTACAAAACGATTTTGGTACTCACCAACAGCAGAAAGTATACACAAGCACAGGGCGCTCTGATAACGGGATTGGCCACTACAGAAACATGTGTCACAGACAACAAGTGAGAAACACAAATCCACACAGGAGACTATATTTTGGTGCATGTCCCTCCCACAATGCACTGCACAAAACAGATGACTGACGGCTTCCACCACACCAATCACAAAAGAGTGCATTTACCTTGCATATAACTGTTTCCCTTGATTTATGCTGTACATGCAAGCCTGGAGAATGGTTTATAAATTGAACTTGCATAAAGTGAACCCACTTTACAATGTAACGAATAGGGATAGGTTCCCATGGCAGTGAGGGAAGAGGGTGGGAGTGAGGCTGGGATTAGGGAAGGGGCAGCGGGAGGGGTGCCGCTCCCAGGGCTGCACAAGGCAGCAAAGCAGAGGGAACAGAACAGCACTCACCCCAGCCCCGGCTGCAGCGGCCACGGGAGCAGCTGGCACTAGCTGCCTGCAGCTGCTGGGCTACACCATGACACCTGTCCCCACTCACCTCTGCTCCTGGGCTGCACCTTGCCCTGGTGCCAGCAGCTGGTGTCGGCTGGTCCTGTGGTCACTCCAGCACAGGCTGGGGTGAGTGGAGCCACAGCCCTTTCCCCTCCCCTCTCAGACTTACCTGCTTGGGTTGGGGGGACATCTATGCTGATCCTGTAAGAGCAAATTTACTTCTCATATAACAAATTATGGGTCTGAATATGCTCATTGCATAAAAGCAAATTCACATATAATGAACCCGCATAAATTAAGGGAAACCTGTAACGAATTTTTGCTATAAAAAGTGTCATTGTATAAGAGTGAATTCACACATACAGAACCCACAAAAAGCAAGGGAAACCTGTTTCCATTGGTTTCCTTATAAATGGGACTCTCCAGTGGTAATATGCTGGATATTACATTTCTCTTGCAGTATTCTAAAAGATGACCCCAAACCTCTTGAGGTCAACAGGTTTTTTCAGTCAACTTCAATGGACTCTGGAGCAGACCCTACAAAGAACAGGGGCAAGACAGAATCCTGTTCTCACATTTTTTTTTTGGAGGAAGTTTCCTTTAGATATCCAATTTGATAAGGAACATATATGGCATATGATATTTTTCCAAGTAAGGCTGTCCATATCTACAATTTTCTCCTCTTAGGGTGAGAAATTCCTGCATTGTTTCCCTGGAGCTTTTGAGGTCTCCATCACAGAAAGATCCTGCAGATTAAAAGCAAAAGGCAGACCTGCCTCAACATAAGGAGTTACAAAACCTGCTTTGTGACCAACCCGACAGCGGGCGGTTGGGCCCCGAGAGATGTTGCGCGAACAGGCCGGGGATGAAAGGGTTGCAGAACCTTACTTTTTCCTTTCTTTAAATTTCCGTTGGGTGAAAACAATCAAGTAGGCAATATAACAAATAAATGCTTTACTTACACTTTCGTGTAGGCAGTTTCCTTATAGCAAGTAACTCGAGAGCTTGTCACATCTAAGCGAAGCTTGCAAGTAACTCAAGAGCTTGTTATGTCTAAGCGATATATTTGGCCATGATGGGGCATCCGGGGGGAAGGGATTTCGTGGACGTAGGATCTCCAGAAAGGGTGATCAGACCTCTCTAATGTCGTGTGGATCCCTCTCTCTCTTTTTGGATTGCCCGCGCCCTTTATTGATTGGGTGGCCAATTAGATTATGTCTAGTACATCTGCTGACTTTGCATCAGAGGCTTTTTTGCATGGGCTGGGACTATTGATCATGCAGCTATCAGGCCGTGTTCACCACCCCCTTACACTATGAGCATAATCTGCTCTCGTGTTTGGCGTTTGGTCACTTTTTTTTTAACACACTTTGAAATGGGAAAACTCTGAGCCCAGAATTAGGGGATATATGCACATGCAGAGCTGCCTGTCTGCCCATCCAGAAGGCAGTCTACTGTGAATGCTCCATAGCCATGGGAACACCTGTAGGTATAGTAGATCTGCCAGCTGTGCACACATGCCAAGAATGGCTGGGTAACAGCTGTCTAAGTGTGTGAAGTGGAAAGTCTCCTGAATCAGATAGGGGTTGGGAACCAGGTCTGCCACAGTGGTCAGGGCCTGGCCTGGAGAGGAAGGACAGAGAGAATCTCAGGTGCCAAGTCAAGAGTCTGGAGTCAGAAACCAAGCAGCACTCAACAGCCAGAGAGTCAGGGCCCAAGATCTGTAGTCACAGCAGGCACCAGAGACTAGGCTAAAACAGGTACAGACCAGAGCTAAGGCAAGCAAAGACCCAGGTGGAGCAGCAGGCTTGCCAAAGCATTGAGCAGACAGAGCTCTTCAGATAGTACTGAGTTTATGTTTCAAAATTTGGCCACTTGCAGCCAAGAGAGCAGTCAGGCACAGCTGGATGCAGGTAGCTCTCAGCTGGCCCTGAGCATAGTGCAAATTATTAGCCCTCACTGTCCCCTAGCAACAATCTGCTCATATGTTAAATTGATGCAATAGATTTAACTGGAATAAGAAATAAAAACAACACAAATCCAGTCAGTGGTATATGAGGCTTTATTCTGTTTTGCATTCAAACCACTCCATTTCTAGCTATGGCTTCACACACCTTTGGAAAGTTCACCTGCAGTGTTCCCAGTAGTAGTGGCTCCATGGGTTTGAAGGTTTCAAACACCCCCAGAACTGTCCTTCAACTCAACGCTATCTTAGATTTCTCCTTCCTGGACCTCAGCCTCCGTTCCTCTGCCCAAGCCTCACACAGAGTGTCTGTGAATCTGTCTTCCTGCTCTTATGAAATACTGCCTGTCTTTATGGCCACATTAACTCTCCATGTGGAAATCTTGATCTGTGCTGGAAACACCACCCTCGGGTCCCAGATGTCGAGACTTCAGTGTGTGTTGTTTCCTGCCATTTCACAAGTACACCCTTGTCTCTCAGAACTCCTCCAGCTTCCAATCCATATCAGGAACCATTTTTCAAGGTCTCTATCCATTTTATTTTTATAAACGTATGCATGAATTTATGTATTGGATTTACATGCTAATTCGGCCTCATAAATCTTTTCTTTTGTTACCCCCTCATTGCTGTCTCTTCTCTAGCCTTAGTTTCCCCTCGGTTCCTTTACATGAGCTCTCCATTCTCTGTGTTAGCTCCTGCAGAAGGTAGTTCTCCTGGGACCCTTCACCTCAGACTCTCTAATTTAGTTTGTAATCTCCTTGGGGCACAGGCTGGCTTTTACTGTGAGATTGCTCCAATGCTGGGCATGCTGGGGAGGGGAAGGAAGGCTCTACCTCAGTTTGCAGGCACTTTTGCATTTACACTTCCAGTCTTATCTGAAAGCTTATTTTTTTCTCTTGCTTGAAATGATGTTTCTGTCCTCTATGTTTTCGCATTGATCTAGTTCCAGTCTCATACATTGGATTTGATGGCCTTCAAATGTAAGAATGATAAAGTAAGCAAATTCTTTGGGTTAGCTAGCACCAGCAGTAAAAGATGTATTATATATGTTATAGTGTTAAGCAAATACTACAGCAATTACTACTCAGTACTCCCAGGCTTGGTGTTATCACTGATTATATCTCATGTGAGGAAGTAAAGGCTTCCGTGCTTTTAAATGGGTAGCTTTCCATTTGCATGGTTTTTTGCTACTTGTATTCATAGATGAACCACTAGATTATTTAAGTCTATAGCATTATGTAACTATACCTGGCACATGTTAAGCACCATCTAGTCGTGTTCTGCTTAGAAGGGATCACAGCCTCTTCCTTTTCAACCAAACTTCCTGTTATGGTAGTTCAGGGTGAGCCTAAGTCAAACGATGGGGACATTTATTGCTAGCTCAAGCAGATACTTCATTGACTCAGGAGAATTGTGCTTGTTTATGCACAATATGCCGTGTTGTGGAGTTGTTTTGTGTGAATGAATTAAGTTGCCCTCTAGAGGTTGGTAAATAGAGGGGATAAAGCACCAACCACTCCTGACTGTCAGATTCAGACTCCAGGTTCAGGTACATGTTTGTGACTGTGTGTAGTATGCACATGACTCTGTGTGTGTTAGGCAGAAGGTAGGGCAGTGTGGCACCAGAGTCTGTTTCAGAGAAACATGAGCTTTCACAGTCAACAGCCTACTTCATCAGATGTGTGAGAGAGAGAGAGGGAGAGAAAGATTTATCTGGCTATTGTGAGCTGTGAGTAGCACACAAATTTCTTAGATCTAGGACTGCCTTTAGAGGAAAAACAAAGCAAAAGTCTTCCCAGCCACATAATTTAGAAAAGACCATTACTAAAGAGAAAACCTTTCACTTTTCCTTTTAGCCCTTCAGCAGACACATAAAACAAAAGCAGCCAATAGAAACTAAAAAAAAATGTTTGGAGAAAGTTTTTAGACAAATAAGTTAATTCAATATAAATGCTTCAGACCAGAACTGCCCTTTATGGCCTTGCAAGTAAAACACACTATGCCTAATTCTCCCAATGTTATGATATAAATGACAAAGCAGGGAAACAGCTGGCTAGATAGCATAAATAAGCACTGGTTAGAGATTACACAAATTATCAGAAGAACACTACATACTGTCCAAAAGTGTTGCTCAAAGAAGTTTGTTTTTGCTCCCCAGCACTGTGGAAAAAAAAAATGTAAAATCCAAAAGTCTTCTCAATGTTTCCTTATGGGAGGCTTAGCCAATATACCAGAGGAATACATTCCAATATTCCCCCTCCACTCCTTGCTTTACCTTTTGTCTTTCTAATTTCTGCCTATTTACATTCTCACTGACTTCCTGCCTCACTTTTAGCTCCTCTCATTCCTTGGAGTCTCAAACTAGCAGAGACCTGAAGAAAGGTGACTTTGCCCAAAAGCTTGCCAAGAACATTTTTCCAACTACTCAGTTGGTCTAATAAAAAATATCACATCTACTCAACCTTGCCTGCCTATGTCCTTAGACAAACACAGCTACAACCAAGACCCACCAACATGGAAGATACTGAATTTTGCTGTTTGAAATGGAAACTTCACAACATCAAGAAAAAAGAAGCTAACCTGAACAGTGTGATATACTTTCTAAGCCTATGTGAGAAACACAACATCATTCCCCAAAGACTGAACATCTGTAGTCCTCTAACCACCACTTTCCCCTCCCCTCCCTGCTTTACCTTTTGTCTTTCTAATTTCTACCTATTTACTTTCTCTCTGACATCCTGCCACACTTTTAGCTTTTCTCATTCCTTGGAGTCTCAGACTAGCAAAGACTTCCTACACCTGACACCAGGCACGACTCTGCCTGAAAGTTTCCCAAGAACTTTTTTCCAGCTACTCAGTTGATCTAATAAAAGATATCACATATACTCAAAGAACCTTGCAAGGGTGGGCTAACAAAAACAGGATGCATTTCAATACTGACAAGTGCAGGGTGCTGCACTTGTGCAGTAGTTACCGCAGCACACTTATAAGATGGGAAACTCCGGTCTTGAGAGCATGGAAGCAGAAAGGGATCTTGGAGTCGACTCCATGATGAACATGGGCCGACAATGCAAGGTCACAGTCGGCAGGGCTAACCGGACCCTGTTGTGCATCCAGAGGTGCATCTCAAGTAGGGCCAAGGAGGTGATCCTCCCCCTCTACGTGACACTGGTCAGGCCACAGCTGGAGTACTGTATCCAGTTCTGGGCACCCCACTTCAAGAGGGATGTGGACAATATTGAGAGGGTCCAGAGGAGGACCACCCACATGATCTGGGGACAGCAAGGCAGACCCTACAATGAGAGTCTATAGGACTTGAACCTGTTTAGCCTTCACAAGAGAAGGCTGAGGGGGGACCTGGTGACCATCTATAACTCACTCAGGGGGACCAGAAGGGTTTGGGAGAGACCTTGTTTCCCCCTGCGCCCCCTGGGATAACAAGGAATAACAGCCACAAGTTGGAGAGTAGGTTTAAATTAGACATCCATAAGAACTACTTTACAGTCAGGGCAGCTAGGATCTGGAACCAACTTCCAAGGGAAATGGTGCTGCCTCCTACCCTGGGGGTCTTTAAGAAGCGGATTGATGCCTACCTGGCTGGGGTCATTTGAGCCCAGGTTTTCCTCCTGCCTAGGCAGGGGTCGGACTTGAAGATCTACAAGGTCCCTTCTGACCCTACAGCTATGATTCTATGAACCTTGCCTCATATACCAGGGGAGGGCACATTTCCCACCAGTACTGATCAGTTCTGGGCTCATGAAAGGCAACAACAAATTTCTGTTGACTTCAATGGGAACGTGATCAAGCCAATTATTTGTACCTTTATCTTTAAATGGAAATCTAAAAAATTGCATGGGTTGTAATTTTCAGCAAGAGACTTTGACTCTTGTGTTGCTAATTAATTATTGTTTAAGACGTATATACTTTCAGGGGTCTACACACCTACGGAGGGAGAGAGAGAGATGATTTCTGCTTCTAGAGGTGTTAACAACAGGTAGTGTCTCATTTCACCCATGGACTCTTAATCTTCCCAGGGATTCCAAATGGGTTAGCAGTGACCCACGACTACATATTGGCTCCTTTCGCAACTCCTCTTTGATAGAGTAGACTTTACTGGGCACAGTCCAATGGATGTACAGAAAAGGAAGTACAAACAACCTGGATTTTAAGAGGAAAAGCTTGGCAGATTCACTGAGCATCATTAGCATGTTGCAATACAGCTCACATGCTCTATTAGGACCATTGGTTTAGAGATTCCTAGGCAGAAGCGCTGGATGCCTTAGCACCCATCCTCTAGGAAGCTTTTTCAGCCAAACGCAATGAACCCGAGGTCATTCCTGAACAGCTACTAGCCAGGATACTGTGACAGAAGAAATGCTTTGAAATTTTTCAAGAAATTCTTGTCAAACAGTTGCCCTTATGGCAAGTATAATGGAAAGTGATGTTTTAAACACAGAGTGGTTGGCAGTCCACCAAGGCAACAGCTCTCTTGTCTGTCCCAAGAGTGGATGTTTTAACCACTCACAGGCTAAGTTTGCAAGAGAAACTGAACTTCTCCATACATAACTCAGGAGGACACCGGCTGCTGTTCACAAGCACATCCAGAGTGCTGTTGACTGCTCACTTGTGTGGACAGAAGTAGCAGTCACTCACCCCATTGCAAATCACCAAGAGTGCTGACCTTTGTACCCTTGACCAGGGTCATGTGGCTGAGGCCAAGAAATACCGTTCCCACTCCTTGCTATCCCTCCAAATTAAAGACCATCTGACAGCATATTTTATAGCTATAACAGCCTTCCAAGCAAGGGCAGGCATTGCAGCAACAGTACCGCAATGGAAATTATTACAAAGGATTACCAGAAGCCCAAAGAAATAAAGCCACAATGAAAGGAAATTATACAAAGCAGCACAACATTTGACTCTAAGTATTGTGGTCTGAAGCATAAACCCAAACAGTACTAAGTGTTTGGAAAAGCATGTACCAACTGTAATGAAAATAATCATTCCACTAATGTATGCCTTACCAAGGGCAAAAGTAAAAGACAAGAGTTGATTAAGGGAAAAAAATCCATGGCTCTTGGCCCAGGGCTGGAAAGGCTTCTAAAGACCAATGTTGGCTCCTTGCCCACTTACTTGGCATGGGAGGTGGCTAGCAGTTAGGGGCAAAACAGGGCAGTGGGCCACCATGCAGCTGTTTGTATGTCTGCCCTTAGAGCTGAGCCAGTTGGAAAGGGTGCGGCATTTAGGATGCCATAGACCACGAGACCCAAAGAATGCTTCCCCCTCGGGTCACTTCCTATGCTTAAGGTTATGCCTTGACTTCCATATCTAAGGGAAGGAGCCATTCATGTGGCTGGTGGCAGCAGCTGCTGGACCTGAGTGACCCGATCATGGCTCAGCTCATTCTTCCTGTTTGACTGTTGTAGTCTTGCACCTGACAGGCGAACTGAGCCAAGACCCAAGATCAGGTCAGTCAGCCATTCAGTTAGGTTGCTGCCTGATTGAAACAGTTCCAGGTCTGGCTTTTTTGTTCCTCTGCAGCCAAGTGAAAGGAAGCTCGAGGAGAAAGAAATACCTCGAAAATCCTGCTTCTCTCAGTTCCTTTCTCCTACCTAGAGGAAAGAGGGGAAAAAAACCCCAAAAAACATCCCACGATGGCTCACTCACCAGACCTGGTGGAGGAAAGGAAAAGAATAATTCTCCATGTCCCATTTATTCAGGCAGGTGGAAATAAGAAAACCCAACAGGTTCTTCCCCTGGCTTAGGGGCAGAAAGGAAAAGTTACTTTACTGCTAACATGACAACGACAGATCTGAAAAGAAAGAAGGATGAAGGGAACGGGAAGAGATGGAGGATCCTGAGACACTGAAGGAGAGATTGGGACAATAAAATAGATTTGCTTAGACTACAAACTCTTTGGGACAGATGCAATCTCCTTGTTAGTCCCTTGCACCATGCAACTTTGGCCTTTATTAGGACATCTTAGCACAGCTACAAACTAATTATGTAATAATGAAAAAGATAAAGGATTAAAAAAAAGGATGTGATGTACAGAGAAAATAAAAATTAGAGAGATAAAAGGAAAAAGAACAAAAGGAAGGAGGCTCATATTGCAGCCAGTTTGTTGAAGTGTCTTTAATGTTTAATAAAGTTTAATGCTACAGATACTATAAATAAAAAGACATAAATGGTTGATTCTGTGCAAAGTCTTGCCAATGTTATATAACAGCATGACAGCAAATGAAGAGTCTGTATGACAGACACAGACACAGGCATGCTCCCTGGAGTGTAGAGTGACCTGGTTTAACTAAGATATTCCAGTTTCTCTTGTGAAGCTGTATAAATGTCTTTTAGGACACTTGAAGCATCCCAGTCTTATTTAATGAGTCAAACCTCTTTTTAATAACTACAAAATGTTTATTGAATGTGTACTGGTACACTGAGGAGAAGTTGTTCGGTGTTTGCCAAAGGAAGTGAATAGAATTAGTGTTCTGTAATGATGAGCAGTGTTTGGACTGAAAAGTTGAATGAGTGCAGGCAGGTATCCACTCAAAGATATTATTTTTGCTACAAGTAAGTATTAATGATGCCTGTTCAGTGTTTCATGATTAATGCCAAATTTTTGGAAGAATCCTCTACTTCTAGAAATATGCTAGTGACCCAAAACCTGGGGGTAGCAAAACATGAGCCTGCACTAAAAAAGAAGAGGTTTTGTTGGAAGAGTTTCATCACTCTAAAACTGTTGCCACAAAAATGTCACAATTTTAACTTTGAAAAATAGATTCATGTTATTTGTTAATATGGCTCCAAAAAGCTACCATTTCTATATACATGTATGTAACAGGTCCTGCTCTCCTCAGGGGCGGCCAAGATGCCCCTCATAGCCATACAGTTCATGCCCAGCTCTGTCTCCAAGATACCCTCACTTTACTTCTCTCCTGCCATGCCCTGTTCTTATTAAGAGATTGAAAAGGGAGGCTGCCCACAGGTCTTACAGTGACCTGCAATTCGCAATTCGCTTTCCTCATGGATCCCTCTTAGGCTCCCTGTTATAGTGGATATGAGGCGCAGGCAATTATTTTGGGCAGAGGGCTGCCTACTGAGTTTTGGCAAGCCATTGAGGGCTACATGACAGGCTGCCCGGGGCAAATAAATATTAATTTTCTAAATTTTTAAGGGCTCTGCAGGCCGAACAGAATGGCCTGGCAGGCCACATCCATCCCGCAGGCTGTATTTTGCCCACCCCTAGTGCATATGGACAGAATACCAGCAACCATACCTGCTGTATGGGCCCTCTTGGTTGGCAAATGCCCCCTACCCAGGGCACCCATTGCCTTATGGACTAATTACAGCCTCCAAATCTCCCCTTCAGCTGTACCCATGCCTTTCAAGTGTTTCCATTCATCAGGCCCACTAGGCCACTTCCAACCTCCATTCCCTTGTTGGGGCCTCAGCCTTCTCAGCTTTTGCCTCCCACTGCTGTGGCTGGTCTCTTTGTCTCAGACCCACTGCACCAGGACTGGCTTCTTGTGCTCCAGCCCCTACCTTGCCCTCCTGGGGTCTCATCTTTGCCCATGGCAGGCTGTGGGCCCTGTGGCCCCAAACTCTACCCCTCTCTGGGCTGTGGGCTCTAGCCCTTTTTATAACTCTTCAAGGCTACAGATTGACTCTCACTTTGCCTCTTCTGGGCTCCTGTCTCTGCCCTTCCTGAGCTGTGGGCCTCTGGCCTCAGTCACTGCCTCTCTCTGGGCTGTGGACTCTCTAGCCCTGTCTCTGCCCCTCTTGGGCTCTGGGTCCCTAGCCCCAATCTCTGTCCCTCTAGGGCTGCAGGCTCACTGGCCTACTCTCATGTTATAATCAAGCCCCTGCCCCTAGCAGACAGCCATGTGTCCTGTGGGCACCACTGGGACTTCCTCCCACCCCTTTCGAGCTCCATCCAAACCACTGATATAATTATAACAAAAGAATGAGTCCACAAGCTATAACCAAGACTCTTGGCACACCAGTTGTTTAACAAAACCTGTACTCATCCTGGGTCCAACTCCCTGCATGTCCTCAGCTCCCTACTTGTCTACCAGCAGTAACTCAGCCACAGCCAGCTTGCTGCAGAGCTCTTTCCCCTGTGGCTTGCAGGGCCAGATTGACTGCCTTGGTTCAAGTCCTAGTTTATATGCTGCTATAGTTCTGCCTACTTCTGGCCAGGTGACTCGTAGCAGTTATCTGTCCTGCTGTACAATTGGTATAATACCAGCAATAGGCACTGTCAGTTTTTAGCTTCTAGCTGTTTATCCCTCTGCAGTTAGCCTTTGTTTGTCCCTCCAATAGCTGTCTAGTACTGCTTTTTTCTCTTAAAATAGCAGAAGCCCCAGGCTTCCTGTTACAGTGGATATGAGGGGCAGGCAATTATTTTGGGCAGAGGGCTGCTTACTGAGTTTTGGCAAGCCATTGAGGGCTACATGACAGGCCACCTGGGGCAAATAAATATTAATTTTCTAAATTTTTAAGGGCTCCGCAGGCCGAACAGAATGGCCTGGCAGGCCACATCTGTCCCGCAGGCTGCATTTTGCCCACCCCTGGTGCATATGGACAGAAAATCAGAAAGACAAAGGGAGAGGGAGGTATGATGCACAGACTTTGTGGTCCAGCAAAGTGAGGAGACATGTCATGGATTTTTGTAGGACACAACAGATATTGGTTAAGCTGTTTTCACTTGCAAGCTCAAACCTAGAAGAGGAAGAGGAGACAAGACTGTTATTGAAGGGGAAGCATGTGTGGAAATGGGCCTCATTTGGCCTTCGTCCACCTCTGCTACAAGGCAGAAAAATTTCCACACTGTAATGAGGATGGAGAGAATTGAAGCAAATTGAACTGAAATTGTTCTTTGGAAAGAAGGACCTGCAGTCATCAAGGACTTGTGTACAACAAAACGCATCCATGGAACAGAATTTGCACTCCAGTTGCCAACCACTGGATAGCACTACCAGAGGTCAGTTAGTGGCTCATATCACATCTTTTAGGGGTGACCTGTGAAGAAGACAACATGAGCCCACCATAGAAAATGTTGTCTCATGCTTCAATTAAGCAAACTGATACAGGGACAGTTCAAGCACTGTCAGAAGCATAAACAAAGAACCTGGAACAAAGCAGAAGACAAAGTGGGATCTACATATTTGTAGAGGTTATTTAGCACCAGTTTAGGCATATCTCTAGTTTATCCCTATTCTGATTCTAAATGCTACCGCCCCCGCAGCATGCTTTGACTGTTCAGCAGCTGTTCCTGTAGATGGTCCCATTTGTGTGTTGACTTTACAAGCTGTCTTCAAATTGAACAGGGCCATTAAAATAATATTGATAATCATGAAGCCTCAAGCCTAGGCTAGCACATACACGAGATAAGTTTGTACTTAAACCATAATAATGACTGAGCAACTGAAACAAAAGTAGTGTGCATGAATGTGACCAAAGAAGGTAAAAAACATTTTTTTTTGCTGTTGGTTGTAATACCAGACGGAAGAGGCTCTCCATTAGGCAATCATGCACATGAAAATCTTGAGCCAGTTAACAGAGCGTACAATATTACAGACACAAACTATGGGAGGGGATACACTCTAAGGGTCCCTGCAAATAGATAAAACACTCTTTGCCCTGTTTCCCAGAATTTGTAAGAGACTTGGGACAGAACTGGAGCAAAGAGGATACTGTTTCCCACAGAAAAAGTATATGGTATGGAGTCCAGTGACATGTTCTGTTGCAGGATGAAACTGATGGAATTTGTAAGGGTGAAGTTATATGTTGCACTTAGACCATGCTGACTCCATGGAATGTGAGGTGGTGGTAAAATAAGGACATGCTGAGTGTGTCTACATGAGATGCTTTACTTTGCATTAGACTAATGTAATGTGCAGTAAAGTGTCACCATCTACATGTGTGCAGCAATTACTGTGCAGTAGATTAGTTTAATGCACTATTTTCTAGTACCTAAACTAATGTGCCGAAGCACGTGTGTAGACACTAACCAGCAACAAATTGCTCCTCGTCAGCCTAGGCAGTGTAGGGCCACAGAGGGCAGGGAGAGCTGTTTCAGCTCAGTGGGATGCTGCCTCCCAGCCACACAATATATTATATTATAATAATATATTATATTATAACAGTATATTATATTATATACATAATATACATATTATGACATGTCCCAATCTCCACATGGCTGGGAGAGCTGTCCTGGCTACCAGGCCACTACTTCCCAGCCATGTGGAAATTGGGCTGGCACCAGGGGGAGCCTGGAGCTGCTGCAGGGGCTGGCTGCTGCAAGGAAACAGAGCAGGGTAGGAGCAGCTCTGAACTGAACTGCTTCTGTCAGGAGCAAATTTGCTCCCAACAGGTTCATGTTCAGGTGTGCACAGGGTTGCAGTTTATTAATTAATTATATGTGTAGATGCACCCACTGTGAGCAGTTGCAGGTTGAGAGTTAATACTGTTTCTTGCTTGCACAGCTTTGACTTGTCACTAGAGGATTGGTGAGTAAGGGTGTGGCTAGAAGCCGGGACACCTGGACTCTATCCCTGCTCTGGGTGGGGGTGGAGAGGTGGCTAGGAGCAATGCATCCTAGGATGCTGGAGGATTGTGAACTGTTCATTTGATCTCTGTGAAACAGACTGAAGTTACCCTAACATGAGCTAGGTAGCATGGCCCAGAGTTAACAGTTACCTGAAGTGGCATAAGCTTGAGAGGCTCAGGGGGCTTTTAGCATGAGTTAATGAGCTGCAATGTGCAGATACTCATGTTTTAAGTGCTTTTAGTATGGTCTAAGTGTAACATGTAACTTCACCCTTTGCATAAGAGAAGAGGCAGAAAGATCCAGTGCATCAGACACTGGATAAGAAATCAGGAAATGTGGGTTCTGTTGCTGGCTTTGCCACTGACTTGCTTTATAATAACTTTGGGCATATCACAACCTTCCTTGTGCCTCAGTTTTCTGTCTGCCTCTCCCTCTACCCCCAGTCTCCCTTGTCTATTCAAATGGTAAGTTTTCAAGGTTGGGACACTTTTTTATGTTTGTACATAAACAAGACCTGGTTTTGGTGGAGTTAAGGTGGGCTGCAAAAAAAGCTGAAGTCCTCTGACTGAGATGGAAATGCATTCTCTCTCCTTCTCTCATTTTTTCCAAACACCTCAGAAGCACTCATTCTCCAATTTGTTTTGGAAAGATTTGGGAAAAGAGCTAAATCTGTTGGGCAATGACCCAAATCATCTGCCAATGATGTTACCCAACTTGAAACCCGAGCTACAGCTTTTTCTGCCTCCTGTAACTGGGGAAGAAGTTAAACCTTTGAAAGTCATAGGGTATGTCTACCATGAGACTCAGAGGTATGACTTCAATGTACTGTACACATACTCCGGTTAGCCTAACACCTAGCTGGTTCAGATACCAGGGGGACTACAACTGTCAGCAGCAAGGGATTCACCCAAGCAGCAAAACCTGTTAGGGCAATGGTGGCCAGTCCACATTAAGCTGTCACTATATTTCTTTCACGACCTGTGCTAACTGCTTTCAAACTAGCTTGAGTTTGTCTGTGTGAGCTGCATCAGTTCTCTGGATTGCAGTGTAGACACATTTTCTAAGGCTCATCATGACAAGAGTCTAGCTGAATTTACAACCCCTTGTTTACAGGGCCAGTGTTCTAATCCTCTCAGTTATACGGCATTTATACATGTACATTTTTGTGCTCAGAGACGCCAGAGATCCAGCGCATCAGAGCAGACTTGGCTGATTGAGACTGCTCCGCACGTGAGCTGATGCACACGGCACTGCATCGCTTGAAGTTGTATACATGGCAAAATATGCATCAGTGTGGAGAACATGGCAGTGGTGCACTTTTCAACTAAAACACCTTCTATGTGTTGTAGTTCAAAAGTGCACCATCTCCATTTTCTGTGCGCTGATGCACATTTCACCATTTATACAATTGCAAGCAACACAGCACCGGGCATTTTAGATCCCCAGGCCTTTTCAAACCACTCTCTGTGCCATCTTTTTTTCTGCATATAAAGGAAACTCAGTCCCCACCTTCCAGCCTCTCTTCTTTTGGTTACCTTTTCACCACACGCATCCATCCCAGCACTACCTACTTTCCCTCTAGCACGTAGCATTGCATGATAGAAATAGATTTCCTGAAGGCAGTAAGAAATGGAAGGAACACCCCAGCATATGTATTAACCCCCCTCTGAGGAAATCATATACCCAGGAGCAATTTTCCCTTCGCATTGTTTTGTGCTGTGCATAACTTCTGTCTCTTTCTGCCTTCCCTGTTTAGTGTGTCCTTTGATTTCCTTTATGCGGGCCTTGAGCTTGCAGGTACAACACCTATCAGCTCAGTTTAAATGTGTTCACATATTGAGGATTCCATGTCCCTTATCCATTTTCCAAGTCCCCTAACCACCCTAAATGAGGTAGTGCTAATGAGCAGAAGCATGTAGAACAGCATTTGAGTGCTCTTTGAGTGCAAGGCCCAGTTCTGTTCCTTGGGTGTGTCAGAAATGGCTCATTAAAATACAGCATCAACAAATCCTTGCTTCTTGCATATTTCCTCATGGACTGTCATGGCTACACTACACTCCAGGCCTGCTTCTCAAAAGCCCCATCACCTGGATGATCGGGTGGATATAGGGTGTATGAAAGATAAGGGGAAGGGGCCATGCACAAGGCTTTTTAGTGCGAAAGGAGTGTATTTCTCCCATCCCCTCCCTTTCCACCTGGCAAAGAAGCTGCAAAGGTCTCTGGGAAGTGGAACCAGTGTTCTGAGTGCCCTGCTTTTATTTGGGATCCTTTGTTTCTGAAAGAATATGAGAGCACCTCAAGGCTTGAAGATTGAAGCTCTGCGGTGGGGACAGCGCTATTCATCTTCCACGTCAGCTGGGAGTTCTGCCCACTGGCCTGCACTGTCTTGTGTCAGCAGCATCAAAGGCAGCTGCCAGATCAGAAAGAATCAGCACAGACACCAGGCATCTCCTACAGGTGGTGGAAAATTGTAGCATATGCTGCAAATATCACTCTAAGGAACCATTTGCAAGGGACAGGGGCAAGTCAGTACTCCTGACTGAAGGTGGACCCAGCATTATTCATTCCTTGTAACAGAAAGCTGTGCTTGTTTATTAGTATTTCAGAGACCATGTTTCCAAAACTAAGCACGGGAATGCTGCACAAGATGTCCATTAGCCAAGCACACAGTACTGTCATCAGATGGAGAGACAATATTCCAGACAGCCTGGTAATACAGACTTTATGAGCATTAGCCCATTCTTACCCCAAGCAAATGACAAGGCAAAAAAGGGAGGTACAAATGGTGAAGGCATTGCTAAAAAATAACAGATAGGAATTTTTACTGTATCTTCAGATACTGTAGCAGAGTCTGTATGCTATTATGACATATTTTGAAAGCACTCTAAGGGCACTATAGCAGATCACATAATAATTACATCCATATTTGGCTGTATTGGTTAATTGTGCAGATCCATTAGGATGGGGATTGTCTCTTAAGAAGCTGTTAATGGGATGCAAATTACATGAAAGATTTCTCTGCATCAATAAAAAAATAACGCAGTAATAAAGTTTCACATAAAAATCTGCAACAAAAGAAATACTTTGAAAGGAGTAAAAATTCTGGGTGACTAAAAGAAAAATACACTACAAAGTACAAATGAATGTCAGTGGGGGAACCAAAGGTCACACATCTCAGAGATACTCAGATACCATGGTGATGAGTGCACTATAAATGCACAGATCATACAATACCATGATAGGAGGCAGCTGAATTTTTTATTTCCTGGAAAATGTAGTTTGGGGTTAATGAAAGGGGAATTAGGTAATCACTCCGTGAGTAGATTGGGCCAAAATAATGGAAAAACATTTTTTAGAGAAAGCAAAACACTTTATTACACTATTTGGTAAGTGCAGCTTCTTGACTTTTCATGTCAAAACAATGATTCAAGAGTAAATTTAACTAAATTTAATTTAAGGGTAAAAACATCCAAAAACTAAATGAAATGTCTAGTTGTCAAATGTTGCATTCAAGTGACATGAACTTGTTTGGTTTTTCCTTTCCAGTGCAATTTTTTATTTAATTCAGTACCTGGCCCCAAAATATCAATTATTAACTTATTTACACTATTCTAGTCATGACAAACTATTCCTTCCATGAACTAGGTCACCTCTCCTGCAAATGAATGAGATTCAGCCAAGTCTGTATGCAGGTTCTTTATTCTGCTTCTGAGAGGGTGACCCCAAACCAAAGGAAGATGGGATGTCTGAGCTATTATTTAGCAAAACCAAGTGGCCTTCCATCCTTGATTCTGATCCTGCTCCAAGAAACTTCAGTCAAGTCTCACAAGCAGGAAGGAATGGGATGACTAAACTAGACCGAACACTTTAGGGTAAGGAGCACAGTTTTTCTGACCCCATTGCAATCAACGGAAAAACTATTGCTGGCATCAGCACGGCCAAGGTTTTGCCCTCAGGTCTTAAGTCTGCAAAGTGCCACTTATACTGTTAGCAGGCAAACCCTACTAAGTAATGATGAGGAGTCCTATTATTTCCAGCTTGCTAGAGGAGTACTCAGAATCCCACTAGCAGCAGAGTCTCCAGCACAGCCATGTCCCTGAAAAATATTCCTTGTATGATAAAAGTGTTCCTTGTTCTTTGATGCCCTATGCAGCCACACACACACTGGGGAACAGTCCTGCAGGGGAAAAAGCATTAGCACCACAGTGTCTGTGGGAATCTTACACCATCTTTGAGAACATTGTAGTCATCTCAGAAATGGGACACAGCTCTAGGCAACACCACGGTGTGCTGCTATGGCAACCAAGCCTGGTATAAACACAACTCTGCCACCAAAGTTACAGCACCTCTTCCATATGGCAGAGGCTTTGCTGATGAAGCTGAGCCCACCCTAGTGGTTTTGCTGGCAGAGCTGTGTTGCCAACTGGGCACAGTCTTTCCACACCCTTAGTCAACATAGTTACGCTGCCAAAACAAGGTCTACAAAAGACATAGCAAAGAGGGTACCAATTCTGCAAAGGGAAACTGGTAATAAAATCATCACTTTCATAGGTAGATAGGAATTTAAAGCCGTCAGTGATGGCAGAAGAATCTAATCAAGTGGTGCTCAATCTTCTGGTCCCACAGGCTGGAAGCATGGCATGGGGCTGGACTGTGGCTGGATTCTGCAGGCAGGGGTCACTCCACAGGCTGAATCCAGCCTGGGGTCTGCACAGGGGCTTTGTCTGTGGGTGCAGTCTGGCTTATAGCTAAATCCAGCTGCAGACCATCCCTGCTCACTGGACCTGGATCTTGCACCACATGCCAGAACTGTGGAGCAACCCCACACGATGACGCAATGCAGTACATTGGCCATGTCATCCATCCCCCAGGGCTGGAAATTTGGGAGCATGGGAGCAGTAGCACCTTCACAGACTCAGAGGGAGCGCTACAGGCTGGATTTGGCCAGGAGGCAAGAGGCTGGCATCACTGCTGGTCTAATCTAATTGGCAAAAAGAAGGAGCCAGGGAAATTAAAAGTGCACAATGCAGTGAATGGCTAATTAATGGAGTAAAGTGACTGCAAAGGGGCTACTGGCCTGATTGGGCCAGTCTTCAAGCCCAATTTGATCAGATGTAAATGATTCTATGAGGTAGTCACAAGGTAGTAGGGAAACAGGCTTGAAGATCTTAGCAAGAGAGGTAGGAAAAGTTAATTGTAATGTTAATTGAGAGTTAACTGTACCACTGATGCCTCCTCTCAGACATTTGAGCTAGGGCAACAGATTTTTCAGTAACAAAGCTTCATGGTTTAGAAAGAAATCATTTGCATAAACAAAAAGAAAAATATAATAATCACAATAACAATAATAATAATGGGCATTTTGCACCATCTTATACTTGTATTTACTTTATAACCAAACTTCAGTAGCTAGAGCCCCTTAGACTTAGAAAGAATTAGACAGTGACTGCTACAACCTAGCATACAGGGCCTGTTGTCCTCAAAAATAGTTGGCACTGTCCTTGAAGCAGAAAGTGCTTGCGGTTGCAGATGTCACAGCACTTTCTGTAGGTGACAGTCCTGGACCACTGTTTGTGGTAGCCTTACCACAGCTTCTCAGAGCTCATCTTCATCTCTGATTCTTTGCAGGTTTCTTACATTTCAGTCTGTGCTTAACTTTCCTAGTCCTACAAAAGCCTGGAATGCCTAACTTTCCTATTGGCCAAAGGATCTTAGCAAAATCCTGTGGGGAAAATAGCAGCTTCTGGTTCTTCAGGAGCTGCTTGTTGTAAATTCACTTTGCTCTGCCTCCTGGAGTAGTTCTTGGTAGGACCCATTTCTCTATCATTTTTACTCCAATATATCCATCAAAGCCACAAAGTAGAAAGGGACAGGAGCCTGAAGAACTAGGGGTCGCAAGATAAAACTAGCAGGTAGTAAGTTTAAAACTAACAAAAGGAAATCCTTTCTCACACAGCGTGTAATTAAAATGTGGAACTTATTGCCACCAGAGGTTGTAGAAGTTGACCATGTAGGTAGGAAGGTTTAAAAAGAGATTGAATAAATTCTGGAAGCATGAGAACTGGGGAGACAGCCTCTGAATCAGAACTTCCTAGACCTCAAATGCTGGAGGCTATGAGTCAGAGCCCCAGAAAAAGCCCTGGCCATACCCAGTTCACTCTCCCTTTCAGCATCCATTTTCTGCTGCCACGTGACACAGAATAGGGGGGCAAGATGGACCTACAGTCTGCCCAGTTCATATGTTCTAGATTCTGTATCTCTTTTCCTTTTTCCCATCCGAGCTGCGATTCCCAGTAGCCACAGGATCCAAGCTTGGCACTTAGAGGCAGCTTCACGTATTCTGGGGCTAATCTTTTTAGACCATTTGGCTTAGCTATGACTTGCTAACCCAGTGGTTCTCAACCTCATTAGATTCAAGGCACCGTTCAGAATATAACAGCTTTTAGCTTTCACTTGTTTTTTACTACAGAAACAAATTAAGCAATTCTTTTTTTGCAAAGAACTCAGAAAGACCACAACAGGGCAGGATGTTTTTGACACTGTGGATTTCTGTTTGAAATCTCTGGATTTATCCTGTGAATCCAGTGCAGGTGTTTACACACTTAACAATGTTAGTATCATGCAGCATGCCACGGCACCCTTAGCAGGATCTCATGGCACCCTGGTTGAAAATCTTGTGCCAGACTATTCTTGAAATAAGGCTGACCTCCAACCTAGCTGTATGAAGAACTAGACTACTATGTGCATAGATCCATATAAAGGCCAAAGCCCATCCAATCCTAGATAGCGCTTTGGGCTAGTGTACTTAAGGCATGGCAGTTTCTGCAGTCAATGGTACATGAGGAAATACATGTGACCACTATTATGCCTAGCAGGCTTTGTCTCTAACCTAAATAATTGGGTACCCATTTACAGATGGGCTGACTGGGGGCGTTTGGCATACATTTGGAGTAGGTCCTAAACTAACACCTCTGGAGCCATAAGGACAATCTTAGCAGCTCTCAGTCATGCCTCACCATAAGCCTAAACAAAGAAATGCAAAACCAGCCTCATTGATCAAGCTTTTCCTTACCAATATCTGCATTATTTTGCATTCATTAAGAAAAATTTGTATCCAGCCAGTGGAAAGGTGGGAAGGAAAGAGAAACATTACTACCATTTTCACTCTTGGAAAAATCTCCTATACTACAGTGAAAGGCACCATTATCAGAGCACAGACAGATAGATCCAACTGATACTCAGGAGAGGTTATAGGAAAACAGAGAAAATAAAAATCCATTACATCCACCTTCAAATGTACAGCAGAAAATAAACAGCTGCATCCTTCTAAAAATTATAACCTAGAGAGCAAACAAAAACACCCACACAAGAGAGAGACCACCAATAGATTAGGGTAGGAAAAGGTCAGAAGGGTTACACTTATTTATGGCAAATATTTAGGTATTCCTGTATTAGATCAATTGGAAAATAATATTAGTAGAATGATTAAAACTGATAGCAAATGACAAAACTGGGCCATAGGCATCGATGGCTATGCCCTTTTCAGGAAGGACAGGATGGGGAAAAGAGGGAGAGGGGTTGCGCTCTATATCAAAGAGCGTTTCTGTGCATCGAGCGTCAACTTGGCGGGCTTTAAACTAGCTTCGCCCGGGGGACAGGCCTGCCGGGAGAGGAGAGGACGCTCTGCCACTGAGCCAGGTAAGTCGGGCGAGCATAGGTAGTTGTAGCTTGGGGGAAACACGTGGAGAGGGGGAGGCAGCAGTGGGTAGCCTCAAATGCCTCTATACAAATGCTCGCAGCATGGGAGGTAAGCAGGAGGAGCTGTCTCTCCTGGTGGCTG
>JAGPOW010003648.1:33547315-33588152 GCA_030014935.1 Caiman crocodilus
CCAAATCAGTTGAGTGTCCATGTCACAATAGACCACATGGAGCCATTACCCCAAATTTGGTCACGTTCCACTTCATTAGTTATTCCTACCTAGCAGTCCGTTATTGGCCACTCCAGACATATAAAAGTTCATGCAGCTTCCGCCCAAGTCGGAGACCTCCGAGCACGCAACAGAGTAATCACGGAGAACTCTGTAGTGCGACTGAGGAAACTTGGCAGACTGATCACCCACCAATAACTCCCCGTCACCAGGTCCTTTTGACATACCTTCGTTATCCTGCAGGTTCCTTTTCATTCAAAAACTTGTTTACTAGCAACTCGTTTACTTAACCGTGACAATGCAAGCAAGCTACCTCAAGGCCTGTGCTGCCATTTCACGGGGCATAAGTAAAATAATCTTTTAAAACCAATAAGCTGTCTCACCTCTCCATCACCAGCCCGCCTGACGTCCAATTAACTTAGCAAACCTCTGGATGGCTCCAGCCACCCGAGACAGAGGGGAGTGGGAGGTGGGGCCACAACCCCTGGGCAAATGGGCTGCAGAAATGCTTACAGGGGGCTCCATGCAGCTGTCGAAGGATGCTTTTATCCCAGATGACTCTCATTTGTTTGCTTAAACATTGTTTGGGCCAGGTCCACACTACAGGCCCAGCACAGCTGCTTGGGCAGAGCTGTGAAAAGGTGTGATCCCTGACTAGCACAATAGGGCTGGCAGGAGCCCCAAGTGCAGACACAATTACATCAGCAAAAAATCCTCTTTACTGCTTGTGGGAGGTGGGTTTTTTCTACTGGTACAAAGTGTAGCTTTGCTGACTGAGCTGTCTCCTCACAAGAAGCTCTTGGCCAGTCTAGTGTACTGGTATTAACCAGCATAAGCCTAGTCTAAATCAGGCTTGTGAGGTGGGGAGGATTTATCACATCATCTGAAACTGTTATAACCAAACCACATGTTGTTGTAAATCCCCAGATGGGGGCAGATTCACCCAAGGTGCCTACTAAAACCCAGCTGCTACGTGGTATTTGCATGCAGCCTACACAAGAGAGTTATTTAATACAATGTTTCCATTGAAACAATCTTGATAGAGTGTCTAGGTCTAGCTGATCCCAGTTGAGGCAGGAGGAGGGGCTAGATGACTTCTTGAAGGCCCCGCTGGCCCTGTTTTCTGTGGTTCTAGAAGTCTGTGCAACTTGCACGTGCGTAAAGAAGGTAGCATACGATCCATAAATAGAGACACTTTAAAGCCTCTTTAAACATTTTGCATAATTAATGACTTTCCATAATAGATTTGGATGATAAACAGCTTTAAATAAAATGAAAATTTATCAGTGTCATATCATTTATCAACATTATGTTAAATTGAAAAGTAAGGGGAGAAAAAATACTGCTTATATGTAAACCCTCTGCAAAGGTGAAGAAAGGAGAATAAACTCAATGGGCCAAATCCCACTCTCATTTATACCTCTGCAACATCATCACATTCAGCAGATTTTACAGTGTGAGTTTTGACAATGAAGAACTAGAGATGGACTCAACTGGAACATCAAAATCAAAACAAGAACGTGTGGTGCTTGGTTTGCATCCTGTATCATAGGCCGAATTGTGCAGGCTCAATATGGTGGTATCAGAGTGAAGTTTAGGAGGTCAGCTAAGATCAGGGGTGGCCAAACCATGGCACGTGTGTCACAAGTGACTCCTACAGCTGCTTTGTTTAGCACATAACAGACCCAGCAGCCAGGAGGGAGAACAGCACAGATCAGGGAGGAGGATAAGAGAGGAGAGCAGAGCAAGAGATCAGGAAAGGAAGACAGAACAGAGCAAGAGATCAGGCAGGGGAAAGAGGTTGGAGTGGCAATCAGGAGAGGATGAGGCCCACTTTGTGGCACACCAGCCAAAAAGGTTGGCTCCCATTGGACTAGGGGCCTAATGATCTTTTCTGGCCTTAAGTCTCTGAGCCCAGAATACTTTCTACAGGATCTCAGCCTCATCTGTAGTTGTAGCCATTTCTACAAGTATGTCTTCACTTCTGTGTTTGTTCAGGCTGTAACTCAGATCCTGTCCCTAAGCAGATTCCTGTCCACAGACATTTCTAGCTCAAGCTAAACAGCGCTATCAGCTGTGGCTAGCAGACTTCTCAGGAGAGGGTGAGATGAGGCAAATGAGGGTTGAGCTAGTAAAGATGTGTCAGAAGTGGGACAGGGTAGAACTCAGTTTCTCTCTGATACTAACAGGATCATTCTGTTCTGCTAATTCAGTTCTTCTGTGCAGCTTGAGTTAATTCAGTAGTGCAGTTGCTCTCACTCCAGCTAGGCAAACACAAATAAATAGCTCAAGCAAACACCACGGTGAAGACAAACTGTAAAACAGGCTGATTAGGAAGAAAGTTATAACAACCTGAGGTTTGGGAGCATTTAGATTTGGAGCTAATACAGGACCCACTGGGTGCGTCTACACAAGAAGTTTACTGATCAGTTGACTAATTAACTGCCCAAACATCTCATCTTCTACATGGGACCCCTATTAGGGCTCACAAAACTAATAAACTCTGCAGCAGGGTAGTACTTGTAAATATTAGCCCTGCACTGAAGCTGACATTATCCTGTCTGCCTTTGTCCTGTCTCCCACAGCATGGACTGTAGCCAACACGTGGTCTACTAGCTAATGCTGAGAGGTGTCTGTGTGAGAAAGAGGGGAGGGGGGAATCCCTTCTTGAGCAGGGAGTGGGGAGGGGGAGAGCAGAAGGAAGCCAGGCAGACACAGCTGTACATGCAGTCTCTGCCAGAGCTGTAGCCAGGGAGCAGAGAGAAGGGGCCAGCCCTGCTAGGCTGGAGCAGAGAGCAGAGCCCTGCCCAGAGTTGCAAACCACCTGGGATGCTGGAGGACTCTGATTTAACTTAAAGCAGGAAGGGGTCTGCGACAGACATTGCAGAAACCCATGTGACCCAAATTAGTTAAGTCTGATACTACATTGAACCAGGTTTATCTCAAACCGGTTTCAGCCATTTTCAAACTGGTTTATCTGCACAAAACATCTGTTCTGTTACAGGTTTAAAGCAGTTTCTGATTGCCTAAACTGGTTTCTGGGTAATGTCTGTCCCTAGCCTAGATGACCTTTTGTGTAGTATATGGCAATGCTGTCACTAAGGAGTTTTCTGTACTCTGAAAATCCCTGTTGTCCCAATATACTGGTATTTCAAAAACAACTCACAACAGCTCCAAAAGACAGTGAAGCCTCTTACAATGTGCTGAAATAGTCATATTAATTTTTCAAAGTATTTCTCTATCTGCATTTGAATCTATCCCTATGAACAGAGTCAACCACAAGCCTTTTTGAGAAAAACAGTATCCTTAAAAACAAAACAAAACAAAACAAAATATTTTGGATGTCATCAGTATTCTAAACCAACGATGGCAGTCAGGATTTTTTTGTGTCTTTACATAAATGTTGAGCTCTTGAAATCTAAGGACTGAAGCACTTTCAGTCACAACAGAACAGACAAGAGTGAACCATTGCATTGTGAGCTCTCCTACTGTGTGTCTTTCTCTTTTTAATGTAAGGAGGGGAGTGGAGCAGTTCAGTTTCCTGGGCAGATCCCCAGCTGGTATAAATTGTAACAACTCCCTTGACTTCAAGGAAACTATGACAATTAAAACCAGCTGAGAATCAGCTTCTCCCTGCCCATTCAAGCTTTGGTTTCTCTGCTTAAGCCAATGACAAGGTGCCAAACAGAGTGGGAAAGAGGAGGGAGGAGTGTTAAAGCAACTCTAGCAAGAACTTTCTAGCCCTAATAAAATAATAGAATAAATACTAAAAGAATAAAAGCTATATGCACTTAGAGATAGCAGACATGTGACCAATACAGAGCATGAGTTTCACAGAGTGCCAAGCATTCCAGAGAATGTGTTTGTTTTAACCAAGTTACACAATTTGACCTCAGTTCTGCACTGAGAGCCATTAATGTGGACCCTTTACCCTTGCAGCGTCCCACTGACATCAGCAGGACTTCACAAATCCACAGGGTTCAATTCTAGCAAAGCCGCCTCCCCAGTCAGAGTATTTGTAGGCAAGAGAGCAAAACAGCAGGTCTGGTATGTCTGGCTTGGAGCAAAGCCATTGATGGAGAGTCTTGTGAAATCTTCCTTGAAATGAATTCAAGTTGGCTTGGGTAGGAGCATTTGCACATGGACTGAATGCTGTATTGAGCACTGTAAACAAAGGGAAACAAAATGAGTAACAGCACTGTATCCCACTGTGAAGGGCCGACCAGTGGAGTTATGCAGGCTCAGTAGTAGGCCAAATTTTATTTAACATTTTTATTAATGTCTAGAGCAAGAGGGTAAGCAGCATATAGGATGCCCCTCGTGGCCTAGATTCTGTGAATGCAGCCCCCACTGACTTCAGGTGCAGTTCTGCCTGCCAGGAGATAAGGCCCTGAAACTGCAGATAATACTGAACTGGGAGGAGCTGCAAGCACCACAGGGGAGATGACACAGGAATAGTGCAAGCAAGAGCAGGGAGTGCAAAATCTAGTTACAGAATTTTACTTGTCCAGGAAAAATGCAAGCTAGTACATCTGCTGGGGTAGGGCAAAAGGCAAAATACAGCTATTCATCTGCAAAGAATATTCACTAGAAACAGTATCGCGGTGAAAGGCATGAGAACAAGAGCAAACTGCAAATTGCCTATGAGCTTCAGTGCCATCTAGAGTCAAAATGGCCTGACAGGCTCAGTGCTCTAGTATTCTCTTGTCATTTTGGCAACGCTGCTCTGGTGGTACAAAGCAGATCCAGGCAATTTTAACAAAATAGTCCTGAGCTGATGCCATTAGTGGCACAATCCCTGCATCAAACTCCCTCATAGCCCCCTGTGCAGGGAGCATGGCCAGGGAAAAATGTGGCCTCTCTGCACCTCAGCAATCTCTGGTTAACAGAACAGCCTCCAGGACCATTGGCAGGCAGTGTAAGAGGATCAGGCTGGTCTAGCCTGTGCCAGCTATTAGATTAACAGTGACTGGCCCACGACTGGGAAACCACAACCTTGCCAGAAAGCCACCTTTGCCTCTCTTGAGACTTGCAGTAACCATGGCTCAAGCAAATGTGGACTGCTGTATTCCTGGCCTGTAGAAATAAAGGCAGCTTATAGGTACACCAGGGAACTGAGTTTATCCCAACACAGAATGAGTCAGAACACATTGCACAGAGCAAGAGATGGGTGTCAACAGAAAGCATGAAATGCACAGAACTGCAACAAAAATAATTAAGGAACTAGAACAAGAGTTAGAGCCAATGGGCTGGATCTGGCAATTCCATCTGCCCAATGAAGCCAAAAAGTTGGTGGGAATTTGGTAGCAGGAAAACTGGTGGCTGGGTCAGAAGTGTGTTGGCAACAATTCAACAGTTGGGGAAGTAGCAGCAGCTCACCTTTCCACATGAGCTGCACTAATTCCTGCCCCTCAAAAAGTTGCTGACCTCTGGGCTTGAAGCTGAAGACTGACCTATGCAGAAAGTAGAAAGAGCTGAATATGTATACTGGGCTACAGAATGATGGCCAAAGACGATAAAGTCTACAAGCATTTGATGTGCATAAAGAGCAAACAGAAGGAAGAAAATGTTTTCCAGCACAAAAGTGTATGAGTGAGCAGCAGTCTCCCAAAGGAAGTCCCATCACCTTAATCACTGGAAACTAGACTGGACAAAAGACTGGAAAATATCCAAAAGGGAATAACTCTTCCTCAGCAAAGAAAGGGCACTGAACAAGATGAATTCATAGGTCTTTTTCATCTCCATGAATCTATTTAAGGCACTTACTTCTCTGTGTAGCAGAAAATTCTAAATTCTTTTCCTATGCAGTCAGCCCATTTCATTCATACAGGGCCTATATGGCAGCCCTGGGGGTCATTTCCATTTGCAGATACCCTTGCATTGCACCATCACTGCACAGGGTACAGGTAAGCCTCATCTCATGCATAGAAACCATCTCTGCTTACAGGCATGAAGCAGCATAAGGGCTCTGGTTCCCCTGCCTCCTCACGCTAAGGCTAACGTCTATATCTGTGTTCCTCTACAGCATCTGCACTTTCAGGATGATGCTGAAGTTGTATCTGCAGATCAGCTCCACCAGGAAAGGAAAGAAGAATGGCCTGGTGGATAAAGCAGTGGGCTCCTAGTCTCAGCTTTGCCAATGGCCAGCAGGTGGTTTCAACTTTGTGCCTCTCTTTCCATATCAATATAAGGGAGAAACCATACCAACCTTTTTTGTACAGCACTTGAGACCTATGAATTCAAAGTAAGCGCTGGAGGTTATTAGTACTTATGTTTAAGATTCATTAATACTAATCACTTCAAGCTTAGGGATAACCCAGCCAATGAATGTACCTGCCAAATTGTGGCAGATACATTAAGTACATCTCACCACTTACGTCCAGAGAAAAGCTATGGGTTACCTTGCAAGCATGCAAACTATGCAAGGAAGCAGCAAGGTAAGCAGGTTGCATTAGCAGGAGCAAATGAGAGAAGGCTCTTGTACAGGAATGAGCTCATCCCTCTGGTTCTTATTAAGATATAGCTCTCATATCACATCTCTCATTGATAGCTCTCCAAGTACTTTATTGAGGTGGATAAGTTGTTTCCCCCTTTTAGGGAGAGAAACTAAGGCAGGAAAGATGAGATCACCCTGTGAGAAAGCCACTTCATTCTTGGTGCTGTTTTCTGACTGTTAGAAAACACTGCCTCTGTACAACTGTATTGGAGCGGAAATAAGAAGGCATTCCTGTCCCCCTACTCTATTTCTATGCCCCATTTATATGGTCCCACCTCTAAGGATATTTTAGGAATTAATATATCTGGAGTGCAACATATGAACATCGTGCTGGTAAAGCCATCTTTAAGATCATGGCTTCTCCCTTACCAGCTTGTGGCAGTTATTTAGTTGTGATGATCAATTATTGAACGGCCTTAATTCTTCAAGGAGGGCTGTCTGTTTATTACGGGTGCTTGGTGGGAGTGCCTGCATTAGCCAGCCTCACTGGTACAGCATATACCTCAGTCATTCTGAAGGAAGCCACTGCATTTTCAGGCCATTGTTTAGTTAACCATTAACAATTCATAAATTTCTGGATCCCTGCACAATGCGCAAGTCCTCCAAATGTTATTAGAAAATCCTATTTCTAGTCTGTTATGAAATGGATGTTTTGATGTGCTGCCAATTTTTCTGTGGAACTCTGGAAACAGAGCACTTGCTGCACTGTAGGCTGGAGACTCTGCAGCTGTTACATCAAGCTTTCTAAGCAACTCATGTTTATTGCGTGTGCATATGCGTGGATGCACACACGTGTGCGCACAGGGTGGAAAAGCGGAGTGACTCAATGCAAAAAACTGGACAAGTCATTTGTCTGGTGCCGGCAAATAATCAGTGCTTTTCAATACAAAGTGAAGGCAAACAAAGGAAAAATCCAATATGGTGTGCCGTTAGTATATTAGAGCGGTGAGGTGCACATTGATACAGATAGCTGGGGCTGTAGAGATAGCTCAGACGTGCTCATATATGGACACCTCCTAGGCGGATAGACTTTTTTGGCACTGACTAATCTTTCAGTTAAAGCACATAAATCCCCTTCAGGCCTCTCCTACTGTTTCTTGTGCGGCAGTGATAAAAGGAAGTAAACATCACATCATCAGGGATGTGCCAAGTGAAACAAAAGCGTCCTGGCAAAGCAGCATACTTGAAGGGGATGCAAACTTTACAGCAGTGATTCCCAAACTCTGACAGACTGTGCACCGACAATTTAAAATGATACAACCTTAAGTACCACCAGCAATTTTTTTCAGTTCAACCTTAAGCACCACCAGCAAATTTTTGTCATATAAAGTAATTATAAAAAATTTGTTAATGCGTACCACTGACAGGTTGTCTGGTGGTACGTGTACCACAGATCTGGAACTGCTGGAAAATCCAAACTTAATGCAGATCAATGCTAAATAGGTTTGCTGGGGGAGGGAGTTGTTGGTAAAATCTCTTAAGGTGAAGGAGCTGTTCTGAGTTTAGTGGAGCAGCACTGTGCAATGTTCTTAGCAACAAATATTGCAAATTATAGAAGAATTTGAGGAAAGGAGGGAATGGAATTTCCTCAGAAGAAAATGGATTCACTATTTAGAGCTAGAAATCCAGTCTGGAGGGAAGGGCGGGGAATATACTAGTTTCTCTGACAAACCACTTGTGCTGATCTCGCCGCCCTGCCGTGTATCAACACTTTCTAAATAAAACTCCTTCACTGAAAGATTCCCTAAAGAACAAAAGAAAATCTGTGCTGCAGGCTCAGGATCCAAACCTCCTCTGAGATGTTTATATTTGCTGTTCCAATTCAGATCCCTCTTCAGGTTTATAAACATGGCATTGATTCCTCATTCTGCTGATAGGCATTTAAAACCTGAAGGTAACCTCCTGAAAAAAAGGGAATCATTCAGTTAGGATTTTTTTAAAGTGTCAGGCAATTCATAATCTGTCAGCCATCCCTTATTAACGTGGGGCGAGGGGAGAGCTTTGAGGATTCCCAAAAGCTCATCGATCATGTTTAATTCTGCATTTTCAGTTGGAGTTTTCATTATTGCCAAGTCGATTGAAGGAAAACAAATGATCCCTTTTATATATAAAATGAATCAGCCCAGTCTGATTTCTGAGGCACGAGCCACATGCTCTTCTGCAGGGTGTTGTAAGGTAGGGGAGAAAGCTGGAAAAAACACACTTGCACTGAGTCATTTTCATTTTCACTGCCATATTTGTGATGAAGGTGCATATGCAATCAAAAAGCAGGCAGACAAGAAAGAACAGAGGCTGCACAGCTGGTGCAACTATGGACTTATTCTGAAGCCTAGTGAAGTTAAATAGGAGAAGCTCCCCCATTGACTGCAGTGGGCTTTGACTCGGACTCCGCGAGCATCTTAGCCCACTTAGAATCACTTGCAACAGCAGATGCCATACTGCCGTGTAAAACAAAGCTACCTCACCATTTTTAAAGCAGGGTCTCTTTCATGCTGTATGCAGTGAGTGGATGGAGGGTGCCTGGAGGACCATGCTTGCCGACAAACTTCCAGGCTTGCCGGCATGGTCACGAGCCAATTTCTATTGAAATTAGATCAATACTTTTCTTTTCTAACCCCCCTTCCTCCCCGCTTTCCCTTACTGGTTCCCAAGTGATTCATGAATCTGAAAACTAGCTCATGAATTCAGGAAGAAGAGGGGAGGTGGAGCTGGAATCTCTGCAGTCAGCAAACCTCGCCTCTGTTTCATGAATCCAGGCATGAGTTTACATAATGTTCCGCTAGAACCAGTATTTTAGGTTGCCTTTCAAAATGCTTAGCTATTCGAGGCTGGGGGTGGTGGGTTGTTTCGTTTTTCTAGGAGCCAGGTAGATTCACCTTATTGCACACTCATGCTCACACACGCCTGTGTGTTTGTGTTGCAGAAAATTCAGAGCCATACACTACTGAATTATCTTTCAGTGCAGTGCATCTGGGACACATCATAGTCACTCTCTGCACGTGCAGGGAGGTTAAAGCACACAGCCATTGAAGGCACTCAGGGTGAGTCAGAAGCCAGATCCGTGTTATACAGCAGTGGTCCTCAACCATTTTTGTACCAGGACCCATTTGTAAACATCAGGGCCGGTCCCAAACCAGTGCCCCTTACTCCCCACCCACTACTGTCTCCAAGCCCCAGCCCCTCAGTGTGTGGGGCAGGGAGAGTCCCAAGCAGCCCTTCATAGGCTGCAGCTCTGCCAGCTGGCAAGGGAAAAGCCTTGGTTTGCCCCGTTTTTCTCCTTTCGAGGAGAATCCATTTTTAAATTTGTTCGCAACTCTTTCATATATTTTTATGACCCACTTTTGGGTCACGACCCACGGGTTGAAAAACACTGTTATACAGCAATCACCTGCACACGTGTGCTTGTGACAAAGGCTGGAGCCACTCCGGATGGTGCAGAGACCTGTCTGTGTGCTTGCGCATGTGACGAGAATTGCTTAACTGGTTGTGGGCCCTTTAAATCTGTACCCGAGCCAAATCTGTTTCTCTGTGGAGTTTCATAAGGAAGCACATGATGAGGGCAGTTGGAAACCACATCTCTTCGAGTGCTGATTACAGCCAACTGAGGAAAATGAGATTTTTATCTTGCAGGAATTCAGTTATGGAAAAAAAAATAAAATAAAATCCAGCATGCCTGGCTTGATTCAGCAAAACGGGCTGCATGGAGGTGTTTCTAATGTGATAAAAAAAAAGGGTGCATGAAGGACTAAAATACTGGGGGGTTTTGTTTAAAAAAAACACAACAAAGTCACCCTGCTAGCAAATGAATGCAGCAGGGATGATGTCATTGGAACAGTTGGAGGAGAAGAGAGAAAAACAAGTCTGTGTGTGCTAATCCTGTTTGCTGCCCTAAAGGGAATGGAAGGCAGCCAAGACAAGGAGTTCTGGGAAACCATATAAGGGTGCCAAACCAGATCTGCCGCCAACATTAGGAACTGACATCTTTGTTCTTTGTAACTTGGACGGCTGCCAAAGGCCTCATTTCAGCTCTGCGGCATGATTACACTGGACATCTGCCAGCTGAGTTCTGTGAGCTCCTTTTCTTCTCTGTAAGCTTTTTGCCAAACATGCAGCAGTTGCTATGGCAGTGGAAAGTAAAGTAAAATAGTAAGACGAAGAATATATATATAGATCTACAGAAAATCAACAACAACAACGCCAAGGCACGCCTTCATCCAGATGTGTCACATGTGCAGGTACAAAAAGCAAGCAAACCTCCTAATCAAAGATTTTAGAGAGGCGGTGATAGCAACAAAAGCAGAAAGGTGACGTGAGGATAAAACAATAAGTGCGCACATACAAAATGGCCCAGCTGTGCAGAGAAGGGTCTGTAACATGTTTTCCTCCTCTGAGACTGTAGGATGCGTGAATCCAAATCAATAATACCAGGATTTTCACTGATTTTTTTTTTAATCTTTAAGATGAAACAGGGCTATATTTAAAAACCCTATTTAGCACAGGGGATGGACATAATGACGGAGGCTGAAGGCAGTTTGGTGGAAGGCAGGGCTCTGAGTCAGTTGAAGGTAGAGGCCAGACTCTTTCAAGTTACACTGTCTACAACTACTAAAAAAGCCTTCAGTATTCCCTTGTTTATTAAAAGCGTTTATTGAAATGGACATGGGCTTCCAGAGCCTGATGGGCAGATTTATGCACATAATCGAAGGGGCGTGGTGTAAACTTGCTTTCTCTTTTCCACCCAGCAACACGTGCAGCAGTTTCAGTTTGCAAAGTGGCTATCTGTGGAAAAGCTCAGTGCCCAGTGATTTAGAGTTCATGCTACTATTTAAAATCAGCTTCATTTTCCCTCCTATTCAAATGAGGCTGTGCATATCTCCTGGCAGTTGTCAAGAAAAAATCAAAGCTGGATCTCAGAGCAGTCATAGCTGGTGTGCCTCTGAAGTCAAGGTTATAGGGAAGCAGTGACAGGGCTGCCAGCTTTTTTTCTCACCCCCCAAAATCTGACATTTGACCTCCCCCAAGACCTCAGTGATTGCCTCTAGTGACCTCTCCTGCAATTCACTGTGCTAAGTATGGGATCCCCTTCTGCTTGGCCTGAGGATTAGTAATATTTACGTATCACTACATGCTAGCAACTGGCTATGGAACATGTAAAAGAAAAAGACCCATCAGGAACAAAGGAATTAGCAGAGCAAATCAAATCAGTGATCCAGCATCCCATCCAGTGGCCAATACTAGGTAGTTCAGAGGATAGTGCAAGAGACATTGCAGCAGGCCGGTGCAGAGCACCCAAACATCTACCTAATTCAGACAAATGCAGTACACCAGCAATCTGAACTGTCTCAGAAGAAGGAGCAAATCTGATTCATCACTTTGGCACCTGTGGAGGCCTCCCTGCTAACATAGTGAAAGCACTGCAGGTACTGAGAAAGGAGATAGAAAATGAATTACCCAGAAAACAAATAAAGGAAGGCAGGCTGCTAAGGCAGTTAGCTGGGAAGGACCAGACCTGAATCCTATCCCTGGCTAGGTTGTAGACTTCCAAGGGAAGCACAAGTCATTAAACTGCTTGATGCCTGTTACCCTTTGTAAAATGGGCGGTAAGTTTACTCCCGTCTCTCAGAGGTTTTTTGAGGTTTAAAGCAAAGATACTTGGCAAGTGGTGAGAGAGCCTCAGTTGAATGTACAAAGTACTAAAGTATTAAGCGAGTTTTAAGTCTTGCTGAAGTAGGAAGAGACAAAGCCGACTGAAGTGACAATGGAGTGTAAGACAGTTTTTTCTAAGACATACAAATATAACCTTCGCTGGGGTATTTAACATAAAGTATCCGATCCTGCAAGTGCTCTGCCTGTATAACTCCTGTTGAGTTTCATGGCAGTCCTGTGTGGCTAGGCTCAGTGGTAAAAACAGGTGAGTTTTTAAAATAGAAGAGCTGTATGTGCAACTAGCACCACCAATAGCACCTGGCATTTATCCAGCATATCTAGCCATTCCAAACTGCCCAGAAAAGTTGGGTCATTATTATCCTGATTTTATAGATGGGGAACTGAGGCACAGTGAAATTATTTAATTTATCCAAAGACACAGTAAGCATGTAGCTAAGCAAGTCTCCTGAGCCCTAATCTTAGGTCTGTGCCCACTAGACTACATAGTATAAGTTACTTGTACGAATCCACAAGCAGAATGCGGCTCAGAGTATAGATAAATGACAGTTCTGCACCCAGCGGCTGTGAATGGTTATACCCAAAGGGAAATATTTGCTAGTGTGCTTTGTAAATTGTAGCAAACAAGCAGCTTTGTTTTAAATAGCCGAATTTGGGTATTGTGGGGGGGGCGAATGTTGCTTAGGCCTAGTAAGTGTAAATTATGCAGTTGAGAGTGTTGTCTCAATGATGTATTCCCCACACATAAGCAGCCAGACAGGCAACAAGGGTGCCCTCCTCACAGCTGTTATAACTATGGTTGACTTCAGTGAGGGCAGGTTTGCGCCTACCATTTTGGTTATGTTGCTTGTCACTAAAAACAGTATGAATGCTCTTAAGCCCATATGCCTTGTGCCTTAAAATCAAATCCACGCAAGGAAGTCCTATGTGTCATCCTTCCATTTGTCCAGGGTTATGTTATCACAGCGAGGACATCACACTCTCAGTCCCTTGTTAATGCCAGAAGGGTACCAAAAGACAGAAGCATAATTTTAAGCCTTTCTGTCAAAAATATTATACTAAGGTGATCTTGATTCTAAGAAAACCAAGAGATGAGAAACCCACAATATACAAAGTGACCTTAGTTTGCACTATGCAGACAGCCGCTTCAAAAAAAAAAAAAGCATGCATTTCATTATCTCACTAGTTTAAGTGAAAGTGACATTTGCAAACATGCTGCTTTGCCTCTGCAAGCTTTGCTGTTGTCCCTGATCCTAGGGCTGATTATTTTCCCCCTCATTACCAAGCTCAGTTTAATTCCTTTACCCACCTGCATGGCAGAACTAATTACTTGCAGGCATTAGGCTGGCTGGCACTAAAAATCAATGTTCAGGCGGATTCCTGTTTGCACTCTGAGTCATCATGAGACTCCAGAGCTTTAAATGGGAAACAGAACACTTTGCTTTCGAGATAGACAAATGAAACTTTTACCAGTTCTCTAGCTTTGGAAACAAGCTCTGAATCATGCAGAGGGCTGGAAGCCAGAAGCAGCTCAGCTCTAATCCTGGCTTCACCACTCACTCACTGTGTGGCCTGCAGAAAAACTGTTCAGGGCAAATCCTGTGTCTTCCCGCCTCTCCTGGGCTAAGCCCCCAAAACAGCACAATTGCAGCTGTTTTGCAGAGTGAGATGTGGGGTGGGCCACAATGGGAACACACATCTACTCATTTCGTACATGCTTTCATTTAACTTTGAGTTCTAGTCAAATGGTGGCTCTTCATGGCAATGTGAGGAAGGTTGGGAGAGGGGCAGATTTGTGCTAGAGGGGTTCATAAATTTTATGGACCAACTAGAAAGTCTTCATAGTGGGTAGTTGCAGTGCAGCTCCATGGTCAGAGAGGCTTGTTTCCTCTATTCCTGATTCAGGTCCCTTGCATAAAACGGGGAGCAGGACAAAAAATAGGGGGAGGTGTTTGTCTGCTCCCTACTTTACTTTCTCTCCTTGTACAATGGGGATGATAATACTTCCTTACCTCACTGCGATGCTGAGAGGATTAACATGAAAAGTGCTAGATTTGTGCCTACTATTATTACTATGATTATGAAATGTTATTTTGTATCTTTGAATTTTATGAGATTCAGTAAAAATCTTTTGAACTAAGAAATGTAATTCCCTGCATCTGACTAATAAAATACTCAGGCTCCTTGGTAAGTGTAGTGCATTAATATTTATTTTAAGAAGCTTAGAAATCTTATTTAATACTGACAACAGGGCTATTCTTAGAGCATGCCGACTGTATGACGTTTCTTAATTTCAGACATGGTAACCCAGTAAACTCCATTACCATTCTAATAGTATATAAAAATTATCCCTTACTATAAATCATACCAAACACAAAAAAAGGATATATATGGAGGTCCAGTGTGATATTGGCATGGCTTGTATATCTCTTGGTTCACATTAAATGAGCCACTAAATTACAGTGTCCTTTTTTATAATACCATCCTCTAAAGCCAAGGTATTTTATGTCTTATGCAGGGCTGTTATAACAAGAGAAATTAACATGGCTGGTTTCATACAGCCTGATCTGCCATGCATGTTATAGGAGAGAGTGTTACAACAGGGGAGAATGAGCAATCTCCTTGTCCTTTCAAAAACCCATCATTTGGAACATACAGTTTGAGCAACGATTCACTGGTCCACTGATACTGGGCCAAGGATGAGGAGATTTGGCAATCTGCCTGCTAAGGAACAAGACAGGTCCTGACCTCCCCTTCAGGTCCTGTGCATAGAGGGCAGACATCAGATCTACCTGGTGCAGAGGACGTATACCATTTCTCAATCCTATCGCAGTCCTTTGTAGATTGTAAGGCCGAAAGGGACCTTGGAAGATCATAGGGTCCAGCCCCCTGCACCAAGCAGGAAAGATAACTGGGGTCAGGTGACCCCAGCAAGGTGACTGTCTAGCCTCCTCTTGAAGATTTCCAGGGTAGGTGGTCCTCACTGCCCTTCCTCAATCCTCCTACAGCCGTTCTACAGGCACACAATGCTCTTACCCACTGGCCTCCTCGTGAGGGACTTGTGCTGCTCTGGGAGAAGGGAGTACTTTCCGAACTGGACTTGGACCTCAGGGCACCCACAATAGAGAGAGGGCCAAATGACTTGCCTGCTCCATGTTGATAGTGGAGGAACCCTCAGAGGGCTTTGACATACCCCTGCCCAAATCCCCAGAGGATTTGTTTTCTCCTGGTATCTGAGGTCAGTAGAAGGGAAACCAAGAATTCTGAGAAAAGGACTTCAATGCTAACAAGTATGAGGTGTTCATTTTGTATCTTAACCCCATGCAACTTCCCCTTTCCATCGTGCTTTTTCATGTTATCAACACGGATTTTAAAATAAAAGTTTTCCCTCACTTTACATCTGCTACTCTGACTTGATCATACAATAAAACGAGTCAAACTCATCCCCAATGTGACTTCACTAAAATTATAACCCAGACTCTATTGATTATTCCAGGACTGTGCCCCAGTTAGGCAGGGGATTAATTTAATAGACATTATATAGACTCCCACTGGAGTCAACAGAGAGCTTTCTATGATCTTCAATAAGAACTAGATGACCTCCCAGAAGGACTGTACAGCAGTAGAGGAGCAAATTGATAGATACAGTGTATGAGTTGCAGTCATGAAACCTGAGTTCTGTCACACACTTGTGGCCTGGTTTAGTTTTCACTTTGCTTTGGTACCAGAGTTATTCTGTTAATAACTGGGGCTGAGTACAGACATTCAGAAAGCCTGAGGTGAAATCAAAGTTACACGGTTTTCTGTAAGCAGCCTAGCTTAGATTGGTAAACACATTTGCCCTTTGATAAGGGGGATGGAAATCTTAGACTGGGTTCCACCATTTCTAAACTAGGCTACTTGTGCTCAACGTCTGTGATGGGTATAGACAGTTTTTGATCATTTATACTGATAAAAGTATAATGTCTGTACCTGGCCTCAGATCCCCAAGGGTGTGCTCTAGGTCCTCTACTGTTCAATAACTTAATTAATGACTTAAAGGAAGGAACTGAGTGTGCACTTATTACCTTTGTGAATAACATCTTGGAAGTTTTTAAGAGCAGGTTCAACAAACATTTGTCTGGGATGGTCAACCTACGCCAAGGGTGCAGCAAGTAGTATGGGCAGCCTCTGTGTGTGGCACGTGGTAGACCAAGGAGTGGACAGGCAACATAGCAGCAAATAGGGCAGGGAGCAGAAAGCAGAGCAGTGGATCAGGTAGGGGAAGGAGATGGGAGTAGCTGGGGAAGGTATGGGGCTAATTTGTGGCACACCTACCAAAAAGGTTAGTCCCGGTTTAGACGAGAGTGGTCTTGCCTTGAGCAAGAAATAGGAGTAGACAACATCTCATGGTCCCTTCTGGCTCAGTTTTTCTATGATTCTAATGTCAGCAGAGCCACTTTGATTGACACCAGTGTAACTACAGTCAGAAACGGGACCTAGTTGCACATCCCTGGACAATTCCTTAATGTCTCTGTGCCTCTCGTTTCTTATCTACAAGAATGAGGGGGATACTTTCCTCAAAGAAACCATGTAAGGATTACTATTTGTTTGTTTCCAAAGCACTTTGAGCTCCTTTAATAGGAGGCCCTGGAGACATTCAGAGGAGTACTATTTGTGCTCCAAAACTCAGCTGTGGTGTTTGCATCTGGGACCCTGCTTAAGATTCAATTCTAATTCTGGTACCTGGCCGAGTGAAAGAAAAATTACCAGTCACAGACATTGCACATGCCTAAAGGGACATTTTAAGTAATTTGGGTCAAAAATGTAGGCTGTTTTATTTTTAAAAAGGGGGAGGAGGGAAAATTGGCAGGTGGGTTTCCAAATGTCGTCTTGATAAATACATTTTCAGTACTTTTCCCCCCAAATTTCAGTACAATACAGTTTGTTTTGGTTTGAATTACAGCATTTCCCTGCAGCGTTTGCTCATCTCATCTGAGGTTTGTGGGATTCCAGGCTGGCTTCCACAAATGCAAAGATCTAGGGCCTGGCAGGGAGCATTTGACAGCTGGGGTGGAGGGTGAACATATCCTCAGCTCCCTGCTGACAAAATGGTCAGCTCTCTCCTCCTGTTCTGGAGGTGTGTTGCTTGGAGGGAGATCCTCTGGAACACTGGCTGCTGACTCATGTCTATGGCAGGCATAGCATAGGAATTTGCATCCTGTCAGGGTAGGCTGCATTGCTGTTGGAGCATGTGGAGTAACAACCATCAAAGGCACTTTCTGAAATTGTGTCAGGACTCATGTTTGCATTGGGTGAACGGGAGAGAGTGACTAAAAACAGGCTCTGTCAGAGGCCAGGTGAATGAGTGAAACTGGCAGCATAACTGGTGAAAAGTGAACACAGTAATATGAACACAGTTCATTTTCTACACTCAGAGGAACAGGGACACTTGAAGGAAGTCCTTTCACAATGTTTTTGCTATGAAGGAGGGTATCTCTTTAAATGTTCTGGAAGGATATGGATCTGTTGCCTTTGAGGATATCTAGTAAAACAAACTCTGCCATGAATAATCAATGAAAATGAAAGGTTGCTATTACCTGCCATGTTTCAAAATGGTGTGAGATGATATTAGACTGAAGGCAAGCTCCTGGAAACGAAATAAAACTCCTTCAGTTCAACCCTTGTCATCACACCCTCCCACCCTTAATAGTATCCTTAAGCAAATTACAGTTGTGCAAGCTGTGAAATACCCAGCCTGAGTACTGAACAGAATAAGCAGCTAAAACCGTGCTTCCCAGCTTCCAAACGTATCCAGCTCACCGTGACCTTCAGAGTATAAATCTGCTGAAGTCTAGCGTATAGATCCCAGTGTCAAGTAGGTAAAAAGAATCAAAATGAGTCACAAAGCTTGAGCTGCTTCCCACCATTACTGCTGAGCAAAGGCCTGTGTATGGAACAGGCAGTGCTCCTGCAAAATCTAACCCAGTGTCTTTTCCTTAGTCCACCTCTTCCAAAGAAAGCACACAGCATATAGCATTTGGGAAGCCACTCTGCTAAATATTATTCCACAGGCCTGAGCTTCTCTTGGCTATCTCCACCCAGAGAACTGCTTTTTTTTTACGTATCCAGTGTTGACCTAATGTTCTGGGAAGCTGGCAAAGAGAAGTGAAAGATCAGCAAAATGATAACAGAAAGCATGATGAAGGCCTCAAAGGAGGTGAAGCAGACTGCCAGTGAAAGACAGTATGGTCTGAAGGAAGAGGGTCAGATGCATTTTTTTTTCCAATTCATTCAGCAGATTAGAACCTTATTGGAAGTCCTTTAGAATTACTGACACCATTACACTGAAACAATTTAACAGACTGCAATTGGTATAGGTCTGTTTGGCTGCAAAGCATGCTATGCACATACCCATGCCTGCACGCACACACATACACGTGGTGGCTGGGAGAGTGCTGGGACCCTTGCCGGGAACCCAGAACGTTAGGTGGGTACTTTGATGCATGGAGTGGAATTAGGCACGGATGCGTATTGGTAACAAATAGATTGTTTACTTACGCCACTGATGTGTGTAGCGTAGAAAGAAGCTTTGGTTGCAGTTACAAATGTAGCGAGAGAAACGTAGCAAAAGCTCTTGAAGCGAGACGAGATGTTCCGTAAACAGCTTACCGAGTGCACAAGGGAGGGGGTACGTCAGGGAAGTCAGTGACGGGGAGTCATTGGTGGGTGATCAGTCCGCCAAGTTTACTCCAAGGTGTGTCCAGAGTTCTCCAACGTGGGCCGAAATTGCTTTTACTTTTATATGGTTAACAAGCCAATTGCTAGTTGCCAAGTGGGAATAATTTGTAACCGGCCAATGGGTGGCGCTTGTTTGAACGATGCGGCCGTTGAACTTGGTGGGCTTTTCAACTGTACCAGGACTTTTACTGTGCCAACCATGAGGGCTTGGGGATTTTCTACTGTGGCAGGAAATTTCACTACCATAGGCATTCACTTAATGGGTTATGACATGCCCCCTTGCCGATGGCACAGTTGGAATTAGAGCATATGTAAGTCATTTAAGTCGTTGTCATCTTGCTCGGGGGGGCATTCCAAGTTAGAAAATTATCGCTTCTGGACCATTCTGCTCCCTCCGGTTCTATTCCCCACAGTACCATTGTACATGGTATATTATGGGGGGTAAGTTAAAGTCGTCAAGGATTTTTGTCATCTCTGTTCCATCGGTAAGCAAGGACCCATTACGTTGCCTTTTTGACGGGTTGAAATGGCTAAAATCTAAATTTTTTGGCTAGGAGTACTGGTAGCTTACAGCAAATGTATTGGAGTGTTCAATTACTGTTATTTCGCGGATCAAGTAGTTTGTTCTTGCCCTAAACCACACACTTACATCAAAGGGATAAACATAGGGGGTAAGTATGGGGTCAGTAACAGAGGGGTAGGCGTAAACATTCCATGAGACCTTCCCCAGCCGAGCTGTTGCTTATGGCCTCGGCCCAAAATGTTAGAAGGTTTAAAACGGTGTTAGTTTTCACGGAAGTTATCGAATTCGTTATATCTGCTGCGGTAGGCGGTAGGATCAAGGCAGCTATGAAGAGTTGAACTGCAAGAATCGAGAGGGTGTTCATGGTGGTGGCACTGTAGGTCGATGCATTGTCCTCTTTGGCTGTGCTTCATTCTTTATTCAGCTGTCTGTCGCTGCTTGGATGTCACCTGGCTTTAGACCCATGGGGAAGAAAATAAGAGCAAGAGCAGTAAGTGGGTTTACAACAACGGCTCTGATTGGAGATTAGAACGACGAGTTAGCTAGTTGTGGTGAGCTAAGGTTGGTGATTGTTCTTTGTTTTTGTTGAGGTATACGGAATAGGTGTTAGGGTATAATTTTGGGCTTCAGATGATCCCTTTACCCAGATGTACTCATGGGTGCCGTTGATGTGGGTGCAGGATGGTAATCCAAACTAGCTCTCCTGGTGTGAATTTCGGCTGCCATGGGGTCGGATTTCTTAGTATGGCGTCATTCCAAAGGGTCTTGTTGGTCAGTCTCTGGAACGATGATTGGGAGGGCTTGTAACACTTGTTCTTTTAGCTTTTCTTTGTTCTTTGTTCTTTTAGCTCTAGGGGTTTGATTCCAGGAATTTCCAGGAGGTTGATGCCCCCTAGCACTGCCTCTAGAGCATGCCGGTGGCCTTGGATTGCAAACTTGACTTTTGTTGTGACTGCAACAGCATTGAGTCCTTGTACCTTAATTGCTTTTGTGGTTGTCTAGTGGGCGTCATCGGAGTGATTACATTGACTTGGGCTCCGGTGTCGAGGAGGAAGAGCACTTGTCGTTGGTTACTTGGGCCGACTGTTGCTGCTGCCCATCGCATTGTGATGTGGCTTTCTACTTCTTCTCGGGGCCTAAATAGGACCCGCTTGCTGCTCGTCACACACCCGAACGCCCCGGGGTGAAGATGTACCTCCCACTCCCTCAAAACTCCCTCTTCCCCTTTCAGTGAAAGGTAGCTGCTGATGAGCCTTTCACCCACTCTGCCCGCCTGGTGATAGGCAATGTGTGCCCATAGTTCATCAGTGTTCATCACGCAGCGCCCCCCACTGCGCCAGGGGCAGTTCTTAACTAGTTCCAATTCCATCGCATCTTCCCCAGATCCTGTTCGTGATGCCATGTGGTGGCTGGGCGGGTGCTGGGGCCCTTGCCGGGAACCCAGAACATTAGGTGGGTACTTCAACGCGTGGAGTGGAATTAGGCACGGATGCATATTGGTAACAAATAGATTGTTTATTTATGCCATTGATGTGTGTAGCATAGGAAGAAGCTGGCTTTGGTTGCAGTTACAAACGAGTTACAAATGTAGCGAGAGAAACATAGCAAGAGCTCTTGAAGCTAGACGAGACATTCCGTAAACAGCTTACCGAGTGCACAAGGGAGGGGGTACGTCGGGGAAGTCGGTGACAGGGAGTCGTTGGTGGGTGATCAGTCCACCAAGTTTACTCCAGGGTGCGTCTGGAGTGCTCCAACGTGGGTGGAAATTGCTTTTACTTTTATATGGTTAGCAAGCCAATTGCTAGTTGCCAAGTGGGAATAATTTGTAACCGGCCAATGGGTGGCACTCATTTGAACGATGAGGCCATTGGACTTGGCAGGCTTTTCCACTGCACCAGGACTTTTACCGTGCCAATCATGAGGGCTTGGGGATTTTCCACTGTGGTAGAAAATTTCACTGTGGCGGGAAATTCCACTGCTCCATAGGCATTCAGTTAATGGGTTCTGACAACACACACACACACACACACACACACACAAAAGCCAACCCACTGAAGCTGAGAATTAATTATAAGACTGTTGTCAGACATCATGCCTTATGTACATATTCACCGAGTAAGACCCAATAGGGAACAAAGATGAGATGGTTCCTGACTTCTGAAGAAATTCTGATATGGTGCTCTTACCATCAGAGTTATTAATTTTGAGTGCTTGTCTAAAATTGCTCCTGCACAATAGACGCAGCAAGACACACATGAGGTAGCAATCATCTTATTAGTGGAACACTGTCTTCAGCCTCCCCTGAAGGAGAGGAGGGACATCAACTACAGAATTCAGATCAAGATCTCAAGTTCTGAAGGGTGTCGGAGCCAAGTTTTTGGTTAGCCCACGACAGAGGATGATAGCCAGAAAAACCAAGGACATTTTGATCTGGGGATTTGGCACATTTTTATCATTCTCCAAACACTTTTAATGGGGAAGGAATGGTACTGTGTGATTTATCTTGAGAAGTCAGTAATACACAATGTATTCTAGTCATAGTTAATATTAATTCTTACTCAAATTTTTGCCTTTCCTCCTTAAAGAACCACACCAAAAAATGAGATGTTAGCTTCAAAATTGATAAGGAGGCCTGTTCCCAAAACAGATTTTGGTGAACTTTGAAAGAAATCAGATATGAAATTTTTAAAATAGCAGTGTTCAACAGGGCCCAGGAAGTTTAAATAATTATTTTTTTCTACTTTCAGCCAAAAAGATAGACAAGAAGAGTCTAAAATAGTTTTAATTTTACTTGTCAAGAGATAATATGCATGGCAGCAAAAATTAGTCAATTTAAAATTGTTATCATTTAAAGTTAATTAAATAACAGATCTAAAAAAATGCTGTGGTATTTCTCCTGCTCCACAGGCTGACCACTCCACAGTGGCTGCCTGTGGGCACATAAAAATGTCAACCCCTTAGACCCAAAGCCTCCAAAAAAACCAACAGGCAGGAAGTCACCCTCCTCTGACCCAATGGCTCAGACATGATTAAGACTGTCTTACATTCAAAAACTTGTCTAACTCTATCCCAGCTCTGCATTCAGTCCAACAAAAGTTATCATGCTAAGAAATCCTTGCTCCTGGCATAACTCATGGACCATTACAGCTACAATATCACTCTAACATTGAAGTGTTGAAGGCACTTAATGGAATCTATACTTTTGACTTGGATAACTAGGCTGACCCTATATAATGATGGGAGAAGTGTAGGTGCTAAGAATTGGATCCACAAAAAGGCTGAGCTGGAGCTGCCCCAAGGTAGACAGTAGAAAAAATGAGGGAAGGCAAGTGTTTTAAGCACTAGTCACTGTGAGGGTCTTAGGTGCTTTATCTGAGCTGCTGGGAAGTCCTTGTCTCCAACCAAGATTCATTAACTGTAGACTTTCTCCTTCCTCATGAAAGACAGCTGCAGAAAGAGGGATGGGAGAGACCAGGATTCAGTTTCTTCTTCTGCCTGCATTTCCCACATCCCACAGTGAATGCTGTAATTACTTTGGTGCATGAGGTACTCTTGGATGGGATGGGGCAAACTGTTTCTCTCAGTTCCTCCTGTTGAACTGTTCCTCTCAGCCTAGAATAATTCCATATTTTTGGGAGAGAGATTCCATCTATTTCCACAATTCCATATATTTTCTAGTGAGAGAGAAAATGCAAATCTTTAACCTGGTGCTGAAGACAATCAGCTGGCAAGGGAGAGACCTGAATTCTTGCTCCTGTTCCCAGGATGTTTCAGCATTTTATACTGAATAGTCATTGGGAAAAGGACTGGAATGTAGGTCTGCCCCTCCCCTAGCCAAGGGGGTAGAGAGTAATGCACTTGGCATGCTCTCCCTCTCTCTCCTCACTGGCACAAGGAGTATTTAATTATTCCATGCAAAGTGGAACAGCTTCACCTTGAAGCATAGAGACAGCCCCACCCGGTTGCTCAGTGATGAGAATATTCACCCAGGAGGTGAAGTTCACATCTTTTTAAGGAGAGGAAGTTTTCCAAAACCCAGGTAAATGCATCTCCTCTTCCTCTTCCTCCACATCTATTTCAAATAATGACCACTCCAGAAGGTGTGTTCTGAGAATGCTTGCCAGACTGGGCCTTGCAGGAAGCAATGGCATGGGAGCACCTTGTTTATAGATTCCTAAAGGGCTTAGGGGAGAGATACATGTTCAGCTATTCATTATGGCAAGACGGAGGCAGTGCTGAGTGTGTGCAGAAGCAGAATTTTAGACACCCTTCCCTCCATTAGGTTTCAGTAATTTTTATTAGAGAAAACATATGCAAGTCAAAACTTTAGATGTCTCGAAGGTGCAAGGACCACTGAGTAGGGATTCTGAAGATCTAAATATTGGACTTAGATACTTGCAGTGGCAATGAGATGGGACTGATGTGCTTAAATCCTTCTGGGTGTATCTACACAAGATGTTTACTGCAAAGCTGACTAATTAGCTCCACAATAAAATCTCAGCCTCAGTGTCTACATGTGTACTCCTGTTAGGGCTCAGTAAACTAATAAACATTGTCATAGTTTAATACTTGTAAACACAAGTATTATTCTATGGAGACATTTTTTAGTGTGCTGCAATATACATGTAGATGCTGATAGGGCTGGCTGGGGCATAAGGGTGTTTCAGCGCGAGGGGCTCCCTGCCAGCTGGCCCCACACTGAAGCACCCTTGTTCCCTAGCCATCCCCTCCACAGCACATTAAGCTGGGTCAAACCCACCCCTGGCTCGCAGGCTGGTCTCCCAGATCCCCTGCCAGCTGGGGCTCCTCTGACCCAGCTCAACCTGCTGCAGTCCTGAGTGCACATGTAAACATAATGCTAAGGAGCAATAAAGTCTAGTGCGAACTGCACCGGAGTTTATTCAATTGCACTAATAGCACATGTAAATGTGCCCTCTATGAATCTAAACCAACATCTCTAGTAATGGAGCAAGTGAACATCTCCCCTGCCCTACAAGACTGCCAACATTCCCTGTGGATGATCAAAAGTCAACTTCTTGGTCATTGGTGTTATGAATGAAACACTGAACAGGAGGACAAAGTAAAATCTGCTGCAAGTCTTCTCCATAGGTTTAGCTGCCCAGCAAACCAGCAGAGTAATTCAAGATGTATCTGTGTAGTACAGTGCAATGCCAAGTAAAGATAGCCCCACTGGCTCTGACTTGATCTAGTTCTGGAACCAAAAGCAGTAGACCTGTATCAATGCAGTGCTCCACCCAAGCTAATTATAGGACTAAAGCAACTCTACCAGTTACAAGGTTCAAGCTAGTATCTCTGCATGGAGATTGCTCAGGGTATCTTTATACTAGACTCAGGGGGTGGATATACATGTGCATTAATGCACTTTTACTAATGCACATTAAATTTAGTACTTCCAATATAAGGCACTAAATAAATGAGCATTAGGCTGTGCTAATAAGCAGTAATGGAAGAACATGCTTCTTAGGTGATGCTTAATGCTTAGTATCTTATTCTACTGCGCATTAGCTTATTACCACAGTTTTTGACACTGCTTTAACGTACAGTAGAATAGGCTACTGTGCATTAAGCACACGTGTAGACGTGCCCAGGGTATAGCAAGCTCAGGGTGTCTCTACACCATACTCTGCTACAGGTTACCCACAGTCTCCATACTGATGCCTGCTTTCTCCTTTTTTGGTTCCTCCAGTTGGTGGCTGACACTGCTGACAAGTGTTGTGGGGGAAGGCTGACTTCATAGATTCCTCTCTGGTCCCATGTTGAATTTTTTCTGCGTCTTCATGTTAAACTTTCAAAGAAAAAAAGGTACAAAATTCATTTCAGAGAAGGAAGAAGCCTTAGGACTTGAGATTCATAAGAAAAACACATCCTTACAACTGTGCATGGTGCTTCCTCCTAAAACTAGGCATCCCAGGACAAGCTGTTACCTGCTTCAGTGGATGAGATGCAGAGACCCAGAAAGATACTCTGGGTATTTTCAGAAGAGGAAGCCTACTGTGTTTTTGTGATTCTGTTGCCATGGGAATATTCATGACTTACAGATGAGTTTGGGAGAAATGGAAGCTAAGCACAGTAATATAGAAAAATGCTAGGATGAGATATGTTGCCTCAGCTTCAGCCACAAAACAGGCAGCCTTGCAAATGGAAAAATTTATTGTGTTGCTTCTGGATGTGCATTTCTAGGACCTGTGTCTTCTAGGTCCTCAGTGTCATGTGACACCATCTTCTCACCTGGGCCAGCTTCAATGGGTGACTAATATTCACCACTGCACACTGTGAGTTGCTGTTTGGGAGTTTTCCTGAATCCAGGAAAAATTGCAATATACACATATATATGTATGTATATTAGTCATTGCAATAACCTGCTTGATGTTGAAAGATGATTTGGGTAAGTGGATTTCATGGCTTAACTTTGATTCCCCCCATGCTGGAAGATTAATGATAAGGGTGAGCTTTATTTTAAACATCCCTGTACTTCTTTCCCTTCTCCTGCCCTGAAAAAGCCTGCTAGACCTGGCTTCAGTGAGCCTTCTTTTTTTTTGTCTATTTTGTCCTTGAAAAACATTTTGCCCGTATATAATTCACAAGTATTCTGCACAGGTACTGATATCAGTAAGTGTCCCAGGTATCCAGTGAGTCTCAGATGTCCCCTATTGGGAGGTAAACATAAAGACTGGGCTATCTTCTAGAACTGTGTTCATTGACACTGTACTCCTGACCCTTCCGAAGATCCCACCTGAACTAAAGCAGAATCACTATTAGCCCTTCACAGTATAGAGTTTGGAACACATGTTACAGCAGTTCTGGGAAAGCTCCACCCTATTCTGCCTCATAGTAAAGTGTTCATAAATCCATAGCCTAAATTAAAGCTGATGTCTGGCAGCATGAAACAGCAGTGGATGCTGAAGCAGCTCTCTTCTAGCCCAGGAAAAGGAAGATGCAAGATGACATAAAGCCAACTTTTCCCCTTACTGTTAATGGGGCCAACCTCCTCTCTCTTGCAAGGATGAATAGACTCAATGAGCCAGATTATAATCCACCTGCTAGGTATCTAGACTGAAAATTCATTCATGCATATGCTTTTGTAACACATTGCCATTTTACCCCGAACACAGAGTCAAATGAAAAGAAAAAGAAAGCCAGCAAAGAGGAAGAGGGCCCACCTGCCTTTTGTATTAGCAGTTTTTCAGGGACTGAAGAAGGGTGGAATAGATTTAAGCTTGGGGCACTTATACATGTGCCAGATGCCTGCTCTGACACGTGCTAATTAACATGCTCCAACAGCCTTGGTCTCTCATGTATTTAATGTCCCCACACTTCAAAATGGTGGTGGGGGTGCTTTAACTAAAGCTCCACAAATGAGCTTTAGTTAAAGCACTCCCACCACTATTTTGAAGTGCAGGATGCTGAATACAAGTGACACTGTGGAAGGTTTAATTAGAGTTGCTCCCAAGAGCTACTCAAATTAAAGCACCTCCTCAGACATGCGTAAAGACACCGCTGGTATCTAAGTGTACTTAGGTGGAATAGAATCTGTTCTCAAGGATTTATATCTGAAAGTCTGTCTAATTTGGAGCAGAGGTTTTGTTTCTGCTCCGTGTTTGTATAGTGCCTAGTACCAAGTAGTTCTGATCTATGGTGAGGGCTCTTAGGTTATGCAGGACTTCAAATAATAAATAATAATAATTTGCTTTTTCAAAGGAGCTTCTGCCTATGAGTTATAACTATATAACCATGCTGCCTCCAAAGGTCCACATTAGTCCTCCTTCCTACAAGGAGAAGGAGACTCAAGTCTCTCAGGGAATCATTTTATTATAATTGTAATGATAATGACTTTTATGGAGTGCCTTTGATCCAAGACTGTCAAAGCACTTCACACACCAATTGAGAAATTATTTGCACTATCCAATTTACCCATCACTGGAAAGGGGCTGCAAGGTGCCAGCCCTTGAGTAATGTTCAGCAACTCTGCACATGAGTTTACCCACATAAAACAGTAAAGGAACTCTAAGAAGGTGGAATGTATAATCTCCTTACAGAAAAGCTAGTCAGAAAACTGAAGCGAATTGTGAATACTGGGCTTTACTGTTCACTGTGGAAACTGCCATAAGCTCTTTAATAACCACAGGTGTTCAGGACTTGGACTGTTAGTCTCACTGGAATAATAGCATCTCCAGCAACCCAAGAGTCCCAGTACCTGTCTGGGGGAATGGCAAACTAGTGAATCACATGAGAAGGTGCCAAATTCTGAACCACCAGCCACACTTTATATTCTGCATGGTTTGCAGCACAATCCTAGTAAAGCCATGAAGATGGCAGGCTTGCTTACCAGTTAAGGAAGTCCTCTGCCTTCCTTCTGTGTGAAATGCGAACAAAAGACAGGGAAGATGGAAATGGCATTCTAAACAAAGCTAACAACTATATCATAACTATACTATCAGATAACAACTGGGACACCTACCCTGGAGCTCTTCAAAGGGAGACTGGACATATACCTTGCTGGGGTTATTAGACCCCAGCAGTCTTTCCTGCCCAGAGCAGTGAGGCTGGACCTGATGAGCTCACAAGGTCCCTTCCAGCCTCCTGTGAAACCTGTGAAACAGAAAAGAAAAGGCACAGGGACTTTGAAAGCCCCCCCAAAATATTGTAGCCAAGGGACCCACAATTAAATTTTCCTTATTTCTTTCTTGATTTAATACTAACATAGCAGAACTCCTAAAGCTTTATGGTTAACATTGGATTCTGCGGAGGCAGAAATGTTAGTGAATGTGGGGAGGAAAAATGGTTAATATTGCTTGTGATGACTGAGTTCAGAATTTTCATTTAAGCTTCCTGGAAAAGAATTGCTTCATATTTCCCTCAAATTAATCCTTGGCCATAATTGACAAATTAGTACAGACAGGATTCAGGGAGAGGAAATTAAATATGAAAACTTGAGAAAATGAGAAAGAGTTGGTTCTCTTCAGAAAATCAACCCTATGTTTTCAGTAAGTCACAAAGGATAGCCCAAAGGCTCAACACCCTTCCTACCTAATCTCATCATAACTAAAGCTGCCATATTGATACTTTGATTGGTTTTTCTAAAGTACAAATCAGCCTAATCAGTTCCATTCTTAGGAAATAAGCAACATGAAAGGGTTCTGCAGATGGGGCCATTATAGGGCATGTCTACACATGCAGTTAATGCAACTGAATAAACTCCGGCGCAATTTGAGTAAGAGTAAACTAATTTGGATGTCACTGTCTACATGTGTTTTTAAATGCAGTAATTTACTCAACTGTTGGACAGTACTTGTGTCTGACAGGGCTACCTGATGGTGCAGTAAATTAGTCTACACTGGCTTAATTGCCATGCACATGTAGATGGTGACACTTTACTATGCAGCAAATTAGTCAACTGTGCAGTAAAGCGCACAGAGAACAATCTGAGCTCCCTTCCCCATCTTTTTGTATCAACCAATTACCCTCACTTCATTCCTACCTTTCCTTAAAACCAGGGCCCTGCGTAACCCCCTCCATGTTCTCTGGTAGATTTTATTGCAAAAGCAGGCAGTCCAAAATCTAAGCTTTCCTGGTGGGCTGTGGAAGGGAGATGGCATTCAGTTTCCAATGCTTCCAGCTGTGAAGAAACCTTCCAAATACAAACCAAGTGTGACATCATGCAGTGCATCCACTTATGGTCATGCACCATTTTTCCTTAAATGCTGCCGTCATTTGGTGCAGAAAAAAAAAAACCACTGGCAGCCATGCCTCAAAGCAGTGCAAGCAAACCCCAAGCAAACTCCAAGCAAACTGGTTTCTAACATTGGTAGTGGCTTTGCTTACCAACACTAGGGGCTTGCACCAGGAAAGCTCTGCTTATAAGCTTGCAATGCAGCAAATCTCCATTTTAAATAAGATCTCAACAGAAGCCAGAAATAATAGTTCTATGGATGGTATTAACTGCCTCATTCATCCTAACATGGTGCTAACTTTGAAATGATGCAAATATCATTAACAGCAACCTTGACTGTTTCCTGGGAACATTTCAATACCCGACTAGTGTGATTATAGCACAGATCCAATACTACTTCCCTCACCAAACAAAGGTCTAAGAGCCTTTACTGACCTCATCCCAGCTGCCACCTAATTATACCTATAACAAGATTTTCAATACTTTATAAATTCAATCCTATTATGGATTTTCAATATGAAATTCTACCATACATTACAAATTTACGGGCAGTATAAAATAAACTCATTTCATAGACGTTAGGGCTGAAAGGGACCTTGAAGATCATCAAGCCCAGCCCCCTGCTCCAGGGGCAGGAAGTCACCTAGGGCCAAAGGATCCCAGCAAGATAAGCATCCAAATATTTCTTGAATGAGTCCAGAGTAAGTGCCTGTACCACTTCTGGAGGGAGTCTATTCCAGGCCTTGGGGGCTTGGATAGTAAAGACATTTTTCCTTATGTCCAGCCTAAAATGGTCTTGGAGGAGTTTATGATCATTAGTCCTTGTTATCTCTTGGGGCACTCTGGTGAACAGACGTTCTCCCAGATCCTGATGCACACCCCTTATGTACATATAGGCAGCCACCAAGTCCCCTCACTGAGCCTGCGCTTCTCCAGGCTGAAGAGTCCCATACCTCTCAGCCTTTCATCATAAGGCCTGTTCTCCTGCCCTTTGATCATTCTCATGGCTCTCCTCTGGACTCTCTCAAGCTTCTCGACATCCTTCTTGAATTGTGGAGCCCAGAATTGGATGCAGTACTGCAGCTGCGGTCTCACCAAAGCTGAGTACAGCGGAAGGATGACATCCTGAGATTTACTTGAGAAGCATCTATAGATGCAAGCCAGAGTTTTGTTTGCTTTACCAGCTGCGATATGGCATTGGTGGCTCATGTTCATCTTGTGGTCAATCATGACCCCCAAGTCTCTTTCAGCAGTGGTGCTAGCAAGTGTAGCACTGTCGAGCCCATAAGCATGCTGCAGGTTTCTTTCCCTGAGGTGGAGTACCTTGCATTTATCAGTATTGAACGTCATCAGGTTTATATCATCAGGTTTATATCCACCCACTTACTAAGTTTATCCAAGTCAGTCTGGACCACTAGCCTGTCCTCAGGTGTGGACACTATGCTCCAAAGTTTAGTGTCATCAGTTGCCAGTGCACTTAGCCAGTGCACTTCTGACACCAATGTCCACATTGTTGATAAAGATGTTAAAGAGACCTGGTCCAAGGACAGAGCCTTGGGGGACACCACTGGTCATAGAGCACCTTCATGATTCGCTACTATCGACTGCTACTCTCTGGATCTGACCTCAGAGCCAATTTCCCAACCATCGGATTGTGGTGTAGCCAAGGCCACAGTTGGCCAGTTTTTCCATGAGGAGATCATGGGACACCAGATCAAAGGCTTTTATAAAGTCCAGATTTATGATGTCAATCTCTTTTCCCTTGTTCAGGTGATATGTCACCTGGTCATAGAAGGAGATGAGATTGGTCAGGCAAGACCTACCTGCAACAAACACATGCTGGCTGTCCCTCAGGATGTTGTCCTCAACCAGCTTATCAAGAAGGGTCTCTTTGATAATTTTCTCCCGGATTGAGGTAAAGCTGATTGGCCTGTAATTCCCAGGATCTACTTTCTGCCCTTTCTTGAAGATGGGTAACTCATTGGCCTTCTTCCAGTCTTCAGGTACTTCACCTGAGCACCATGAATTTTCAAATATTTTTGCCAGTGGTTGGGCTATGACACCTGCCAGTTTCTTGAGTAGTCTTGGGTGTAATCTGTCAGAGCCAGCTGACTTGAAGTTGTCCAGCCTCTCAAGATGTTCCTTTAGAAAGTCTACACCAATGCTGGGTATAAATATGCCCTCACCCTGGCCATCCCGCATCATGCTAGGCAGGGCGGTTCCTTTGGCCAGATGAAAGACTGATGCTAAATCCCCATTAAGCAGATTGGCTTTTTCCTGGGTGTTGGTTAGCAGCTGTCCCATTTGGTCAAGCAGGGGTCCAATGTTACCTTTGCTTTTTTCTGACTCCCTACATATCTAAATAAGGACTTTTTATTATACTTGATATGAGAAGCCAGCTGGAGTTTGGTTGCAGCCTTGGCTTTCCTGCTCCGCTCCCTGCAGGCACGGACCAGTGCTGAATACTCCTCCTTGGTGGTGATTCCATCCTTCCATCCTTTATAAGTCTCTCTTTTTAGATGTAGGAGGTCCTCAAGTTCCCTGCTAAGCCAAGGGGGTTGCTGTACCTTTTTGCTACCTTTCCTCCAAGATGGGATGGATAACCCTTGTGCTGTCAGGATCACTCCCTTGAGGAACAACCACTCCTTGTGGACTCCTCTTCCTGTCTAGATTAACAGGTACCAAGGAGGTGACTAGATAGCACATTTAACTCTTCAGTTCAACAGAAGAAGCTCTCTTTTCATTTGAAGCAGCTGCATCACAAAGTTCCTCATTGGAGCACAGCAGAATTGCATAGTGTCATGTTTCAAAGTCAAAAGGGATCACTATAAACTTCTGGACTGACTGTTTGCATTATGATAGCCACAAGATCTCATGCAGTGACTGCAGCAGCAGGCCAATCACTTCTCATTAAGCTAAAGCACCTCTAGCATCTACAGTACATCTAAAGCCTTCCAGTCTTAATCTAAAGTTTGCAAAGGGTGGCAGGTGTGACATCCCCCAGTAAGCTTTTATATTGGTGAATTACTCTGATATAAAATTTTGGACCACTATAGCTGAATTTGTCTGGTTTGAGCTCCCAACAATTGGATCTCTATCCTTTTGTCTGTTAAAGAAATAACGATTATCAAAAGTGTCCTCTCCACACAGGTACTAATAAACTGCAACCACGTCACCTCTTAAACTTTTCTTAGATAAGCTAAATAGATTGAACCTTGCCAATCCCCTCATTTTTCCTAGACCTTGTACCATCCTTCAATTCTCTTCTGAATGTTCAACCTCTTCAAGTTCTCTTCAGCGTCTTGTAGGATGAGGTTGCCATGAAATGTATGGGGTTTCACATCAGACCTAATTTTTCTTCAAAGCCCATCAGGCAATCAAAGAAAGAAGTTACATAGCATGAGCCAAAAATAATCATATATTCCTCTTTTTTAAAACACAAAAGCCATGTCTAAGCCACTTGAAGATATTACCATAATCTAGTTACTTTCCTAAACTGCTGCACTGGAGCGGGCAGAGAAGGGGATGGAATGTAAAAAGACACAGATTGCTGTAGTCAAGTCACATTTGAAGAGGAATGAAGGCAGTTGTTTCAGTGGGCAGAGATGGAAAAAGGTGACGGTTCCTGCTTGATTGCCAGGTATTACTAAAGAGTCCACCATGACCTGTGATCTTCCCTACTATCTTTATTGCCAGAGGGGCAGACACATTGTCTGACAGAGAGATATTGGCTTTTACCAGTGCTTCAAAGTATTTCCTTCTCCCAACTACCATCACTAGTCTGCACAAGACCAGGAGGTTTGACGTAATTTCCCAGGACTTCCTGCCAGGCAGGCAAAACGACAAAAACAGGCTCTTCTGCATTTTTTGGCACATCTGATTCCAGCCTTATGCACAGGCTAAAGAGAAAGAGACGTTCAAATTTGGAAATTTAATGAGGGGAGGGGGAAAATTCTTGTTAAACAAAACATTTTAAAATGGGTAGTTCTAGAGATGGGTAAACATTAAGGACCAAGGTTTTTGTTTTCCAAACTTGCTGTCTCATCTCTACACTTTGTGACCTTTGTTCTCTATGTGCCATGTTATACTTGTTACTGATAGTCAGAACATGACCATGCAACCAATTTCCATACACCCAGCCCTTGGTTCAACACTATACATCAGGTGAACTGTTGCTGCATTGGCCTTTGTGTGTTTATGCTCTCTCTGCTCTGGGACATGATTAGAGTTTAGCTAGACAACTTGTTTGCGTAGCTTGTTAACCATTTCCTTTCCAAAACACAGGTCATGTTTGTTTTGGCTCCTTGAGTTTATAGAGGAAGCACTGATATAGATGTACTAAAATATTTTTCTTTCATTCCATTAAACCTCTTTAACTCTTTCTAGAACTCTTGTGTTTGGAGCTGTTTCATTTTGGAATAATTTGCTTTTTGTGTGTGGGGAATTACTGTAGCTCCCACAGTCAGTGAAAGTCTAGAACAACACTCCTGGTTCCCCAGGATTCTGTTGGTGTAACTGAAATCAGGATTTGACTCCTTAAGACCAGTTTCACTCAGAAACAAAGCGATTGTTAAGAACAAGGAGCTTAGAAAAGTCTGATATAGAAGGGATCCAGCTTGAATGTTCAACAAAAGGTTTAGTCTGGCATTTTTCCATTGAAAACAATAGTGAATACCATGTACATTCGTATGTTTCATAGTTGGTAAGGTCGGAAGGGACATGAGCAGATCATCAAGTCCAACCCCCTGCATAGGCAGGAAAGAGTATTGGGGTCAAATGACCTTGACTAGGCGATTGTCTAGCCTCCTTTTGAAGACCTCCAGTCTAGGAGCGAGAGCCACTTCCCTTGGAAGTTCGTTCCAGATCCTGGCTGCCCTGACTGTGAAGTAGTGCCTCCTGATGTCTAACCTGAACCTACTCTCAGTCAATTCATGTTGGCAGCCCATGTTCATCTTGGAATCAACAGTGACTCCAAGATCCTTTTCTGCCTCTGCACTGATGAGAAGGGAGTTCCCCAGCATGTAGGTATGCTGCTGGTTCTTCCTCCCTAGGTGCAGTACCTTGCACTTGTCAGTATTGAATCCCATCCTATTCTCATTCGCCCACCCCTGTAACCTTTCCACATCTCTCCCCACATCTTATAGTTAGTGTACCCACTTCTCCCCACATGTCATAGGATTGGGTCACATTCTGAAACTCCAACTCAGTTGTCCACCAGTTTTTATTCTTTGGTGGGAGTTTTGCATAAGTAAGAATGAAGTGTGGACTTCAGGAGCTCCTATACTTGTGTGTAATTGAGTCTGCTGGAGCATGGTAATCACATGTGTATCAGCAGCTGGGGCACTTTTGCTAAAGCTTATTCTATGAGTTTTAGTTAAAGTGCCCCCGCCACCATTTTTCAGCAGGGAGACACTGATATACATGACACTCAGGGCACTTTAATTAGAGCAACTCAGAGAGACAGCTCAGAGAGCCATTCTAATTAAATGCACCCCCCCACCACCACACATAACTCCTGAAGCATGTGTATAAATGCCCCAGAATTCAGCCTAATACCTTTTAATGCTCACATATGTATGAGGGCACAACCCTTCAATGAGTTGCCTACTTACATAACTTCACATTCAGTGAATTGTCTTATTTAAGTCAATGGGACCATTTACAATAAGTGAAATTATGCACATAAGTAAGTCTTTGCAGAATAGGCTAAGTGATAGGCACCAGGGATTGAGCACCCAGATCAGACTTCCCCAGAGGTGAACGTTCCCACTACGAAGCTGGATGTATGTTACTGTGTCCTTACTTGCCTTTGTGAGCCTAGGGGTATGTCCCAGGATTTTCTGTGGGGCAACATTCTACAGTTTTTCTCCCAGTCAGGAATGACATGGTGGGAGACCCTGGCTATGTGGAAATCAGGGGGAAAGCACTATCAGTACTTAAGCTATTTTGCCTCCTCTTTACTGTGAAATAGGTAAACCCAAGTTATAAAGCTGAGCTTGAGTTCTGATCCATGTGGCCAAAAATGCCAGATTAAAGCATTTAATCTGTTAGCACATCCAAAGCTCAAAGGTTCAGAGGTCTTAGCATATGTGTGGATGGTAGGAGAGGTAAGCTTAAAACCAAAGTAGGAAATAGAGCTGATTCTGCCCTAGGAAAAAAATACTTTGAGGTAATAGCTGTGTCCTTTTATGCGCTTATACAGCACCTAGTACTACAGGCTTTCTACCTTGGGGCACTTATGGATATACTACAAATAACAAAACAATGAATGAATACTCTGGCATGTTTCACATAATGTTTTCAAAGTTCTCCAAAGAGACAGTTACTAAGAATTACCATCCCCATTTAGAGACGGGGAAAGCTGAAGCACAGAGCAGTTATGATTTGCCCAGTATCAGAGACTGAGTAGAAGGAGGACTCTCCAGCTTCTACTCGTGACAATAACTGGTGGGTAACTTTCCCTTCTTATGTAAATCAGCTTCCTAGTTTAGCAGTGATGAAATGATTCAAATTTGCACCAAACCATCTATCCCCTGCTAAGTGGAGCTCTCTTTAACACTTCTCCCCACCACCACCAAATGTTGGCTGCCTTGACTACCTCACTGTTTTCTTTCAAGCCTCACTATAGTTTTTCATGCTACAGTTGGCTGATGGCTGGCCTGGAGCTTGTGTGTCCCATAGTGACTGTTGCCTTTTCTTCAGTCTCCTAAGCCTTTTCCAATTCTACAGAACAGTTTAGAATACAGGGGTAATTTCAAGTAGATGAAATTGAATCACTTCAAGAGGAATCTCACCAGGACAGGAGGTGCTGAAACTAACAGCTTTTTCCTCAACTACCTTTTTTGTATCTCCTGTTAATCTGTAGATATAATAGCCAGTATCAGTACATTAGTTTTGTAGAGGTGTGAATACCCCTCCCACCTTCCCAAAGAATGGAGAGGAGCAAGGATAGCATTGTTCTTAGCAAGAGGAAGCACCGTGATACTGCCAATTTTTGCCTTGCAGTACTAACATAATGGGATCCAGGTTGTAGCTGTATTGGTCTAGAGGAAAAAGCAAGCAGGACTTCTAGTAGAGATGATATCTTTTATTATACCATCAAGATTTTTGCAAAAAAAAAAATTTCTTTAATTGCAAGCTTTGGGACACAAACACCCTTCATCTTTTCTCCAATGTTTGATGATGGGTGTTTGTGCCTGAAAGCTTGCAATTAAAGACATTTTTTTTGCAAAAATCTTGTTGATCTAAGAAAAGACATCATCTCTACTATGAGTCCTGATTGCTTTTAATGTAACGTGACACATACCAAGTGAAGAAAACAGTATGGGTAGATCCACAGTAGGATTGAGGCATCACAAGGTTCGGTGTTGCAGTACCTGATTTTCAAGCACGTTGCTGCCTAATGGAATCTACAGCCTCGAGTCAGGCCCCAGGCTTCTCTGTATAGTGTAAGGGAGAAGGGATTGTTAGGAGCCTCACAATGGGACCCACAGGAGCCAGCCTGCTGAACAGATAGCCACCTGAGGTAGGCATCCAGAAACACTGAGGATTAGGGTTTGACTTATGTTCTGCATTTTAAGGGTCTTAGGCACCTAACTGGGTTGGTGGCAGGCACCTTCCTATCAGACTTAAGCAGCAAAATTGGCAGAGATACTTATACACCCAACTCTTTATGTAGGTCTATCTCCAGATTTCTAGAGGATAAAGAAAGCTGTGATGAGCAATAAATGGATTACTGAAGAAGAGGTGATTTTGTCAGATGAGAGTGATTGCTTAATGAGAGAATTATGAATAATTAGGAGGAATAAGAAGTAACAGCTGTAATAGGTTTGGGTCTGAGAACAGCACTGGGTGCATAAATTAATTCAAATTAGCTTATAGAAGGGCATCATCATACAGATGGATAGGTGAACCGTGATAAACAGCAAAGTGTTAAGCTTTGCAATGGGGAGCCTACTGGAACAGCCCAGGAACTGGTGTTAGCTCAGGTTATATTTACCATCTTCACTAATGATCTAGATAAGGAACAATGCAGCATGTTTATTAAACATGCAAATGATTGTCCGTAGGGAGGTGATGCAAATACCAGCAAGGAGAGAGAAATAATACAAAGGAGGAAAAAAAATACAAAACCTGGGGAGAAAATGACTCAGCTTTAAAAAGGCAGATTAATATGTATAAAGATATACAACAGGAGGAAGAAACCCAAGGCAGCAGTGCAGAAGAGGCATTGCATTTATTACTTAGAAAAAAAAATTGTACATGAGAAGTTGACCACACTGTTTGAAAAAAGAAACGTAACAAAAAGAAAAGTTTCTTATCCTTTCCTCTGGCTACAACCTGATCCTTCAGAGTGTCCTGTCAGTATTTCCAGAAATCAGCCTTTCTGCTGATCCTGCCACTTCTGGACACCTGGACTCACCCCAAGGCCTGGGGTAATCTGAAGATAACCACTAGCTCTCAGAAAACTCCTAAATACCTCCAAGCCTGCCTCTACAACCACTGGCCTTAGTCACTTTGTTGAAAAATCTCACAATTCTCAAAAAAAATCTTTCCTTCTTAGGGCACCTGGAGTTCCTCTAGCTAATGGACCAGGTCCTGTAATAGTTAATCCCTGAGATACCTTATCCTGGGACTGACAAGCAGACAATACCTTGGGTCAGACAATAGCCATTTTTGCTTGTGCTTGGGAGTGGCAACTATTCTTGCCCTAGTAACACAATGAGCCAGAGGTCTTACTAGTTTAACCCTCCTTCTCCTCCTCTGACATAGAAACAGCTCTTAACTGGAGCCCTGTAAGCTATGACCCAAAATTGTACAATTCCATACAGATAATGTAACATACTGTAACAGAACCCATAGAGTGACAAGAATGACATCACTGAATACAACTTATTATCATTCTTTCAAAGAGACCACACATGAAGTTAATCAAACCAAACTTGGGACCAATGTCTTGGGAAGAAACACACTAACCCCACCCAAAATCATTCTTGCTTTTGGGGTGGGTTTGTGACATCCATATGTTTATATCAAAGAGAGGTATACTATTTTCTTCTCACATGAAGATGTGCTGTATATCAGCTTAAGTTGCTGCATTCAGTTTCTTCAGATAGAAATAACTTGTACCAATGTTGGTGCTTTTAAACTGGTATAACTGTGTCCACACAGTTAAAGCAGCAAAATTTTAAGTGTAGACAAAGCCCAGAGGAAACTATAACAGTTTGAAATGTGCTAACAGTTTGAAACGTGCTAACAAGAGAAATGAAATTAACTTAGTGTGGTAGAAAGGGATATAATTAATAATAATTGCATGCAGTTAGGAAAGAGGAAAATTAGGCTGAATGTCAGGGCAGACTTCCTGACAGTGAGATCTAGTGATGTATAGAATAATATCTTAAGGAGGTAATAGAGGCCCTGCACTTTGGGACATTTAAAATTGGAATAGACAAAACATTAGTAAATGTATCACGGGACACAGTCCCTCAGTGAGGCAGGAAAGAGCTTTCTGGGTCTTTTCCATCACACTAGAAGTACCCGCACAATTGGCATGTTTACAAGTGGTCCAGGGTAGAGGTAGGGAGGTGGGGAATGCTTTAATTAGAGCTGCTCCAATTAAAGTGCCTGCAGCACCTTGTGTATTCAGCATCTGGTGCTACAAAATGGCTGCAGAGGCACTTCAAAGGTTGTTCAACGAGCCTTAGTTAAAGTGCCCCCACTGCCATTTTGCAGCATGGAGGATGCTGAATACACAAGACGTGGAGGCTGCTGGAGTGCACTAATTAGCACACTGTAGCAGTCTCTATTCATTGAGTCTGCTCTGATGCGCTGTAATTACAGCACATTGGAGCAGTGTCCCCACACATCTGTGGGCACCAAATATGTTCACATACCTCCCCCCGGGCGTCTTAAAATTTAGCTGCAGCCATTGCCTCATAGACAAAGAAACCAAAGTCTTGTTTCTCATTTAACTTGCCAAGCTAGTGTTCCTACAAAGGTGATGGTGAAGAGATCAAGGAATCTGTTTCTACTGCTCAGTTGCAGAGAAATTAAAAACAAACTAATTTTGTATGCCCTCTCAAAAAAGCCAGACCATGTAACCCTGAGTTCCCCCTGCTGGTTTTCCAGCAGCAGCAGTTAACTAACACACTCTGTTTTCAAAGCCTCGCTGTCATTAATTGGCGATTCAGTTGCATAAGCAAGTCAACAAAACGAGCCATATCGTTTTAGCTGTATTCAAAATGTAGAAGTGGAGGGAGGAGAAAAATCAATGTTTGTCAGATGGAAGGACACAAATCAGTAGAAAAAGAAATGCTATTTTCAGGTTTGTAAAAGGGTATTACTAACAGAAAGAAAGAACAGCTATAAAACTGTATTTGATAGAGGCCTTTAGAAACGAGATAAAGGTGTTTTTTTTCCCCTCACTTACGGTTTTGAGCCTTTTCACTCAGTCTTTGTCCAGCTGGGTTTGGAGATTGAGGTCTGAGAGTGTGATTATGTATTTGTTCCAGCTGATATTGGAGTGTGTATGCTTTGAACAATATGACTTTGTTCTTTTGTCAATGGCAGCAGCGCCTTAGCTGTTGCTTAGAAAAAAGGAACAAACACATTAGAAGTTACTAAAAATGAAATGATGATTTGCCTCAGGGGCAGAGTGGTGGATGGTGGGGAAGGACAAGCTTTGCAGGGCTAGTGGGACCACCAACACAGGAATTTGGGAGACAGCCTCCTGTGACACATATCATGTGTCCCCCACATTTGACCTCAGCTAACAGATTCTCCTCAGAAGCACCTCCAGAAAGTTTTGCAGCCATGCAATGTATCATAAGAGGTATTAGTTTCCGCTGCTATTCAAAGGAGCCACGGTAGTTGCTGGTGATGTGTTTGATGGAGCACATCTAGCCTAGAAGGACAGCCATTACAAAGTCACTCTGATAATTTTCTCAAGTAAGACTTAAAGGAGCAAGAGCCAGCTTGTGATGTCTGCAGCTTACTGCCGGCTGCACCCAGTGGCAAGCACAACAACCAGACGGAGAGTGGCATCTACGAGGGGTGAAATTGGGTGCATGGAAGAGAAAAACTGTTGATTGCTGATGAAAAAGGTTGGATCTTACCAGTTAAATGCTATCATGTTGAGTCCCTTGGAGAAATGAGAGGAGTCTGAAGTGACCTAATTCATCTGCAAACCTGAGGAAAAATAAAGTAGTTGTGTAGGCAGGATGGGCTGGAAAGGGGAACTTAGCAAACCTTCATCTGATCTCATTTCAGCAGCCGGGCCTATAGAAGGGGTCATCTCTCACAATTGTGCAAACTGTATTGCAGGCAGCGACCTATGACACCACCTAACAGGCCAAGCCCCGTAGTGCCTCAAGCCAGCTCTAATACCAAAAAAGGAATAGAACGAGAAACTAGATCCCATAGGTTGACACTGACTATATAACCCCGCCCGCAGCCTGCCTAGGCAGAGCTCTCCCTCTCACGACCCATGGACGGAGGTCGGTGTAGAGGTCGAACACGGGTGCCCGCTAGAACTCGCTTGCTAAGCCATAGCAAGAGACTACAGCAACGCCTGAGATCCCCAGAATCGTTCCCCGTACCCTTGTATGAACTGCTTGCTGTAACACTGTGATGTTTAATAAACAGCTACTCACAACAAGCTGTGTAAGTACCCTCGTCTCCAACAACCTCGCAAAACCTAATCAGT
>JAGPOW010003648.1:33593213-33637176 GCA_030014935.1 Caiman crocodilus
CTAGCTAAGTCAGTCCCTGGTGCCCGGAGAAATTTTCTCACTCGAGCTGCTGGTAAAATTTATCTTTGCTGCCCTTGGCCTTGGCCGGCCCCCCGCGTCCCCCCCCCCACCGCCTCTCTGAAAAATGTTGAGTTTCAGTGAAAGACTTTGGCTCAAAACCAAAATCTTTCTGTGTTTCAGCAAAATATCAAAATTCCCCAGAGAAGGGAGCCACTTTTCATGAAAAATGTCATATGGTCAAAACCCGTCCTCTTCATCAAAACGAAAATGTTCCACTAGACCAAGCTTTCATTCCTTGTGAAACTCAATAGGACTTTGAACTTTTTCAAAGGGTAGGGTCTTCAGGTTACTGGGTTGGGATCCTTGCTATCTATTATTGAATTGAGTGAAGCAGCATTGGTCAACTGAGGCCCTAGACCTTGGTTTTATTCCTGCCTCTGTCTTTGGCCTGTGGGGTGACCCCAGACAAGTCATTTCAATACTTCATGCATCATCCTTTCCATCTGAGATAAGGGGATAATGGAATTAACCTCCTTTTTAAACTGCTTTGAGATCCAAGGATGAAAAGAGCCACAGGTGAACTATTATTACCCATCCTCTTATCCTCGTGGAAAAATGAGTATGAAAGTCCTGGCAAATTTTCTGGAACTTGAAATGTAGAAATTAGGACTATAAAAGGAGAAAGACAAGACCTGCAGGAGTACCCAGCCAAGGGAAAGAAGTGTCCTGCCATTTTAAGCTAAAAGTCTAAAAGAGAACCTAGGTCTCCTGGGAATCACTGAGGATTGAGGGCACACCGCACCTCTTGGAAATGGTCCTCCTTGGTCGCACCGCAAACATGAGTCACTCATTCCTCAGCAGACATTGGGATTCAGGTAGACATTGCAATCCCAGTTTTAAAGATGGGGAAACATGAGACTCATACAAGTTAAAGGTCACATTCCATTAACCAGAACTCCTTCCTTTTGTAATTAGTGGGGTTTTAGATCATTAAAACAGAAAGTATTTTCTAAGTATAATTAACCTTATGTGATTGTTTACCATTTGCCTTTCACTCAGCTTGGGCAGCAAAAAAAGACTACTGAAAGTGATTAAAAATCACATTACCATTACTTTCCCTTCATCTTCCATTACTCTGGCACAATACTCTGGGAGCTACCTGTGAGAGCAACCCTCCTTCTGCTGCAGTGCTGTTGGGCATATGCCTGCCTCCCTTCCTCCCTTATACATGCATGGAAAGTCTAATGGCACATAAAGAGTCGGAGGAAAGGCAATCTTGTTCACAAATGCTGTGGCACCAGGAGCTGGTAGATATTCAGCCCCATTTTCAGCTTTGCAATTCAGAGGGAGTTGCTTGTGCAATATTAAGTTCAGATGGCGAGCACTTTTCACCATCAAACTGCAGGAAGGAAGGCATTCTTTTCCTTTTGGCACCTTGAAAGAGTTGGAGACTATCTTCCTGACTAACACTTTAATGTGTGCTGGCTTCAAGGTGAGGTGATGGCACAGAAACACTGGCAGCACAAATTACACTGCTCCTACAGATGGCTCGAATAGAATCCAGGGCCCCACAACCTGAATGTCACAAAAATTTGTTCTTGGGTGTGCATCTGACATGCTCATTGAGATTCAGCCTGAGAAAGTCTGAATGCTTCCTGGGCCCTCCAAAAAACCCAGAGATAACATGTATCAAGGAAGAAGCAGAAACCACTGTTACCCTGGTTGTACCAGGGTAAAATTACTTCAAACTTTCATTCTCTTCTACTCTCTGTTTCTTATGTGCTGACACAATGCCACAGTGTTTGGGTTGGGAAAAGGAGAAAGTCCAATCTGTTTTCTCCACTTGAATTAAAACATCACCGTGAGAACATTGTATAGGACTGAAGGCAAGTAAAATCCTCAGTTTATAAAACCCTCAGTTACAGTCTACATCAACCTGGCAACACGCCTCCAATTAACTTGCTCAACATCAGGCAAGTCAATTAAAGGGCCAAGACTAGATTCCAAGAGTTCCTAAGGGCCAGTCCCATGGATGATCCATATGAGAAGCCAGTGGCAACACATAGGGGGTGCATGGAGGTGCATGTGCACTCCCCTGAGAGCACAGGTGCATCCCTTGACAGGCTGCATTCCCCGCTTAGGCAATGGGCAGGTGGGGCAGATGGAAGCACCAGTGCCCCCCCTGTAAGTGCCAGCCAAGGAGTTGGAGCACCTTGGCCACTTCCAGGAGCACCATGGCCATTTCTGGGAGCTCCGTGACTACTTCCCAGTTGGTGCAGTTGGCTGTGGGGGGACACCCCCAACCTCCAGTAAGCGAGATTGGCTATGGGAGGAGTCCCCCTCCCCCACAGGTTGCTGACTGGCTGCTGTGGGGGGGAGCACATGCTCCCTCTGATTAAAGTGGCACCAGTCACCCAGGTGAGAAGCTGTCCCTTCAAGAGGCTCTCACCAGAGCCACTGATCAGATTTGTTCTTGGAGCCAGTATTGTTGTGCAGGGGCTCATTTTGCACAATGCTGATCAGTTAGGGCTCAGGCACTGAATGACGTTGACCCTGATCAGATTCCTTGGCTCTGAGTGATCTCTGAACAACACGCCCCACATTCTGTTTAAGTAGCTTAATCCCTATAAACAGGCTGTTTGTTCTTTTCTTTCTTTTTTTAATAGTATTTTGTTATGTCCTGAAACACTCTGTTCTATTGCACTTCAAAACACTGAGGCATGAAAGGTTTCCTCTACCCAGTTCTCAATGATCAACAGACACATTAAAAAGAAACTGGTGGATTAAGTGTTTGTAAATACTTATGTTGACCTTCCTGGAGACAGTTCTCCAGCTACTCATACAGCCCAGAAAGTGGCCATACAAGTTTCCTAGCTTCACCCCACCAATTTGCTTTGACCCTGACCTGAAGGTGCTACCTCAGAGTATGTTCTCCTTGGTCATTCAGCTCTGCTGAATTTGCCAGCCAGAGTACCTTTTACAGTACTGCTTTCTTTGATGCAGATGTCATTGCATAACTGAGATAGCTGGTAGCGGATGTCACTAAGTAGCATATGATATTGGGAAGGAGGTGACTCCAACATAGATCATGATCTTTTGTAAAAACATTGCCAGGCCTATGTTGCAACAGCTTTGTGGGTGAGAGTTGAAGCTTTTTCATTGCTGAAACCTTAGGTTCCTGTTTACCAAACATTTGTTCACTTTTTATACATATGGGTGAATGAGGAAATGAACCACAAAGCTGGGCTCCAGTGCCAGAACTCTGCTATATGTATGTAAATCATTCTAATGCAACTTTCTCTGCCTACTTCAAAGTTGAAAAACAAATCCATCTCCTGAGAGATGCTTCTCAAGAGACTTCTGCCACTTCCTGGTTCATGTCAAGAACAGTGTGAGAACAGACTTGTTTGGTGGGAAGCAGGTACAGAAGTCCCACTGAAATATTTATAAAACCCAAGACAAGTTGTTAACCTTACTATGTTTCCTCCGTATTTCACACCGTCCACCATCAGCCATATATCATATGTAACACTCTCTCCTCCTTATCACAGAGAAGATAGAAAAGACCTATTAAGTCATCTGCTTCCCTGCCAGTTCTGGAATTTTTCTCATTTTCTATACTTTGCCTAGTCTTGTTTTAAGTATCCCAAGCAATGGCAGTTTCCATCACTCACCCAGAAGAGAATCATTCCCCCACTCTAGAAGTTTTTGAAAATCCTATCCTTCATTTTTCACCATCTTTTTTTTCTCTTGTCTCTGCATGGATTATACTAGGGGTGGGGAAAATATGACCTTCAGGCCAAATCCAGCCTGCCAAGGGATTTTGTCCAGCCTGTAACAGGTCCCTTAGCCCTACCAGCCCCAGGTGTAAGGGCCATACAGGGCTGTAGTGTGTGCAGCTGGTCATGCCACCCCCAGTGGTTCAGCGGGGCTGGGATGGCATGGCAGCCAAACTCCACTTCCCAGCAGCCCTGGTGGCACCAGCTCCTTAGGGAGTGGTTTGTTTGTTTGTTTGTTTGTTTGTTTGTTTGTTTGTTGGGGGAGGTGCTGACCTGGCCTGCAAAAGTTTGCAAAAACTCTCTATTTGGCCCTCCATTTCAAATACCTGCCCACCCCTGGCTTGGACAGCGGTTTTCTAGGTAACCAAGGTAGCAAAGTCAAGAGCAGAGGCACAGGTGCTTTCTCAAATTTGAGAAGAGGAAGAGATTTTTTATTTCCAGTGCAAAAGGGGAAGTGACAATCACTTCAGAGTTGTGAAGGTTTTGCCACTATGGGTGAGTCAAAGAATTACCAGGAATGCAACGTTTCGTGGCACATTTTGCCGCTATCCGCTGTAATGTTTGTTCCCTTGTAGAGAACTTGTTCACCTTCCTAATAGTGCCTAGAAGCCTACTGCTTTTAAGGACTGCCTTATTTTATTCAAAATTAGAGGGCCCATGCTAATCTTGGTGATCACAGCAAGACCCCCCAGTAACTCCATGGAAGTCAAAAGAGCTGAATTAGTATAAGTGAGAGAAGAATCAGGACCAGACATCGTGGATGACCTGAAGAGTGAAAAAATACTCCATACTGAAGTCTGAGCTGTAACTGCTACCTCCCTGTTCACACCACAGCCTAACCAGACCTTCACAGTGTTTCTTCCGTCCCTTCTACCTTCACAGTCTTTCTTCCATATGCCACAGCCTGCAGCACATGGGGACATCTGCCTTCCTTCAGCTAGAGGGAACATTTTATTTCCTGCTTTACCATTCCAGCCCAGGTTAGACTTCCCCAGCCAAGTTCAAAGAAAGGAGATTTGTGATTGCACTGAATTCAAGGAGGTTGTTTTCTCAAGCCTTGAAGCTTGTGCGGAGGAGGATGGAGCAAGGCAGGGGGAGGAGGGGGGAATACAGCTGCTTTATCTCCAGTGGTTCTCCATCCAAAAAGGTCATAATTTCCCTTTAAAAGTACACTTACCATACACACTCGAGAGCGTTTCAGCTGCCTCTGCCCACCATTTCCTCTCTCCCTTCCCCCCACCCTTTTCTTCTGTTTGTATGAAGGCCGCTGTCTCGTCTTTTAGAGTTCTGCCGCTCTCATGTGTGAGCTCAGACACTGGAGAAACAGCTGAAGCAATGAGGCGGGGGCAGGGGGAGGAGTAGGCTAATTAGAGGGCCGCGTAAATCCAAGTAAAGAAGCCATCAAATAAGAAACTAAGCAGTGGATAGTCATCTCCACATGAAAGCATGCCTTGTTTTAAACAAGGAGGCAGCCTGGAGGGGTGTCCCTTTGCAGGTAACCTCCAAACTAGGCAGCAGTGGTCCTGCGACAGCAGCAGCACGGTGCCAGCAGGGGAAGGGCCCACTGCGGCTGTGGCTAGAACACCAGTGGTGGTGGCTGCCATTCCTGCATCCCCTGTAAGCGAGCTGGTGCCCTGGTTACCCACTTAGGCTCCTGCTCAGCAGCTACCAGAAGGGATAAGGAGGTAAAAAGAGTTGGAATTGTCTCCATTACCAGACATTTTTATTAGGACATCTTTAGCGAATTTGCTTGGTATAAGAATTCATTTGCCAGGAGTGGGCATAGCTGTCTTCATATGAAGGTGGTGCTATGTGCTGCCTATGTAGCTAAATTCTCTTTCTAGCCACCTAGGTCTGTGTACCTCCTTCTCTTCCCCCTTCATGCTGCTCCTGCTAACTGTGGTTTCAGACCAGCCTAGTAAACTGGGGGGCAAAGGCTTGTGCAGACTCTTATTCTAGTGCAAAACAAGCATCTTTTGTTTTATCTTAAGTTAATTAGGAATCAGCTTAAGCTCAACCAAAAGCAATACAGAAATTTAGTTTAAATCATTAAAAAACCCCAAACAATTAAGTTAAATCAGTGTAATTTTCTCCCACTGAGCAGGCTGCAGGAGGCCAGACTCTTCTCGCTCACTCCCATACAACACCAGTGAAGTCAATGGGACAGTCTGTTTTCAGTGATAACAGTCATTTGAATTGAGTGGTTTATTTTGATGTAAGAGCAAAATCTGGGCCTTCACTCTGGTGATGGGCAAGCATCTGGCTCTGTATTTTCTGTGGAGGTTTAGTCATTGCTTCTGGAAAAAGCTCTGATCCCTTTGTCTCCCTTGGATGGTTTTGAAGCAGTGCATATAAGGATATATTAGATCGCAAAAGTCCCTGGAGTAGGTGGGGGATCGTGGCATAGTCATCACGTAAATCAGGAGGTTGACCTTTGTCTTGTGTTCTGCCAAAGTCCATTTGTCCCTCTTTAGCTGGGCTGGCCATGAGCTTGAAATGTTAAAGCTTTTTATTAAAAAAAAATGATCTTGTGAGGGCTTTGAAATGTAAATGCAAGGCAGGTAAGCTGAGTTCTTCCTGCCTTGATGTGAATGCTTACAGAATTACCTCTGTCTAGTATGCTGCAAAGGAACAGCACTGCTGCAGTGCCTGAATCCTCACGAGGCCTCCTTTGCTGCTGCAAAGAGGAGAGAGAGAAAGAGAAGCAGTTATTAACATTCTTCTGGCCTTGACTTCCACCACAGATGCCAGGAGAGCTTCTGACTTGTAAATTATAAAAACAAGCTTCTGAAAGTCATGAATATGTCTTGTCAGCCTAAACTTCCTCTGGTTAAAATTTAATTACAAAAAACCATCCTGGCATCTACCCTTTCAATTGCCAGCATTCTCTAGGATACTGCTACTTCCTATTTCCTCCTGGGAGTTGTGATTAACTTCCCCCAAATTCATTCTTTACCCCTTAAAAACCATTTTCATCTGCATTTATTACAAGTCAACATTTTTAGAGGTAAAAAGAGATTATGGGTACCTAGCATAGCCCACTTAAAAGGGGCTGGATTTTCAGCAGGTGAACACTCAGCATTTGCTGGAAATCAGGACCGTCAGGCTGCTTCAAGTTGGACACTTTAAAATTGTGACTCCACATGCACCATCATTAGATGCTTGAAAATAAAAGGTATATGCACCCAGATTTGCATACATGCACATGACCTGCATAACCATCCCCCTAGACAGAAATATGTCTAGGAGATGCTCTTCAAAACCCTACATATACATTGCATGTAAGTGGACTATATAAACATCCCACTGCTGTTCCTTCTATGAAAGAGAGTTGATAGGAATGGATTTAAAATAATTTTCTTTGTGTTCTTTTTTTCTTCCCTTTGCTATGCCCAGCTTGATTTACTGTTAATATTCAGTCCAGGTAATCTGATGCACTATTCAAATTCAGTTACATTGTCTGCATCTTGAAGTTATCAGTGGACATTATGCTTTTGATGATAGTTTCATTATGGCAAATTACACTTATAGCTTGCTTAGAAGTCACAAATAACACAGCACAACCCGTCTTACCTTATGTGCCAAATAGCACCTGGAAGTTATTTGCCTAATACTCAGTCAGTTAAGTATGCTGCTTTTCTTAACTGGGTAGAAAAGCTGTTATCAGGCATATCAGTACAGGAATAAACATTGTCTTTGGTTATGCACATAAAAGTGCATTTGGCCAACCCTTACCCCTATTTATTCATTCAAGTAGTCCTGATGAAGACAAGAAGGCTACTTATATGAGCAAGAGTTTCTAGTACTGGGTCCTTGCTGAATATACAGGAAATGGCATATATTTATACCAGTTAGCTGTGTAACTGGACCTTGGTATACTTAGATGCATTATCATTGAAATAGAATCTGGTCCACAGTCTTTGTTCCACTAAAGCAAGTCAGGTTTACAAGGCTTTCACTGAGAAGAATTTGGCTCAAAGAATACAAATTCCTATTATCTACCATACCTGTAAATGCAGCAAATGAATAAACTGTTTCACTTTGCTTGTGAGTACAACTGATGAGGGCTTTGCACTTGCAGCAACACATTATCATCAATCATTTGTATTGTGATAGGCCCATACTTAAAAGTATTTAGGTGACTAATTTCCAATAATTTTAGTAGGAGTTTGGTACCTAAATACCAATAAGAATCTGACTCATAGTTCCTAGATGTCACAGTTAAGGTTCATGACCATGTGTGGCTAGTCATTGTACAAACAGGTAAGTAAAAAATGGGCCCTGCCAGGAACTCTAAACGTAGGATGAGATATGTTGCAGGTGACTGAACAGGCAAGTGTCAGAGGGAAATGGGAGAACAAAGAAACAGTAAAATAAATAGCTCGTTGTTACATCCCATTTGGAGAACCAAAGAAAGATGAATGGCTTGGACTTCTTCTACCTTGTATGTTTTTGTTAGTTATGCTCTTTTGCTTCTTGATTCATGGAGACATTCATGACTACAGATTAAAACAGGATCCAGCCTTCTCAGAGTATTTCCACCTTTAATGTATAGGATTTAAATGTCATGCAAAGCTCAAATCCCTTGTTGATCCTTTGTTGATGGCTCCCATGAGACAGCAAAAGCTGTAAGAACAAATACAAATAAAGACAAGTACTTGCAATGCAAACACTGGACTCCTGGGCAGAGCCTACTAAGCTATCCCAGCCACAAGCACACAGAAAGATTTTCTTGCCTATTCATTGTTTTGGAGAAGGATTCTTGAGTTGCAAAGATGTAATGTGTCCCACTGATCCTGAGGGAATAGACAAAGCATTGTATAGTCATAACTAAAAAATAATAATGATATTTTTTTAATTGGGAGAGTTTGTATACATAGTAACACCAAAATAATTGGGAGCGTTTGTATACATAGTAACACCCCAGTGGGAAAAAACAATACACAATCTATCCTCTTCCACCTTAGGGGAGAGCAACTTAGTTGCAATAATAACTATGCAGAAGTAAGGCTTTACTCAGCCCCCAACTATGAGTAGTCAGACTTTGTGGGCAGCATCACTCACAAGGTGGTTGGAAGAGCTTGTCTCATGCTTGTTTGAGCTGGTCTTGAGTATGACTCAGGCCCAGCTCTACTAACCCAGATCTTCTCCAAACATGACCACAGGCAAACACAGGTCACCAAAAGTCATTGAGCCCTTGGCAGCATTTTCTAAGTCTTGTTGTCATGTTGCCTCTCCAAGGTGCTGGTCAGTCTTCCCTTTGCTCAGTACCCTCAACTCTGAAATGGTGGCCTCCAGTACTCAGTAAGATTGGGTGGTCTGGAAATGTTTTTACCCAGAGAATCCAGAAGGAAAAGAAGGGACAAACTGGGCAAGACAGACTGGATTCCATTGTATTAATTCAGAATAAATATTTCTTCCAAGCTTGTGCTAACCTTCTTTAAAGACATTAACAACAATAAAAGCAGTTACTTGCTTCTTTATAAAACTTTATTTAGTCTTGGATTTCCCTGCTCTCTATATAGGATTAAATGGTTTTATGAGCTATATAAATAAAAGGCCATTTGACTAAGCAGGCCAAACCCACTAGCTCTCCTTAATAGGCTATAGCATATGTAGTTATTTATCACCTGCTGATAGTAACTTATGTATTATCAATAAAAGAGTCTCAAAGAATCCTAAGACTACAGACAATACTGGCTAAAAGTGGAGAACAAATTGGTACAGCTGCTGCTTGCCAAGCACATGGAAGATGATCTTGGAATATAAGCAAGAGTGCAAGCATTTCAGTTAGGCCAGAGTTTACATCCTGGCATTGCTAGGAAACAGCTGTGAGTTGAAGAAGAATTCTGGTTGCTAGTGAGCAAAAAGGGGCAGGAAAGTTGCTTGAAGACTGCCTACATTGGTAAACCATAAACTTGTCCTTGAAGCAGAGAGCTTGCCACTCCAGTTGCAGTCACTGGGCCCTAAGTTGCCTGTGACAACCAAGTGCATGGCAGAAGAACTGAGGAAGGTTTCTCCTTTTCTTAGCCTTCACTTAGCCTTGTGACTGTAGAGGTTTGACCTCATCCCTGGCTTTACTAATAATGATGCACTGCAACAGACTGAACCTAGTCTATAACAGTGCACCCAGCGTGAATAATCCTTGGTCCATTTGGAAGATCCATTTTTGTATTTTAACTGGCACCATGTGGAAACACTCATTGCTACAACAGAGCTGCAGTATGCTTCTCCTCGACTGCAGGGAGTATAGGACAGAAATGTTTCCATGAATCATGATAAGCTGACTCATTTGATCAACTGGAAGGCAAGGCAGGGTGGTACATTTGAGACTAACATGTTCAGGGAGATATAAGCTTTCATAGGCAACAATCTGCTTTGTCAGATGCTACAACTTCAGACTATTTCTCTCATTCTGTCAGTTGTGCTACTTTCAACCCGGGTAGCCTATCGTATGGTTCTATTCTACAGGTTATAGTCTGGCTTCCAGATAGCCGCATGAAGCAGGCCATGCTGACCAAGAACATGGCACAGCTTGGCCAGCCACAATGGTGCTTAAACAGGATTGACACAATCACAGACCTGATTCCACAGAGAAAAGGGCCTTATTCTGCAATGAAGCGAGCAACCCCGCTGAACTAGAGTTCCTGTCCCAGCTGTAGCCTTGAATTTGACTAAAATGATGAAAAGGATAGAGGAACAAAAGAGCTTAATTTAGAGGCAGTTCTCCGCAGACAAGGGTCACTTCCCAATTACTTAATCTATACATCTATACATAGGGTCCCCACACATCAGAAGAGAGAGACTAACCACTGTCATCTTTCTCCACCATCTGAACCCAGTGAAGAAGGAACCTCATTTTCCTTCCTTGTACCAGAGAAAGTGAATATTTGGCTGCTGTCATGTACAGTCCCATCGGTTAAGGAGGGCAGCTTTGTCACTGGGGAATCACTAGATATTTGAGAACTAATGCTGAATACTAGCTGCTGTGTTTATTTGTATAGCAAAGCCCATAATGCAATTCCTGTTCATTGTTATCTCATATCTGTGAGCTCCAGAAACAAAGCAAAGGTTTTGGCCTGCTCCTATGTGCAGGAGTCTATTTTGAGAGTTAACTTTACTAACTAGGCCATAAACCTTTCTTAAAGCTTTAACTTTACAGGATGCATTTGTAATGCAAGACCTACAGGAACAGGGTGACCAGCTGTTCTACTTTCAATAGCATTGTCCTAGTTTGCAGGAAGCCAATCTACGTAGCTGAGTGGCCAAGTGTTCTACTTTTTGATACTGCTGTCCTACTTGTCCTACCGTGGGAAAGTAAGGGGTATGGTTATGCATATCAGGATGCCTCCCTTCCCCCCCCAGTGTGACACTGAACAAAAGGCCAATATCCATGCCAAAGGTATGGAAGATGTTTCAAATTGGGGTCTGATCATTCTTACATTTGTTGTCTGTTACCTTACATCTTTGTGAGGGTAATACTGCAAAGTGGACTACACTCTTAAACTTTACATTCTTATTTGGATGTTTAATATACTCAAGTAATGTCAGTGCTCAAATCCCATCCACTTTGGTTCACTTTTTGGGCTTCAGCTGGAGCATGTCTTCCCATTGGGTCAGGCTAAGCAGGGCAGGTAGGACTAGGTTTACATCCATCCCTCTCAGAGCACTTAAAGCACATACTTACATTTGAGTTCAACATATGTAAGCATGCACTGAAAACATAAATCTATATTTAAGTACTTTGCCAGGCTCTAGCCATGGTCTACATATTGGTACCTCTGAGCAGTAGCACTGAGAACTGAAATTCAAGCAATTTAGGGTCATAACTTCAGAAATGTTTTCAAACACAAAGGTTTCCCCTGGAAAGTGAAAAAAGCAAGAAGAAAGTCATTCTCCATAGCATTTCTGCCCTTAAATACTGTTAACATTGCAGCTTGCTGTTTCGATTTTAATACATTTTTGCCCATGTGACATGCATCACATTAAAAAGCAAGTGTTAGTTCAGATTCCCCTCTTGTCTTTCCACTGACACATTGGTTTTAGTGTTATTGGCCAATTTCTGCTTTTCAAAACTTCATGTTGTATCTGAAAAAGGAGGAACATTTGCAACAGTTATCAAAAGGCTTTGTCTAGTTTAAACTGTTTTAGTACTCCTGGAAGGACCTGGAGGATTAGCCTCATAAAATGCAGCAGTAGGAACTGACATGAGACCACTGATGCATTAATCCTGTCCTGAAGTTAGTGGCAGTCATGAGTGTGTTGCTGAGAGGAGAATGTGGGCTTGTCAGCTATTACTCATTCTAGGTCAATATTGAATCAGGGATCTAGAAGGAACAGCAATTATACAGTCAACACAAATCCCTCTAGACCTCCAGTTCTCCAGTTACTGTTTACACGGGATTCACATCCCCAAAGTCTAACTACTGCATTGGCTAAGTTTCCTGATATTAAGCAAACCACATTTAATAGGTACATAAGATTGACACTACAAATCAGGTCTGATCTTTCACACCTTCACCCTTCACAAATTATACTGTGTTTCTCTTTGATTTACATTGCAGTGTCAACCTTTTTTTAACCCTGCTTGAGCATAGGGTAGAAGGGCTGAGATGAGAAGGGAGGTGGTGTTTGGCAACAATAAGAAGCTTTCCTCCTTTCCCTCTTCAAAGCTACATGTTTGTCTCCCATATCAATTATTAGCTTTTATATAAGTCGGGCAATGCATTTTTCAAAGGAGACGTACTGCTTCCCATGTTTTGACAGTTGGGCTTTTGTTAAAACATAATTAAACTCCTCAAAAAGAAGGGGACTAGAAATTCAATCTCCTTACTGTTTACGCTTAAAGAAATCATTCTGCTTTCGCCTGTAAAAGTAGAATTCGGTTGTCCTTTGCTCTCTGCACTGACAATAAACAGTGGGCTTAAGCATGCTGCCATTATAGCCATGCATAGTTGAGAGCAGAAAAAATAACATCTGAAACAGGATGAGCTTTTGATGCTACCTCCATATGACAGATTTAAAAAAAATATAACACCCGTGGTGAGTCACTAACATTCTGTGAATGACCCCCACAAAAGCAGGAAGTGTAGGCATGTGTTGTGTATGAAATCCTCAGGCAATGAGAAGTTTTTGAAAAAGTTTGAGGCACCCCCCTTAACCCATTTTAACTGTGGTTCTTTGCACATCTGAAAGTTCTGAGTGATGTATCTACCCTCTATTTGGTTGGGCTGCAGTAAAGTCGTCTGTTTTTCCTAGTTACTTGGGATTTCCTTAAATTCTAAGAAGAACACTTTAAAAAAAAAAGTACAGAGTGAGCACACTTAAAGCAACCAGAGGAAGTCACACACTGTGACAAGTTGTCACGGTCAAGTAATCTAATATGCAACAGAACTCTTTTTTGAGATTCTGGAAAGATCATACCGAATACAGACTTCTGATTCCAGAGGTTATTAACTGTCAGATATGTTTCGTAGGTGGGAGACGGAGAGTTGTGGCTCTTTTTCGGATATGGCAAAAAAGAAAAACCAAAATTTAGATTTTGAAAGAAAAAAAAGCAAAAGACATTTTCTGAAATAAGCCAGATGTCATCAGGAAAGCCATGCACAAATCCCTCTAACCTTGTTTGGTTATAGACGGAGGAAGGAATGCTCTATTGTACTCAGGGCATCTGAAGTTTACTTGACAAGCGGGGAGGGGTGGGGGAGCCCAGATCAGATCTAGCCAACCAAAACAGTAAAGCTACACAGATCTCAAGAGCCAACCAAGAGATCAGGGGGCCTCACTCAGCTGTCCTCTGCACCCAGTGACCCCAGCCTCAGTATTAATATGAACAACAGCACACTCTGACTTTGCCAGAGCTTACGCCATTATGCCAGACCCCACAGAGCAGGACTATTATTTTCCAGCAGTGTCAGAAAACATGCACGTACCACACAGGATACAATACATTGCTGTTACCACTTGTGATGATTCTCTTCAGTCGCTCCTTGTGTTATTGTTCTAGTTTCCAAGCAATAGACAAGAAGGATGTGTTCTCCGTGAGTGGACTGATTCCTCACTTGGAGAGCAAATGAGTGGACCCAGACTCAGGAAATTCTTCTCCAGCCTATTGTTATTTATAGTATAGTTCCTGTTATTCCCTTGAATGGGAATAACATAACAGCCAAGGCTATGGCCAGGTTTACTCTTCCTTATTCCAGGATTACATAAAAAATGTAGCTCTGGGTTTAAGATTTCCAGCCAAACTGATTCTTCCTCTCCATTGCTTCTTTTTATTGTTGAACACTATGGATCAGTGATGCTATTTACAATGTGGAAACCCAAAAGATGGGCTGCCAGATGGAGCTACTGTTTTAAGTTCTGCATTGAAGTGTATCACTAACGTGGGTCAAATGAGTTGATGCTTACAACTGAGCCAGCAAGTGAACCAGCCCATCTGCACTTCAGGCTCCCAGGATAGTAAATATCAGTGCATCTTAATCAGTGCTGGATATAATGGGATATTTTTGACAAGGCTGCTCTGACAACCTGCTTCCCTGTTTGTGGTTGTTCCTCTTCTGTGAGGTTGGATTAAACTTGGCCCTGAGTTAAAACTGTCCAGAAGAGGTGAAAAGGGGGTCAAATACTTTCTAACAGTAACCCATGTTATACAAAAAAATCTGTGAAAAGGAAACACAGAATAGAAGCAAAGAAGCCACATAATCTCTGTTTACTTGGACTAAAGGAATCACTAGTTAGGGACTTCCAAGGTTTCTGGTGAAATTACATTGTGATTTTACAGCAGACCAGAATTACCTTAAAATGTGAACAAGTGACAATATTCAGGACTGTTGGAAATGTGTTTTGACTGAATGCTTTTAATCAAGAAAATGTGGTGTTCTCTTTGGATTTACCTTATTTCTGAAACACTTGGCAGTTTTGTCATGTGACACAGGAGTTTTGAAGATCATTTCCAAGATCTCTTGCTTTGGTCAACAGCACATACTGAGAAAACTGGGATTTACCCTCAGACCTATCGGGCCCTCTTTTAATTGTTTCTAAAACATACTCTATCAAACCAGACAAAGAGAGGAAATTAGATGATGTCATCATCTCCATGCCCGTGTCTTAGTCTATATCTACACTGAAACTACTTTAATCTAGCTGATTTGGGAAACTAATCACAGTACAGACACAACTTGTATTTAAGAACAGTTAACTGCTCAAATAAATGACCAGGTTCCCACTATACTTGAATCACATACACTGATACCCATGCCACCACATCTTCATTGCTACACATTTTCAAGCTGGCTATATTACAGGTACCTTAAGAATGTCTATACAGGTATTATCACACCTCTGAATACAGTGTAAATATAGCATTAGGGTTCTCCTGAAATATTTACTAAAGGCTCCTGGAATAAATCCATTCCCCCTCCACCTTATTTCTCCTCTTTCTTTTGCCTCTGTCTAGAAGAGTCCAGTTATGCAGCCAGGACAAATCTAAACCTTCAGCATTTTACTGTGAGCACAGTAAGTTGGACATGATTTGCTGCAGCCCAGCTTTGGTGAAAAACATTGTCCCTCGTAGACTGGCAAAAGGAAATTCAAAGCAACTGAGCTGAACATTTGACAAAAATAGAAGTAAAGCTGGAGTATAAAAGAGTCAAACTGGGTCCTATGCTTGAAGCCTTCCAGCAATTAAATGGCAAATACATGAGAGAGAGGTTGTACTACCTTTTTGTATGCATCTTGTGTCTTAAGAAAAAAAGAGCTAGTGCACAAGAGCTATTATCCAAGATAGCTTCTCATTATCACCCTGCAACAAGCATATTTACAATGACATTTACAAAAGCATCTATGTAAGTTAGGTACCAAGTTGCTGATAGCTTTCAGAGAATTGGACACCTAACTCCCTTGGGCTCCTTTGAAAACCCTGCCCTGTGACATCATGTCAAAGGCTTTGAAGCAATGGTTTATCACTTTGCACTAGAAAAAAGAACGAAAGGGAGAAGAAAAAAGGAATGCTAAAATAACTTGCTTTAAAAGACTTAAAGTAACTAGGACTACTACTGTCTACAATGTGATATTGTGAAACTCAGGACCTCATGCAGAGCAAGGCACCTTCCTCATTGAGAAGTCATTGTCTGCATTCAACTGGAACAGTTATTTGTATTTCTATTACTATGACACATAGGATTCCTAGCTAGGACCAGACCTGCATGGTGCCAGCCACTCTACAACACAAAACAAATGGTAGACTTGCCCCAAAGATCTTACAATTAAAGATTAAGATAAAACAATAAATGTATACAGACAGACCAATGGGAAAAACAAGGAAACAGAGAGGCAATTCTGGTCAGCATGACAAGAACTAGTATCAATGTACTGGCTGCATAACAGTCATCAAGATTTTTTTTTTACAAACATCATAGAAAGTGCTTAACAAAGGGTGTGTCAAAAGGAAGTAGTAAAGCACAGTGCAGTACAGATGGTTACTGTGCTGGGCGCATAGTGAGCAAGTGGTTTCACTGCTACATTGCCATAGCAGCACACTATACCAGAGCAGCGCACCACTATGGCAATGTAGCTGATGATCATGTGTAGACCCACATAATCACTATGTCGCCATAGCACACCATACAGAGATGTAATGTATCACTATGTTGCCAGAGGACAACATGTAGACATGCCCAAAGAGTAGCAGGCCTTCACAATACCACTATGAACCAAGCCACTTATTACCGTCTTCCTTTTGAAATTGGGAGACTAAACAATGGGGAGGGTAATGTCCTCGCTGAAGAACCAATCCTCCAGAATAGAATCAGGATCTTAACTTAAAGTTATTGTCTCTGACCACAAAATGACCCTTCCTTGGTCATTGCCACCCTCCCCATCCAGGCTGTCCCTCTTTCTTCCCTCCTTGTCCCAACACTCTCCCCTGGTAACTGTCTCCTTCTCTACCACCTTAAACTTTCATTTATTTCCCCAAAACAGACTAGGGAAAAAACACAAATTAAGTTAAATGTTGTGCGTGTTTTTAGCCAACTTCAACTTTCATTACCACAAAAATGTTATAGGCAGAACCAAACCACCACAACACCTCTGCCATCTTTCCTCTCAAGAGGCCTTATTTATTTAGGGGGGATAATAATAATAATAAAAATAATGTATAATCAGCATTATTATAAATAATAATAATACACCCACACAAAGCTGTAGGTGCCCAAGCATATAATTAACATAACAGAAGAACACTCTTTTGATGTGGAAAAATGTCTCTTGATAGTCCTTAGTCTGCATAGCTGAATTCTGCTGGTCATAGAGGGTGAGGAAATTGAGGTCATAAAAATATGCAACAGCAGCAGCATGGAATTTACCCTTTGACCTTCCACTCCCACTTTCAGCAATGATGTATCCTCTTTCATTTTTACAAAATGCAAAGTAGGAGCCTCTTTCTGCTTTCCCTGCAGAGAGATACTACAGTGATGATTATGCCGATTATTTATTTCTATTGTGGTAGTACCTAGGAACCCTGCTGTGCAAACAGCAATGATAGGCTTTGCCTCAGAAAGCTTATATACTAGAAGAAAGGTTTCATAGATACCTCAGAAATGTAAATAATATCCTACATCTTGCTACTGAGCTCAGTGGATTTCAATGATCTGTCATTACTCCAATGAAAGTTTGCAAAAGTATCACAGCAAATAGGAAGTTTACTTGCATTTGGGGCAAATCATTAGCATTTTCCTCTCCCACCCCACCACGATGTGCTAGTCTTGGATTATGAGCAAGATATTCCCCACACTTCTAAGAAGCAACCCTTCTGATCAAAGATCTTTCAAGTTATCGTGGACTACACTTCCCTACCTCCACTGTAGCATTTAAGCTGTCTCTTTAAAATGGGGACATGCGGGATTGTTTCAAAGAAATGATTTTGGTGCTCCATCCCCAGTCAACTTTTATTTATGCCATATATTAAGAGAGAGAACTTTAATAAAAGTCCTAATCACTTTTGTTGCTTGCTCTGCTCCATTTTATTAGCCTTATCTAATTTACTGGAGATGTGACAACTTCCACTGTTTTGTGGCACTAATGCTAGTCATTCTGAAGCATGCTGATGTGTAGGCTTCCATTAGCAGATGTGGTCCACTATCCTGCAGGTATTACTCATGAAATTAGTTCTTAGTCACCTGCACAGTCCCAGTGAAGACAATGGAACTTCCCATGTCATCAGTGCTACATGCCCCTTTGTGAGATGAGGACCACAGCTGCGGAAAGTGTAGATGCACATATTTGTAGATGTCATGAATATCTCTCCCTGCCTTCTATTTTGTCAAATGTGACCTCACCCAGAAAATACTAGAACTGGCTCAAATCTTTTAACTAAAACTTTGATTAAAAAATTTCATCAAAAGTCGCCTTGCTTAGAAAATATTTTTCATGAAATAGCTTTGGCAAAATGTTTCTTGTTCCATAAAAAAATGTCAGGGCTCTTTGTGCCCTGACTTTTGGAATGATTGAAAACATTACCAAAATGATAATGTTTTTTGGTAAAAACAACATTGAGAACCAATCAACAATATAGTCTGCAAATAAGATGTTTTAAGAATGTGTTGAAAGCAATAATGATGTCATAGCTAGGAGAGTCCAGGAAATATGTGAGAAGCAACGTTTGTTTGATCATTGAACCAAATCTAGAGTTGCAAAGGATGTTAGACAAGCTTTTAGCTTCAAAATGCCCTTCTCCAGGTCTGGGGAAGAAGCAGTTGCACTAAACAGAAATAGAACAATTCAATATTTTTGTAAAAATAACTTTAGGGGAAAAGTCTGTTTTACTCAATCATGTCAAAATGAAAAACAACCTAAAAAGTTGTTAAGAAAATATTTTTTTCACTTTTCAACACGTTACACAAAATCAAGGATGTGGATCCAAACTTTTCCAAAGTTTGGTGTTGTTTATGCCTGGGTCTGTCTCTAATACAAACTGAACCAACAAATGCTTACAGAGTTAAAATATAAGGTGAGGATAGCAGTATAAAGTATAGAAACTAAGTGATGAAAGAGATAGTGCCTGAACCTGTGAGGCTTAACAGGCAAAATTCCCCTTGACCTTCATGAGTATAGGGCCTTATGTGTCAGAAATAAACTAAGGCATTGAGTCATGATACTGATGACTGAGAGTGAGAGAAATAGTAAGGGAAAGATACAAAGACAGGGAAATCAATGTTCTGATGGTATGTCTAGAAGAATTGGAGAGATAGAGAAGGTGTCTTTGTCTGAGTCAGCAATGACTCACAAAAAGTGATGGGATAAGAGGAAAAATGGGAAAAGGGGCTGGAGCAGCTAGAGAAGCCAGGAAATGAAAAAAAGAGACAAGAATCCCAATTCCAGTCTCACTTAAATTTGTACAACACAAATTGGCGTTAACTCCCTGCTTGCTCTGGCAAAAAAACAGTAGAAGACCTCTGGCTGGCAGGGTTAGCAGGCTAAAGTCCATGGAGGGTTTTCAGAATGATGATCCTGTATGTTCTGCTACACCAGGTATACTCCATTTCAAGACCCTGGAAATCAACAGACCCAGGGTGTGGGGAGACACTAGCGTAGCAGAATGGAGAATCAGGTGCAGAGATGAGATACTGAAATGAGTAGCAAAGCAGTGGTCCTGTTTCTGGCCCAGAGATAAGACACAGGAAAAGCACGTGTGTTGAACAGCCTGCAAACTGAGTAAGCCGAACTGGCAGACAATAGAGAGGCAAAAGGCAAGGCAAGAGGGGATGAAGAAAGTATGCAAATACCAATCTCAATAGAACCAAGGCCGTGTCACTCCCAGAAATTGTTGCATGGCTGGCAACAGGCAGATTTGCAAACACAGAAGATGTGGGAAGGAAAGGAGTCCAAGTAAAACAAACAACGATATAATCATACAATAATAAATGAGTAGTTTAAGCAGCTTAATGTAAGTATTGTTGTGGGCATTATAATGGCACACTGGTTGTATCTATTATGTGGAGAAACAGAGATTTGCTGATTTAGCTGCAATGGCTTTTGAAGTGATGGCAGCTGAATTTGCACTAAGCCCTCTTCTGTCAAGTCATCCTTTTAACTTAAGCAACCACTTCTTAAGCCCCATGTATGGTGTTCAAAACATCACTTCTTTCTTCACTTCTTGTCAGCTGCTCTCACTATTCAGGTAAAGACATTTTTCCAGCAGAGGGTTCTTTCTTCCAGCCCAGCCCAGTCAGATGCATGGTGCTGAACTGCCTCAAAAGCAAACCTTTCACAGCTGAGAAAGGCTACAGTCCAGTATTCCCCTCCCCACCTTGCCATATTCTGATAAAAATTTTTGCATGACAGCTTCCAGACTTCAGACAAATCTAACATGAAAAATCTTGTAATCATTTTCAATTTAATAAGATATTAACATAATATATTTTGGGTACTACACAGCCTAGAAAAAAACAGCAAAAAGTACCACCATTTATAGGACAAGAACTTGAATTCTGATCAATTCAGTCAAGATTAAACTGTCAGACTTGTTTATGATGTTGCTGTTCTGGGTCCTTCTATTTAGGTCTCCTTCTGTGTTGTTGTACTGTCTGTGAGGTGGCTTCTGTTGTGATAGCTGATTCCACTTTTTCTTATATGAAGTAGCTGCCATCAGGTATTTTGGGCATTCATGTGAGTGAAACTAAACAGCAACTACACACCAGAATGAACTCTCACATAAAAAAATATAAAGGGCAGAGGCACACATATAGCATTAAGTAGCACATTTCTCACAGAACAACCACTCCCTCTCTGACCTCACCATCCTCATGCTCAAGAGAAATCTATTTAACACTTTTTAAAAGGCAAACTTGGGAACAAAAGTTCATAAGCTGGATAGATACTATGAACCAAGGACTTCAAACTGATACTGGGCTTATGGGACATTATCACTTATCCAGGCACATCTATACATGCGCTTTAAAGTACAGTAGATTATTTTACTGTGCATTAAAGCATAATGTAAGAAACCATGACATTACACTAATGCACAGTAAAAAAGTCTACTGCACATAAAGTGTAATTTTAAAAGTATACAAATGTGCTACTGTGCATTAGCACAGCCTAATGTGCATTAATTTAACACCTAACATTGGAGGTACTACATTTAATGTGTATTAGAAAAGGCACATTAATGCATGTATAGAGGCATCTTCTGATTCCTGAATTCTTCCCTCACATGAAAGGTGAGAATGACCCTCCTCCTTTTGCATAGGCCTTGATCTCCCAGCAATCAGTTTCTTTCATTTTGCTAATTGTTTGTCTGCTAGCCCTGGAAATTTCTCTCCCCCCTCTTCCAACTTTTTTTTACGATGCTGCGCCTGCCTTCACTCCTCAGACCTGATGTCTTGCATTCAAAGGCTGTCTAACTCTATCTCAAAGAGACTGTTGGTCCAATAAAAGATACCACTCAAAGAAATCCTTGCCTTTTGCATAATTCTTGGACCATCACAGATACATCACTCTAGCACTACTATAAACTGAAGAAACTCAGTTTGAATGAGCATCTTGAACAGGCAAAGACCACATCTCAGATCTGAATAATCCTGAACTTTTGGAAGGAAAGGCATTCTGGGAGGTGGATCAGGTTCTATGGCCAGAGCCCACAACCAGACACACTTTTGTAAGCTCATCTGAATTGAACTTCTGAACTGTTTGAAATTCATGAGCCTCGCTTCCCTCCCCCTCCCAGTTTGAAACATTTTTGCCTTAAAGTTAATTTTGCCTTTGGCATGATTCTTCAGCTCCTATTGACTTCAGAAGGAGCACCCAGCCTATACCGAGGGCAGAATTTCAAGACAAACAAATTCTCAGTGGAACATAACAGTGTAGGACTATGGCACTTATGCCAAAATTTCTATTTTGGCCCCTTACTTTTATAATTTTTGTCTGACTGACCCGGGTCTGACTGTGGCATTTTTCTTCAGCTCTGAATCACTGGGATCATTTTCAATATCCCATGTGTTTCTATGCATAAAGGCAGGGCAATGTTTCAATTTTTGTTGGCTGGCAGGAGAGTAACAACACAGCAAATGTAGTAAAAGAGTGGCAGCTTGCTGGATGCTGAAACAGCCCCCTACACTTTCTTTCCAGGAGCCCAGTCATGGCTGTAAATGCTACAAGACTGCCCCATGCACATGAAACCATGTTAATGATACAAGCCAGCTGAGTGACTCCAACATATACCACTCAGTACTCAGATCATCAATGCATAAAACAAATTTAAAAATGATTCCTGAAAATTCTTGAATAGTAAAAGCCCCTCAATTTAAATATTTTTGAAGGGCTCAGCTGAAACCAGCTTCATTATGAGGTTGTCAGAAGGCCTAAAATAAATCAACTCCTAGGTAAGACTATTGCCCAGTCTAAACCCAAGCAAGAATGTGATGATGCTGGTCTGATGACGAAAACAGTTGCTTTGAAAACCTCCCTAGAGCTTGTCTTCCTTTTCCATAAAAAGCAGTAGTTTGCCCTTGGCCTAAGTGGTACAAAGTGACAGGGTCCTGTTTCAATCATCACTTTTCAGGATGGAGGGAGTCAAAAGTAGAGTCCCACAGGGATCTGCTCTAGGGCCAGTTTTGTTCAATATTTTCATCGATGAACTGAAAATAGGGGTGCACAGTGCAAACTTCTAAAGTATGTATTCCTGCCACTGTCAGAGACAGGATACTGAGACAGATGAACTATTTATCTGACCCGTATGGCACTTCTATGTTCTTATGGCAGTATTAGTGGAAACAAGAGAAATTACTTCTTCCATGTACAACTTGGTAGGAAACTGCATCCTTTCCTCAGGCTAGGGATCCCACCTTAGTTATGTCACACCATCTCCATACTGGATTGCTGTAGCTGGTTCACTGTGTGGATGGGATACAGAGGTTTCAGCTTGGAATGGAGAGAAGCCTTTCTGAGTGCATTTCTCCTGTGCACTGAATTCCAAAATGACATGATATCTGTCATTAATTCATAATCCACTGAATTAATTCATTAATCCACTGAATTGCCAAATGCATGAGTCAGGAACCCAGGTCCTCAGTGGGCACATGATGCACCAGGACCTTCTGGGCCAGCTGTAGTAGGCAAGAGCCAGAGATAAAACATTCTTAAGCAGGAAGCTTTGGCTTGGGAAAACTTCCAGAGGAGACTTTATGTGTACTGAAGACCCATTTCCACTAAAGAAGGCATAATGATGTTTAAAAAAAAAAATCAGGGAGCGTAAAAAAAAAGTGAAAAACTCCTTTAAGTTCTCCAGGACCCTCCTCAGCTTGCAGATTTCATTTATCTGAGAAGCACTTTGATGCTGTAAAGAAGAGCGCTATAGAAAACACTGCAACGCACAGATTTGTTAACCGCATATCAGTGAGGTTCTATTATTTGCAGACATTGGGTCATAAGGAAAAAGGCTGCTTCTTGCAATGACCCATTTACTTTTCCTCTTTATGTCTGTGCTTTTCTCATTTAGCAGATCAGTTCACTTTTGCCAGATGGATTTAAAGTCATCACTGTGAGTTCAGTTTTTTTCCTTGTTTCTTGGAAAGCACCACTCAGTACCATGTCAAAAAAAACAAATAGAGAGGTTTGCTTAACATCTATTTAAAGCAAGCCATCAGTGGTAGCTCCAATAACAAATCAAGGGCCAGCACTGATGTTTGCAACAAGACTGGGGCTACTGTGCATAAAAAGGTATAAGATCATCATAGAACTGCAGCAAACACATTGCCTAATATGGTTTCTTGCCAGTTCAGCTTTTGCAACTGTTATTTCCCCTCTTTCACCTTTGCTTAAAATAAAAAGTAGGAGTTAATCACAGGAGAAAGCTAAAGTTTTAAAGAATAATGCCAAATAGAAAATCTTATATAAATTTTATATAAAATGTAGGTGTTGTATAAAACACTGGCAAAAAGCGCAACATGGATAGAAGTCTTGGGCTAAATTCTACACACACAGCTTTTCTTTGTAGCATTCCCTCAGTGTGTTGGCAACCCCCAAACCACAGCACTGCAAGAGCACACGGAAGCCAGAAAGTGAAACTGTCTACTAAGAAAGAGCAGAACTGACTAGGAGCAGGCCAGGCTGTCTTTGCCTTCTTTGCCGAGTTAAGTTCAATAGGTAATTGACAACAAAAATGAATAATAGAACAAACAGGCTTTGAAGATAACATTTTAATGTTCTACAATCAAAACTAGAGGTTGTTTGGATCCAGCATGCCTTTTATTCAAAACACCAATACCTGCAGTTGCTGGAAAGGTGAGGAGAGATTTTTAGCTAAGGCAAGGACAGAAATTCCAATATAAGTGATCAGAGACTGGTTCAATACACGTGAACCAGTATAAGTGATCAGAAACTGGTTCAAATCTGTAATGCAACAGGGCTAGAGACAGACATTCAAAAAGCCTGAGCCTGAATTGATTCAATCTTTGCAGGTTAGTCTAACCTGCAGAGTTTGAACTGATTTGCAAGTGAATAGACACTCACTTTTGATTCCAGAAATGCAATCACATGCCTGCAGTGACTCAGGCTAGAAACTGGGTGGTGCTATTGCAGCCCTCTCGTCCCTTCCACAATGCTGAAGTGAGGGGGGGACATGGCTAGACCATGGCAGGATGCTATGATTAGGGAGAGGTTTAAACCCCAACCCAGGCCTACACAGTCCCCAGCTGGGGTGTGCCTGGAGGGAGAGGGGAAAGCAGCCTTTGCCAGGCTTCCTTCCCTCCCTGTTTGCTGCTCAAGGGGTGGGGAGTGTTGCCAGACCCCGGCCCTCGGCCAGCTCTCTGAGGCAAAGGGAGGGGGGCAGATTGCTTGTGTGGGGAACAGATTGCTTGTGTGGACTGTATGTATCCATTGATGATACTGAGATTTTCTCTCATTAGTTCACGTTCTTCAAAAACAGCTTTTTGCAAAGCGTTTTTAAGGAAGAATGGAGGGACAACACCAGCTGTCCTGCTGATTAGCTCCAAAAAGCCGTAAATGGACACTGTTCTGTCTGCCTTCATTCCAGTGAAATTGGAGACACACACACATAGAAACCTTTCAGCATTAGCTACCATGGGGATGGCATGACTGTGACCAGATGCCAGCTGGTGTCCGTGAAGCTGGGGTCCATTATGTGGCAGAGGGGGGATCCCTACTTAAGCAGTGAGCGGCGAAGGGGGGGATGGGTTAGGGGGAAGTCAAGCAAACACTGCTGTGCCTGCAGTCCCCCACATCCTCCTCAGCTAGCCAAAGCTCCAGCTAGGGAAGAGACAGGTGGGGCCAGCCCTGATCTCTGGAGCAGATAGCCTAGCCCAGCCCAGGGCTGAGAAGCATGCTAGGATGCTGGGGGACTGTGATTTAACTTATACCAGGAAGGGGTTTGGGACAGAAGTTATATAAACCGGTTTGTCCCAAATCAATTAAGCCTGATACTACATTTAGGCAGGTTTATTTTAAACCAGTTTCAGCCATTTTGAAAATGGTTTATGTGCACTGAATTTATGTTCTGTTACAGCTTTAAACCAGTTTGTGATCACTTAAGCTGGTTTATGTGTAACTTCTGTCCAGAAGTTCAGTGAACATAAATGGCTTAAAAAATGGCTGAAACCAGTTTAAGAGAAACCTGGATGGATGTAGCATCAGACTTAACTGATTTAGGTTAAACTGGTTTATTGAACTTCTGTCCCAGTTCCCCTCCAGATTCAAGTTAATTCAGTCTCCCAGAATCCCAGGATCCTTTGTGCCTCCCCTGCAAACCCTCCTTCACTGAGTGGGCAGGCTAGCCTTGGCACAAGGTGTCTGCTTCAGCTGAGCAAGAGGTATATTCCCCCCATCTTCTGGCCTGGGCCACTATGGACATGCGGCTGTATTTCCTGAATCAAAAGAGAATGTCTGTTCACTTGCATATTGGTTCAATCTACACAGCTTAGACTAACCTTGTGAAGATCAAATCAATTCAGTCTTGGGTTCTTTGACTGTCTGTACTTAGCCTAAATGTTCAACCAATGCAAACTAATATAGCACCATTTAAGTCAGTGTAGATGCCTAAATAAACATCAGCTGAGGACTTGTCTTTCTTGCTTTTTTTTTGCATTCTGTCTTTGCCTGTTCACACTGCGTTGTCCTGGAAGACTGCATGAGTCTTGGCAAACAGTGGAGAATAATGTGGTTACTAATGTAGCCAAGACCTTTCCCATTCATGATTTTGAGCAGGACCAAGTCTTTGAAATAACAATGGCAACATATTGGCAGCTAGCAGAATGTCCAAAGCATGCAAATGATCTGTTCACAGAATCTCAAACTCTTGTATAAGCAGGCAGCCACATTCAATGCCACAATTTTGTGCTGTAGGCACACTCATTCCTAGAAAGCAGGTAATACCTACCTACCTCAGAAGGGTGTTTTTAGGCTAATTTCATTATTGTAAGGCACTGGCATTCTCTGTATAGACTGCCAAGTATTATTAAATAGCTGAGACCACAACAAAAGCTATGCAGAGAAGTGCCAATAATGCTCCCTTATGTTTGTATAGGAGATGCTACTGATACTGTACCCTCAGGTAATTGTAATGGTTAGGGACAGGATATTTACTACTGTCTATACTAATTGCAATAAGACTGCCTGTACCTTTAAAAGTAAATCTCCTCCAAATGTTCCAGTGGAATTCTCACTTTGGCCTTACTTACAGGCACATATCTCCTTGTCTTTTTTCTTCTGCAGCCTCCCTCTCTTTAAAGGAGACATTCATAACTGTGAGCTCCTTAGCAGTGAACCTAATCCAGCAAGTATCCAAGACATTCAGGAAAAGAGAATTTCATAGCATTGGAATTTTTCCATGCCAGCACTTTTTCATCCTAAGATAAATGGCTTTTACTTACAGGGCTAAAGGCTCTATTATTTTCAAAATACTTTTCAACTTCAAAGCAGCAGTGGAAATTGGCTGTGTACCTGGCCAGCAGATCCAGCCTGAAATCAGCCAACCTGCAAAGGCGTCTTTCTTTTCTACAGTGGTGAGTGGCAGTAGGGTTTACAGTAGACCAGCAGGTTGGAGAGCTGATGCAGACAGACTAACACCTAATTAATTAGAATTATTTAATCGTCACCAATTCAGTGCTATGCTCTGAATTTCAAAACTAGTAGAGGACTGCCACAATGCATCTGCCAAGTGGGAAAACATGTCTTGGAACAGCTCCTTTGAAATAGGTTGCTTTTGGAACACCTGGTGGCTGTGCCAGAAAGGAAAACTCCCTCAGTGTCATAGCCTTGCACTGTATAATTTAATCTGAAATATTACAAAGACTAGATATACACATAGTATTTGTAATGTATACATAAATAAACTATATGCTTCAGAATTGTGTATCTATAAAGACCCAGTAAAAGGACCTTAACAATTTCCTTTATGGGACTGCCAACAACCATTTCAAAACCTAAAGTATCTCCAACTTGAATCTCCATTAGACACACTCTCCCCCACACACTATTTACTATATATACACACAAACTGTTGAGGTACTTTCCCCACTAAGCCGTAGGTGGAGTTTGACAATTATTTGTACTACAGTGATGATCAAAGGCTTCCATGAGTGTCAGACCTGCATTGTTCTGTGCTTCATATGTACAGAGTAAAAAACAGTATCCTTCCCAAAGAGCATTCAGCCTAAGTAGACAGGAGAAGGGAGGAGAAGCAGAAGCACATTGCCTGCAGCAACAGGAAACTGGCCTTGAGAAGTCCATTTCAATCCTAGATTCCTATGTAAAGTGACTTGTTCAATATCACACAGCAAACCAATGGTACAACTGAGGAAAGCTGCCAAATCCCAGTCCAGGGCCCTGCCATCTAGGCCAGACTGCTACCCTCTGAGTACAATCTAAGAACTCTAGCACATTTAGGATGTTACAGAAGTTAAGGCAGCCTGCTGGGGAAGCACTTTAAGTCAAGGCACTTTACACAAAATGCCATGAGTTAGAGGGCTCAAAGCCTGCCTGTACTTGCCCAAGGGTCTTGGGGGGCTGGGCCTGCATGGTGAAGGGTCTCCCTTCCCTCTCTCTCATGAGCAGCTTGACAGCAACAGAGGCAGCCATGCCTGGAGCTGGGGTGGGCCTGGGTGAGGAAAGTGAGCCCTACCACCTCACAGGCCCAGCCTGGCTATCCCTGCCAGGGGTATTTGCCATTTCCAAAATACACAGCCATGCTAGACTACATAGAATTTCCACCTGTTGCTCCCTGACTGGTGCCCTATGGTAGCCCTTCACCTCTGGAAGCCTGACTTCCACTCCTGGATTAAGTGCACCCTTTCATTGCTGTTCCCATTAGAAATACATAATATTTCACTCCACTGTTAGTGTTTAGCACCTTCCAAGAAGTCCCTTCTCAGGAGACATCTGTGTTTAAAACAACAAAGCTGCTTGCTAGGGATGTTTGTCAGATTGCAGTGTTTGGCCATGCTAAACTTCACTTGAGCTTGTGCTATTTCTCCTTCACTTTCATGAGGCACAATAATACAAAGAAAATAGATTTGTTAGCTGAGGAAGAAGCCAGCCTTGCCTCAGAGGGACTCAAAAAGCAGATCCAATGAAGATCTACAGGCTAGGTACAGACATTCAAAAAGCCTGAGGTGGAATTGATCTAAGTTACACAGTTTTCTGTAAGCAGCATAGTTTAGATCAGTAGCAAACAGGACACACATTTGCCCTTGGGGTGAGGGGGTGGTCTTAGACTGGGTTCTGCCATTTTTAAAGCAGTCTTTGTTTGCAAAACTTCTGGTCTGTTTTGGGTATAGACCAGTTTTGTGTGCTGAATTTCTCTTCTGTTATGGGTATAGACCAGTTTGTGATCACTTATACTGGTAAAAGCATAGTGTCTGTACCTGGTCTTACAGATCAATGGCTGGAGCTTCATGCTGGGGGTGGGCACAGAATGCCTTATGTGGAAATGTTTGCATTTGGAGTGATATAAAGTTACATTTAGCTTTAACAGCTGCAGAGGCTGTTTATTGTAGCGCAAAATCGTGGAGCTCTTAGCTCAATTCTTGACAGTGGCCAGATTCAGAGAGGAGAGACTCCAAGCCTGCAGCAATATTTATGTTTGCCAAGATCCCAGCAATACCTTTCCTAATAAGTCTGGCACATAAATAATAATTTCTGTAACTGAAAAAACATATCCTTCTTTATTACCAGAAGGGGGATTTTGTACGGTTTATATCTGAATCTTTTGTATAGTCCAAAGAGTTTTCTCTCCCACTTCACAAACAGTAAGTGAATTATTTGTTTTATATTTATTATTATTTTGTGAATGACTGGATACAAATGTATTCTAGGTAACCACTCAACAAGAAAGCTGTGCCATTACAGCTCCATGTTGCAGTCTGTAATGTCTAGGTCACTCCAGTGAGATTGGGAGGGATACAAAATTTGTCCTTTCCCCTTAACAAAGCAGCGGCAGGAGCACACACACACACACGGTGCCCAGTTACAATTAACTGGGGATTGGTTATATACACAGAGGAGTACATTTCATTAGAGGCTGTAATCCCTGCAATATGTCATTATATGTTACTGACCATCTTTGATGATCTGAAAAGAACTGTTCCTTGTTTAGAGTTCCAGCGTCACACAAAGGAAATATAACCTTGTCACTGAACTGTAGTGCATATATGTTTTGTTCTGGAGCACATTTGAACTGCAGTACTGAAGGAAGAACAAGCTGTACTGCCACTTCAGGTTTCCCAGCAACAAAGACCACACCACAGATTAGCCTCAACTTGCAAAGTTAAAAAAAAGAAATCGCACTCATTAGTTATGTTTTCTGAGGACCCAGAGAACCATATCTTTGTTGGAACGGAACTGGATGTTGGAACAACATCAACACCATGAAACATAAGTTACACTCCACTGGTTCACATAGTTTATAACCTTGGAGAGCTGATAAGCCACTGTAATATGATTTTCAAGCCATGTGTTTTGCAAGCTGCAGGTACCAGGTGTTGTTGAAGGTCAGGGCTAAAGAAAAGGGCTCTCCCACACTTGGGAGAAGGTTACAGAGAATGGTTTTTATGCAACATAAGCTTGTAGATGATTAACAGTTTTCTTTCAGTTAACCACCAAGTTAATAGTTATTCAAAGCACTCCATTGTAATGGGGTGGAGCGGGAGGCAAGGGCTGTAGTAACCATCAATCTTGAACTGTGCAATAAAAATTAAAATGGAATATGGCACATAAGTATGATTAGTTATGCTCACAAAGGCAGGCTGCGTGTGAGTGTATGCATGCATATTTTGGTTTAGTTGCAGGGGGCAGGCAACGAGCTGTTGCTTACAATGCTGCTTTCTCAGCAGTTGGCACCAAGCATTATTCATTACTGTAAAAAAGTTCAAGCTGCAGCTCACCTGTTTCAAAATGTGGCTGGGAAAACTAAGCATCCCGATTTTAATTTTTCTTTGATTCTTTCCTAAGTTGCAGAGGGAGAATGGGAAGAGTCTGAAATGTTAAGCAAGCCTGTAGCAGTGGTAGTGCCAGGCAGTGCAGTCTTTTCTCCACTCAGCACTGGCCAATTTGTTTCACTCCCAAGCCATAACACCCCTGCTCTTCTCAAGAACCACAATCATGTTGATTCATGTTGGATGTATGTGGTTTTGCAACATGCACATTTGCAAGGGACTAAGTTGAGGCCATTAAGCTCATTTTTACTTGCAGTCTTAAATTGGATTTAAAACTAGGCTCACGGAGGAAAAGACTAATATATAAAAGGACCCGAGTTGCAAACTTTGAATCCATATTTCCTCAAAGCTCAGATTTTCTGCAATGAAGGCTTTCATGTAGCCCACAACTGAAATAGGAACAGGCTGTAAAACCTAGATCCAAACTGAATGTCCCCTGCAAAAAAAATTTTAAAAGGCAAGTTTTCATCCAGGAGTCTGGTTTGGACTCGTTTGCAGCTAACATTAGAGATGAATGAACTGATTCAGAGGCAGTGAGGTTTATTCAGAACCAAAATTTGAACCAAATTCCTTTTAAAGTTCCAAAACGTCTGAGTAGCTAGCAATTCGTCTTTATTTTCCACAAGAAGTGCTTCCTGGTCCTTGCCTAGAGTAAAAGTATTCCAGTACTGTAAGAAGCTGCCTCTGATAGTGCCTCTCTTGACCATTGGGTACTTATCTCACTCATACTAAATCTCCATCTTACTTGCAGCCAACATGTTTGTATATCAACCCACATCACATCATGCTCTGTTCTCTTTTAAACCAGGACTGAGTGGCTACAGAATGATGAGATCGCTAGGATGTTCTTTAAAAAAAAAGAAAGAAAAGAACAATATATCCTGTTCTTTTCTTCTTTATTGTCTGTGCCCAATTGATTGACTGGCAGATTATCCAGAACACACTGGAATGCATTGCAATGCATCAAAAGTTACAGTACTTTGAAATAAAAATTTTTATAGGATTGGCAGTCTGCAAGCCAAGTCAAAGCAGCAGGGCAAAACATACAGGAGTTCCTCAAACAACCATATAGAAAATGGTCCATTACAAACACAGTTATACACTCATTGTCCTGACAGCAAATTGTTAGCCTGTTTCTGTCAAAGCTGAAGTCAGGAAGCAGGCCAGTAGCCTCCAGGAAGGCTTGTGCTAAAGATTACTAGGTCATTCCTTTAGATCAGCTTGGAGTGTCAAGGTCAAAAGTCCATTGGAGCCTAGCAGTCCCGTGGTGTAGCCTGGTTCATGCATACCAGTTTCTGTAGCAAACAGCACGCAAGGCCTCCCATCCAGCCATTTTTAATTTAGCAGCTTATGTGACCAAGGGAGCCATTAATACCCAAATCATCTCAGACAGCCTTTGGCACAAGTCTACAGCAAGCCTCAAACTAGCACTCTTTAGCCATTCTGTCATTGCACCTCTTAACCCATGGTATGGCAGCCCTATTAAAAGTAAACTCAGTCCACTTTATTATGCATGGGAGGATGTGGGGAGAATGCTTTCACAGGGGAAAACTAGATTCTACTGGAGAAAAGTAGCTATGATCAGTTTGTGCAACCACTACCTAGGATTTCCATGATCTAGCATGTACACAGATAGCAACATCAAACCTGACAGGGAGGGATGTAAATAGGTCCTGCTTGTCCAGCCAGTCTTGAATACTTCAATGTTGCTCAGCTGCCTCTCCCTAGACTGCACCTTGCAGAAAGAGGCTGGACAAGGAAAAAAAAAAAAAGGAAAAATGAAGCAGCTGCTCTCCTTATCTGCAGAACCCAGATCTGCCTGCAAACAAAACCTGGCTCCTGCCAGCTTACAGGTAAACGAGAAACCCAACACCTCTGGGCCATGTCTGCTAATCCATCCATATTATGTTTCATGGGTCCTGCTGTCTTCAGATCTGTTAGGGAAGAAAGAGCAAATTGTTGGTAAGCAACGTGTTTTTCTACTCACAGTTCACCTTTCATCCTCTCTCCCTAGGCCTAGTTCTGTGCTGTACAACTCCAGTTTCCCACTGGCACTGGAGTTGAGTGATGGGATAATAATAAATCATGCTTAGGAAGGCACTAGTTCAGATACAAAAACAGTTTAATTAGCAGGCCTTTTAATAGTTGGCTTACAACATTTTGGGGCAAAATTTTAGCTTCTAAGTCTCTATCTCCACTGGAGCACATCATGGTTCCTCAATGAGGTTGCAAAGCAGAGGGCTCAAGTCCTCATAACCACTGGGACAGCCAGAATGCCACTGAGGGGCACAAAAAAGCAGACGTCAGCAAAAGGGTTGTAATTCCTTTTAACATGGTGAAGCAGGTTCTCAGCTGAGATTAGCTCGGCCCCCCAGGCTGGTGCAGAATGGCAATCCCTCTGGCCCACCCAGGAAAGTTGTGGGAGATAGCCTTATGCACTTCCTGAGTTCAGGGAGTGGAAAGCCTTGGACTGTGGCACAGCAGTTAATGAGTGGGAAACATTTGAATGTTCCCACTTGCCACCTGTACAATGCCAACTATTATCTTATGCCAACGGATGACTGCTTGATGATACGGACTTGTATCTTTCAGTTCTGGATGTCTGATTTTCATAAAGTTGCAAGTTGGCCCCACACTCCCTATGTCGACTCAAGTAAGCATTCTCCATTGCAATTAAAGAGATGTTTGCTTACATAAGAACTCCAAGATAAAGCCCTTCTTATATATATTAATATTCTGCAGAATTGTGTCAACATAATAATATTGGCAACTGAGATATACCATCATGATAGAATCCTGAGAAAAATGCCTGGATAGATAAGGTAAATGGAATCCTTAATGCCACCTATGGTACCAGATTCTAGCATGACTAGATATGGCTAAACACCAACAGTGAAAAAGCCTGAGGCTGATTTGATTCAATCTTTGCAGGTTAGTCTAAGCTGCATAGATTGAACAGATAAGCAAGTAAATGGACATTCACTTTTAATTCCAGAAATGCAATCACATGCCTGCAGTGGCTCAGGCCAGAAGCTGGGTGGTGGTAGAGCATGCCTCCCTGCTCAGCTGGAGTAGACAGCTTGAGCCAAAGCTAGCCTGCCCACTAGGTACGTGCAAAACGGGCCATATTTGATTCGGCTTCAGATTCAGCCCAAATCGGGGAGAGTGATTTAATTTGTTGATTCAGATCGCTGTCCTAATTCGATTTGGCCAAATCGGAATCTGAAGATTTGATGCTGATTCAGAGATTTGGCCATAGACACAGCTTTAACTGTTTTTTCTATATATCTCGAGGTACCAGCCATGGCTCATTAATGCTGTGATGGTGGAACGGATGGAGCATCCCACAGGAGTGCAGAAGTTCTTCCAGTCCACTTCTGAATCTACCACTGAACACACAAGGCGCACCCCCCCATACTCCCCACTCAGCAGTTGGCTGCAGGGGGACCCTGGGTACCCCCCAGACCTAGGAGGCACCATTCGCTGAGTCAGGGGGGAGATGGGGTCCCATGCATGCTTCTGGTCCCTTTCTAGGTCTACTGCGGAGTGTGCTGAGGGCCCCCCCTGCACTACCATGGAATTCTCCATCCGCTCCAGCATCTCAGCATTCATGAGCCACCTGGTACCTTGAGTTAAGTAGAAAAAACATTTAAAGCAGTGTCTATGGCCGAATCATTGAATCTCTTCGAATCTCTGTTAATCAATTTGGAGGGTTCTGATTCAATTCAGAGAGATTAAAGGGTCTCCTGATTCAATTTGGATTCAGAGATTCAGCTGCCAAATCGGGCTGAATATCCACAGATTCGAATCAGTGACCAAAGCTGCGCACAGCCCTACTGCCCACCCTGTGAGGGGGGTGTGCAGGGAGGTGCCAATTTCCTGGGATACTGGGAGACAGAGTCTAGTGATCTTTAAAAAACGTCTTGATGCCCACCTTGCTAGGGTCATTTGACCCAGCAGTCTTTCCTGCCCAGGTGCAGGGGGGCTGGACCCGATGATCTGTAAGGTCCCTTCCAGCCCCTAGCATCTATGAAACTATGAATCTTGAATCTGGAGAGGATCTGGGACATTCAGTAAATCAATTTAACCTAAATCAGTTAAGTATGATACTAAAACCTTCCAGGTTTACCTTAAACCAGCTTTGGCCATTTTGAAAGTGGTTTATATGCGCTGAACTTCTGTTGTGTCACAGATTTGAACTGGTTTCCAATCACTTATACTGGTTAATGTGTAATTTTAGTGCGTAGCCAAAAAGAAGTTTATCTCACTGCTGGGATTTGTTTTCAATTACAACTTCATATATAAAAGAAAATGCAATTAAAAAGCACTTTATAGATTTCATAGATTTCATAGCCATTAGGGTTGGAAGGGACCTCATAAAATCATCAGACCCAGCCCCCTGCCCAAGGGGTAGGAAATCTGCTGGGTTCAAATGATCCCAGCCAGATAAGCATCCAAGTGTATTTTAAAGGCGTCCAAAGTAGGTGCTTGCACCACTTCTGAGGGGAGTCTATTCCAGACTGGGGACTCAGATGGTAAAGAATTTTTTTCTTATTTCCAACCTAAAATAGTCTTCCAGCAGTTTGTGACCATTAGACCCTTTTTTCCCTTGGGGTGCCCTGGTGAACAGATGTTCTCCCAGTTCCAGGTGCACACCCCTTATATACTTATGGCCTGCTAAGTCCCCCCTGAGCCTTCACTTCTCCAGGCTGAAGAGTCCCATGCCTCTCAGCCTTTCCTCATATGACTTGTTCTCTGATCATATGCATGGCTCGCCTTTGGAAGCTTCTCCACATCTTTCCTAAAGTGCAGAGCCGGCCCAGAACTGGATGCAGTACTGAAGCTGCAGCCTCACTAAGGCTGAGTGGAGCAGGAAGGTGACTTCCTGGGTCTTGCTTGACATGCATCAATAGATGCAAGCCAGGGTTTTGTTTGCTTTGCCAGCTTCAGTATCACATTAGTGGCCCATGTTCATCTTGTGGTCAGTCATGACCCCCAAGTCCCTTTCGGTTGTGGTGCTAGTGAGTCTAGCACTGCCGAGCCTATAAGTATGATGTGGATTTTTTTTCCCCTGAGGTGAAGCACCTTGTATGTCTCTTGTATTTCTGAATGCCATAAGGTTTTGATTCACCCACTTTGCGAGCCTGTCCGGGTTGGCCTGAATCGCCAGCCTTTCTTCTAGCATGACCACACTTCCCCATAGTTTGGTGTCATCAGCAAATTGAGCCAGTCTGCTTCTGATACCTGAATTCAAATCATTTATAAATATGTTAGAGTACTGGTCCAAGTGCAGAGCCCTGGGGGGATGCCACTGGTCAACACACACTATGTTGACATGTTGCCATTGATTATCATTCTCTGGGTCCAACCATGGAGCCAGTTCCTGAGTCATTGGATCATGAGGTTGTCAAGGCCACACTTCCCCAGTTTAACCATGAGGACTTCATGGGAGACCAAGTCAAAGTCCACATAGATGATATCAACCTCTTCTCCTTTGTCCAGGCAATGCATCACCTGGTCATAGAAGAAAATGAGGTTGGTCAGGCAAGCCCTACCTGCAGTGAAGCTATGTTAGCTATCTTTCAGAAAGTCGCATTCCATTAGCCTATTGTTGATAGTTTTTTGATGATTTTTTCTAATATCTTTCCAAGGATTGAGGTAACACTGATTGGCCTGCAGTTCCCTGGATCTTCCTTTCTCCCTTTCTTGAAGATGAGCACCACATTGGCCCTCTTCCAATCCTCAGGAACCTCACCTGAGCACCATGGGTTCTCAGATATCCTCACCATTGCATGCACTATGATGTCTACCGGTTTTTTTAGCACTCTTAGGTGCATTTGATCTGGGTCGACTAATTTGTGGATGTCTAGCTTCTCAAGGTGTCCCCTTATGAGATCTTCACCAATAATGGGTTGGATTTGCTAATTCTTTAGGAATAGAGGATCTGATCCTCTGATGACAGTGCCAATATTCATGTTGGTTCCCCTAGAAAAGAATGAGGCCCGATGTTTTCTTATGCACTGATGTATGCATGTATGGAAAATGCCTGAACAGTGAAACGTGAAAGCCAAGTACTTAAAAGGGTACAGCAACAAAATAAAAAGAGAATTGAATTCTGCAGTTGAGAAAGAGGATAATTTACGAAGGATTCTAAATTAATGCTGAAGTGCATGTGTTAATAACCCAAAGTTTCTAAGTCCCAAAGCTTCTTTGATAAGCACCTCAAATAAAACACCTGAGTGTGCTATATTATGGTGCAACTTCACCTGCCTACCAGTTTCATTTAGCAGTGCAAGTATAATGAGAAACCATAAAGTATCTTGAAGGAAATTTATAATAGCAATAATAATATAGTGTACACTAAATCTGGAGTATCTTGAAACCTTCGTTCAGATCCTGGCTTGCCAAGCACAGAGGAAAAAAAATTCATTGTCTCCCCAACAAGCATGCCCAAGTCCTTCAATTAAGGTTTGCTTGTGGGTACATGGAGCTCTTTTTCCTGTGCTCTGGCATGCAGAAGTGGGAGGAAGGACTCTTAAATAGCCTCTAGACCTTTACCAAATTTGCATTTCAATGCCTACTCCTGCCAAACAAGTGTACCATTTTACACCTGGACATGCACATATTCTCTTACATCGTATTTTGCCATAGAAAAGTACTGACATCTTGATAACTAGTACAGCATACCACTGCCAGTCCTTCAAGTAGAAGCAAAAGGAAGGGACACAAAAACTGCACTACCCTCAGAAGTTAGAGACGTTTCTCCAAAACAGTATGGAAGCAAATTAGCTGGATGAATACTGAGGCTGTGATATATATAGCTATATAGACATAGATATATATATATATCTATAGATATGTATCTCATAGCATCAGTTCATAGCATCAGACCAGGTGAGCTCAAATCCAGTGATTCAGAGATGCCAGAAAGTTCCCCTTTCTTAAGTAGGTATATAAAAAACACAAGCAGAAACATTATTCCTAGCAAAGTTCTGAGATGTATGTGAAGGAAAACCATAACTTTTGGGGATGTTAATTCTTCTAATGTCTTGTAGAAGAGAATCCTTAAAGCCAACCAGCCCAACTTTTCTGATTCCTCCAGAGAAAGAGGGAGATGGCTGATGTGTACATCTGAGTTACTGTCCCACTCAGTAGGTGCATCCAGATGTGGTGCTAAATGCACAGTAGTCTAATAATACTGCAAAGTAGCATGTCATGGCAGAAACAGTGCTAATACACTATTGCACAGTATTAAGCTACTGCATAGTAGCATTACTAAAGACATCACTGCACAGTAATGCCAGTTACTGTACATTGATTTAATACTTGGTTATACAAGTACTAAACTTAATAAGTGATAACTATAGCACATAAATGAATGTGTAGATGTGCCCACTGATTCCCAAAGGGTGTGCCATGACAGCAGTGGAAGTGTCATGAGATCACCTGTGTAAGGAGATAAATGCTTTCCTGCCCCATCTGGCACCCTATGCCTGCTCCTTTGGAAAGTGCAGCTGCTGCTGCTGCTGCCTTCCTCACCCTTCTCCATGCCCAGATAGCCCCTGTGGCAACCCCCTACCACCCTCCCAGCAGCACACACTGCTGAGAGTGGGCAAGTGGGCAGATGCACAGATGCAAATGTGCTCTGCAGCCGGCTCATCCGCTCCTCTTCTCCCACCCCCCAAGGGCTGGCAGCAGGGCCCTGGAGATGGTCGCTGGCACATGAGACCCTTCAGGAACAGCCTGAGCATGGGGGGAGTGGTGGCTACCCTTGTCCACAGACTAGGGGCAAGGAGGGAACAGACAGCCAAAAGAACAGGACACAGCAGGATAAGGTCTTGCCTCTGCCACCATTAAGTGGCACCATCTAGATCAATGATTCTCAAATTTAGGCTCAAAGCCTACCCCGTATTTCTTGTCAATTTAGGTCTGTCTCTGCAATATTCAACAGCAAAATTCAGAAAAGTTTATAGAGGGGATCCTAGAGGGTAAAAATCTCAAGGATCACTGGTATAGACACTAATCCTTTGCTTAAACAAATGTTTTTGGTGCCCTTATTTAACAGTCCATCTCAGCAGTGGCATGATTTGGTCTGGCAGGGGAATGGAACAGGTTACATGTTTTGAAAAACACGTGCACACACATACACACCTTTTGGGGTGAAATGTGCCCCCAGTATTAATACAGAACAAAGTGTGCTCCAGGTATCAAAATTGGAAAACACTGGTCCTACTTAAGAGAGATTTTAAATTCTAATTCCCTTACCTTATTTGTTAGGTTCCCTACTTTTATTTAACTGTGAATGGTTTACTGTTTATCCTACCCTGGGAATGCCCTTCCATCTTATTGTTTTAGCTGTTTATAGCTGTAAAAATGCAGCAGTGAATACAACAAAGGCCATTAGAATAACTTTGCAGAGCCTCCAGACAAGACTTTAAATCTCATAATAGATTTCAGTTTGACAAGGGATGCTTTGCTGAGGGGGTGGGAGTGGGGGTGGGGGAAGGTGTCTCCTTCTTAGGCAGAAACTTTGCTAAAATAACCTAGTTATCCTTGATAGAGATGTAATTTGCATCTAACCATTGTGATTCATTGGCTGTCCTATCCTTTTCTCAGTCTTATCCTGGAGTTCTTTGCTTAAAATTCAGTAACAAGTATTGCTGAAAACATGTTTCTTGATCCACTGGGTTTAGGAACTCCTTCCCTTCTAGTCACCTTACCAGTAATATTGCCTATGAACGTGGAACAATTCTGTAGCAGATTCAGAAAATAAACGGCACTTGCCAATTACCAGTTCTCCTGGATCCAAACTACTCTGTTTTTTAAGATATTTGTTACACAGAGGTGCTACCTAATCTCATAGTTAAAGAAGGGAACAGGTAGTCCATTTCCTTTGAGAGAAACCAGAAGAGCTCTTCAGTTTCCCTGAAGTTCACCTCTGGTGCTTATAGTTCAGTACTAAGCACAAATATTCAGAAAAACAAAAGTTTTTTTGTTTTGGTGTTGTGCAACTGCTGGAATTGAGCCAAGTCAATAATGGAAATAGATTAAGCAATGCACACACCTGGCTGTCAGAAGTGTAACATACTCTTTCTTTAGTAATTATAGAACACTTATGAAGCTAACTGCAACTGCAATAAAGACATGTATTTCACAATATAATGTGATTCTCTGTCTGTCAGGAATAGCCACACCAAAGAGATACAGCTCTGAAACTGAATGGTCCCCACCCCTCCAGGCATAATCCCTCAAATACCTATCCTTGGTGGGGTAGAATCTTGTGCTCTAAGTCATAATTAAACAAATACTTATTAACAGGATGTAATTGAAGCTGGTACTTTAGTGACTAGCTATTTTACAGATGTTTAAAATGAAAGCCAAGAGGAGGTAAAGAGTGTTGATTTATGAATGCTCAGTCAGGGTATAGTTAGAGGCATGTTAGAGTCAGGTTTCATTGCATCTAAAGCATCAAAGTTAGGGCCGGATGGTTTGGATTAAAAGGTTCTAATTTGGTATCATCTCTGTGGTGATCAAACCAGGTGGAGCTGTGTCCTGGTTCCACTTGATCAGAATCATTGAAGCATAAGGAAGAAAGGAGGAATGATACAAAGCTACCAGGTTTTTACCTGTCTCTAAATTTAAGAGAGCAAACCAAATCCCAACTCAACTCAGCAGGTATATAATGCCTACCAGCATTAACAGGCTATGTCCCTGCTTAGATTGAAGCCTACTTTGGCCCAAAATAATATTTAAATGTATTGCATGTTTTGAATGAAAAAAAATATCTGAGTCTGGGTGCAAGACAGACTGTTAACAAATCCCTTCATTGTGGTTTTGTATTACTGGACTTGCTAGCAGGAATGGTGAAATCTGCCTCACATTAATCTGGTAATAAGTAGCAGAAGATTCATAGATTTTGCAGTCAGGAATGTGTTATTGTTATGATCATTTGATTGGGCTTCCCAAATGAAGCAGGCCATGGACTTTCACCCAGTGACTCTTGCAATAGGCCCAGTATTCAGCTCCAGTTTTCATGGCTCCTCTCAAGCTTTATTTCATTTGAGTAGTGAAACCTATTGTGGTTTACTCTGATAAAGGTAGATTAAATCATTCAGTGTTTTCAGGCACTAAAGATGCTTTGCTATCTCCTGCTGCATCACTGCCAGAACTAAAAAGGTGCTATTGTGGTTTGATGAGTATGATATATCTTTTCACCAAGAGGTGCATTAATACTTATTGCTCTCTGAAGAGCAGCTAGCTATTTAAGTCTCATAATTGTGCTGGGGGCTGGATAAGGAAATAATATTCCCATTTTCCAGGGAATACTATTTCATTGCCTTATTCAAAACTGTTGAATGGGTCAGTAAAAACAAGGATGGAAACACCATGAAAGCCAAAGATTTGCACGTGCTAAGAAGGTCACCAGAACCAGGATGACCATTGCCTAGTGAAAAACAAACCGGCACAGACATGGCCACAGATTTAAGGAAGGTGAGTAAAGCCCTGCTATGACCCAACATCTTAGTATGTGTAGGTGACATGATAGAGGAGAGGGGAAAAGAAAAAGGCAACAGACAAGTGCTGAGTTGTACTCTTTATTGATACCTTTTTATCCACTCCACTTTCTTTATTTCTGCTTTGGTTTCTCCATGCCTTTGCGTGGTTTTTAAGGACTCCCACTCCCGGCATGATCCTGTAAAATGAATTTTGGACATTACAATCTAACTAGAATATATGTCCATACAGGTATGTACACACGTACATAAGTCCACATATAATTTATATGCAAGCACTCATGCACACACAAAAGCATCATGAAACATGCATGTGTCAGTAAATAAAGGTCACCATATCTTGTTGATGTAATTCCTGTCTTTTTTCATCTGCACTTACTGTTACCTGTTTTTATTTTTATCTGTGCATAAGTTATAACATTTTTAGGGCAGAGATTATATTTTGTTTTTTTTCAATATTCCTACCAGATATTAGGCACTGAGCTGAAATAAGTCCCTCTAAGAGGAATATATAGTGTTTTTTGGCTTTTATTATAAAGTTCTGGTGTTGAGAAACTTCAAAAGCAGAGATCTAAATGGAGAGACAATGTATCATCTTCACATTACAGTGGTCTCATTGAATTTTGCTGTCTCTACCTGACTTCTCTATGGTCTTCAGAATGAGCCACTTATTGCAAATAGTCAGAGAGCAACTGCTAGACAAGATTTCTAAGAAGAATGAAATGGCATGGAACACTTGTGCAGGTGGCTCTCACAATGGCACTGAAGGTAGCCTGGAATGCTGATGCTTGGGTACAGCCTCAGGGCCATCTCCCACAAGCTGTCAGAAAGTATGAAAGTTGCCCAGCATTGCCTCTGCTTTCTTGGCCTAGATAAATGGGTCTTTAGGACATCATTGGCCTGCTAGCCCTGGCTTAAACCAGACAGTTTCTCTAGCTTCAGTGCAGAGGGGTCTTGTACTCAAGCTAGCCTTCCTTTGAGACTGATTTCCAAAATAAAAATCACAAACTCACTGCTTTTCCCTCAGTCCTATTAATGTATTTATCCTTCCATGGCCCCAATTTCTCACTGTCATCCATCCATCTGCTATATGGCTCTAAGGTGGATCTTTCTCTTCTTCTGCTTATTATAACCCCTACAATCCTGACTCCATTATCATTTTCTTTGTGCCTTGTCTTTTCCTTAGTTTTCTTTCATTTTTTCCCCCACTACTGCTGCTCAGCTTTTGCAGTTTTGCTCCAGCATAGCTCAGGCCCAGCCAAAATACGCTTTGACTCACTCTTCATCTCCACTTGTCCAAGAAATCTGCCATTTCATTTACTGCCTTTCCACTCCAACTCCCTTTTCCACCCCCTCCATTTCATAATTTTTTAATCTCCTTTCAGTTCTTTTTCTGTTCTTCCCAAGTCTCTTCTAAGCATACATCTTCCTCCCTTTCCAGGCCTCTTCCTCTTTCCCTCTGAGCTAGAACAGGAGCAGTTGCAAATTATAGGCAATGCACAGCAGACAAGCTCTCCCCTCCCTCTGAGCATCAAGGCTAGGGACAGAAGTTACACATAAACCAGTTTAAGTCATCAGAAACTAGTTTAAACCTGTAACAGAACAGAAGTTCAGTGCACATAAACCAGTTTCAAAATGGCTGAAAACTGGTTTAAGATAAATGTGGCTGAATGTAGTATCAGACTTAACTGATTTGGGTCAAAACAGTTTATGAAACTTCTGTCCCAGGCGTCTTCCTGGTTCAAGTTGAATCATAGTCCTCCAGGATCCCAGCATGCTTTGCAGCCCTGGGCTGGGCTGTGTGCTCCAGCAGAGAAGGCCTGGGGAGGAAGAGGCAGTACTGCCCCCCTCCATCTCCAGGCAAACCTCAGCTGTGGTTTGGGGCCAGGGAAGGGGGTTAAACTTCCCTTCACCCAAGTACAGAGCTGCCCTGCCCTGCTTACTTAGTGCAGGCTGCAGCTATGGACTACAAATCCCAGAGGCACCTGGAAGCAGGAAGAGGAAGTGATGAGAAACTCTGCAGATCCCTGCTGCCATGAGTCTGGACCGCATATCCCAGAGACCTCTGGAGCACCAGAAAGAAGAAGTGAACACACAGCCCATGCTAGCTATGTGCCAGAGCCATGCTCTAGTGCCACCCCCCTTCTAGCCTGAGCTACTGCAGGCATGAGGCTGCATTTCCTGAATCAAAAGTGAATGTCCATCCAGTTGTTTCTCAGGTTAATCTCTGCAGTTTAAACTAACCTGCAAAGACTGAATCAATTCAGCCTCAGGCTTTATTACTGTCTATACTTAGCCCAGGAGTTGGTTGGGAAAGAATGAGGCAGGAAGAGAAAGTGGCTGTTGATGTCTCCCAAAGCCCTCACACCCTTGAAGTGATTGTGGTGTCTGGCATAGCCTAATTCTAACAACCCTCTTACAAACAACAGCAAACCCTTTAAAGAAAGCACCCTGGCTGTTAATTTTTAAAGAGTCAATCCCATCCCAAATGCCTTTCCAGAAGCTTTAATGTCCAAGGCTGCTTATTCAAGCAAGGTGCATAATACAAGCAAAACAAACAAACTAAAGACACTGTTAGTAGTACCCCCTCTGAGATCTGAGAAGTGTTTTCTCTTATCAGGAGCAGCTGCTGCCATCCTCCACCACCACTCTTTTATATGCACTTTCAAAAATTAGGTACAGCTGTCTTGCCACTGCCTCCACCAGCTCCTGAGAGAATTCTTCTGGGTCCTAGCTTTTTCAAACTGAGGGAAGCTGGGACATGGGGATAACCACGGCCATGAAAGCTTTCTTTATTGCAGAATGTGCAAGGTTTGTCAGAGGGGGCTGGAGAAACTTGCTGGGAACAAACAGAAGCCCGGCCTCCCAAATTGAGATTACCAAAGAGGAGTATACCTCCTCTGCTCGCGCTTGTAGGGAGGCAGTTAGACGGGCCAAAGCTACCATGTAGCTGAGAATGGCATCCCAAGTAAAGGATAACAAAAACTTGGTTTTTAGATATATAGGGAGTAAAAGGAAGGCCTAGGGAGGAACAGGACCCCTACTAAATGGGCAGAAGCAATTGGTGATGGACAGGGGGACAAGGCTGAACTCCTCAATGAGTCCTTTGCCTCAGTGTTCCTAAGTGAGGGGCAAGACAAGTCTCTCACTGGGATTGTAGAGAGGCAGCAGCAAGGCACCAGACTGCCATGCGTAGACCCTGAGATGGTGCAGAGTCACTTGGAGG
>JAGPOW010003648.1:33640745-33654621 GCA_030014935.1 Caiman crocodilus
CTCAAGGGCAACCAGCATGGTTTCATTAGGGGCAGGTCATGTCAGACCAACCTGATTGCCTTTTATGATCAGGTCACAAAAGCATTGGATGCAGGTGTCGCCATGGACGTAGTCTTTCTGGACTTCAGCAAGGCCTTTGACACTGTTTCCCACCCCATCCTCATTAAAAAAGTAGGCAACTATGGCATCGATGCCTAAATGGTCAGATGGATTGCTAATTGGCTGAAGGGTCGTACTCAGAGGGTGACAATGGATGGGTCACATTCGACCTGGGGGGAAGTGAGTAGCAGAGTCCCCCAAGGCTCGGTCCTTGGGCCCGCACTGTTCAATTTCTTTATCAGCGATTTGGACAACGGAGTGAAAAGCAACCTGTTCAAATGTGCAGATGATACCAAAATTTGGGGTGAGGTGGGCATGCTAAGGGAGGGAAAGACTGCAGAAAGACATGGATAGGTTCCAAGGGTGGGCTAACAAAAACAGGATGTGTTTCGATACGGACAAGTGCAGGGTGCTGCTCTTGGGCAGTAGTAACCGGCAACACACTTATAAGATGGGAAACTCCCTTCTTGAGAGCACGGAGGCAGAAAGGGACATGGGCCAACAATGCGAGGTCTCGGTCGGCAGGGCTAACTATCATGCATCCACAGGAGCATCTCAAGTAAGGCCAAGGAGGTGATCCTTCCCCTCTATGCAACACTGGTCAGGCCACAGCTGGAGTACTGTGTCCAGTTCTGGGCACCCCACATCAAGAGGGATGTGGACAGTACTGAGAGGGTCCAGGAGGGCCACCTGCATAATCTGGGGACAGCAGGACAGACCCTACAATGAGAGGCTACGGGACCTGAACCTGTTCAGCCTTCACAAGAGAAGGCTGAGGGGGGAACTTGTGGCTGTCTATAAACTCACTCGGGGGGACCAGAAGGGTTTGGGGGAGACCTTGTTTCCCCTAGCACTCCCTGGGATAACAAGGAATAACAGCCACAAGTTGGAGAGTAGGTTTAGATTAGACATCCATAGGAACTACTTCACTGTCAGGGCGGCTAGGATCTGGAACCAACTTCCAAGGGAAGTGTGCTGGCTCCTACCCTGGGGGTCTTTAAGAAGCAGCTCATTGCCTACCTGGCTGGGGTCATTTGAGCCCAGGTTTACTCCTGCCTAGGCAGGGGTTGGACTTGAAGATCTACAAGGTCCCTTCCAACCCTACTTCTATGATTCTATGAAAAGGCTGAACTACTCAATGTCTTTTTTACCTTGAGTAGTCTTCACAGGCAAGGTCAGCTTCCAGACTACTGCACCAGGCAGCACAGTTTGGGGAGGAGGAGAGCAGCCAGCAGTGGTGAAAGAACAGGTTAGGCTACCATGGCAGAGCATAATTGGGGTGCTTGCCACTTCATGTGGGCTGCAGCAGGAGAAGTGCCTGCATGGAGGGCAGCCTGGAGACACCCCTGAGAAGTCATTTTAAGGGGAAGGTGTGTGGCAGAGGAAGGTGGGTGGTTTGTCCAAAGACAAGTGGCAGGCTGGTACTGTGACCAGGCCTGGGAGATTGCCCCCTGTCATAGGGACTCTAGAAAAAAACTGGACATGTACAAGTCAATGGGGCCAGATGCAATGCATCTGACTGTGCTGAACGAATTAGCTGATGTGATTGTACAGCCACTGGTCATCATCTTTGAGAACTTCCAGTGATCAGGGAAGGTCCTGGATGATTGGAAAAGGGTGAATATAGTGCCAGTCTTTAAGAAGGGGAAGATGGAGGATCCAGGGAACTACAAACCAGTCAGCCACAAAGGGAGGGATTTCCCGTGGCAAAGTTTAGGAGTTAGGGGATGGGACTTCCAGTCCTGATATGGTGAGCAGGGGTGGGACAACTGTCAAGGGGCGGAGCTACCCATGTGGCCTTGACAGCTCCCCGAAACTCATTAAGCAGCCCACCAGCTGAAATAATTGCCTGCCCCTGCCTTACAGCAATCTGGGGGCTAGCTACAATGCTTAGAACAGGGCTGGGCGAAATGGTGGATCCAGCCAGTGGCAGGACTCTATTCTCCAGCGGCTCCTGCCTGCATGGCTGGGGTTCATTTCCATGGAGATCCCAGGAGCAAACAGGCTGTGATAGCATGGGGTTGGGTTTCCCTGGAGACTGGTCCCAGCAGTGCTGGCAGGGCACGTAGCTGCTCTGGAGCCAGGCTGGGATCTTGCGGCAGTGACAGGTGGTACAGAGCTGTGACAGAGCTGCAATGAGCAGCCTGAATGCTCTGCGCAGGGGTATGCGGGCAGCAAATCACGGCTCTGCCCAGCTCCTTGCAGCATTGGCAATGTGGTCTGGAGCCAGAGCAGAGCCACAATTCTCTGCCTGCATGCCCCTACCTGGGGCATGCAGAGTGCAGATCATGGCTCAGTCCCTGCTCTGGACTATGCTGTCACTACCATAAAATCCCAGCCCGGCTGTGGAGCAGCTCCATGCCCTGCTGTGCACCCTGCCAGCAGGGGCAGCACTAGGGAGGGGATTCAGGGGGCTATAGCTATCCCAAAATGCCCTGTAGCCCCCTGTAGCCACCCCTCCCGGTGGCACCACTGCCACCCACCCTGCACAGGCAACGGCTGCTGAGCCCAGCCCACTCCCATCCTCAGCACAGCCCCCCAGCCAGGATACATGGTGAAATGCATGTAGGGGGAAAAAACTGCACCACTGCTTCTTGCCAGCCAGCGCTGCTGGGGCTGGTCTCCACAGAAACCCCAGCCCCATGCCATCATGGCATAGCTGCTGATAGAGTATCCATGGAAACTGGCCCCAGCCACACAGGCAAGGGCTGCTGGGAATGGAGTCCGCTACCAGCCAGATCCGTCCCAGGGGCTGGACATGCCCACCCCTGGTCTAGAATCATATCCCTGCATCTCGTTCTTGAATCCCTTCACTTACTGCTTCAAACATTTAAAGCACTAAAATCAAAGTACAAACCAAGAGAATAATCCTCCTTTCAGGGGGTCTGGTGAATCAGTCATGCCATTTTGCTTGCAAGCAAAACTGTAACACCTATTTTCTATGCTCTGCTTACAGATAGTCTCTTCAGGACATTGTATTTCTAACTGTGGGAAGGGGTTTTGATATCTACCTCACCCAACCCAAGATCCATATTCAGTCAATAGCTAATCCTAAAGCTTTGTAGATGTAAGTATTTTTGTAGTTCATATTCCCCTACTTCATCTGGAGAAATCAGGCTGCTCTCCTTGGTCTCCCTTCATTTTAACATGCATGAAATATTAAACAAAATGGAACTACCATTTTATGAAACACATTTATAGTTCTTCAGAAAATGAATGGATTCTGCATAAGACTGTTTGTTCCATAATGGTTTGTCCCAGGCAGTTTTTTCCCCCTACATGCATCTCACCATGGTCAAAAATCATGTAATGCCTCTTCTTGACTTTCTTTATAATCACAAACACTCCCACCTACACGCAAAAAAGTTGGTGCCTTGAGTATAGATTAAACCGCTTGCAATTTGTATTTAAAAATGTGAAAGAGGTTCTCTGTTGAACTGGTTATAAACTTATTTCCAGCATTATATCAGCTGTGAGTAAAGCACTGTCAGATCAGACTATAATGTCCTATATTCACCATGTCTTCATTTTGCACAAGTGTAGATAGGTATGCAAGGCACATAGCAGCAGGGAATCAGGCTCTTTCAGTCTAAAACCAAAAATGTCTTGTATGTCTCCAAGTGTTCTCATTAACCATTATGTATGAAATATTCAAAGAGGCTCTTCATTGGCTTTGCTCTGCTCCTACTGAAGTCAAAGGTGCTGGCATCAGCATGTGACCGATTCTAAAGGCTTTTGAAAATCTTACCCTGTGACTGCATAAGTTCTGGGCAAATCCTGAGGGGGTTCTCCACAGAGTGGAGTTTTACGAGTAATATGGATGCAGTCTTGCAGACCTAGTCCTCTTATCTTCCTCCCACAATACTTTTCCTTGAGTCTAGCCTTGTGGTTCTCAACCAGGGTGTCACAAGAGCCTTTCAGGGGTGCTGTGGCACAGGTACTGCTTATTCCCATAAACTGCCCTCCACGTCTCATGCAGAGCCAAATTGAGAAGGGCTGAGGTCAGAGCATGTGCTCCTGCCTGCATTAGGGTACCTGATAAACCGAAAGTGGGCAGGAGCATCCAGTCTGCCACAGTACTTCCCAGTCTGACCCTGCATGCACCTTCCAGAAACAGAGTGCCTGAAGGGTTTCTGGGAGGAGTTTCTGGGAGGAGTATGCAGGGCCAGACTAGAAAGGGCTATGGCAGACTGGGCATTCCTGCTTGGTTTCATTTTATCAGATAACCCTAATACAGCAGGAGCACGCACTCTTGCCATAGCCCTTCCTGGTCTGGCTCCACACCAGGCACGTGGGGCATGTTCACCTGCCTGCAGCAGCACTGGTGTCAAGACTCTGGTTGAGAATCCCTGAGGCAGCACAATAGTGGTTCTCAAGTGGGGTGTTACCAAATACAAAAAGGTTATGGGGAGCTACCCTGAACCTAAAAACTTTGAGAACCACGGCTCTGTGTGTACCTGTATCCTCAGCTTAAAGGTCTGAATCACTCTGGCAGCATTCATTTAATTTTAACTCTGTTTATATCCCTGTACCCTTTATAAACAACTAGCAGGAGGCGTCTAGTCAAGCCATTAAAGCTTGCAGGGCTTTTTAGTATTGACTTTTCTCATCAAAAATAAATATTTTTCTATGGTTTAACATTTTAAAAAACAATTGCATTTTTATGATTCTATTTGTCACCTCCCACCATGCATTAATTTAAAAAAAACCACAAATAAACATTTACATAGTTTTGGTAGGAATTTCGCAAATTTTTTCAATTTCCACCTCTTCCCCCTCTGTTTCTGCTCTGAGTTAGAGAGGACACGGTAAAGAGGCTGGTTCTCAATGAAAGCATTGAATGGTGTAGTGCTGTCATTGGGTTGTCAATGACCTGAAAAGGATGTGATGCATGGGCTGGTGGTGGTGATAGGCCAGGTGGGTCCTCCCATGCCTCAAATGAGCTGTGGTATGGCAAAAAGAATGACTAGCTTTGGTTGCAAGGGGTGACCACAAATCAGATATACAACACTGTCTTCTCCTCAGATAGGCATGCCACACTGACCAGCAGTGCTGCAGGAAACTGTCATTATGTGGTTGTAATTAGGGAGTTTTTCCCTCCTGTTTTTAGATTGCAAGTGCATGACAGGTTTCAGATTCAGTTCACAGCTCTGTAACAGATTTCCTGTGTCATCTTGGGCAAGTAACATAGGGTAAGATCCAATAAATGAGTTTGTTGCTTAGCTCAGCACTTACAATTGAGAAGCTTATTGCCATAAGTGCAATTTAAAAAGCCCTCGCTGAGTTCAGGCCTATAAGTGCCTGAACTCATAGGACATCTCCCTGTTTGGCTTCAGCGTTGCCTTCATACCTAAAGTTCTGCCTCTGGGCAGAGATATCGCAGAACTGCCCCAGTCCAAGCAGCTCAGCTTCTGGCTCATGATTAAACCCAATATGGACCTAGAAAGGAAGTGTCCCCCTCACAAAGCCCTCTGCATAGCCTGTTCCACTGGTATTCTCAGATACCTAACACACTAGGGGTGGGCAAAACAGGCCCTATTTGATTTGGATTCAGATCTGGCCCAAATTGGGAAAAGTGATTCAATTCGTTGATTCAGATCACTGTTCCTGATTCGATTTGGCCAAATCCAAATCTGAAGATTTGATGCTGATTCGGGAAATCAGCAATTCAGCCATAGACACAGCTTTAAATGTTTTTCCTACATACCTCAAGGTCCACTACATACCAGAAGGTCCTACATACCTTCTGGTCCACTTCTGGGTCTGCTGCTGAATGTGCTTGGGAGCCCCCCCGCACTCCTGTGGGATACTCCAGGCACCCCAGCATCTCAGTGTTCACGAGCTGCCTGGTACCTTGAGGTAAGTAGAAAAAAAACATTTAAAGCTGCGAATATGTCAAAATGGCCGAATCTTTCCGAATCTCTGTGATTTGATTTGGAAAGATTAAAGGGTCCTCTGATTCGATATGGATTTGGAGATTCAGCCACTGAATTGGGTTGAATCTCCACGAAATTGAATCAGGGACCGAAACTTTGCACAGTCCTAATGTCTCCACTGTGTGATACAGCACCAAGCAGATACTACCTCAAGTCCTAGGAAGCAGTGTGGCAACATTAGTAATGAATGCCACCAGACTAATTAGCATCTCAGTCAAGGAAATTAGCCCAGACAGCGTGCTGTGCTAATGTTGCTCTACTGCTTCTGGTTTTGGAGGAAACTTGGGCTATGTCAACATATACTAAACATAGGTTCCTGGTACCGCTGTGGTGCTTACATTCATTATTGCATCTTGCTCTCAACCCCTCTGTGCTTCAGTTCCCAATGCTCCCATGTGCAGTGCTGGCTGGAGCCATGTGCTGCCAGGTGCCAGCGCCTGCACAGGACATGAGTGCCCCGAGCACCCCCACCTGCTGCTGCTGCTGGCAGCGGGGGCTGTGCACTATGTGGGATAATGTGTGGGGGCTGGGAGGGGTACAATTCATTGGTGAGCGGCCATGGGCTGGATGAAAGTGCCTGGAGTGCTGGATCCAACCCGCAGGCCGTACTTTGCCTGCCCCTGTTGTAAGGTGCACTAGAGACATGTGATGTTCAGTATGTAGATGAGGCCTTTATATCCTATCATGCACTGTTCTATCTTGAAGAGAAAGATCTTCAGACCATAGGAAAGTAGGGCTATAAGGGACCTCACAAGGTCTAGTCAATCCCCTGTGATCTTAAGGCAGGATCTTAAGGACCTCTGACTAAAACATTCAAGTCAAGTGTCTGTCCAACCTGCTTTTGAGAATTTCCAGGGACAGAGATTCCACAAGCAGCCTGTTCCAGTGCTTGACCACCCTCATAATCAGAAAGTTCCTCTTAATCTCCAACCTAAATTTCCCCTACTGCAGCTTGAGGCAATCTCTCATAGTCCTGTTCCTTATGACCAAAGAGAAAAGCCCTTCTCTATCCTTTCTATAATTTCCTTTCAGGTATTTGAAGACCGTTATCAAATCTTCCCTCAGTCTTCTCTTCTCTGGACTAAATAGTCCTAGCTCTTCCAACCTTTCCTCACAACTTGCACTCCCGAGACCTCTATTTATTTGTGTTGCACTGGATTCTTTTCAATTTGTCCACACCCTTCTTGAATGTTAATTCAACCCTTTATATTGTTCGCCTTTTTTGCAACAAGAGCACACAGTCGGTTTATATTCATCTTATGGTCTACTGTAACCCCAAGCTCTTTCTCTGCAGTACTGAAGCCTAGTTAGTCATTCTCTAATCTGTATTTGTGCATGCAATAATTTAATCCCAAGAACAGAAATTTGCACTTAAACTCATACAATCATAAAAATTTAGGGCTGCAAAGGACCTTGAAAGATCATTGAGTCCAACCCCCCTGCTGTGGGCAGGAATACTGCTGAGATCAAATGATCCCAGCAAGGTGTCTGTCCAGTCTCCTTTTGAAGACTTCCAAGGTTGGAGACTGCACCACCTCCTTGGGAAGTCTATTCCAGATTCTGGTTACCCTTACCGTAAAGTTCTTCCTTACATCCAACCTGAAACCATCCTCTAACACAGGGGCTGTCTGGGGGGTGGTACTTGGAAAGGTCCCAGGGGGTATGTGGGGGCAGGCAGGGATGGAGCGCTGCTCCCTCACAGGAACAGGGCTGCACAGACACCATGATGTCACCACTCACCACCTTCTGTGTCTGGCTGCTTACCACCCCCACCACCCTGCTTCTGGCTGCTTGCCACCCCCACGCACACACACGCCACATCTGACCACTCATCACTCCCCCTGGGGTACACTTATTAAAAAGGTTGAAAAGCCCTGCTCTAACAGCTTATTGTCATTGTTCCTTGTCCTCTTCTGGGACACCCTAGTGAACAGTTTCTCTCATAGCTCCCAATATTCACCCCTTATATACTTATACGTGGCCATCAAGTCCCCTCCTTGGTCTTCTCTTCCGTAAGCTAAACAGTCCCAGACTCCTAAGGTTTGTCCAGGCCCTTAATCGTTCTTGTGGCCCATCTCTGGCCCCTTTCAAGACTCTCCACACTTTTTTTGAAGTGCAGGAACCAGAACTGGACACAGTACTGCAGTGGGGTCTCACCAGCGCTGAGTAGAGGAAGTATCACTTCCTTAGCCGTGCTCACAATGCATTGGCTAATGCATCCCAGTATGATATTAGCTCTGTGAACTACAGTGTCGCACCGGCCGCTCATGTTCATCTTATGATCAACCATAAACCCAAGGTCCCTTTGAGCCATTGTGCTGGCCAGGACATCTCCTTCTAACCTATATTCATGTCGCTGGTTACTTCTCCCCAAATGAAGCACTCTGCATTTATCCTTATTGAACTGCACCCTGTCCTGGTCCGCCCACCTTTCCAGCTTGTCCAGGTCCACTTGGATCTGCATTGTAACCCCTAGCATGACCGCTTTTCCCCGTAACTTAGAATCATCTGCCAGCGTGCTTTCTACATCCTCATCTAAATCTAAGTCATGGATAAAGATGTTGAACAACACAAGGCCAATAACACAGCGCCTAGACCCTGCAGGACAGCACTGGCCACCACCCGCCAAGACAATACAGATGCGTCCACTAACACTTTCTGGGGTCAGCTCCTTAGCTAGTTCCCAAACCACCTGACCATGGACTCTGCCAGCCCACAATCATCAGGGGGTTTTTTTTATAAAAGCATCATAGCAAAGGCCTTTTTAAAATTTAAGTATATGACATCAACCACATCTCCCACATCTAAGCGGTTCATTACTTGTTCATAGAAGGAGACGAGGTTAGTCAGACATGACCAGCTCACAATGGAACCATGTTGGATATCCTACAGCATTGTGTCTTCTGCCAGCCTCTCACAAATGGACTTCTTGATTACTTTTTTCCAAAAGTTTACTGAGGTCAAACTGACTGACCTATAGTTTCCCAAATCCTCCTTCCTCCTCTTCTTAAAGATTGGCACCACACTAGCCCTTTTCCAGTCTTCCAGGACCTCTCCCTGTTGCACTTTGTGCCTGCCTCTGCTCTATTAGGTGTTCCTCAGCTGCCTTCGCCCAGGTATTCGACCTCATTTGCCCATGGCCTGCATGTGGACCCCAGAGGGCACTTCAGCTGAGGTCAGGGAAGCCCCCTAATTCACCTGCCACGACTTTGAATGGATCCTCAGTGGAGGGGGACCCCTTCAAAGGAGACTCCAAGGTCATCACACCCCTTGGTGGGCACTCACAGGGCTCTGACCTCCCCTACACCCTGGCCAAATGCCACCTTCTACGACAGGCGTTCAAGCTTATTTTTACAGCTGGCCTCTGCCGGTTTTCCCCTGATCTTCATGTAGTCCCTCAGCAGCTAACCCTGGTGTTCTGACCGGGCGCTGGCGTGAGATCTAGGAGGCCCTCATTTTCCTGCTCTCCTACCCAGTGCCCTTAACCTTAGTGTCTACTGACCATGGCTCCCCGTGCGCCCCTCGCCCCGCTGAGGGCTCTATGGGCCTAACTCAATGAAAGGGACCATGGCACCTGCCTTTATCCTTACCCTTATTCCCAGAAAACACCTGACATGACCCAACGTGAACGAACCCACCGCCGTGGCCATTGGTGAGGCATAGCCGCATGGAAGGAAGGGTGTGAGCACCTGAAGGAAGATAGAGTGCCCTCCCCATGGGAACTCTGTGCTCCCCTAGTGCCTCAATGTCCCTAGGCCCGGGCAACCTGAGTTGGGGCCCGGATTCTTGCCCCAACCAGGACTCTTCTCTCTTCCTCTAGGCTCTGCTTCTATTCAAGGGCGTAGCCCTCGTCACCTGAGGTCAGATTGCTACAGCCGGCTTCTCTTCCAGCATCCTTACTCCCCGCCATTCCTTGGCTCTGAGCTCTCCAGCAGCTCCTACTGCTCCCATGGCATTCACTGCTCCCGCGGCTCTCATGGCTCTCACTGCTCCCATGGCTCTTGCTGCTCCCGCTGCCCTTACTGCTCTTGCAGCTTTCATTGTTCCCACAGCTCCCGCTGCTGTAGCAGTCACCGCTGCCCCTTCTACCTGTCTCTCTGCTGTTGTCCCTGACCCCTGCCAGTCTTCTCCAGCTCAGGGATTCCCCACCACTTCTTCCACCACAGCTGTCCTCACTGTCACCACTGCTGCAGCTGTCTCCTCCCTCACAATCTGCCAGCCACCACAGCTGCATGCTCCCAGCTGGCAGGTTCCCCATGGGCTCTCCAGTTGTCTGCCAGCCTCCTGCATCTTCAGGGCCACTCTATATTTCTGCCGGGTGGCATTCCTTCCTGATGTCACTCGGCCCCAGCTGGATATGAGCATGGCTAAAGAACCGCGTGGGCAGTTTCCTGGCATGCGCTTCCTTGCTCCTCCCAGCCCCTACAAGAGGTATGTTAGGGCTTTCTTTTTTTTCTATTTTGAACTGGAGTTTGCCTGTAACCACAGTTTCCCCGTCTTCCAGTCTTGTGGCCCTGGGACACACTTAAAAATGGATTTTTAGACTTAGTGCTTCAAGAATTGACACAACACTCAGTTGATTAATAGCAGAAAGGTTTGCTTTAACAACTACCAACAAACTGTAAAACTAAATGACAGAAAAACAATAGATTTTCCTTAATATTCAATAAATGCGCTATTACAGTCCTTGTATTATCTTAGCTGCGAAGAGCTCTTTAACCAATACAGGCAGGAAGCTGTTCTTATACAGCTTTACAGAGTATACATCCTTCACTCATGTGCTGGATGGTTCAGGATGGCTTATTGATCTTCTCTGGACTGCACACCTTGCTGGCAGTTCTATCTTGCTTTTTATACTGTTTTAATTGTAACGCATTTTCCTTGATGGCTGGCTGATTCAAGTCCAAGCAAAACAAGGTGACAATCATATTACAATTGTTAAATTGCCTGGCTCCTGTTTTTGGATTTGTTTAGGTGTGAAGACTTGTATTTTTTTCAGCCACTGCAATTAAATATGATGGGCCTTGAGTGGTCAAACAGGATACCTAGAGGCATTGGTTACCAAACAAGTCTTTGGTTTATCTTGGCAATAACTTGTACTGGTGATGGTCTATTTACAAAACTCCAGATGTACATTGAACAATTAAGACATTTGTAACACTTTGGACATTGGATGCCTGTTTTGAGAAATGTAAGGATATTACATGCAGGACATCTTTCCTGCATCTTTTACAAGTTTTGCTTGTAACGTGTATTTCGTTTTTTGTCATCTTTAGTATTAGTTCAATTGAAATGTATACGTAGTTTCCTTGCCTTCTTTATGTACACTGGGTCAGCCTTTTTGTCTGACTTTCTTAACTTGGAGATACACATATGATGAGTGTGTCAAGTCTCTGCCAACAATTTTCCTTTTAGAGGAACCATCACTCTTATTATTTTATGGCATGGGTCTGGTATCGGGTACAACAAGCTCCTCTCTCTCTTATGCCTAGTGGGTTGCAAGCCATTAGCAGAGTTTGATATTGTTTGTGGCAGGCTTGTTACTACAACCCAGTCTTGCCCTATCCACCATCTTTCATTTCTGTGCAAGAGACACTGTCCACACTTTCACAGCTTTCATAGCCAGCACTCCCGAGCACCACACAAGTCTTCAAATACCTTTGCCGACAGTCCTGCAATGACTCTAGCTAATTCCCTCAGCACTCTCGGGTGCAGTCGATTCAGTCCTGCAGACTTCAAGACATTCAGCTGCTCTAAGTGCTCCCTCACAGTGACCACTGGTCGGCAATTGTCCTACTACATCCATCCAGTATCCGACCAGGTGGGCAACCACCATTTGTATGCAGGAACACCAATGCAAAGTATTCATTAAACAGTTCAGCTTTCTTCTGACTGTCTGTTATCAGCTGTCCTGTCCCATTCTGCAAGGATCCCACATTTCCCTTGCTCTTCCTCCTGCTCCCTATATACCTAAAGAAGGACTTATTGTCCTTGATTTCAGTTGCCAATCACATCTTGGTTGCTGCCCTCCCTTCCTTATCCTCTCCCTACAAATACAAGCTATACTTGTGTATTCCTCCTTGGTGACAACCCCTTGTTTCCACTCTCCATAAGTCTCATTTTCTGTTTTAAATGCTCCTTGACTCCTTTGGTAAGCCAAAAGGACTTCCCGGACCCTTTACCACTTTTCCTGCATACAGGAATGAACCTTTTCTGTGCTCCAAAGATTGCTCCTTTGAGAAACAACCACATTTCCTGAACTCCTTTCCTCTGCAGTCCCTCTTCCCATAGGGTCTCTTCCACTATTTTCCTAAGCTCATTGAAGTCAGCCTTCCTAAAGTCAAGCAACTCTGCCCTAGTGGCTGACTTCCTGCTCTATGACAGATAGTGAATTCTATCGTTTCATGGTCGCTATCTCTCAGATTACTCTCAATCCTCAGATCTCCCATCAGGTCATCCCCTTTGGCTACAACTATATCCAGAAAAGCCTTCACCCTGGTTGGCCCATTCATTAGGGTATCTGATAAACCTAAAGCGGACAGGAGCATCCAGTCTGACACAGCACTTCCCAGTCTGACTCTGTATGCACCTTCCAGAAATAGAGTGTCTGCCTGAGGGCTTCCCCTCAGTGTTTCTCCTGTACTAAATAAAATTCTTCCACACAGGTCAAAAACCTACGTGACTTGTCAGATCTGGCCGAGTGCTCCTCCCAGCAGATGTCAGGGTAACTGAGGTCACCCATGACAATCAGGTCCACTTTAATAGATTCATAGATGTTAGGGTCGGAAGGGACCTCAATAGATCATTGAGTCTGACCTCCTGCATAGGCAGGAAAGAGTGCTGGGTTCAGATGACCCCAGCTATATGCCTATCTAACCTCCTCTTGAAGACCCCCAGGGTAGGGGAGAGCATCGCCCCCCTTGGGAGCCCATTCCAGACCTTGGCCACTCTAACTGTGAAGAAGTTCTTCCTAATGTCCAATCTAAATCTATTCTCTGCTAGCTTATGGCCATTATTTCTTGTAACCCCCGGGGGTGCCTTGGTGAATAAAGACTCACCAATTCCCTTCTGTGCCCCCGTGATGAACTTATAGGCAGCCACAAGGTCATCTCTCAACCTTCTTTTAAGGAGGCTGAAGAGGTCCAGGTGCCCTAGTCTCTCCTCATAGGGCTTGACCTGCAAGCCCTTAACCATACAAGTGGCCCTTCTCTGGACGCTCTCCAGGTTATCCACATCCCTCTTGAAGTGCGGCTCCCAAAATTGGACACAGTACTCCAACTGCAGTCTGACCAGCGCCTGATAGAGGGGAAGTATCACCTCCTTGGTTCTGTTCATCATGCATCTGCTGATGCACGATAAAGTGCCATTAGCTTTTCTGATAACTTCATCACACTGCCAACTCATGTTCATTCCTTTCCACTTCCGTGCCACTAAGCAGGTCATTTCCTAGGCAGTAGGTGTACTGGACATTTTTCCTCCCTAAGTGCAGCATTTTGCATTTCTCCTTGTTGAATTGCATTCTGTTGTTTTCTGCCCATTTGTCCAACCTGTCCAGGTCTCTTGTAGTTGTTCCCTGCCCTCCGGCGTGTCCACTTCTCCCCACAGTTTTGTGTCATCTGCAAACTTGGACAGAGTACACTTCACTCCCTCATCCATGTTGCTGATGAAGACATTAAAGAGTATCAGTCCTAGGACCGAGCCCTGCGGGACCCCACTGCCTACACCCTTCCAGGTCGATACTAACCCATCCACCATGACTCTCTGGGTGCGACCCTCTAGCCAATTTGCCACCCACCAGACTGTGTAGTCATCCAAGTCACAGCCTCTTAACTTGTTCACCA
>JAGPOW010003648.1:33654721-33675010 GCA_030014935.1 Caiman crocodilus
CACCCACCAGACTGTGTAGTCATCCAAGTCACAGCCTCTTAACTTGTTCACCAGTATGGGGTTGGATACCGTATCGAAGGCCTTCCTGAAGTCTAAGTAAATGACATCAACCCCTACTCCTGCATCCAGGTGTTTTGTAACCTGGTCATTAAAAGAGACTAGATTAGTCAGGCATGATCTGCCTGCTATGAACCTGTGCTGGTTTCCCCTCAGCATAATTTGTCCTGCCTGCCTGGATCTCACAAGTGTGAGCCTTGCCAATTTTTTCAAAGACTTTGCCTAGGATGGAGGTGAGACTGACTGGACTATAGTTGCCCGAGTCCTCCTTCCTCCCTTTCCTGAAAGTGGGGACCACACTGGCCCTTTTCCAGTCTTCTGGGACCTGGCCCATGGGCCATGAGTGTTCAAATATTCCTGCCAGTGGCTGCGCAGTGACGTCAGCCAGTGCCTTCAGTACCCTTGGACGGAGCTCATCCGGGCCTGCCAACTTAAAGGCATCCAGTTCCTCCAAGTGACTCTGCACCATCTCAGGGTCTATGCTTGGTAGTCTGGCATCCTGCTGCTGCCTCTCTACAATCCCAGTGAGAGACTTGTCTTGCCCCTCACTTAGGAACACTGAGGCAAAGTATTAATTGAGGAGTTCAGCCTTGACCCCCCTGTCCATCACCAATTGCTTCTGCCCATTTAGTAGGGCTCCTATTCCACCCTGGGCCTTCCTTTTACTCCCTATATATCTAAAGACCAATTTTTTGTTATCCTTTACTTGGGATGCCATCCTCAGCTCCATGGTAGCTTTGGCCCATCTAACTGCCTCCCTACAAGCACGAGCAGGGGAGGTATACTCCTCTTTTGTAATCTCTTCCTGTTTCCACTTTTTATGTGCCCCCCTTTTAGCCCATAGACTGCTCTGGATTTCTCTGGTCAGCCAAGGAAGCCTTGTGGCCCCTATCCCCTTTTCTCCCCGTATGGGGATCATCTCCCTCTGTGCCCGAAGGATCATTTCCTTAAGGTACAGCCACCCTTCCTGGGCTCCCATCTCTTCAAAACTCTTACTCTGCGGTTCATCCTTGACTAAACGCCTGAGTTCATTGAAATCAGCTTTCCTAAAGTCTAGCACTTTCACCCTACTAGTTACCTTACCCACTCAACGCCTTATGATGAATTCTATTATTTGGTGGTCACTGTCCCCCAGGTGACCACCGACCTGTAGGTCTCCTACCATGTCATCCCCCATTGCCAATACCAGGTCCAGTAAGGCATTCCCCCTAGTGGGACCATGTACCTCCTGCATCAGATCGAGGTCCTGTACACAGGATAGGAACCTGCGTGAACGGTGGGACTTTGGTGTCTGCGTCTCCCAGCAGATGTCTGGGTAGTTTAGGTCCCCCATGACTACCGCCTCCCTAGTTTTTATGTCCTTGTCGAATTTCTCCTGGTTGATTGCAGACCATTTTTACAATCTAGCTGGGTCATTCTGGATCCTAGCCCTGCCCTTCAGAGTTTCTGCAGCTCCACTCAACTTGGGGTCATCCTCAAATTTGCTTAAGCACGTATTAAATCCTATTGTCCACACTATTAATAAAATTATTAAACAATACTGAACCCAGGGCAGACACAAGAGGAACCCCGCTTGATAACGCCTCCTAACTAGACATTGAGCCATTGGTGACTGCTCATTGAACACAAAGATCTAATCTGTTATGTATCCATATTACAGGACTTTCATCTAGTCTACTGGTATATTTTTTTAGTTTGTTAATAAGAATGTTGTGATCAAAGCCTTGTTAAAGTCAAGGTATATCACATCCACACTGGCCCAATGATTCATCATGATCATGCATTATGATCAGCACCTAGTCTGCTCTGACCTCATCATTTAGGCATTTGAATAGCTGTACTTGATGCAAACATATGCCCTGCTGTTAGCACAACCCCTGTCAAATTTGGAATTCTGCTCAGCCATACTATGAATCCTATCTTTCCCTAAAAACAAAACAGTGAAGTGCTACTATCATTTTCACATAATGCTGACCTAGCCATAGTGCTGTTGGACAGATTACAGTACAATTATTGCACTTCTCCTTAAGTCCTTAAGTGCAACACATTTTCTGCAGAGAAACACCAATAGTTCCACTTCCTTTTCTCTACCCATACCAAGAATTTTTATTGTGGGAAAGATGAGATCCTGAAAGCTGACCTTTAGTGCCATTGTTGTTGTTGTTAAACGTTTATATTACAATAGCACTGAATGCCCTTAGTGAATCTGGAGTTCTATTGTGCTGGTTACTACACATGTATATGGTAAGATGCTACAGATGTATATTAAGACACTTGTCCCAAAAAATGCAAGTGCACTACTATTATTTGTGGCAAAGTTTCTAGTTCTGAAACAGTATAAGATAGTTTTTAATTGGGCAATTAAAGAACCATGATTGCTGTCTATCACCTGTAAAACCAGGCCAGGGTTTTTGCTTCCATTTAGGAGCTGCACCTTCACATATCTCAGATTTATTCTGATTATGCCTACTACAGCCATGTTACTAAATGCCTGATGTTGTGTTAAACTGGTGTCTCTAAGGCTTGATACCATTCTCCCTCTTTTCACAGTTTGCTTTCTTCTCCCTGGGAAGTGGTAAAGCTTAAGTTTTTTGTCCATATATGAAGATGGCCAACATGAAGTTGAGGGCCTTCTGGTTCTAAGTAAACTAAAGCTCTAGTGAAAATAGGGGATTTGAGGGGCTCCTTGTTTTCTGAAGACAATTCCAGATGAGAAGATATATTTGATATTAAAGGGATTACTAGAGATTTGGGAATAGCAACTGAAGGAAAATGACCCACTGTCTGACAAAAATGCAACTCCATACACATGATTATTTTGGTTGCCCTTCTCTGCACCTTTTTCAATTCTACTTCCTCCTTTTTAAGATGTAGAGGCCAGAACTGTGTATAGTATTCAAGATGTGGGTACATCAGGGTTTCGTATAATGGCATGATGATATTCTCCATTTTATTTTCAGTTCCCTTCTTAATGATGTCCAGCATTTTTGGCTTTTTTTGGTCACCACTGCACATTGAGCTTATGTTTTAGAGAACTGTCTACAGTGACTCCAAGGTCTCTGTCCTGAATCATAACAGCTAGCTCAGGACTATGGTTGTATGAGATGATTTGGATAAGGTTGATCCTGCCTCAGACAGTGGTTTGAACTAAATGACCTCTGGAGGTCCTTTCCAGTTCTACTTCTCTATAGCTCTATGACTATGACTCAAGGGAATATGGCTTGAGGGTGGGGTAGACTAGAAGAACACTAACTTCATTTGAAACACAAAAAGATATTTCTGTTTTAATGAACCGGCACTGGTGAGAAAGCAAGCTGCTGTTCCTGGAGAAGGAAGGTAATTATATGTGCATGTTCAAAGAATATTTTGCATTAATGTTTCTAAAGAAACAGGGGATAGAAATTCACCCTGTTTTCCAAGAAAAAATTAGATTAATTTACTTCTCAAGACTGTAGACCTGCACAAATGTTAGAGTCCTATGTTTTATTCAAATAGGAACAATCTGACTGGACTGCTTAAAACCTGACTGCTTCAAAGGCTTCAAAGATATCATTTGCAGGCCTACACAGACAGCGGGAGAGATTCCCAGGAGGCAAGGAGGTGGGGACTCTGCAAGACTGAAGCTCCCTGGTACCAGAGACTGGAACTTAAATGCTGAAGTGGGAATACAGAGAAGCCTGAGATGCCTTTGAATAAGTACTAAGAATGCGAGGCCCACATATTCTGTAACTTCAAAGGCTTGACCCTACCTAGGCAAGGCTTAGGGATGCTAGGTTGAAGTATGCTTCCTGTATCTGGAATCAAAACTTGTGGCAGAGGTGATATCTTTTATTAGACCAACTAGACATTTACAAACAAAAATCTTTATTTTCAAGCTTTGGGGCACAGGCAACCTTCATCAGGCATAGGAAATTGCAAAGATTGTAAAAGTTCTCTTAGGTAGAAATGAAAATTCATAGTCATATTCATATGAATTTTCATTTCTTCTTAGAACTTCTACAATCTTTGCAATCTCCTGTGCCTAATGAAGGATGCCTATGTCTAAAAGCTTCCAAATAAAGACTTTTTTTGGCAATATCTACTTGGTCCAATAAAAGATATCACCTCTGTTATGAGTTTTGATTCATTTTGCCTCTACCCCAATATGGCTACAACCTGGATACCTGACTTCCTGTATCATTCATCATTTATCTTTGTTTTGCTAATTTGTGTCTAACATAATACTACGCAGCCTGCCCAGGGGGAACACAAAAAACCCTTCAGCACCCCAAAAGGCAGGTCCTTCTCATAAGCCTCATACAACAGGCACTCATTGAAAGGCTCAGGCCAATGAGTCCTGTTCCATAGATGTGGGCAGTGCTCCAGCTGCATGGTGCCTTACTGTTTCTTTCTAAACACCAGGAGTAGCCATAGCCTTTCAGCACACCAAACACTAGCTAATGTAAAATCTCTATATGAGAACAGAGTGCATCGGACTCATCTTATGCCATATAGATAGAGACATAGCAATTTCCCACAGTGCCCTGGGTAGAGTGTGGACCACCAGGGAGCTGGAGGCAGGGAACAAAGACTCTTACCTTCCCTGATTCTCTCCACACTCTAGCAGCAAGATGTATAGCTGCAGCAGCCAGCACTGTTGCAGCTGAGGAACAAGCTCAGCAGGAGGTACCAGAATGCCCCCACTGTCCCACACCATGTCCCCAGAGTCTTTGCTACAGCAGGCACAGCTGTACACTGCCCAGCCATAGAAAACTGGGAGCTGTAGTATATGGACAGGTGGAGCTGAATGGTGCCACTCCCTGGGATTTTTGTCATGGGAGGCACAGTTGGACACCCAATAGAGTATCTGGGGTGAGGAAGCAAACAGGGCACCAGAGTCAATTCTCAGGTAGCCCATGCCACAGGGCTGGTGCAGCTGGTATACAGGGAGACAGTCCCTCAACTTCAGCAGCCCTATTGCAACCCAACAGACTGTGGAGTGCAGGGCTGCCCAGTTTCTGTGACTGTGCAGCACTGGGCTGCACCTACCATAGCAAAGGCAATGGGGATGGTGGAGGAGATGGTGGAGGCGATTCTGGCACCCTCTCTAAGTCAGTTTCTAAAGGTGTCTTGCTTGACCAACTCTAGTTATGCCACTGCATGTAGAAATAAAACTGCTGTCCAAAATGGAGAATGTCACCATACACTGGCAGGAAGCCTCCTTGCATTTCAAAGTGAAGGACACAAAAAATTGAACAATAATAACTTCCAACAATTATGTCCCCCAGAGCTGTGAAGTTGATAACTTATAACGACCGCAGATAAGCAATTATAATGGGCCAAATGACACCTTCTAACAGCTGGCGTTTCCGTATTTCCTAAACTTTCTTAGAGACAATAGTTTATATAGCACCTTTCACCTCAACATGTTTTAGAAATATACGCTGGAATCACTGTGTTGCCCACAAAAATGAGGCCATTTCTGGGGTGAGGGCTGAGGAGCAGTTCAATGAGGCAGTATTCCTGACCAGCCCCTAAGCACAACTGAAATAAAAAATATTAATAAATATTAAAAAACACTACTAAAACACAGTAGTTTAAAAAGAGCTGAAGAGATCCACATCCAACCACGTCCTCTTAGAAGTTCATGCAATTCTTTCAAAAAGTTAATTACTAATAATCCCAGTAGTACTATTGCTGTGGGAGACTGTGAAACATAATCATCCTGTTCCCATCTGGTCAGAAGACAGATTAGTCTCAATCAAGTTAGGTCAAGTTCATGTTGCACACTAATTCCAGACTTTGCACTTTCTTCCTCTTCTAACACTCTCTTGAGAGCATATTGAGCAACCAAGAAAACCCCCTTATTCTGTATTGCTGCCCACATTAACTCTATGCAAGCCTTTAAAAACTTTAAGAAGAAGAACCAATTTCCTAGATTTTCCTTTTGCAAGAAGCTTTGATTGGTTTTGGTTGGCTAGTCAGTTGGTTGTTACACTTGCTATTCCTGGAACTGGTGGGCAGTTCCTCATTGAGTAAATTATTTGCTTCAGGGCTAGGCTATCTTAGTGGCAGTCAGAGTTACTATATTTGTCAAATATAGTCACTTTTGAGGGAAAAGCTGAAGGAGAAAAATATGCTGCAAGAGAAAGTGAACTGAGCACATACTGGGTAAGAATTTAAGGGATAGTCAGATACACAAATCATTTTAAGCTAAAAGGGGTGGGGAGTTACCACATATAAGCTTTTCCACAGTCACTGTTTTCATCTTCTTCTATTCTGTAATAAGAGGAAGCTAAACCAGTGTAGCTTATCCTAACCTATTATTAATACTCTATTATATATGGTACATGTATGCAGAATACAGCTACGCAGAATTAATAAATTTTGCAAAGCTCAATTTTTATTACTGCCCTTAAGCACTGGTCAGCTAGGCAAGATTTTCTAGACCTCAGGAATCCAGGGATGTTGGAAATGAACACCTAATTTTTCCAAGTAATTGCACAAAAAAGCAGACAACTACATGTTCAGTTTTGCATGCATCCCTGCACTCCTAGCATTTTAAAAATCAGGCAGCACCATTCAATGCAGAGAAAAATAATCCAGACAGGAGGTGATGGACACTATTGAGAAAAAATAGTACTGAAATATCATGTGTATTCAGATAGCTCAGAGGCATTTAAATGTCACAATGAAGGTTGTGGTAGAAGAATTTAAATACAATTGAATAAATGTTATATTAGAAATTGATGTTGAGATCAAGACCGGTGAAATGCTGTTGTGACGTACTGCATGCACAGTCAAACACATGCTATGTTATGACAACTGAAATCTATTGTAGCTCACTGGCAGCCACATCAGTCTTTAACACACATCGCTTGGGAACTTTTTCTTTTAATTCACAAGGATTTATTTGGTTCCTCTGTTTTACACAGATAAATGCATCTCATATACAGACAAGATTCCCTTGTATGTTAAATATATCCCTGCACATGTTTATTTCTGTTTTGTGTATGAAACCTAAAATGACTTTTCAAACTATAAGCTGCAACACCTTATGGAAACATATGAAAACTGACAAAGGGTACACACTGTCATGTATCATGCATATGATTTTGGATATTGATTTAGGGACACATTTTTATACATTTGTTTGACAGGGCCTCACTCTGAGAGTAGACCTAAGATTTCAGTGGGATTTCCTATATAAATAAAGTGTTCAGAATCTGACACACAGTTAATTGATCTCCATAAACCACCCTATGCAGATGGCTACTGTACCCGTCTATGTGTCCAGTGATAGTGATTCTACAACATTCTTCTGACAATTTTTTTTCATTGTAATAATTCCTCTTACTCGGCTCTCTTTCACCATGTCTTTATTCAGGTCATCCAAATTCAGTTAGGTTATTTGTGCCCAAGTAAAATATAATGCTCTGTGCCATTGCAACAATTTCAAGGTCCAACTCCTAACTCACTTTCCAACATTAATGAAACAAGGAAATCAGAGGATAGAGAATTTAAGTGACATGACCTAGGTCATTCAGGATAGCTGTGACAGAGCTGGAATAGTCCTCTTAAAATGTTAAATTCCTTTGTGTTGCACATAAAGGCTGTTCATGCCGATCTTATATTTCTTCATGTGCTTTTGTGCTTACTGGACACATCTACACTAGACACTGCACAGTAAGCATTACGATCTACACGTGCCGATGCTTACTGCACAGTAATTCGCTCTAATCCCGAGTAAATTTGCTACTTGTAAATAAAAGTCGCAAATTCACTTGGGAGTAATTACTGCACAGTACAGCACATGTAGGCAGCCAACTGGGAGCAAATGTGCTCCTGGTCAGCCAAGCTGCAGGGGGAGGGAGGTTGCTTCCTGATCCTGAGAGCTGCCTGCTGCCCAGGTGGGCTCCACCACTGGAGCCTAGGTGAGCACAATGTCCCCCTGCCTCAGTAGCAGGAAACTCCCAGCCCCTGCTTGGTAATTGTGATCAGGATCGCAGAGCGGGGCCTGGGATTTCCCTGCTTCAGGGGCAGGTGGACATTGTCCCCACCTGGGCTCTAGTGGCAGAACCCACCCTGGCAGCAGGCAGCTCCCAGGATCAGGTAACAATATCCCAGCCCCCTCCAGGAGAGAGCTATCTATTCCTCCCGTGCTCCCTGCCAGCCCTTGGGTTAGCGTCCAGTGGGAGCCTAGAGCTCCCCCTGGCTGCTGCAGAGAGGTGGTGGGTGGGGGCAGGAGCCAACCGATGCCATGATCAGCAAGCCTGCTCCTGCTTCCCTGCCTGTGTAGATGCCTGCCCAGGGTGGGTTTACACTAGTGTAAATTGCTCTAAAGTAAACTCACCCTGGAGCTTTGCATGTATAGACGCACCCACTGTATTTCTATCCAATCTCAAAAAAAGCTTCTTCCATTTTTTTAAAAATGTATATGCTTCATTACGCCGTGCTTCAGTACTATAGTAATTTGCCCTTTCCCCTTACAGTTAAGGAAATTCTGCAACATACTGCAGCACAGATTCTAAATGCTGCAGTAACACTGTGGTACATGGTGGTGCACTGGACTGTTGTTGCAGAATACATGGACACTTTTGGAAGTTAATGGTAGTTTTCATTTACAGATCTGAAAGCAATTTTCAACCTTAATTATAGCAGCACTCTACCTTGCAGGCAAACTTTTAATTTTTTTCCTAATCTCTATTTATATGGGGAAAAGTTGTTTATTCATTTTACAGTTACTGTTTTTAATCATATTTTTTTTCATTTTCCAACCCTTGTGCTTGCTTACTTATTCCATATGTTTACATTATATAAGCCTGGAAAGAAGCAGTTCTATTGGCAATGAGGTTAGTCTTGCTAACACACTGAAAAAGGATGGTCTTAGAACAGGGATGGCCCACCTATGGCATGGGCAGCTTCTGTGTGTGGCACATGGCAGACCGGAGAAGAGAAGACAGTGACAGATAAGAGCAACAAGCAAAAAGCAAAGCATCAAATCGGGCAGGGAGCACAAGATAGAGAGTGGAAAGCAGAACAGCAGAGCAGGTAGGGGAAAGGGATCAGAGTGAGTGATACTTAGGAAGGGTACAGGCATGCATGCCAAAAAAATTGGTCCCTGCTGGTCTTAGAAGATGGTACACAGGACTGGGTTTGCCAAAAATAATATACTTCTCCTTCCAACCTTCTGGAAAAGACTGAGAAACACCTAACATGTTTGGCATTCAATAAATTCCAGCAATATGCTCAAAACAGCACTTGGTCATCCAGAAATAACATTCAGCATATATATATATAATGCTGCTCGTGCCCAGGCTTCAAATGAGGGTTTCTATGAAGGTGAAAAAGCTTTATTACCATGTGTAATCATAAACCACATCATCTTTTCCCCAAAAATTAGCCTTCCAAAATTGGGATATGTGTCTTAAGCGGGTAAGCCAATTTTTCTTTGCTAGAATAGAAGCATGAAAGAACAGAAGGATGGAGACACTGGGCATATCTACACAAGATGCTTAACTTTGCATTAGCATAGTTTACTGCAAAGTAAGCATGTGAGTCTACACATTCACATGCTTACTTCACAGTAAATCTCCCTAAGCTCGAGTAAATTTGATACTTGCAAATACAAGTAGCAAATTTACATGAGATTAGTAATGGCAACCATAGCACTCATGTAGGCACCTGACCTGGAGCAAAATCTCCTAGTCAGCCATCCACCAGGGGGCAGGAGATTGCTCCATGGCCCCAGGACCTGCCTGCTGCTGGGACAGGCTCTGCCACAGGATCCTGAGCAGGGACTATATTTCCCTGCCCTGGCAGCAGGGAGCTCCAAACTCCCACTCCAAGACTGCTATTGAGGAGTGGGGGCTTGGAGATCCTTGTCTCCCATCCTGAGATTTGTGGTCATGGGGCTTGGGCTGGGAGACCCTAATCTCCCAGTGCCAGCAGCACAAGCCAGCACTGGGAGATAAAGGTAGCCTGAACCCCATGACTGTGGATCGCAGGCTAGGATATAAGAGATGGGAGATCCCTGCTAGCGGGGGTAGGGGAGCCTGATCCCTGCCCCAGCTCTACAATTGCAGAACTGGAGATGGGAACAGGCTGGGAGCTTGTTCCCAGCCCCTGCTCCATGATTGCAGAGTGGGGACTGAGAACAAGCTCCCCAGCACCCACTCCTTGATCACAGTTGCAATCACAGAGCAGGGGCTGGAAGCTCCCTGCATGGGGATAGTTCCTGCCCAGCCTGGAGCTGACTGGGAGCTGCCCCTGACCTGGACAGGTCCCAGCCAGCTCACAGGCTGCGCAGGGAAGTATGTGCAGCCTGGAGATGGCTGGAAACTGTCCAGTTTGGGGCAGTCCCCAGCCAGCTCTGTGCTGCACATGTAGACTTGCCCACACAGCCTGGGGCTGGCTAGGAACTGTGATGGTGAGGAACAGGTCTCAGCCCCATGTCCTGACTAGGTGATTGAGGCACAGGGCTTTGAAAGAACTGGCAGGGCTGGGGTAGACACCTACTCAAACCCCTTACCCCAGCTTATTTTACACTAGAGTATATCTAGGCCAGAATAAATACATGTGTAGATGCACCCTCTGCATTGCAAAATGGGTACAAGCTTCTTTTTCAGCCAGCAACCAGGAAGAGTGGGGTGGAGTATTAACCCTTTCACAGCTGTTGTCAAATTGGCAAACCAAAACTGCTGCCAATCTAGAAGTGGCTGTGAAATGGTTAACATTGGACTCTATCTCTCTTGCTTCCTGTCTCCAAGAGAAGCCTTCAACCATCTTGAGGCATAACCTCTCCTTGAAAAAGACTGCTTTCTGGGCCATGACTCTCGAAACATCTTTTGTCTGCATTCTATATTCCAAAAAGAGCATGCATGCCTTGTCTGTGAGTGTGTGGTGTGTGAGAAAATAAGGTAGTCTCATTTTACAGATGGAGAAACTAAGGTGCTGAGCTATTAAATAACTTCTGGGGTTGTATAGTAAAACAAACAACAATGAATAGGTCTAACTCCCATTCCAGAGCCTTGCCCACTAAACTGTAACTAGACTCAGCTTTCTACTCCAAGACAAGGCTGCAGTGATCAAAGGTGTGTGTCCTCCAAAACAGAGGAGGAGGAGAAGGGTGAGGAGAACTCTAGGATTCTGGCACCCCTGTTGCAAAAATACATATTCAAACAAGGTTTGTTTCAGCCTATTTCTCCATGTGCATCCAGAAAATATAGCAGCAGGGGAGCGGGTTATTGGTGCCAACTCTGTGAAATCTGTTTTGTTCCTCAGCAAAGTACTTTTTTAAGCCATTAAAATGCATCAATTATAGGTGTTAGCTCTAATTAAAATGAACTGAAGCATATAGCTGCTTCTGATTCTCAAAGGCCTAAAGTCCAGCTAGAAAATAAAGATAGCGGGTACAAGTGAAAATAGTTCCACTGAGTGTAAATGACACTGGATGGGCTCTGACCTCCTGGGAAGGACTCTCTAGCTCTCTGAAAAGCAGTGAATAAAGGCAGGCAGACAATTGCCTGTCCTGTGCCAATACCTGTGACAATTGCCTATCCATTGCCAATACCTGTGACTTCATAGCTAATGAGTTTATACCTGCCAGCATCCCTCCTGCACACTCTGCTTAAACTGCATAGAAGTAGTTGGGCTCTAGATGTGCGCATTTGTTATACACATGGTCAGCAGCTCTGTGAGATTCCTAAATCTGAAGACAGCAAACCACAGTTGTAAACACTGTATTATTCAGCTAAATAGCAAACCATTAATTGAAGGGAGTAGGCAGGGAATTTTACCCTGAAAAAAAAGAAAAAAACTAAAGAAAACTACCTAGATTACATTACAAGCCATTTGACCTCTGGAACGTTTGCTCATGGGCATTGCCACACCTTACACTTAAGGACCTAGATATAGATCGGCATATGACTTCAGAACACACTTAAAAAACATTTCTGTGGGCAACGTGTCTCAATGTGACTGGCTGTTTTGTATTGTTTCCTGTTGGGCCTTTATGGACACATTGCTAGATCCCTCTGAACATCCACTTCCTTTGTGATGGTGTTAGTGAGGAGATGGTATGTAACCAAATATATCACATGTAGAGTCAGTTTGTGGCTGTATTTCAAACTGGCAGCCCACAAGCACTTTTGTGCAAATGAGCAGTCCAAGCCCTCTTGCTGCCATCCCCTTTGTCTTCCAAAAATTCCAGCTCAGCAGGAGTTCTCTGTTTCTGTTCTGACATGCTACCTTTGTCCTTTACCTTTTCTAACCCTGTGACCCTTTCATTTTGCAAGCTTTACTTGGCTTTTTTCAGGGGTGTATGCTTTGTTGTTGTGTTCCTTGAATATCTATGACTAGCAAAATACAGTAACATAGATCTGAAAGAAAAAATTCCTTCATGCCAGATGGGCCTGTGTTGTGTGGGCAATGTCAGAATTCAGATAACTTCCCCAGGTTTTTCTCTCTGTTCTAATTGTCATCTCCCCATCCCTTTGGCTGCATTTTCCTCTACAGGATACCAGACTTGATTGAAGGGATAGATCAGTGTTGTGTTATGGAGGAAAAAAACAATGAAATGAAATCTACTCTGCCAAAATTCTGCACCTCTATGCAGTCATCATGGTAAGGATAGGTGAACCTGTGGCTTGTGCTTGCCCACACTATTCATTTTCAGTAGAAGAAAGTACACAAGAAACATGTGGCTATTCCTGTTCTTTAGGTTTACATGTCTGATACTGTAAAGATGATCTAGGTGATTTTTAAAAGTCATCTAGTCCTTCAATAGGTTTTGTCAGACCATTCAGTGCAGTGCAATGTCTTACTGGTATTTCATTATGCTGGGCATAAACAAGAACCATCCATACATCCTAGAGCCAAATGTCAACTTTGAAAAAGGGAAGGAATTTGAACATTGTCAAAATCCCATTTCTCAACTTTGAGCATTTGGATCTTGCCTGTAGAATAGATTTGTGCAGCTCAGGCTGTTTTCTCCTTACTATACAGATGTGCAGAGGTTCTTTTATCTCCCATCTCCATTCCACATGGAGCTATCATGGTTTCCTTCATTCTGTTTTCTATTCTACCCCTTTCGTCTGAGCTTCCCTCGAGGCCCTCTATCACAGATTTACTTCATCTATTTTTGAGGACAAGGAGGGGGCAGGCGGTGCCTACAGCAGCTGAAAAACAAGACAGACATATCTAGCACATGCCAAGAAAATAAACATGAAATCTCCAGTGTTGCGTTGCCTGGTTCTCAGGCATTCTGAGAAATGTTCCACTTTTCCTTTTGATTTGCTTATTTTACGAGCTCGAAGAATAAAGTATTGGATGTTACACATCCATCTGCCCCAGGAAATAATTCACTCATTCCACCACGACAGACTTCAAGTGAAGGGGAAAAAAAGCCAATTTTTCTGCAAACTATCCAGTTTCCCAGCAGCTTTAAGAGTCTAAACGAAAAGAATGTTTTGGTTTGGTGTCCCTCCAATTCTCGTGGTTTACTTGAGGATTTCAGAGAACGCATTTTACTCTCTTGCTAACTGCTAGAACAGATTTATCCTTCAGCCATGTGCAGAATAATTATACAGGCCTAGAGGGAGTCTAAACGCATAAACATTTACTTCATAAAAGAGATTCTGCAGACAGGAGGCCAGAGACAGTTGACTCTAGGTAATCATTTGTGCTACATTTAAAAAAAAAATCCTCAATTGCCAGAAGCCATAGTGGAGGCATGCACACACTTAAAGAAACACAGGCCTTTTCCACAATGGGCAGCAAATAAATCTGGAGAGGTCTCAGAATAATGCAGTCTGTTGGCTGAGTGCTGTTCAGAGAATTTTCCAAGGCAGCCATGTTTAATGCACAGATGAAGTCAATGAAGACTGCAGATCCCACTACAAATGCTTTGTCTTGATCCAAGGTTGAGTAAATTAATAAAAATATAGGCCTTTGGGTCTGGTTGAAGAGTGTGGATTAAAAGATCCACCTGCTTTAATATGGACTCATTGTGAAGGAGGAAGGAGAGTCTTCACAGATTCCCAGTGCAGACTGCAGTAAAATTAGTCTCTGGGATAAGAAGAATTTGGCTGTGCTCAGTTATTACAGCAAGCATTGATTTTCAAATATCTAGGCAGCTTTCAAATATATAGGGTCAGACTTCCCAGCCTTCCATGAGGAGGCGCTCACATGGCTAATAAGTGCGGACAGAGCATGGTGCCTGACGCAGCTGAAGGCCAGACGTGATTGTTCTGCTCCTCTGGTCTGAAGTTCTGTTATGAGCTATGGATATTTAAATGTTCCCTAGGACTCTGCTATCTAGACTGACTGGACACAACGATCATAACAGCGCCCTCAATGACTGAGCACAACAGTCTTCTGTAATACAGATCTTTGATCTGGGAGTCTTATTAAACCTATGCAACTTCTAGATGCCCAGGAAACAGCTGTAGCCAAAAGCACTTTTTACCAACTGAACTTGTCATGATTAGAGCATAACCTGCTCTTAGAAATGAAAACCCCTTTGCTTTCAGAGGACCATTGTCAATAGGAACCTTAGTTTTCAAGGTTCCTAGTGTGATCCACTAGGAGTTAGAATAAGAATGGGTGTTAGACCCATTCATTGTTGCTGAAAGGTTATTTAATAGCTCAGCTCCTTAGTTTCTCCATCTATAAAATGAGAATACTTATTGTCTCACACACCACATGCTGCCAGACAAGACATGCATGCTCTTTTTGGAATATAGAATGCAGACAAAAGATTTTTTTGAGAGTCATGGCCCAGAGAGCAGTCTTTTTCAAGGAGAGGTTAGGCCTCAAGATGGTTGAAAGCTTCGCTCAGAGACAGGAAGGAAGAGCTAGAGTCCAGTGTTAACCATTTCACAGCCAATTCCAGATTGGCAGCAGTTTTGGTTTGCCAATTTGACAACAGTGATTGATTTTATCTCACTCCTTAACCTTCTTTCCTCAAGCTCATATCTCTTGCTCCTCTAGATACCACAAATTGTGGTGTCCTTCAGTACAACATCCTCCCATATTTCTCTGCCTCTCACTGATCTACCAACTCCCCTCATATATCTGAGCATTGAAACATAAGAAAAGCCATCATTTATCTACATAAAAAATACACGTATTTATGTGAAATGCCAAAAGTAATGGTAAAGCATTTTTTTTTTTTGGAATTATAAACTTCATTGCTAAACAAATAAGAAAGATTTCTACACCTCCCTGCTTTTCTGCCATCTGACACCACCAGAGAAAACAAACATCAAAGAGCAACTCACACAAAGGACCCAGAGGAACATACATCCACCTCCAGCTTCCTCTGAACAAAATGAAGTTTATTTTCTAGATAAGGGAGCTGTTACCATGTTTATTTTCCCCTCAGCCTGAAGAAGGGTGTGCGTGCCTGAAAGCTTGCAAAGAAAGATTTTTTTTTTTTGCTATTTTCTATTTGGTCTCATAAAAGGTATCACCTCTGAACCAAGTGTTTTAGAGTTTTCTGTTCCTCAATGGTAAAGCGTTGCATTTGTGATTCTAATTACGCTCACCAGCCATCTTAAGATTTGTTAGACAGTCTCAATTTTCTTAGGGGGTGACCAGAAAGACTAATCTAATGCACAGTAAAGTGTCATCATCTACACATGCACAGCAATTACTGTGCAGTAAATGAGTCTAACATGTAAGTTTGCTAGTATCTGTGTGGTACTACATTAACTGTGCATTAGCTACTGCACAGTAGCACACATGTAGATAGCTGACCAGGAGCAAATTTCTCCTGGTCATCCCAGGCAGCAGGGGGGTAAGAGAACTGTCCTGCCTCCTGGGCAGCTGCCTGCCAGCCCCACACCCTGATCTGCACGGGGCAGGAAGTAGGGAGCTGTCCCTGTCAGCAGGACAAGTAGGACAGCTCCCCTGCCCCCAGGAACCGAGGCCTGACTGCTGTGCCCATGCCAGCCCCAGGGCTGGCATTCAGGGAAGCCTGGATCTCCTCCTGATTGCTGTAGAGAGGCAGAGCAGGGTAAGGGCATCCCCGAACGAAACTGCTCCTGTTGGGAGCAAATTTGCCCCTGACAGGTATACATGTAGACACATTCCCAGGAAAAGCTTACTGCACCTGATTTTACTGTGCAGTATCCCTCAGGTGCATTAATAGCACATGTAGACATACCTACTATGTTATATTGGAGCAACAAGGTCACATCTGAAGTAAAATACTATGATAGAGTTCTGGCAGTACATTGCAATTATTTTGTCCTGCAGAAAAAATAGGCAAGAAACCTAGCCTCATCCATCATGAAAACTAAGCAAAGACCAAGCCTGTAGAGGACATCAAAATCATCTTTGACACTTTATTTCAGCTGGCGACCTGCTTGGGATGGAGAGGAACTGAACTACATCAGTGTAGTGAACTACTGTGCTTACCCACCTGACACATGCATGTTCTACATAAAATATTGCTTTGTTTCTAGGAGAGGAATGAGAGTTAGAGTTCATGAAACTTTCTGAAAGTGCAAAGCACTATTGAGAAGCAAAGTTTTATTTTGTGGTGCGAGTGCAGAAGCTACAAAAACTGTTAATCTGGATCATTGCTTATCCTCTACCCTCTTCATAACTACTATGATCTTTTGCTAGATTGTTTCTGCTATTACTTCCTGATGTTGTATGTAGGCAAGGAGCAGTGCAAGGGCCAGTAGCAAATTTATGTTAGACAAGGTTTCCACCTTTAGAACGTCCTCTCTTTACTAGTCCACCTGGGCATGGTGAGCTCAGGGTACAATGTAAGACTTACTTCTTATAATTGTTCTTTTCAGTCTTTTACCAGTGTGGTATATAGATGAGTTAAATATCCAAATTCCTATTAATTGGGGTTGAGCTTCACTGATTTTATATTTGTAGGAGAAAGCACCCAGATGCAAGGCACTGATTATGTTGGATTTTTTTATTCTACTATATAGAAACTTTTCATCCTCAGTGTAATAAAAATATCCTGACTTGACCATGAATAGTCACAGACTCCAGCAAACTCCAAAGCCTATTAAGGGACAACAACCCTCTACCCAGAGGACAAGAGACAGAGGAGCTGGTGTATCATCAACATCCTTGTGCACAATCTCTGGCCATTGAATCCCTAGCCCCCAAATAGACTTTTCCTTCACTCTCCCAGATCAATTTGATCTTGCAGAGGATCAAGAAAGAGGGGCAGAAACTTGAGCACTGGTGGTAGAAAGGAAAAACTGACACATACAGGGTGAAACATAATGCCTTTTTCAAAGCTATACTGAGGCTAGACTGCAGGCTGTGGGAACTTTCCAATCAGCCTCCACTGAAGCTGCCAAATCCCACCCTAAGTACAAAGCACTGCAAACAACATTCAGCCTACTTTGCTGAAGCAGATCACACACATTCAGGAAGCTTTCTTAAAAAGCATGGGTCTGCTCTACTTGGATCTACTACCCCCCACCTTCCCTGCATTCCCAGAGTTCAGAACATTCCCTGCTCTGCAGGTTTTGGATACAATATAGGAGTCTCAACTCAAGACTTGTAAATCTGATCCATGCTCTTCCTAGCTTGTGACCGAGAGTCACAAGCAGCTGGTGCCACTCCCTGCCAAACTTCCTTTCTCTCCTCAAAGGCCCAATAGTCAAGACAACACTGAACCCCCTCCAGTGCCTATATTGGTTCTGGCCAGCTAGCATCTAGTATCAAATTCCTGAGCAAGCTGAGAGACACTAGTAAAATTTACAATCTCATCCAAGTGAAACTTATATTTTATACCCAACACAATCTGGATTCAGGCCATGGTACTGAAGCTGCCTTAGTGGCACTGACGGATGGTCTACTGGTCTACTGAGACGACAAACAGTCATTCCTCTCCTTCTAGAGCTCTCTGTAACATTTGACACTGTCCACTGTTGCATCTTGCTTGAGGAGATGACCGGGATCCAGGGAATACCGAAAAATAGTTTGGGCCCTTTCTGGAAAGACTTGGCCAACCACTCGTGATGGGAAAACTGCATATCTACCACCAGGTCCCTATACAGGGCACATTTCTTTTCCTAACATGAATACACAAATTCACAGCAATGTCCTTACCAAAACAAGATAACCTATGGTGCACACTCCTCTTCGAAGAGAGAGGATAAAAGAACAGAAAACAATCATCGCATGTTAATCATGCCAGTTAATGCACTACTGGTTGGTGCCAGATTCTACAGTGATGAGTGCAGCTGTAAGAGCCTATTTAGAAAAGGTCCACAATAAACACCCTGCAGCCTCCGTGAACTCTGTTGAAACAAAAAACACTATCTAGGAAAAATCACTGGTTAGAGGGATGCTGTAAGTCCACTAGAGATTTTGAGGATTGAAAAATGCAGGATCTGAGAAGTGCCAGAGCTTTCTTTGGAATGTCATACCCCTCTGACCAAGAGTTCATTTTTAAAATGACTTATTTCAGGCCAGGATTACCAAACTTCATGATGTTTCTAATCACCACTGAAACAGAAAGGAGTTTCCAAATGCATCTGCTCTGTCTCCATTCTACCCTTCAGCTGCATGGCCAGTGATTTATATCAAAAAAGCTATAGTCTATACTCATTGAGCCAGAACATAATAATAATAAATATCATCAGCTGTACCAGTCATGCCAATTTTCCCCAACACAGTTCTATTTAAAACTAATTTTGTTTCACTGAGGTAGTATCTGATCTAAGGAAAATAATCAAACTTAAATTCTGAATCTTCCAATATCCTTCCAAACCCTAAGTATGCCAAACCTTTGTAGTCCTCCTTAATAACTGTAGATGCTGCTGCTCCCATAAAATGGTAACAGTGGGAAATTCCACTTGCATGTCTTCATTTGAAAAGGCCCTGCTGTATAAATAACACTTATACCACATCTGCATGATGTCCTGTCATACTTTTTCAAGAAAAACTTGCTCTGAACAGCAGCTTGAAATTCAGAAAGATGACAGGATTTGGCCCTGGAAATGGAATATTGCATGATGTATTTCCTATTCTTTTTGCCAAATAGATGTTTAAAGAGAGGTTGTGCCCTAAGATAATCATCATACACTTCAAAAATAATCAGCAGCTATTTATACTGAAACCTCAAAAAACCCCACAGTAATTAATCAGAAATATTACTGTTTTTACTATAAAGTGTTAGAATTTCAGCTTGCTTTACTGGCATTGCATCCTCCACCAGTTGCTCTCCCATTTGTGTGTTGTGAGGTCATCCCTAATTGATGAATAAAACAGTTTTTAAACTCTCCTTTCAGTATTTAGTTCTCTGAATCTCCTGAAAATATACAAGCAAGGAGTTCTCAGATGTGACATAACTGAATGCAAGAGCCAAGCTTTTACTCAGTCCCCCAGACCACTGTAGTCAGAACCAGACGTGTTGCATTATAGATTAAGTCATTCCCTTGGAGGAATATTGGAAAGGATATAAGTACATTGAGCAATCTGTTCCATAGGGGCAGGCATAGAAAATTGGATCACAGATAAGACTGACACTTTGATGTGCTCATATTCCATTGAGGAATAAAGTCAAAGTAACAGTCAAAGCTACTGAATGGCAACTGAAAATGGTGAAGTGGAATATTAATACAGAACTATTCAACTGCATCCACCCATGTTTTTCTTCCATTATGTCCTAATCAGTTAATGACCTGTATATGAGTCTCCATTAAACCACACTGGATAGTAAGATAATAGAATGCAATCTACATTGTGAAGGAGGTACTAGGGGAAAAATAGCAAAAAATTATCAGACAAAGCAAAGAACATGGGATTTGAACTGACCAAACACTTCTCTCTATATTTCTAGAGGGAAAAACTTTTGAAGGACACACAAGCAATTTATACAAGAATACTCCAGTTGACAATTTCTTGTGCCTACTAATCGCTTTCTGCTATTGTCTGCTGTTTTATCATAAACAGCTTGTCTACACACTCTCAGGAAAGTTCAGCGGAATTACCTGAAGGAGCTAGCATAAAGGGTATGAGCTGAAGTGCATTCAGCTTCTCTGTAGACACTCTCATTCCTAAATAAATTATCCTGATTTTGTTGTAGTTTGTTGTAGTCTCTTTCAAGGAGAGGACTGGATGTCCAAAAGAATTAAATGGTGAAAGGTCACTTTAGTGCAAAGAGGGTGAGGGGAAAGGGACTTAATGGTGGGTGTCTGCTACAGACCACCCAACCAGAGGGAGGAGCTGGATCTCCAATTTGCTGGCCAGATTAAGGAGGCGGCT
>JAGPOW010003648.1:33675110-33685582 GCA_030014935.1 Caiman crocodilus
GGTGGCTGCCTATAAGCTGCTGAGGGGTGATCAGCAGGAAATAAGGCAGGCTCTTTTTTCCCGGGCACCACCAGGGGTAACTAGGACCAATGGTCACAAATTACTGGAGAGCAGGTTTAGGTTGGTCATTAGGAGGCACTACTTCACAGTTAGGGTGGCTAGGACGTGGAACCGGCTTCCTAGGGAAGCGGTTCTTGCTCCTACCTTGGGCATCTTTAAGAGTGGATTGGATAGGTACTTGGCTGGGGTCCTGCGACGCTGGCACTCGTTCCTACCATTGGCGGGGGGTCAGACTAGATGGCCTGCTCTAGGCCCCTTCTGACCCTAGATACTATGATACTATGATTTCTGAATGATAGCATTCACACAAGAGCTTAATGCACTTTAAGTTCACTATCTTTAAGTCACTCTGCCTTCCCTGGGTGTTTCTGCATAAGCAATCCCTTAGCTTTTGTATAAAATATTAATAAATGGTTACTTTTTATGACACTCATTTGTCCATTTCTAACAGAAGGGACAGTGATTTGCCTTCCCCCTTCCTTTTCATAGAAGCAATGCCTTGACACTTAAGACAACACAGAATTAATCCTTCTTGAGCACTGTTTTAGTTGTGGTCAAAATATTAACTGTAGCAAGTGAGGTAATCTGGGGAGTTTTAAAGATCTTTATTGAATTATGTCATACTCAGCAACATGAGACTCTGCCTGCTCCAGCAGATATTAACGGCAAACTCTTTCTGACTTCAGCTGGAGAAGGTCTATTATACTGCACTGTAATTGGCATTAGAACACACACACACACACAAAGCTCAATTCTCCTCTTAAACACGTGTATATGAGGAGAAACTCCGTCAATACTGAGGGAGTTGCATCATTTTACATTCAGTGGGAGTGTCTACATGACACAGTGTCAGAGAATACAAACTGTATCATCTACACTACTGTGCAGTAGCTTGTCAACCTTGGCGGGACTGCAGTAATGGCAAATACTAAATGACTAAAGCAAGTATTAAATGACTGTGCAGTAACTGCTGTTACAGCAGTAACATCTGTTACAGATGCAGTAGCATCACATAACAGTTCATGCCTGCTGACACTACGTCACTATAGTGGTAAGCTACACTGCCATAGCTCATTACTCTGGTGACTCATACTCATAGTGTCTCATGTAGACATGCCCGCTGAACCTAAAATGATGCAACTCCCTCAGTTTTGATGGAGATACTCCTCATATACACATACTTAAGAGGAGAATTGAGCGCGCGCGTGCATGTGTGTGTGTGTATGTGTGTGTGTGCTCACCAATTACAGTGTTACTTGTTAAAGCAAGTACTAAATGACTGTGCAGTAACAACTGCACAGTCGGGGCACATGTAGACATGCTCAGCGTAAGTTAGAAGAATACTGGATCCCATGCCCTTAAAGCAAATTGATATCCCACTTGTGATACCTATACACAAATTAGAAATTAATCTGAATGGGAACTAATCCAATTCCACCCCACCCATTCCCCTGAATTACGGAGAAATTCAGATTAATATCTAACCTGGATTCCAATGTCCTGACTTGGTCTCAGCTATAGAATTTGATTCTATGTTCTGAAAACTAAGTCTAAAACAGCTCTCTATTACTAGACTATCACACATAAGAATTGCATCCATTCTCTCCAATTTTTTTCCCAGAATGTAGTAAGTTTGGGATGTCTTTAGTTTAGACAGTGACATAGACAATGTCATTTCTCAGCTAGCTCAAATCTTCAATTGTCGATACAACTGAATTACTACAGATGACTTGGGACATAAGTTTGCTTTTTTTCCCAGTCAAATTGCAAAATCCTGACCTACCTCTAGAGGTTGGTCCTGATCATTCTTGTATTCCACTCAACATGGAAGAAATTGTTCTACAGTACATGATCATGTCAAATTTCCATCCTTCAGACTAACAGGAATTGCACGATCAAAAGATCTACTATTTGGAGCCAAAATCTTACATGAACAATTTACTTGGTCTTGGCACTGTTATCTCTAATCCCAAGGCCTTTTCAAAAGCATATCTAAACTTAGATGCAGATGTGGATAACACAGCCTTCTCAGGCCACCTCTATTTACAATCATAATAATGGAAAGTATATGCCTTCACTGTTGACTTGGGCAACCTTCTCTCTCAATTGACATGCTATTCCTTGGCAATTTGCTAGTGTAACTTCTAAATTCTGATATGAGGAAAGCATATTCTCCCCCTCCAGGATCCTGGATTTTGTACCATTAAAAAATAAAATAAAATTATGACCAGCTGTAAAAATATATGCTAAAGAAGTTGCAGACGTTCCTAGGAAAGCTACTGAATATTTTGGCACCTTGGTTCTATTGCTGGAAGTAGAACATGATATTCAGCTAAGGCTCTCTGTGTGCAAGGCAGGTTGTGGTTAAATTGTATTGCCATTACGCCCTCTTGTCATGGGCTTAGCAAATTTCAAAAGCCTTCATACAACATCACATCTTCTCCTAGAACCCTTTCATCCTCCTCATGAATTAACCTCTCTGGCCACATCTTCATGAGATACTGACTGCACAGTATCCCAATACTACGTACAACAACATCACATGGCAAAAATCGGGACACGATGCTACTGCACAATAATATTAGGCTACTGCACAGTGGTGTCACAAAAAAGGCATTCATCTATGCTACTGTGCAGTGACCCAGGTTACTGTGCAATCATTTGGTGCTTGTTTATACAAGTACTAAATGGCTTCACAGTATGGACTGCACAGTCAGTGTCTCATCTAGATGTGGCCTCTGTCTCCAAAATGGGGTGGCCCATCTCTAGTTTCCTTTTCAATCCAAACACTTCATTTCACTCTAACCATCAGGCTGAAATCCATGGAACAAGGCCTCTGGGTCCTAAATCCAGAGCCAACAGTTTCCAGCAAGTATTCATGCAGACATCTAGGGCAATCCTGTTTTGCCAGAGGGTGAAGTAGAATCAGGAATAAATGTGCATAAATGCCAAAATGGCACTCATCCAGCAACGTGAATGCCATTTCGGCATGTAAAGTGAAATGGGATCTACCCCTTAATGTCTTTAGACCAGATGCTCAGTTGATATAAATATGCGCAGTTCCACTAAATGTGACTTAAATGAAACCACATCCACTGGAGCTCACCCTTTTTGTAAGTTGACTTCCCCAGCTGCAAACTGGCCGAGAAACTTATCCACATTTTAAAAGTGCTCAGCCTCAGATTAAAAGCTCTAGATACAAGCAATAGGGTAGTGCCACTAGCAAAGAGAAAATAGCCACACCAGCGGTGAGCAAACCCCGCAAATATTCTTCGGGGATTTGTTTAGGGTTCAAATCACTGTTGTAGTTGTTGGTTCTACAACTGATTCTGGGCCTCTAAGTCCAATTAATGTCCAAAATTGGGCTGGCAGTCTCAGCTGTTTCACAAGATTTCCTGTATAGCCTTTGTCACAGTACTTCAGCACTCCAAATTTCAGTCCAGCCAGAAATCAGGAAAGGGATACATACACAAAAATGGTAGGTGGGGGGAGAGAGGGTCAGGGGAAGTGTTTAAGGTATAAGTATAGTTTCCGCTTGATGATTGGGTAAGAGTTCAAGACTGTTTCTCTAGATGATAAGAATACCTTAAGAAACTAAAGAAACACTTAATAGGGACTGTAAGAAAGAGTGTCCTGGAGCAAGACAGTCATTTAATATGTTTGTGCAGTGCATAGCAAAGCAGCTCCAACCTAATTGAAGCTCATAGGCATCACTGAAATATGTATGTTAACCAAATCAACATATGAAGTAGTTCTCTTAGACCTACCAATGAGATTAACAGTTTTGCTGCTATTTATTAGAAGCAATATTTTCCCCATTTTTGATCTCTATTAGGTCATCTAACCCTTCCCTCTGGTAGTAAAGGATTTCTTTTTACAGTAAATTCTCAAAAGCCCTTTCCAGCAAAAGTTTAAATGGCCAACCACTTTTATTGGAAAAGTACTCTCTAATCTAATAGATGTCACATAGCTGGAGTTTTTATGAATTTTCAGTTCCATCCAGGCAACTAAACACTGTACTGTATACTCTCCACAAACAAAATGTCCATCCAAGAAAAAGAGGCAGCTTCACTCAGTACAGTACTTAAATCTTGATGTGGCACTAACTATGCATGACAAGTATTGGACAGGAAAACGTCTACAGAAAGAGAAGAGTGTGCGTGTCTTGGAGGTGTATAAGGGTCCAACCCACACAGTTCAAATCCAACTCCAAACTTTCCCAAAGTTCATGACTTTGGATGTGAGGTTTTGGTCTAAGCAAATTTATCTAAAGAAGGAAGGGAGGACCTGTTTCCCCCACCCCTTTCTTTGGCAAAAAGTGTCTCAGCCCTTCTCCAGCCCCCAGTGTCTAACAAGCAAAGACAACATTACAATTGGACAAAGCTTTTGTTGGATTGAATGACAACAATGCCCCATTAAAAATGAACATCACAGACTTCCACAGCTGCATCAACATTATCTAGAAAAAAAGCATGACACTACATGAAGCTTTGACTATGGAAGCCAAGAACCTAAATCAGTCCAGGTCTGGAACAAGGCCATTTCTGAATTCTCATGTAAAATAATGCTGCCATATTGCTTACTTTCCACTGAGGTTTTCCCAAATTAACAGCTGTAATAGGTTCACAGAAAACATAAGCTACTTCCAAGTCTTTCTTCTTCGAAATATTGTTTCTTCACTTTATTCTATTCCATCTGGGAGGAGAAAGAAAATAATTGAATAGCCTTAAAAAAAAGCACCATCTGAGAAAGATTGGGCACAACTCTATCATGAAAAGAGAATGACTAATGAAAAGAGTGAATGTGGAGGGGGAAAGTCTCCTTCTATTACAGCAGTGTAACACAACAGAAGATCAAACCCAGTGAAAATATTTTAAGGACAGCCATTATGATTTATGACCATGCTAACCACTTTGACAAGATGAGAAAAATTCTGGATTCTTTCCAAGTAAACAGCACCAAGGGCCAAATCATTCCTTTTAATGGAAATGGCAAAGCTTCCATGGACTCTCCTGAGGCTGTGGTTTGGCACTGATCTCAGAGAAAGTAGCGTAGTTTTGTTGAGTTTGTTGAAGTGCAGTTGGAAAAGGAAGGTGATACGAGGCTACTATGTTTGGTCTCAAATCATTGTCTTTTTCTCCTGGTTTGACTTGGAACACGAGCTCTTTTCGTCAGTCGCTGTATCAGGAAGTGTAGAGGGATGTATTATACTAAGTGACAACACAACCCCATTTTGACCACAGAGTATTTTGATTCTCAACACATGCAGATGACTTTAGACTCACTTAGGATGGAGAGAGGTAATTGCCAAATTGGCAACAGGATGAAGTCTCCTAAAATCAGAAAGCACTGCTTCAAATGGTCTATTGTTTAACATCTTCATCAGTGATTTGAACAATGGAATCAAAAGCATGCTTTGCAAATTTTCAGGTAACACCAAGTTGGGTGAAGTTACAGACACTCTGGAGGGTACGGCTAGAATCAGAATGACCTGAATAAACTAGAGAAATGGTATGAAATCAATTTGATAAAATTCAACAAGGACAAGTGCAAAGTCCTGAACTTAGGATGAAATAGCTACATGAACAAATATAGACTGGGAATGACTTGCTAGGCTGCAGTTCTGCAGAGAAGGAGCAGTGGGTTACAGAAGACCATCAGTTAAATATGAAATTGTACTGTGTTTTTGTTGTAAAAATGGCAACAGTGTTACTAGGTTATATTAACAGGAATGTTTCTTCCAAATCAAAAGGAAGTGATTCTTCTGCTCCATATGGCACTGGTAAGGCCTCACCTAAAGTACACTGTCCAGTTTTGGGTCCCATATTTCAAGGAAGATGTAGATGTGTTGGAAAGAGCCCAGGGAAGAATGACAAAAAATATTGAGGTTTAGGAAATGTCACTTATAGGATCATAGAAACTAGGGCTCCTCATGAGGTCGATTAGGGTCCACTCAAAGGGACCTCATGAGGTCATCTAGTCCAGCCTGCTGTTTAAGGGAGGGTCATTCCTATCTAAACCATTCCAGTCAAGTGTCCATCCAACTTCTTGAAAATTTCCAGAGATGGGGATTCCACAGTTTCTCTAGGTAGCCTGTTCCAGTGTTCAACCATCCCACTGACTGCTCACGCAGGTTCTTAACTGACATACAGGACCTCCATCAAAGCCAGGAGGTACACAGCCCCACCAGGGGAGATGCCTTGTTGGATTTGGTCCTGGCAATGGGCGACGACCTGGTACGGGGTCTGTGGGTGCTCGACCACCTAAGTGATAGCGATCATCATCTGCTGGAATTCACCATCTAGCGCAAGGTGGCAAAAGCCTCCAGCAAGGCAGCAGCCCTCGACTTTAGGAGGGCAGACTTTAATGAAGTAAGAAAACTAGTGTAGGAAGCACTGAGGTCCCAGAGCTGGAGGGAGTTGAGTGTCTAGGAGGAGCGGTCGCTCCTTACGGAGACGATCCTCTAAGCTCAAAGGGAAGTAATCCCTACACGAATCAAAGGGGGCAAAAGGGCACAAAGGCCCCCATGGCTCACCAAAAGCATCCAGGAACATCTCCAAACAAAAAAGGAGGTGGACACCCATTGGAAGAGAGGGGCCATCACAAGAGAGGGCTATACCTCGGTAGCTTGGGAATGTAGGGGAGCAGTGAGGAAGGCCAATGCAGAGATGGGGATGGGACTAGCGACCCAGATCAAGGACAAGAAGTCCTTTCTCAAATACATTGCAAGGCAAAAGAAGGTGCCAAGTAACGTGGAGCCTCTGCAGGACACACTAGGAAATCTGTCATCTCACCTGACGGTAAAGCTGACATATTCAACAATTTCTTTGCCTCCGTATTTCTGAGGAGGGACCTGGATATCTCCCCCACTGGCCCCCCTGAGGGCCCTGTGAGTGGCACACCCAGGCCTAGGGTTAATGAGGACCTTGTCAGGGAACTTCTGGAGGGACTAGATGTATTTAAATCCGCAGGTCCTGATGATCTCCACCCCAGAGTGCTGAAGGAACTAGCAGGGGTCATTGCAGGACCCCTGGCACAGCTCTACGAGCACTCATGGCACTCAGGCAATGTGCCAGAAGACTGGAAAAGGACCAATGTGGTCCCCATCTTCTAAAAAGAGAGGAAGGAGAACCCAGGAAACTATAGGCCCATGAGTCTTACCTCGGCCCTGGGGAAGCTTTTTGAAAGAATTATCCTGGCACATGTCCAGGAAGGGCCAGCAGGAGGCAACCAGCCTGGGTTCATCAGGGCAGGTCTTATCAAACCAACCTGGTGGCCTTCTATGACCAGGTCACCAAGTCCTTGGATGCAGGTGTCGCAGTGGATATAGTCTTTCTGGACTTCAGGAAGGCCTTTGACATGGTCTCTCACCCCATTCTGAGTAAGAAACTAGGAGACAGTGGTGTTGATGCCTATACGGTCAGATGAGTCACTAAATGGCTGGAGGGCCACACCCAAAGGGTGGTGGTGAACAGGTCTTATTCGACCTGGAGGGATGTGGGCAGTGGGGTTCCCCAGGGCTTGGTCCTCAGGTCCGCACTATTCAACATCTTCATCAGTGACTTGAGTGAGGGGGTAGAAAGCACCCTGTTCAAGTTCACAGATGACACTAAGATGTGGGGTGAAGTAGTAGGAAGGAACAGGCTACAAGCCGATCTAGACAGGTTACAGGGGTGGGCCAATGAGAACAGGATGGGGTTCAGCATTGACAAGTGCAGGGTATTGCACCTGGGGAGGAAGAACCAGCAGCATACCTACAGGCCGAGGAACTCCCTTCTCGCCAGTGTTGAGACAGAAAAGGATCTTGGAGTCATCATTGATTGCACAATGATCGTGGGCCGATACCGTGGGGACGCAGTCAGGAAGGCCAACCATACCTTGCCATTGCATCCACAGATGAATCTCAAGCAGGTCCAAAGAGGTGATCCTCCTCCTCTATGCAACACTGGTCAGGCCGCAGCTGGAGCACTGTGTCCAGTTCTGGGTGCCGCACTTCAGAAGGGATGTGGCCAATATGGAGAGGTTCCAAAGGAGGGCCACCGGCATGATCAGGGGACAGAAGGGCAGGCCCTACGAGGAGAGGCTGAGGGACCTGAACCTGTTCAGCCTCCAAAAGAGAAGGCTGAGAGGGGATCTGGTGGCAGTCTACAAACTAGAGGGACAAGGGGGACCAGCAGACATTGGGGGAGTCCCTATTCCCCCGAGCACTCTCAGGAGTTACAAGAAACAACGGACACAAACTAGCGGAGGGTAGTTTCAGGCTAGACATTAGGAAGCACTATTTCACTGTCAGGGCAGCTAAGATATGGAACTAACTTCCAAAAGAAGTGGTGCTGGCTCCTACCCTGGGGGTCTTTAAAAGGAGGCTTGACAAACATCTGGCCGGAGTCATTTGACCCCAGTACTCTTTCCTGCTATGGCAAGGGGCCAGACTAGATGATATCAGGTCCCTTAGGACCCTACCAACTATGAAACTATAGTCAGCAAGTTAGTTCTTCCTAATTTCCAACCTAAATTTTCTCTGCTTTAGTTTGAGGCCACTGCTCCTAGACCTGTCTCGTACAGCCACAGAGAAAAAGCCATCTCCATCCTCTTTATAATTGTCCTTCAGGTATTTGTCAGACTTGTCAATGCCAAAGCAGCTGAGCATTCCCCACCTCCCTTCCATTTCTCTCTGGTATCCACTAGAGTGCTCCACCAGTGGAATTTTGCTGCTGAGGCTACTCCGGACTTGTCCCCAGCACTTCCTGTCAAACTCCTGGCCTCCTGCATGCCTGAGAGCAGGCACTGAGGACACATGCAGAGCAACCATGAAATCATGGGTGATTTCAATTACCTGGACATCTGCTGGGAGGAGCAGTCAGCCAAGTCCGAGAGGTCCCGGACTTGGTCGTTTCCTGGCGGAGCTGCAGGGCCTTCACTTAGTCCAGGAGGTGCATGGCCCCACCAAAGGGGATGCGCTGCTGGATTTGGTCCTGGCCTTGGGGGACAATCTGGTTAGACATCTCCAGGTTTGTGACTCCCTGGGAGATAGCGATCATCACCTGATAGAATTTGCTGTCTGGCACAGTGTAACTAGAGCCCACACTAGGACTAGGGTCCCAGACTTCAAAAGGGTCAATTTCAGAGAGCTCAGGAGGCTAGTTGAGAAGGCGCTGAGGGCCTGTAGGGTTGAGGACATGGGCGTCCATGAAGGGTGGATGTTCCTCAAGGAGACCGTTCCTGCCCGACGCAAGATGGGCAAAAGTGCCCATAAGCCCCCATAGCTTAATAGGGATATTTGAGGGACCCTGAGGGCAAAGCAAGAGGCTTACTATCTCTGGAAGAGAGGAGCAGTCTCCAAAGACGAGTACTCCTCTTGTGCTCGGGAGTGTAGGAGGGCTATTAGGAAGGCCAAGGCGGGAGTAGAGCTTCACTTGGTGACTAGGATCAAGGACAACAGGAAGTCCTTTTTCAAGTATGTGAGGAGCAAAAAGAGAGCCCCGGGCAACATCAGGCCCCTGAGGGACTCGTCAGGCAAGCTGGTGCTCTCAGCCGATGGGAAGGCGGAGATCTTCAATGGGTTCTTTGCCTTGGTCTTCCTGAGGGGGGACTGGGACTTCCCTCCCGTTGGAAGCCTGTATTCCCCCTCGGGAATCACTGCTAGGCCGTGGGTGAGGGTTGACCTAGTGGAAGGGCATCTGGAAGGGCTGGATGTCTTTAAGTCGGCGGGCCCGGATGACCTACACTCAAGGGTGTTGAGGGAGCTGGCAGGGGTGATTGCTGAGCCTTTGGCTCGGTTATACAAGCGCTCTTGGAGCTATGGACAAGTGCCGGAGGACTGGAAGGTGGCCGATGTGGTTCCCATCCTTAAGAAGGGGAAGAAGGAGGACTCGGAGAACTACAGGCCTGTCAGGCTCACCTCGGTTCTGGGAAAGATCTTTGAGAAAATTCTCAAGTTCCACACCTGTGAGGAACCGGCAGGGGACTTTATGCTGAAGGGCAACCAGCACAGGTTTGTTAAGGGCAGGTCCTATCAGACCAACCTGGTCGCCTTCTACGACCAGATGACCAAATCCATGGATGCAGGCGTCCCTGTCGATGTAGTCTTTTTAGACTTCAGGAAGGCGTTTGACACGGTCTCCCACCCCATCCTCAGTAAATAGAGGGGGAACTGTGGCATTGACCCTTGCACGGTTGAGTGGGTCAGAAACTGGCTGACAGGGCGCTCCCAGAGAGTAGTGGTGGATGGGTTGTACTCAACCTGGAGAGATGTGAGCAGCAGGGTCCCCCAGGGCTCAGTCCTTGGGCCTCCACTGTTCAGCATCTTCGTCGCTGACTTGGACGAGGGGGTGGAAAGCAAGCTATCCAAGTCTGCTGATGACACCAAACTGTGGGCTGAGGTGGGGACACCAGAAGAGAGGGAGAGGCTG
>JAGPOW010003648.1:33688323-33757559 GCA_030014935.1 Caiman crocodilus
AGAACTTCTTCACAGTTAGAGTGGCCAAGGTCTGGAACGGGCTCCCAAGGGAGGTGGTGCTCTCCCCTATCCTGGGGGTCTTCAAGAGGAGGTTAGATAAGCATCTAGCTGGGGTCATCTAAACCCAGCACTCTTTCTTGCCTGTGCAGGGAGTCAGAGTCGATGATCTATTGAGGTCCCTTCTGACCCTAGCATCTATGAATCTACTGCAGGTACATCATGCAGTTCTGATTCATGCGTTTCAGATTTGTGAAATACGTGTCACAATGTGAAATCTTTCAAAGTCTTGAGAAGGACTGTTTGGATCAAAGAACAAACTAGCATAAAAATTTTGGTGATTTGGTGCACCTACATAAAATGGATGAATTTCACCAATAACACAGCTTTGCCTGGCACTGCAGGGTTGGTCTTCCACAAGGAATAGATTTATTCTCATGTTATGGTATTCTAAAAGCTCACATCCTAGAGATACACCTTTGTCATGTACTGCATGAACTGGAAGCTGCCTTCCATCACTAACAAACTCAGGGAATATTTTCCCTAGAGGAAATGTTTACCAGATAGTACTGCAGTCTCAGCAGATGGAAAGCCAGCCCCTGACCTGTTCTCATATAAGCCTGACAATCAGCAACATAATTTTTATAAGTGTGATTTACCTAGTGTTACACTATGGTTCACCTAGTATGGTATCCTATACTGGTCCAGCCATTACCACAAATAATCTAAATACTGTTCTAAACTATTTGTGCTTAATTTTTTGTCCTTGTGAGGCAAAGTGACATGAGGCTGATCTGTGAGCCAGATCAGACCCAGTACTGCAGGATCACCCCTGCACACCCAGGTCCAGACTACACTGTTCCCATCCAGCCCTTGCACTGGTAGTGGTCCCCTGGACCCTGCACTGCCTTCTCCCAAACACACAAATGTGGATGGGGGGCCCTGGGAAACCAAAATGTTTCCTCTGGGGTCTGCGTGCTGCAATTGGAGCTCCAGGGTGCTATGCTGCCCACCCAGCCCCAGGTGTGGGAATTGGTGCCCCATGCTGCCCTGCACACCAGATCTAGCATGCAGTGCCATGGCCTGTGGGGCTCACCAGGAACCACTGAGGAGTGCTGTCGGCCAGATGACAAGGTGCCAGGGGCTGGGGCTGGCCTGCAAGCCAGAGGTGGAGCACCCGTGTTTTATAGGAAGAAAGGAAACAACTAAACTGACTGTATATATCACAAGACTTATGGGAAAAAAGAATTCCTTCCTGTCCCTTACACATCATCTGTCCACTGCCTGAAGCCTCAGATCTGCTTGAGTGTTCCAAGAGTGACACTGGTCTTCAGACTTTAAAAACACTTTTGAAACAGACTGCAGCATCTCCGCGTTGGATTCCCTCACCAGGCAGCCAGTGTCACAAATGATGCTACTCTGATATCAAAGGCAATGATTACAGGCATTGTGAATGTAGCAGAATATGTTTTTGAATGACACCAATACTGGAAGAGTTGCAATAATTAGTTTAGAAAGGCATCCTAGGAGTTTGATGCAAAGTCTGGTGAAATTAATTTACTTCTTTCCATTAACCTCACTGAGTGCTGATCAGGTACTAAATGCATTATTGCGCTTGCTTTCCTGCCTAAAATTTTTCTTCTTTCCCTATGTTTAGGCAAGGGTTTGCTCCGTTTGTATTTGTAGAACTTCTTTCTATGGCTCAAAGTTGGTACCAGTTATAGTGAAGGACAACGGCAGTATCACGCACGCATACATAACTTCATTTCATTCACAGTACCAATACACTGGCATGGTACTCTCCTGTCTGCTTTAAATGAAGCACCTGATGAATGCTCAGCAGACTTTCCTTTTGAAACAATGGATGGCTAAGGATACTGGTATTGGAAAAAATAAGTTTTCAACATTCAGAAGAATGTCATCCAGGCTAGTAGTGACCAAAACTTCCCCTATATTGGTGGCTCATCTAGGAGTTTTTGGTTTCAGTCAACTTTTTAGTTGCCTTCATTATACAACAAAAGTATAGAAGTAACACTAGAGAACTATGCTTATATATAGCAGCTGGCTTTGGACAAGAGAAATAATATACAAATAGTCATGCAGAATATAGATTCAGATCTTCTTTTCCTACCAAAGCTAGAACTATGCACATTCACCTCCTAGAGCACTGTACCCAGTATATAATCTCTAGTACCTATGAAAGGATGCACTCTCATAGTGTTCTCCATTTTTTCCAGTGCTTGGTGTGATAATTTTTTTGGCAGTTGGTTTCTCATGAATTGACACTTATTTTGGCAACCTATCTCAAGTAAAACTTCAGCCCCCTCCTTAGAGACCTGTCAGAAACATACAGATTACTCATTACAGGCTTCTAAGAACCTTCAAAAGCTGGCAACTAGAGTTTGTATACCAGTCATTGTCAACTACCCTCCTACAATGACTTAAAAATACAGTTTTGAATGGGAGAAGAGAGGACATAAGTTCTCAGAAAGGACAAGTCAATTTCAAGGTTTTATTAATAGGCCTGGAGGTGTTCTCATTATTTTAGCTGTCATCAACACTTGAGTTTCAAAACTAAATAGGCAAGATGCAAAATATTCTTCTACATGAGTGAACAGAGAATTGCTTGCATGAAAATGTGCATGCAAAATGGATAACTGCAAGCCAAAAAGACCACTGCTTATAAGTACTTGCTTGATAAATCGTGTGTATACAAATGTGTGCTTTGTATATGCAGTTTTGAGATCATACATGTGTGCACTGGCTTAGTTTGTGTGACTATTTTTGGAAAGGTGGTGTCAATACATTCTTCCTATAGAAGGGTTTATTGCCAAATACAAAGAAATCCAGTACAGTTTTTAACAACAGGCAACCCCCTCGAAGAAGATAAATATATAAATATAACATCAAAGAACTGAAATATTGGAGTACCTATGAACACCACCATAAAACACTTAGAACATAAGGCTAATAAGGACTGGTCAGAGTGCTAGTTCTAAGCTTAAATTCTGTGTAGTTTGAGCTGCATTGATACACACAAGCTGAGTTTCTTGTCCTTATGACAGAACTCTTTTATCTGCAGTCTGTATTGAAAAGTCTAGGCAGGAACTTATCAAAGGAACATAAACTAGGCTTTTCAGAAGTGCATCAGTTTTGGGTGAAGAACATTAAACATACAAAAATGTGACCCTTTTAAGGTGTCTCAAGAGGGGTATCTAAAATGGAAGCACACAAAACTGTTAGTCCTTTTTTATAACAGAAAAGAAGAGGAGATTTGCTTTGTGCCTTCAAAGCAATCTGGAGGGGAGAAGAATAATTTGTTGAAAATCTTATGAGATGACAATGGTGTGAACTAGACATTGGGAGATATTTCCAAAGCACTACTTTAGAGCTGATAAGCTATTGTGCCATAGTGGTCATGAGAAGTACTTTAAACCTATGATGTCAAACAGGTTTTCCTATTGACTTGAGAAGGAGACGGATCAAGCCCTTTTCCAGTAAATAATACAGGATCTCTCTGGCAGTTTCACAGCAATAGAAGGCTCAATCCTCCCTGACACATTATAAAATCTCACCACTGAACCTACCTCTTAGTCATTTACACTTACCTAGCACCTTCTGTGTAAATTTCTGGAAGCCCTTTATTTGACAGTAGTAAGTTTAAAAAGATAAAAGGCAAACATGAAAATGTTGAGAACAGTCTATGCAGATCAGTTTCAAAACTGCTGACACTACCCATGAAAAGAAAATCAATTCCATTACAAGGGGACATTAATAAATAAAGCTTCTCTTTTTCATCCTAAAGAGCAACCCTGTTATTGCCCTAATTTATTCTGGGAGATGAACCAGCCATGCCCACTTCCACAGTTTATGGGGAAGGAGTATGTAAAGATAAGATAAAGTCACTGGTATCAATTTGCTCCACAAGTCCTACACTGAGCAAACCAGGCCCAAGGACAACTCCCAAAGAGTTGAGATAAACAGAATTGAGGGCATGAAATGAGGAAGGGGGCAAGTCTGAGCAATATGAACCTTCAGTTGCTTATTTTTGCCTAATTATAAAAAAATATTACAGGCCCTTCTGTGCGTCAAGAAACAGCATGAAAAATGCTGCGAAGGAGGAGAAAGATGGAGACGAGGCTAGTTTCATCAGTTGGACATAAAAGGAATCAGGGGTCACACTGTGGAACCAGGTCTAACTCAGAGAAAAAAAAAAACAAAGTGATGTACGAGATTGAAGGAAAAGTCAAAATTTCAGCACGTGTGTTCAGTTTCTGGCACAAGACTGCAAAAGACATAAGGAGAAAGGAAGGTCCAAAGGGTGCCCACTGGGGTAGTTAAAAGGGCAAGAGCCATTCTTGTCATTCTGCCTCAAGAACCTTGTACAATGAAGAAAAGAAAAGTAGCTTCGTGTACTTTGATAGTAAGGGTAACTCGGTAAATTAGTAAGGGGAAATAATCAGTGACCTTTGAACCAAAGATCCCATTGGCCTGATCTTGCCCTTGTTGAAGCGAAAGAGCATTTTGTCATGACAGTGGAAATAGGATAATGTTGTATAACTCCAGGCTCACAGAACATAAAACAAAGAAACAAGAAAGTAAAGAGTGGTTGGCAGAATAATACGATCACAGCTTTTAGAAGTGGAAAAGACCCTCGAGATCCCAACTAGTCAATCCATCTTTGAGACAGGAATTGTTCTCTGGAATACACAAGCTTTGAACTTTATTCAAGAGGTGGCCAACCTGTGGGTAGGCTACAACTGCAGCAAGCAATAACACCATTTAAGCCAGACATACTATAAACATACATAATCTGAATGAATACCAGACTTTGTTGGGCAGCCAAGCTGAACTTGGCAGACCTCTGGGTACTTACTGCTATGTAATTCATCAACAATAGGGCTTAACAAAGACTGCCAGAGATGCTGAGACCTGACAGACCAGTAGTTTCTTTTTGCTGGTACTTGTACCACTGTATTATAGAGAACTCTATCCCTGCTCTTTCCATATAGGGGAAAGTAGCTGGGGTGAGAGAGGTGTGAAGGTGTGACTTCAACCCAAACTGAAAGTTGTCTTTGGGAGCAAAAAGCTATGAACTACTCCCTGACAGAGGTACTGCCTCAGGAAGAGAAGTACTGTCAAAACGGTAGACTTCAGGAAATCTTTCCTGGATTATCAAAGTTAGGCAAAGCAAAGTCACTGTAGAAAGAGAACACTTCTTAGGTCTATGGGGGAGATGAAGATGAAGACTTCTTGGGCCTACAGAAAAAACAGTGGAGGGGGCTGATAGACGTTCCCAGCAAACAGGATATTAGGGAGAATAGCCAGGAGCCTATAATGTTAGGTTGTTCTGAATAAACATCAATACTTCAAATCTTTTCTGAGGCAAATTTCTCAGCCTTCCAGGTTCACCCATCGTTAACAACAGTCCCTGTAACTTTCTTAGCCTTTCTGTTTACACAAGCTAGTACTTTCATACATAAACCTTGAAATGAAAACATTAAAGAGCAGCTGGCGCCTCTTGGAAAACTAATAAAAAGTCTGTTTCCAAACAGTCTTGCTTCTATACCATAAATTTCTGTATTTCTCACTCCTTATTACTAAGGACATTTGCATGGAAACAAGAACTTTGTTTATTAAAGAGCTCATCTGCCCCTGCTGTTTATTTCTCACCTGAAGACAGAATCCCTTGGGTGTGACATCATTATAGCTGCTTTGGAAATGGTTATGAAGTCACAAATAAAGATTAGGGCTTCACTTAGGGAATAAACAATAAATATCATTTTTTGAGTCATTTTTGGAGTCCTCGAACTATTCTTTACTGAGACAGCAAGGGAAGTTTAGATTAGATAATAGGAAAAACTTTCTCACTAGGAATGTGCTACCTAGAGAGGTGGTAGAATCTCCATCCTTGGAGGTTTTCTAAGGCCCAACTACAAATCCCTGGCTGGAATCATTTAGTTGGGAGATAGTCCTGCTTTGAGCAGGGGGTCGGACTAAATTACCCCTGGAGGTCCCTTCATTTCTATGATTCTATGAAACTCTTTTTAACTTCAGGGCAAGTTTACTAGAGTAAGAATTTCAGGCTTTTGGCCTGTAACGAGGAAAGATCTGTTTCCATGTTGTTACCCTTGGTAAAAATGCAGAGAAAAAGAATACAGAATATAGAGCATTTTCTAGACTAAGGATTAGATAAGTCTCTGATATGTCTTATTTGTAAATGGATCCAGGAAATCTTAAATAATTTAGATTTGTCAAACAGTGCTCTGAGGAAAAGCACGGACAAATCTTTAGAGCTAAGTATAGATAGTCAAAAAACCTGAGGCTGAATTGATTCAGTCTTTGCAGGTTAATCTAAACCGCAGAGATTAAACTGATAAGCAAGTGAATAGACATTCACTTTTGATTTTGGAAATGCAGCCACATGTCTGCAGTGACCCAGGCTAAAAGCCATGGGGTGCCAGAACATGCCTCTCTCCTTGGCTGAAGCAAATAGCTTGGGCCAAGGCTAGCTCTCCCACTCTGCAAGGGTGAAGGGGAGGTTTGTAGGGAAGGTGCAAAACATCTTAGAATGCTAGGGGAATGTGCATTAACTTGAATCTGGAGGGGATCTAGTACAGCAGGAGTTAAATAATCTAAATCTGTTAAGTCTGATACTACATCCATCCAGGTTTATCTTAAATTGGTTTCAGACATTTTGAAACAGGTTTATGTGCACTGAACTTCTGTTCTGTTACACATTTGAACCAGTTTCCAATCGCTTATCCCAGTTTATGTGTAATTTCTCTCCCTAGCCCATGAGTTTACAGTTTTGTAACATCTTTCTTCTGACATAAAAGATCAGTCTAAACCAAAGTCATCCCCACCCACCACCCAGTATGTATTGTAGATATAAAGTTTATGGGACAAATTCTGTTCCATTGAAAAAAGCATAAATCTGCTGCAGTGGCATCCAGTGCAACTCCATTGATGTGTGGATGGCATACATGCAGTAGTGGTTGACCATACGACTCCAATTAAATTTGCATCATGGTAGTAGAGAATATAATCTGGCTGTACAGCCACTAAAACTGCTTCACTGCCTCCCTTCCTACAAGCTGAAGCAAAAAATCATTTACATACCTCTGTCATTTTTAGGCTGACCCAGTGTCCAAACTGGGCTGCTGAATGCTGAGAACACAGGTCCAGTCCATGATCTATACTGGGGTGGGCAAAATGAGGCTCGTGGGTCAGATGTGGCCTGCCAGGACAGTCTATCTGGTCCACGGGCCCCTAAGAATTTAGAAAATTAATATTTATCTGCCCCTGGTTGCCTGTCATGCAGCCCTCAATGGCTTGCAAAACTCAGTAAGTGGCCCTCCCCCCGAAATAATTGCCCGCCCTGGTCTATACTTTAGAGTCTTTTATAAATAGTGCTAAAAATCTACCCAGTGCTGCTGGTGAAGCACGGTCCCATGATATTTCATGGACAAGTGAGCATTTGTTCAGTAACAATAACTACAGTTTGTATTATGTTGGGTGCATCTACACGAGATGCTACATCGCCATAGCAATGAGCTATGATGACATAGCTTGTTTCTACAATGACATAGTTTCAGCAGGCACTAACCATGACACCGTTGCTATTGTGTAGCTGCTACTGCAAAAATGACCCATGCACTGCCAGGACTGCGCAGTTCCAGCAGGTATTGCACAATCATTTAGTACTTGCTAAAGTACTATATTACTGCACAGTATCAAGTGAGCAGTCAGGGGCCCATGTAGATGTACCCACTGAATAAGAGGGGAAAGGAGGTGAAGAAAGGAGATTAATGTTATTCTTCTTGTAAATGAAATCAAAACTCCCCCCCTCAGTTAGACTAGTGCAATTTGATTGACTGACTCACGTCTAGCTTATGTCTGTTTTAAGGTCACTGTGCACTGCTTACGTGGCCCGAAATGGCCTTGGCAGATTGCAGAACTTGGCCCTATGTCTGAAACAGAGCAGCTTGATTACTACTTAGTATTCACAGCATGCACGCACAGTGCTCCCCTCCGCTTACACTGTCATATAGCAGCACAATAACTTCACTCATGAAATAGTCAACTCCTCTTCAGTGTTCCTATAGTATAATGTATGTAAGGTAATCTTCATATTCCACATATATATTTTCTTCAGTTTAGTTCATTGTTTTGAGCCAAACAATTGTGAGTGTTTTAGTTGGAATCTCCATATAATCCCATCATGCCATACTTCCTCTGTACTGAATAAGTGTTATTTAACTGGGCAGCTTTGATTGTTTTGGAGAGATGCTCATTTTTGGAAAGAGAGGAGCATATATTGAAGTTGATTGCATTGGCTGTTCTCACTTATTTTTTCTGGATGTCCTTTTACCTCTTCAGATAAAGTGTCAAACACTTGGAGCTAGGCAGCCTTTCAAGAGCCCACAAAACCACAATCACATGTGTCTTGCATAATGGAATCATCACCTCTGTCATGTAAAGCTTGCATTAAATGAGTGTCATGCATTGTAGAGAAGTGGCCAAATGCCATTCCCTGTTACATTAAGAGCACACCCAACAAAGTCAACAGGAATTTGGGCCAACGTAACTAACAGCAGGAAAAGGCTGATAAAGCTCCTTTTACTGCTATTTGTCCTTAATACAAGTTACCTAATATTACCACCACACTCAATTGAAGGAATGCTCCTCTCCTAAATCTCTTAATTCTTTCCCTGAATATATAAGCAAGCAAAAATTAAATGAAAGGGGTCAAATACCTTATTACAATGGAAGGGGCCCCTGGCTGAGGCATCGCTGTAATTTTTACTTCAAGAGCTCTCCATTTTCTCAGAACAACGCTAGTGCTTGGCCTAAGAATTGCTATTGTTCACTTTGAGGAAAGAAAAAGGCTCCCTCTTTCTTTCCATCCAGCCCGTGTTTTTCCATTTCCTTGCTTTAAATCAAACTACAGTAAATTTTCAAGGCCTTCCTCCCACCTGCTTCTCCTAGGCAGCTTTAAATTAGCCACAATTTCCTTCTCTTTTAAGCCTCTTTTTTTCCCGAGTCTGTTCTATTAAACCTTTATGTCTTCTTCCCCTTTTGTGATTCTAGACATCCCAGCATCATTCTGTTCTTTCATTGGGACACTTCCACCCACTCCACAATCCTATGCTCCCCATAGCTGCTCTGAGCAAATGCCTTTCATCTCCTCTTTAGTCTAGTTATTTTGAGCAGCTGTTTTCTACTCTTCTTCACCAGCATCCCTCATTGCTCTTCAGGGTCTTGGATGCTTTCAGAAGTGTGTTCCTCCATGAGGGGAGGACAGAGTTCTGTAGCAGAAACAAATACTATGGGAAACATGCATGCATGTTTGTGTGTGTTTCAGTTTATAAACGATTACTACCATTTCTAACAGGGCCCATCCTGTGTTCTGGGCATCTGCACAGCCCCAGATATTACAATGTCATCAGCAAACAAGCAACAACTGCTTTATATCCCAACTACTTTACTTCCACAATGTCTGAGATGTCAATTAAAGCTTCAGATAAAATGGATAAGATCCCTCCCCAACCAATGCCCAAAGCAACTTTCTCTCCAGAGTCCTGGGGAAAAATGGACTTTGAAGCATGGCCTGAAAGGTAATGGATCCATGTTATAACAGACCAGGGGAGCAGGGGATTTCAACTTCCCTTTTGTAAGGGAAGGACTCCAACTCAAGCATGTTGCCACATCACAAGTATGCAGTGCAGCTTGAAAGGAAGAGGTAACCAAGTCCCAGGCCATTTGAGTTACTGTTAACACTACAGGCTAAATTGTCTTCCCTTGGGAAAGCCTTAGCACTTGACATGGTCACCAATAGTAGAGTATGACAACTGGCACCTATTGGTTTGGTCTGGGCTTCCCCAAAAAGCCACTGCAACCACACAAAGCTGGCACTGACACTATCACAGGAGTATCTTCCACATAGAATCATACCTTATAAATATCTAAGAGCTGTCAAGACTTCACAGGAAATCACCTTTCTGCATTTCACCTTCCACATTTCTAGATTATGTGGAAGGCAGAGACAACCGACCTATGATTTGCCTGTAATCCCATCCACAGTCCAGGGAAATAGATAAGCTTTAAGGCACCCAGGAGTGTTGTGGATAAGCCTTCTCTTGAGAAGAGAGAAAACTCACTTCTACTTAAGTGGTAGGAAATCAGCTTTTCCTGCAAGGACCTAAAAGTTTGATGGTTAACACTTCTGGTGTTGTCTTCCTTCAGTTACTCAGGGTGTCACTTGTTTACTGAGTGCTGTTGGATACAATCTTTTGTCTTTTGCAGGTGCATGAGATTGCCTGTGCTCAGGGTGCCTGGTGAGCCTCTACTCAGCTTTTAAATACCACACTTGTTGACCTACTTACAACTCCTTTTCTCTTACATATTCTTATCCAAGCTCCTCCACCTGACCCACAAGGTCCCACATAATCTTTTTACCACCTGATTATTTTCCCTTTCTCTACATTGTCCTTTACTCCCTAATCTCTTTCCAGACTTTTCGCTTCACTTCTCTGCATACCTTCTTCCCACACTCAGTTTCATGCTGCCCCCTCAATTCTAAAATGGACTCCTTTTTTTCAATGTCAGGCATCTTTCTCCTCCTAAACCTTCAACTCTTCAAACAAGCTCTCCTTGTTTCCAAACCCTGCACTCTTATCTTTTGAAATGCTGTCCTATGTCTTATTTAGACTGCTAAAAACATGGGAATGCAGCTGAAGCATCATGTAATGAATGGCATCAATTCATTGAATGGCATCAATTCATCATGGTCAGCATGGCACAGACTATGTAATTAGCTTCTTGAGCTTCAAAGCTTCATAGATTTCATAGACAGTAGGGCTGGAAGGGACCTCAGAAGATCATTGAGTCTAGCCTCCTGCCCCTGGGGCAGGAAGTCAGCAGGGATCATAGGACCCCAGCAAGATAAACATCCAAATTTCTCTTGAAGGTGTTCAAAGTAGGTGCTTGAACCACCTCTGGCGGCAGTCTATTCCAGACCTTCAGGGTTCAGACAGTAAAGAAGTTCTTCCTTATGTCCAATCATAATGGTCCTGAAGGAGCTTGTGACCGTTTCACTTTGACATCCCCAGGGCGCTCTGGTGAACAGACATTCCCCCAGATCCTGGTGAGTACCCCTGATAAACTTATAGGCAGCCACCAGATCACCCCTGAGCCTCCGCTTTTCCAGACTGAAGAGTCCCATGGCTCTCAGGCTTTTGTCATAAGGTCTGTTTTCCTGACCTCTGATGTGTGTGTCTCTCCTCTGGACTCTCTCAAGTTCTCCACATCCTTTTTGAATTGCAGAGCCCAAAACTGGACGCAGTACTCCAGCTGCAGCCTCACCAAGTCCTGGAGAATGACGTCCTGGGATTTGCTTGAGAAGCATCTATGGAGGCAAGCCAGAATTTTGCTCACTTTACTAGCTGCAGCATCACATTGAAGGCTCATGTTCATCTTGTGGTCACTCATAACCCCCAAGTCCTTTTCGTTCATGCCGAGCCTATAAGCATGCTGCGGGGTTTTCTTCCCAAAGTGAAGAACCTTGCATTTTTCAGTGTTAAACACCATCAGATTCTCATCTACCCATTTCCTGAGCCTATCAAGGTCATCCTGAATTGCCCTCCTATCCTCAGGTGTGGATGCTTTACCCCAGAGTTTGGTGTCATTGGCAAACTTGGCCAGTCCACTTTTAATACCAATGTCCACATCATTAATGAAGATGTTCAATAGTGTTGGCCCAAGGACAGAGCCTTGAGGTACCCCACTGGTCACAGGGCACCACAACAATTGACTTCTGTCAACCACCACTCTCTGGATCCAACCACAGAGCCAAATCACCAGCCAGCAGATCGTGGTGAAGCCGAGGCTGCAGTTGACCAGTTTTGCCAAGAGGTGATCATGGGATACCAGATCAAAGGCTTTTTTAAAGTCAAGATATACAACATCAATCTCCTCTCCCTTGTCCAGGTGATAGGTCACCTGTTCATGAAAGGAAATAAGATTGGTGAAGCAAGATGTACCTGCAACAAACCCATGCTGGCTATCCCTCAGGATGCTGCCATCGGTTAGTCTGTTAAGAATGGCTGCTTTCATAATCTTTTCTAAGACCTTCACCACAATAGAGGTCAGGCTGATGGACTTGTAGTTTGCCGGATCCACTTTCCTCCCCTTCTTGAAGATAGGCACCACATTGGCCTTCTTCCAGTCCTTGGGCACTTCACCAGAGTGCCAGGAGTTCTCAAAGATCCGTGACAGGGGCTGAGCTATGATGTTTGCCGACTCCTTGAGTACTCTGGGTTGTAAGCTGTCAGGGCTGGCTGACTTGAAGGTGTCCAGCCTCTCAAGGTGTTCCTTCACAAAGTCAGTATTGATGGAGGGTAAGGAATCGTCCTCACCCAGGTGTTCCTGTCTTGTAATGGGCAAGGGCATCCTTTCGGACTGGTGAAAAACCAATGCAAAGTACATTAAGCAAGTTGACTTTTTCCTGGGCATCAGTTGTCAGTTACCCCATCTGGTTTTGCAGAGGTCCAATGTTGCCCTTGCTTTTCCTCCAGCTCCCCATATATCTGAAAAAGGACTTTTTTATTGTCCTTGATACTTGCAGCTAGTTGGAGTTTCATCGTAGCCTTGGCTTTCCTGGTTTGCTCCCTACAGGCCCGGACCACTGCAGAGTATTTCTCCTTGGAGGTGGATCCAGTCCTCCATCCTTTCTAGGTCTTTCTTTTTAGATGCAGGAGGTCCACTAGGTCCCTGGAGAGCAAAGTGGGCTGCTGTGCCCTTTTGCTCCCTTTTCTCTGAGACGGAATAGACTTAGCTTGTGCATCCAGGATCTCTCCCTTGAGGAGCAACCACTCATCCTGAACTTCCCTCCCCATTGGGTCATGGTCCCTTTCGGCCTCACCTACAAGCCTCCTGAGCTTGTCAAAGTCAGCCTTCCTGAATTCGAGGACTTCTGCATTGCTGACTGACTTGCCAGCTTTACGGTGGATGGTGAAGGTGATCAGCTCGTGATCACTGTCACCCAGCTTCTCTACAATCATTAGGTCACCGATTAAGTTGTCCCCCATAGCCAGTACCAGGTCAAACAGTGCTTTACTTCCTGTCAGCCCATCGACTTCTTGCACCAAGTAGAGCTCATCCACACATAAAAGAAAGCTTTGCGACCATTCTGATTTGGCCGAGTGCTCTTCCTATGAGATGTCAAGGTAGTTGAAGTCTCCTATGACAACCGTGCACTGGGAGCATGCAACTTCATTCAATTTCATGAAGAACTCCTGGTCAAACTCTTGATCCTGGGTGGGAGGTCCGTAGTAGACTCCCACCATTGTATCCCCTGTGCTGTGTTCCTCACGGATTTTCACCCAGAGGGTCTCCAGTCGTCCACTCTGGGTGCCAATGTCGGCTTGCAGGGATGCATAGCTGTCCTTGACATAGCTAAACCCCCGCCCCTTTCATCCACTCGATCTCTCCTGTACAGGATATAGCTGTCTATACCTGTGGTCCAGTCATTGGTGGAGTCCCACCAAGTCTCTGCTATCCCCATAACATCATAATTATTTGTGTTAAGCAGCAGGACAAGTTCCTCCTGCTTATTCTCCAAGCTCCTGGCATTTGTGTACAAGCAGGCAAGTGTTCCTTTAAAGGCCCTTGCCTTACCCACAGCTTGTTTCAGGGCTGGGGCAGGGGTAGGCTTCCTTAAGTGCCTTGACCTGCTAGCTTTGCAAGGGTTGCTTAGTGGGCCAGCAGTGGTACCCCAGCGGGCTTCCTTCTTTCTCCAACCTGTGGAAGGAAAGACCAGTAATTCTTCTTAAATATTCAGATCTCCAAGGAGACAGAGATAAAAAATAACCAGTCTTTCCAACAAAGGCACCATTAGAAGGGTCCCTTGACACATCCTCACCCCTGTGAAATGGATGGAGACCACCCACTGCCATAAGGCATCAAAACAATACAAATGCATTGAGATCTTCCTCAAACATACCTACAATTCTGTCACACATGCATAGAGATTTGGAAACTGTGAATAGGGGCTGGAGAGAGGGAGCATCTAGGATCTGAACACAGCAATGGGAAAGATGTTCAAATAGGAATGAACAAGAGCTGCGCCACCCTAATCTACTTTCCTCCTGCCAGCCAAGTGTGTTAGTTTGAGAAATCCATTTTAGCCTCCAGGATTTTGTCCTCTGTGGTAGGCAAGCAAAGGCATGCAGCATTGCATGCTAATCCTATTCCATGTAGGTTCTGATATACCTACAGTGACTGCCTGTTCAAACCTCCTGCACAGAAGTCAGAAAAAGCACTGCTGCACTCACACAGCTAAATCTGTGGGGTCTGAGAGCTACCACTGAACAGGATATGGCCCACTTTGTTTATTTTTTTAATATACTGTATAGTTTGTCCTCTTACCCTTCCACTGCGGACACAGAACATTAATACCCTTCCAGTGACCTCATTTTTCTGACTTCTCTCAGAAAAGCCAAAGATAAGGTTCCGCATGGCTGATATGATTTGTATTGCATTACAAAGCCTCTGACCTATCTGTCATTATGAGAAATTAGTTCCGGTCAGTGATGGCTGAGATGTCATAGCAAATATTCCTGTTTGAAATAAGGATGTTTTCAATGCACATCATGAAAAGTACTAGCATGACTGGCAAGCTTATCAAAGACCTCAACAGAAAGGCCAAGCACTGAATGAACTCTGGAGACTGAACTACTATCTCATCACTTTGGATGCTGGAGCAATGAAAGGAAATTTTCATTTTGTCACTTGTTCTAATGAGCAGAGGATTTCATTTCCCAGAGCTGTCTTCTTGACAACCTTCATAAGTACAACAGTCACTTCGGGAAACCCCACTCTGAAATCCCCTACCACCAGAAAATGTTGAAGACATGCACAAACACACAATGGGGAAGAAGATGCAACAGTCACCAAATTCATTTAATCCAAGAGAACTTGCTGAGCACCAACAAATGTCAGAGTTAAAAGACCCCCAGGTGGGCAAATTATCTAGATACATATAGTTTGGCATCAGAATAAACTAGTTGTCTCTGGTCTATGCCTTCCTATCAATGGTGTGCACATTTTTCACACCGTTGACCCCCCTGAAAGTGCTCTACAGCTGTGTTGTGACACATATGTATGATTGCAGAGTGCTTTGAAAGTGGTAAGTGTGGCAAATTAACCCTCATCTAATGAGGTATCAAATGAATGTGCTCCAAAGTAGAGTGCCTTAGAGACTCCATGGATGCCTTATGGGTGTTCCCTAGGGTCAGTCTGTCAGTGCAGCCCTACCCCTGGTGCAGGAAGGGAGTGGGGAGAAGGAATGGGGAGGGAGAAGGAGGTAGCTGTGGGCTGGGATTTGCTTTACCTGAGCTGGAGGGGAGAGGTGTGGATTGGAGTCCCCCTGCCTCATGGACCCCCCAGTCCCCTCCCCCTCCAGCTCAGGCCAGGCAAACCCCAACCTGCAGCTCCATCCCCCTCCCTCCCTTCCTGCAGACAGCACCAGAACTTGAGCGGGGAGGGGGGGCTGGGGAGAGAGGTTGCAAACAGGCTCCCTTGCTGGATCCACTCCAAAATGGAGCTCTATTCCCCTTCCCCACCCCTCCCACCCCAACCAAACCCAACCCAACAGGCAAAGGTCTTTGGGGGAGGGTGGGAGGGGGGTGTTGCTCTAACTCAGGGCACTTTATGTGAAGCACCATGAGTTTTAGTAGAGACCTACATGTCTGTCAGCACCCATTAATACATTTGTTTTTAAAGCAGTAATAGCTAAACCTAGGGAACAAGATGGATCTTAGATTAGTCATAGAATACAGACCCTTTTACCTTTCAGTCTCCAGCTCAATGCCCAATTGGGAGAAGTAGCGACATGGAGTTATTATAATCTAATTTCTGATCAGTGGTTTCTGTGAAATGATATGGTAGCCCAGTCCAGTACTTATGGAACAGATGTCTGCAATATAAATCCATTACCATATCTGGGACCCTTAGCCAGACTGGATCACAACATAGACACTATAGGCCCCATAAAAAGGCACCAGCTCCTGGAGCCACATGGTTATTTCAGAAATTCAACTGTCATTAAACATCGAACTTTTGCCCTTCTTTAGTAATGTTTTGTGAGGGCACGCACTGCCATGATATCTGCCTGAGTGCAAAGAGACCACAAAAGAACTCATTGGAATATTAAGTGCAAGATCTAAAGAGAGCCATTCGTATGATTAAGGGTTTGAAGACCAGACCCTATGAGGAGAGACTAAGGGACCTGGATCTCTTCAACCTCTGCAAGAGAAGGCTGAGAGGTGATCTCGTGGCCACCTACAAATTCATTGTGGGGGCAGCAAGGAATCGGAGATGCTCTGTTCACCAGGGCATCTTTTGGGGTAACAAGGAACAGTGGTCACAAACTGACAGAGATCAGATTTAGGCTGGACATCAAGAAGAACTTCACAGTAAGGGTGGCCAGAATTTGGAATGGGGTTCCAAGGGAGGTGGTGCTCTCTCCTACCTTGAGGTTTTTAAGGCTTATTACTGTGAGGGTGGCTTTCCTGCCCAGGGCAGGGGGTCAGACTCAATGATCTGATCAGGTCCCTTCTGACCCTAGCATCTATGAGTTTATGAGTCTACTGCTTTTGAAAGGCACCATCCCAAGAAAGGTCTCTGCATTTGGATGAACACAGCTGGGCAGGTTCAAAACAGCCAGCCAGAGACATGCACTAGTTCTGGTGTTGGGAACAGAGAATTCCCACTTCCTGTCATTCCTGCCTCCTTTGCCATTCTTGATGCTGCCAAGAAGGTGGGGGCTTTGCTGCCATTCTTGATGAAAGAAGAGTCTGGGTGCTCAGGGAGCTTGGAATAGTGTTGTCCACACTGTCCTTGTTTTGTAAGTATACAGAGGACTGCACCATTTAGAGCAGTGTTTCTCAATTTTTGATACCTGGGACACACTTATTTTCTGAATTAAAATTGGTGGCACTTCACTCTTACACGCAAGGGGGGGTGTAGCTGTGTGTGCGCACACATGCACGTGTGTGTGCATATGTGTGTGTGTGTGGACATGTCTATATGAGAAGCCTCATGCACAGTGGACTATTCTACTGTGCATTAGCACACATGGCAAACACCACACTAATGCGCTAATGAGCAGTAGAATTAGTCTACTGTGCATTAAACGTCAGAAAAACCTGTGCATTAGTGCAGGCTAATGAGCTTTTTTGTGGTACCTCATATTAGAGGTACTACACTTAATGCGCAGTAGCGAAGGTGCATTAATGAATGTGTAGATGTGCCCTGTGTGTTTCAAAACATATAACCTATTTCACTTCCTTGCCAGTGTAAATCATACCAGTCTGAGATGGACTATTAAAAAAATAACTGTAACTTCTCTAAATTTTGCAACACCCCAGTGAAAATCACTGACCTAGATCTCAGTTCAGAAAAGATCAGGAGAGGAAACTGAGACTAAAATGCTGAGGATCACTAATCTAGCCAGTCCCACTTAAGGATGTCAGGGACAACCTCACCCTTCTGTGCCCTGCTCTTTCCACTGCCTGCCCCCACACCTTCTCCAAAACCCTGGTCTGCATCTAGGAGCAAGAACTGTACCCACTGCTGAGGCTACTCCTGCAGGGTCTCAGACCCAGCAACCACCCCCATGACCCTTTCTGACAGCCCAGAGAGCATAGCAGGATTGTAGGGCAGGAGCCAGGTTACAAAGTATGACTCAATCTATGTGTCCATATGCCCCACATGCTGCTGGGAGCATGGGGGAGCTGTCTGGGGCAGAGAGGGCAAAGGAAGGCAGCAACAGTGGCAGAAGCCCTCAGAGCAGCAACCACAGTTCTGCCTAGAGTAGTTGGGGCAAGGACAGCCTACTGGATGGGGGAAAAGCATTTATGTCTTCACATGGGGATCTCACAACATGCTTCCATCGCTCTCACTGCACGCGAGCATACCAAGGAACACTCTTTGGGAATCACTCATTTACAGCTATCAATATGACACCTTTCATTATCTCCAAAATTCATTGAAAACAGTAAATCAGTAGATGTGGGGAAAGCCTTCTGGTTGCATCACACTGTTTCCTTTGCCCCTTCGCAGCACAGCCTGCTAAGTGCATGACCATCGCCTGTTGTTTTTCAAACCTGGGAATTTAGATGTTTTGTTCTCACTTTAGTCTTTCTCCCAGTGCCAAGACTCTTCTCTCCAGGTGCCTGCTGCCTGTTTCCACTTGCTGGGGATGATCGTACCTATGCATTCATTGTAAATAGTACCAGGCAATAAAACAGAAAGGCTAAAAGGGAAGGATAAGAACATCTGAAAAGGAATGAACACTTGACTCTTGCTGCTACATTATTCACAGGTGTTGCAGAACCATTCGGATGTGAGACCTCCAAATCAGAGCTCTGGAGCATGCAGTGGGTTCATACGCAGTAGCAAAGATGCTACTGATACGAGGGAATGTGTTACCTGGATTGTGACAGAAGCTGGCTGAGCATGCCTTCCTCCTGGCCTTCACCAGACTGCTGCCAATAAATCCAGCAGTTGAATCACCAGGTGTTTTAACCCTTTAGGCCATTTGTAGACATGTGTGCACAACACTTTAAAGCGGGCTAAAAGCTTTTGTACTGCTTTAATGGTGTTGGTGTTTGCATGCCTCAGCAGTGTATTGCACATTTATTCCAGCTGCTGTAGGAAATTCAGTGGCATAATGCACCTTAAATGACTTGGTATGCAGCAAACTAAAACTCCTCGAAGGAATTTTAGTTTGCTGCCCCTACAGCTGCAGAGTGAAGCACTGGGCTCTGTGCAGCTCAGGGGCTCTGCAGTGCGGACAGCTTGGCAGCAGCCTGGGAAAGCAGGTTCCACCAAGAAAAGTGGTGAGCTTGATTTTTTTTTCCCCCTGGAGCCTGCTTGCCTGCCTGAGCTGTGAGGGGACCTGGTGCTTCCCTCTGCGGCTGTGCTGCCCCCCCAGGACCACCTGAGCTGGGTGCCTGCAGGTGGGTGCTGCCTGTGGAGGGGCCACTGCTGCTGCAGAGGGAAGCACCAGCACCCCCCTCCCCTGCAGCCCAGGGACCGCTCCATCTGTCGGCAGCTAACCCTCCCCACCAGGGAGGGGTGTATGCACAACACAGGAGTTTAATCAGCCCTAAATTGACACAGTGTTTTTTAAAACCCATTGCTTCAATTTAGGGCTCCTGTTTCATCTACAAATGCCCTTAGAGTCTGAACACAGTCCAGGCGCCAGCATTCCTCTGGGAGTATTCTAGGCTTGCTCTCTTGGGTTAGAGACAGACATTCAAAAAGCCTGAGCCTGAATTGATTAAATCTTTGTAGGTTAGTCTAACCTGGCTAGGCTGAATTAGTTTGTAACAGAGCAGACATCCCAGAAATACAGGCACATACCTGCAGTGGCTCAGGCTAGAAGCCAGGGGGCACTAAAGCAGCCCTCCCTTCCCTTCCACAATGCTGAGATGAGGGGGGTGGGGCCAGACCCTGGCAGGATGCTCTGATGAATGGTTCCCCGCCCCCCCACTTCTGACCAGCCCCGCAGGGAATTTTTAATAAAGTGTTTATCACCCCTAACTCAGTGTTTAACCCTATTAAGGAAATAACAGAGGGACATTACCAGCTACCTGTTGATTCTGCCTTTGTCCTGTCTGCCACAGCAGGGACTGTAGCCAGCATGTGGTCTGCTAGCTAATGCTGAGAGGTGTCTGTGTGAGGCAGAGGAAGTGGGGAGGGGAGTTGGGGAAGCCAAGCAGATACCTGCAATCTCTGCCAAGCTCCTGCCAGGGAGCAGAGGGGAAGGGCAAGCTCTGCTGTGGAGCAGAGAGCCCCGCCCAGCCCAGAGAGCATGCTGGGATGCTGGGGGAGTCTGGTTTAATTTAAACCAGGAAGGGGGCTGGGACAGAAATTGCATAAGCTGGTTTCACCCAAATGAGTTATGTCTGGTATGACATTCAACCAGATTTATCTCAAACTGGTTTCAGCCATTTTCAAACTGGTTTATGTGCACTGAGCTTCTGTTCTGTTACAGGTATAAGCCAGTTTCTGATAACTTAAATTGGTTTATGTGTAATGTCTGTCCCAAGCCCCGGTGCAAACTTTCTCTCTTGTACCGGTTTCTGACAGCTGGAACCCACAATCCACACACCTCTTTCCAAGTGCCAGTACCAGCTCCTCAGAGTTCCCCCTTTACCTTAAACATACCCCTTCCAGACTCCCACCAAAGGTATAAACCTCCTGGTTTATATCTGAATTCTTCTGCAGCTTTAGGCAAGTGTAAGCACAGACACACATGAAGACAGAGAGACTGTGCCGCATTTCTGAACACACCACTGCTTTACTTAAAGTACAAGAAGTAACTTTTAACACCTCAAATTCCTTATTTTGGACTGGAACAGGAGGACCGATCTTCTCCCAACACAACAGTGCCTCATCCTAAATAGGCAGTTGTTGAGTGTGAGACAGGCATACAACCCAACCCTGCCAGGTTCCTGATGGCTGCATCTAACCATAAAGGCACTTCCAGGATTTTCCTAATGGCCACTCCATAGTGCCCACTGGAACTTGTTACTTGTATAGACTGATTTCCCCACCTGCTAAGAAACCTATTCTGTTTTTTCCACCAGGTCAGCCAGATCCTGTTTACAGTAGAATCATAGAAACTTGGGTTTGGAAGATTGCAATAGATATTTTACTCTCAAGTTGAAAGTCTACAGCTGTTTTCACCACTAAGATCTAAATAAAACAAAAGACTCAAATAAGTCGGAATAATGTTTGGCTAAGGATTAGAACCAAGACATCAGAACCTTTCAAGTTTCCAGAATCTTTCAAGGTACTCCCAACACTAATAGAAGCCAGGCTTGATTTATTTGTTTGATATACATGAGAGACAATCTGCAAAAAAGGAACATGAAAACCAAAACCACCATAGACGTTGCTCTGAAGGGCCCCACTGAGCAGGCTGCAGAGTGAATGCAGCAGAAAAATGTGTTTAAAAATATCTGTCTTGATACATCCCAAAAATCTACTGGCCTGGTTCCAGGTTTGCTGCTGACATCCCAGAATGCTTTGCTTCAGGAACATTCTGATCTGACGTCCTGGAAAATCCTGCTTTAGCTACATATTTGTGGGCCACAGAGCTTTCCTATAAAAATTGCTTTTGTTTATTTATTCAGTTTAGTATATAGGACAACTGCTTTCAACGTTTCCCAAGAAGCACATTCAACAAATATTTCTGAGGCTGTTTTTATGCATAAATATCCTTTGCAGTGTCCTTTAGGTAGTGCATATGGACCCTTAAACATGCAGTTTTACTTTTTGCAGGAGGTGGAGAGGAGATGGAACAGAGTTCATCCTTCCCCAGCATTGTATCACAGCTGAATGCCAGCCCATCCATCTAACAGATTGGTTGTAAAGGTAAATATCTGAAACTTTGCAAGAACTGTGTTAGTTAGCTAAACAGAAAGCCCCACATTTTTTTCTTTCACTTGCACTGCACGTTTATTGCTTAGTCAGCTGTTACAATAACGTAAAACATTTCTAGAAGAGTTGTGGTAGAAAATAGCTGATCAGTAAGTCAAAAGTGTCAGAACTGTCTGGGTAGGTGGAGGCACTAACAGGAAAGCAGGAAACCTAGTCTGTAAGTTTAGAGTTTGTGGAAAGGAAACAGTTTCCATTCAGCACAGAGATTGCAGAACAACAGTGACATGAGGGCTCTAGCAAAGCCAAAAGTCATTTTCCCAATCCTAGTTTAATGATTTCTGGTTGCTACAGCTTAGCACTCAAGGGAGGAAGTGTAGGTTAGTCACCATTTAATGCTTTTCATTGTTCTTAGTATTGGCATTGCAGCTGTGGGGGGGAGGGAAGAGGGAGTATATATATAAACATATTTTACACACACTTGTGTGGATATAAAATACCCACGCTAAATCAGCCCATCAGGATCTCCTTACATTTTGCATGCTTGTACTTGTTTTAAAATTAGCACACTAACATGTTTCAAAAGGAACCACATGCTGCAAGCATACCGCATACACAGACCTACTGTCCACGCTGCTAACTGCAAACCCGTGAAGGTCTGTGAATACATCAGCTCAAAGTTTCCTTTCTTAAAAACAAAATATTTTTTCAAATTTGCAGCAGCATGAAATGGAAAGCATACAAGTGCTATGTTCTCCTCTCAGAGCCGCAGGGGTGACCCCCATGCCAGTGTGTGCCTCTTTGCAAGTATGGCACAGTCTCATATGGGAACCCTCAGGGGTCTGCTCTTCCCTGAGGATGTGGGGGAAGAATTCTGCACTAAGGATGCTAAAGGAAACTAACCTGCTAGGAATCTCCATCAAAACCCCCAAACCAGTCAGGTACTTTGACAAAGCTTTCGATTTTAATGGCAATTATTTTTATGACAACTCAGTATAATATGAACAGCAGTGTCACAAGGCAAGGAGGCAGTACTTTCTTTGGTTTACCAGTTTAGCATAATGCCCTTTGGGGCTCAGTTCCAGGAAGAGACAAAAAATAAAATTCTAATGATGTAGGCACCTCTGTGTCCTCTGAACAAGCAGCACAATTGGCTTTTTACACTCTGTGATATTTGGCAGTGCGTGGGTTTGCATATCTATGTTTCTGGCTAACATACTTTGTGGTTAAGGGTTAGCTACGCCCATTTATGGCTCCTTGCAGACATCACTGTGTGCAGATTACAGTTTGGTCTGGTTGAACCAATCCAAAAATGGCACTGCGGCACCAGGCAACCTATACCTGACAGTGGCTGACAGGAGGTTATGTGGGAAGAAAACAAAACAACTTATGAGCCAATTTGCAGTACCTAAATAGGTTAACCAAGATACACGTGTGAGAAGTGTGGTCTGAGCATGTGAGGTGCTGACTCTCCCAATTCATAGCTCAGACCTGGCACCGGTTTCTTATGGGACAATGAGTGAGGCTCTTTAACTCTCCACCAGTTTCCCACTCTCCAAATTAAAGATAATTTGTCCCACAGATGTGCTGTAAGGAAAAGTCAGATAACATCTATAAGTGCTCAGCAGGTAGAAGTACTAACAAGTATGTAGGAGAGCTTGGTGCTGGGTCATGAATGTGTCAGGAAACAGGGTGGTTGCAAGTTTTCTGCCGAGGTGCGAGGAAGTTGTGTGTACATTACTCTGAGGCTGTTCCAGTTAACGTACACACAACTCCCCCAACCTCCTCCTGGAAAGTCACACATTGCCAAAATGCTCCCAACTGAATGCACGCTTTGAGGAGACTTGTGTGTTTGGTTTATTCAGGAAAAGCAATGAGCACTGAGTAAATGTACTGTACGTTGTATATAAAACGCAGTGCTTTATGTTGTGTTATGACCCTCTGGGAACTTCACATTTCCAACATATTTTTCCAGCGGTGAGTCAGGAGAATTTAGGTTCCACTTCATCTCATCCTCCTTCCCTCCCTGTGACTTACAGCTGTCAAAACTGGGTGCACCTATACACACCAGGCCAGAAATAAAGAAGAAACACACTAATACAATTTTCTGGTTGGTTTTGTAGGGCTCGCAGCAAATTGCACGCTCAAAATCAATTATGCCAAAATGATTGTCTTTGAAACAGGTCAAAGAGTGATGTCACACTTGAAAGCAAAAAGATCAAGAAGCAATCACTGATCTAGGCTGGAGTAAATTAGCCAATGGAGACCTCACCAAGGAAGTGACAGCAAGGAAAGGCAAGGCACCCACAATATTCTCTAAACCTATTCGTATATGGAAATGAAAGATGTCCAAACAAATACATCTGAACACTTTCCACTCAAACTATCTCAAGCACTAGCCTACAATTGTGAGAACTAGAAATGTACCCAGGCATTGAACAGGAAACTTGGTGCCTAATGCATATGAAAGATTCCAGGACACTGGGTGATAGGGCTGTGCAAAGCTTCGCTCCATGATTCAATTCAGTGGAGATTCGGCTTGATTCAGTGGCCAAATCTCCAAATCTAAATCGAACAAGAAGACCCTTTAATCTCTCTGAATCGAATCAGAACCCTCCAAACCAATTCAGGAAATTTGAAAAGATTTGGACATAGACACGGATTTAAATGTTTTTTCTACATACCTCAAGGTACCAGGTGGGTCACAAATGCTGCGATGCTGCGGCACATGGAGTGTCCCACAGGAGTTGGGGGGGCTCCCCAGCGCGTTTGTCAGCAGACCTGGAAGTGTACCAGAAGCACTTCTGGTCCACTTCTGGGTCCATCAGAGAGAGCGCTGGGGTCCCCCCTGTGCCCTTCCAGCTCAGCAACTGGTGCCTCCTGGGCCTGGGGAGACACCCAGGTTCCACCCAGCATGCTCGCTGGCAGACCAGGAAGTGGACTGGAAGTACTTGCAGTCCAATTCTGGGTTCACTGCTGCACACATGGAGGGCCTCCCCACACTCCTGTGGGATGCTGCATCCACCCCAGCATTGCAGCATTCACAAGCCACGTTGGTACCTTGAGGTATGTAGAAAAAATTTTTAAAGCTGTGTCTATGTTTGAATCACTGATTCTCCAAATCTGCATCAAATCTTCAGATTCGGATTTGGCCAAATTGAATCAGGGACAGTGATCCAAATCAATTAATTGAATCCCTGTCCCTGATTCAGGCCAAATCCGAATCGAATAGGGCATGCTTCGCACACCCTTACTAGATAACCTCATGACCATCAAAGAGAGCCGAGAAATCACCTACCACCAGCTTGTCTCCACCAGAGTCAAGACCATATTTTGTCCAAATATTCCAGCTGCCAGTACACACCTCCCCCCTCACATGAAGCTGCCAAATGGAAACCAAGTGGTGTAAAGAAAGCAGAGCATCTAAGAGAAATCTTAAGGAGAGCCTTTAATCAGGGAAAGAGCAGCCCATCACAGCCCCACAGAGCATCAGCAAATGACACTGAAGAACTGGAGACCAATTTCTCTGCACTCACTTTAATGCAAGCATGAATGAATGAATGGCTCCCGTTCTTCTCCCCACATCGCCAGCCCCACTCCACTCCACTCCATCTCAGATGGAAGCAATGCCCAAACATTCAGAGTCAGAGAACAGTACGCTATTGCAGTAGTGCTTGAACCTGGAGAAAATAACTCAGAATACTAGTCATACTACCTTTAGCCAGTTTAGAGACTAGTAGCCAATGGGACTGAATGGGAAAATTAGAGGGACAGCTATTCTGCCCTTTAAGTAAGTTTCAAGTCACTTCCTTAATATGGTGGTTCCAGGATCTGTAAATGGATGCTGGTTTCTTTACAGTAGGCTGATATTAGTAGATAGTAGATCTAATAGTAGATATTATGTTTATAGCAGGTCAGCCTTCACTAAGTAGTTCAAGTAAAGGCTCTGCAACTGCATACAACTTTAAAAAGGGAGGTGGCTAAACCACAGCACTAAAACGCAAAAACTGGGTTTTTGATATTTCTAAAACAATAAAGTCTTCAGAATATTTGGTTTCAGGCCAATATACTTCTTTTCAATAAAAACCAGATATACACTATACTATAATATACTATACTTCTCCACTCAAAGCATAATTTGTGAACAGAAACTCAGACTGTCTCATTCCAAGAAGGTTGAAAAGGAACCTCTTAACATTGTCAAAATATGTATTCCAATTCTTATGTAGATCAACATTTGTCAAACACTTTGAATTCCCCGTAGAATTATCTCAGGAAATTTGTAGCCAGCTCCCTTAACCACTGCGAATGGATGCCCCCTACTTGTTTGCTGTATTTTTCAGCAGCTTCTCAATGATATTTTTCAGGCTCCAGGTCCCTTGAATACCAGATGTTTAATAAAATTTTAAAAATACTTTGTACTTCCATAGAGATTCTCATCTGAGCATTTCAAAGTATTTTATGGGCACAAAAAGTATTAATGGCAGAAAACTTCACATCTCTTCAGCAGGAGAGGTATTATTTCCATTTCACAAGTAGGAAAAACTGAAGGACAGTTCAAGAGAATCTCCAAAATTTCTGGACATCTCCATGCCCAAGCAATCAATTTAAGCTGCAAAGACCCTAATTGACTGTAATCCCTGTCATTCAAAATCAATAGATATGATCTGTATCTCTCGTAAATCATCCATGAGCAAAGAGAGGTAGTTAGCCATGTTAGTCAGGCTGGGTAGAGTTGCACCTTATAGACTAATTGAATTAGAGATGTGTAAGATGATTCAGGTAGTCTATATTATAAGCTGCATCTCTACCCTGCCTTCTGTCTGGTTAACTCAAGTCATCTCAAACCAGTCTGCCCAAATTAAATGAAATCTTTAGTGACTTGTCCAGAGTCACTCACTCAATGAATTTGGGAAAAGTGGGAATAGAACACCTTCTTGATGCACAGTCCTCTGCCCCCATTACAAGATTCAATATTTAAGAGGAAATGCCTTTTACGTAGTAGTTGGTATTTTCCAAGAGCACATTTGATATTTTATGTGCTTTCTTGTGTTGATAACCTCTCACTCCTGCGTAAAGCAGGAATCAGAAGTACTTTGCACAAAACAAAATGAACTGCTTGTAAAGTTCAATTACTTTTTGGTCCATCTTACAGCCTGTACATTCCAGCAGGTCTACATTTAAAAGGACAAAAGAACTTTTGGTGCTTGAAAACTTGAAAGAAAAAGTTTTCTGGTGCCAAAGTCGACAAATGTCTGTGTTCTTGTGGAGGAGACAGGAAAACAGGGTTGTTTCAGAGAGGAAACGTTTCTTTCATTTCCTTTCCTCTTTAACATTGGTTGCTATTAATTTTAAACAGCCCTGGCATTTCACAATACAGGAAGAGGGAAAGCTTGTTCATTCCTCTTAAATCTCCCAGATGGGTCTGGTTCTGATTCTCAACCACCCTTCCAAGAAAGGGCAGATATTTAATCCAAATAACAACTTTGGCTCTTTCACCAGAAGTTGAGACTTCTGATGTTGTATCTGGCAGTCTTCATGGCCATCACATCCTATAATCCTTTATACAAGCCATCTTCCCAACTGCATCAGAAGAAGATGTAAAGCCTCCATAATGCCTCCAAATAAATCAATGAAAGTCCTGGAAAATTTAGTCGGAATAAACAAATACACTTCTATAGAAATAATAGGATTTGACTGATTTCACCTCCAAAATCACATAGATTATAGGAATGGATACTTGACTATAGAAGTCTGTCATAAAAACCCTCCTCTCTATATATTTTATAAGCATTGATGAAGAGGGCTCTTCAATGAGCAAAATACAGCGTAAAATGCAAATAATAGAATTCTTCATACTCGATCATGAAAGATATTGAGTGCCCACAACTCCTGTTCTTATGAACAAAAAGTGCTGAGCATTTCTCAGGAACATGCCCATAGTGTGTACTTTTAACCTTTAAAAACTGTATAACAACACCTGGAAATTCAACACCTGGAAACACAACAATATGGAAATTCTTCCTGGAGTAACAGGAGAAGCTTTGAGAGCATTCATTTAGTCATTTTTAGATCAAATATTTCTAACTTCCAAAACATGGAGCATCTGACTCAGAATCCTTCCCATGCCATCAAACATGCCTGGAAGCACAAACAAGACTCTAGCAGCTTGTCTGTCCTGACCTGTTCTTGGTCTTGTGCTCTGTTATATCTTCTAAACTTTGACTCTCTAAGTACCAAATCACGAAGTAATGTTTTCACTTTGCATATTCCTCTAACTGCCCAGTGCCACATTGCCATGATGGCAGATGCTGTAGCTTCATTTGTAACACATGCCCAATTTCCCTTTTTTTTCTGGATGACTTTGGAAATAGGAGGGTTGTTGAACTCTGATCAGCCTTGACATATGGTACTTACTGTATTCCCAAGGCATTACTTTTGAAAACATTTAAATACTTACCCTTGATGGATTACAAGTTTTCACAGGCATATACAAAGGTGAATTTGACATTTGAGTTACTAACAGGGGTTAGTTTTCAGTTGCAGACAATCAACCACCAAGCCTTATTGAACATGGTCAGTGCAGCTGCTGTCTTACCAGTTTGTGATAGTATTTCTTTCTTGATATCTCCTTGAGCTTGTATGTTACTGCCAAGGAAATTCATGATGCTACACAATTTAGAAATCAGTGCAATGATGCCCCACCACAGCCAAACAACTGAGCTGCAGGAAACCTAGAAGCTAAAGGAGGGAAAATTAAAGCACATTTTTAATTGTCCCTTAGAATTTCCAATCTGGTTAATGCCACCTCCAGTCTATCGGGAGTAAAAAAACAGCATGTAGGATATACTGAAGGAGGATCACCTGTGACACATAAGCAGATACTGTATTGGCACAAGAGCATTTGCTTTTTTTGGAGAGAAGGAAAGGGATCAAACCACTTCTTCAGACAGAGATTAGATCCCTGGTTCTTAATCTTCTTCCATCACAGATTCCTTGCTTAAACAAGAGGCAATACTTCTACTCCTTGCCCTGAATTACTGTAATTTTTTTATCCAGCTCAGCATAACTTCTCTGAAGATTTCTTTGGCTGGAATTAAATGTGCCCAAACTGCCTTTTCATTTTCTGTCACAACATTTTCCGATGCTTAGTTCAATTCCATCATTTCCTAAAACCTCTGCATTTAATGGAAGTCAGCCAAAAACCAAACCAGCCAAAAGTTATATACATTCAGTCTGACTCGCTGCAATTTTGCATGTCTACATAGGGAATATGCTATATTTATTCAGCATCTCTCTTCCCAAAGGCCCCCAGAGCACTTTATACTCTGTACAGTGGTGATATCATCCACCAGTGAAATGTGATTATCTCTAGAGTGAAATGCACATATGCAATCATATTCACTTTCTTCATGTGAATTGACCCAGTGGCTGCAATGGTAAGAATAATGTGATCCCATTTTATGACAATAAATGAAATCCAGGTGTTTTTAGGGGGCAGAATGTAATTACTATAGCCTGAATTCATCATGGATCATTTTCTACCAAAATCATGAGCACACAGGTCAGGTCTTATTTGCAATTGCATAAAATTCTATAGCCACTAATTATGTAACAACATGAAAAGGACTCTGTAGATGTAGCTGTATATAATGCAGCAAGTGGGTTATGTTTTTCTGGGGAAAAATAAAACTGTTTTCACCTTTAGCCCTTTGCTATTTCCTCTGGTCTCTTGTGTTCAGTTTGCCTCTCCCTGGCCCACTTCACTGGCTTCCCTGCTTTGTATTCCCCTTCTCTCTCCCAATATGTGTTTCTCAGCCACTTAACTCCCTCTTCCCCTGGACATGCCGCTCAGCCACCTAGTCTTCCCTTCCCCTTCTCCTCCAATGTATCCTTTTGCTTCCCTGGACTTTAGGGTAGATAACTCAGTTTGAATCTATCCTGGGAGGTTTCTGGATTGTCAATGTGCCCACCGCACAATGCGTACATGCTTGGGTGTTTTCATATATCAGTACAGATTGTCGTGTATAGACTTCACACCAGGAAGGCAAATGCATATTACTATTACTGCTAGACTACTGTATAAATCGAATTCAATGTTTAATATTTGTTTTAATGAATGCCCTATCATTTATCTCCCCTCCCAGGTGACTCTCAGCCATCTCTTGAAGATTTATATCTAATTCCTGGAGACTCCAGAGCAACCCTGGAGGGTTGGCAACCCCACTGGACATTCCTGTCCCAGAGGATCCTCTGGTGATCACAGCTCATGTTTCCTCTCTTTCTCCATATAGCAGCAGCAACAAGCAAAGCGAATCAGAGCTGCTCTGACTAGCTGCTTCAGCAGACCTTCAAGCTCTTCATTATAAGAGAAGATTTGGAAATTGTAGGAGCTGCTGGAAATAAAACCCAGCTAACAACGTGTGAACATACTAGCTATACAGAGATTTCTAGTAAGTGCTTTGTGAACCAATAGCAGATGTTTCCGCAGGAGTATAATATTTGGCATAAAATTGGCAAAATATTTTAACTTCGTGGCCCTCAAGGTCTTTTTAATGTTGTTCTCACTGTGTGTTGATTCTTCTCCAAATGAAAAAAATAGGAGTCCACTGGGGGCCAGCATGCTATCTTGAATTCTCAAATATTTCAGCTAGAGACTGTGCAGCTTAGAGGAAGAAGGATCATATTTTCAAGCCCTCAGTACTCACCCCTAAGGCCAGGTATTGGAAAAAAAGCACAGACCCTATTCAGGTACCTAAAGAAGGGCAGTATTTCCAGAAACCCTCTGCTCCATCAGTTCTCATTTGTGACACTGGTGGCCAGATTTTCTCAAGAGCTCAACATCCAACCTGATGATGAGCTTTTGGAAATCTGGCTCCAGCATTGGAAACATGATCTAAAGTGTCTGCTTCATAGGTCAAAGGTATGTCTGCTGACTTTGGTCCCATCCCTACAATCCTAGGTTAAGTCTCATCACTTTTCTAAAGCAAACAAACACAAAGAAAGGATAATCCCAATCAAAACATTCCATATGTATAAAATAAAGCCAAATGAGGGAAGGAACAATTCATCCACCTACAGATGCGAGAGCTATAAAAACAACCGCATCGGAAAAAGACTAGCCACTTAAATGGGCAACTTTAACAAGAAACAATGAGGCCTCCCACTTCTCATATCAAAGCAGGTATGTCAGGGTTTATGAACCTGAGGAAGGAGGCCAAGTTTGCACCCAGTAATCTTCTTGCCTAGCATGATCACTTACATAGGCAACTCTCTTCTAAGGTCAGTATTGATATATCTTTCCTTATATGGCTGAACTGCTTTTCTAATTATTTCTCCCAATGCAATTTTTGGGGGTTTTTACTGGAGGAGCATCATGGGCATTCAGCCTCCTGAGGTTTCGCTGCAGTGAAGAGAAAATGATTTCTTCCAGAATCTAATTTCTGCCTGAAGGAATGTTTCCAGTTCATTTTTTTATCAAATGCAAACCTGTCTCTGGAACTTTTTTCTCCCCAGAAAAAGGGAATAATTTAGGTAACACATTAAAAAGGAATTTGCCAGGTTATTCAAGATGCTCTGTAACACTCTGTTTTCAACTGGCTCTGTATCATACTGTTTCCCACACAGAGCAAATAACTGAGTTATTTTAGACTCAGAGAACAAAAGTGAAGACCCCAGGAGGCACTCCAGACAGAACATGCTTTTCCTCTATCAATCTGCCCTAAACTCTACTATGCCAAGAGCTGCAGAGAGCAGAGTTGTAGAAAAACTTTATCCAAAAAACAAGTAATTATCATTCATAATGAAGTAGTGCCTAGTGGCTCTCCCAGTCAGGAGCAGAGCCCAGCTGTGGAAGGTACTGTACAGACACAAGATGAAAGGCAGTCTGTCTCTATATTACAGACTTCTTCAGTGTATTTCTGTCATTCAGAAGTGTGAAGAGCTGTGATCCCTTCACGGACAGAAACCCCCAGCATAGGGCCTATACCAGCAACATAGTGCTTTTGCTTTTATAGCTTGTTTTGCTTCTGGGAGCTGGTTTTACTCTACTAGCACAAAGTGTGGCTTTGCTGGTATAGCTGTATCCATACTAGAACCCCTCATCTAGTATAATACACTAGTATTCCTCTACTGGCATAGGTATCGCAGCATAGATGTAGCCAAAGGCTGTGATCCTACAAAGATTGATAAATATATTTGATTTTACACCCTGATCAAGCTTTATTTCAGTCATGGGAGTTTTTCCTTACAATAGAGCTAAGCATACATATAAAGCTTTGCAGGACTGATGTCTGTGTCATAAAAGCTAGAAACAACACACACACACGTTGCGGATGGGCTTGCGAATGAATAGTGCAAATCACACGATGCTGTCACAAGAAAAACTCAAGTTCAGCTTTTTTCTCAGAGTACAGTTCTCAGAGTACAGGCTGCTTTGGACTGGCATTTCAGTATCAGCACTACTCTAACCACTGGGGAAGGGGGAAGCTGACAAACCTGCACTAGGAAGGCAATTTTCACAGTCAAGCTGGTCAGATGGTAATGTCAGTGATAAATCGAGCAGATACCGCAATGGATTTAACCAGAGGTAGATGTGAACCAAACTCTGGATTTGACCACCTGCAAACTTTGAGAAATTTCAGATTCAAACCCTGTGGCACAGAGCCGCCTCTAAACAGTCAATGGATTCTCCTCTCCATACCATAAACGTCCCCTCAGATGACACTTCACAGGGCCAGATTTTCAGTGAATGAAAGTTGACATGAATTCACTGAAGCTGCATCAATGCCCAGTATCCAAGAATCCAGTCCAGTAGCCAAGAATCCACTCTATAGTTGTATATTTCCCAACACAGTCACAGTGAGTACTCAGACTGATTATGCAGTCTATCTCCCACCACCAAGCCACAAGGAACTGTAGTAGGCTTTTCACAGCTGGAAAACACTCATTAGAGATCCAATTGCCAGCACAGCAAGAAGGAAAGGAGGATGAGTTTAAAGAAAGGAGGCAAAATGTCAAAAATCCTCAAGGCACCATTTGATTTGGTCTGGGCTGCCTTGAGCCAAGCAGAGACACCCTGCTTGTGGAATCAAGAATTAAATTAGCACACTGAGCTTTTTTCAGGATTCCGCTGGTTCATTCCCTTCAATTAGAGCCCTGGACAAACCTGTTATTAAAGATGGTAACAATGCCTTTGATAGTCCTCATCCAACCCCTACCATAGGCAACACTCTATAAAGGACCAGGTACAGAGCTCCATTCTCACGCCTAGAGATGGTGCCTCAAGGTTAGAACTGAGGCAGGTTGATGAAGGAGTGGTGAGGACCATGGAGCTTAAAGTGACAACAGATCCAGAACTGTCACCCCAGTGGCTTTATCAGCATTCAGTTCACTTCCCTTCCACGTATGGCCCCTACAAATCTGCTATAACCTAACTATAACTTTTCAACCATGGAATAACTCTCCGTTTCTCCTCCATGCTGCACAGCTACCAGCATCATAATGGTCTTGTCTGCATGGTAAATTTACCAGGCTTGACAACAGTACCTGTACACATGTCACATTGCTCTGGATAGGTTGCCTCTTAAATCAAAAGCGGTGTAGTTGCATCTGGGCAGCACTTCAGGCATTGCTAAATGATGGAGCCTAACTCTTCTCCAAGCCAAGTAGCCTGCCCACACAGATATGGCTATACTATCTCTGGTTTAGGAGGCCACCTTGCCAAGGTAGCACAGATTGCTTGAAGTTGCTGCTGCCAGGCATGGTAAGTTTATGGCATAGGCATGGTCTGTGACTCTTTCTGTGGCTGTACCAGCAAAAGTCTCGGGGGGGGGGCAAGAGAACCCAAGCTCCCAGCCATTTACATTCCATAAAATACAAAACTCTCATTCATCATTTTTTGACATAGGGACCTAGCATGAATGACTGAATTGCAGCTGGAAGATTGCTCAGATCACTGATTTGACCTGCTTTGAAATGGACCTAATCTCCTTGGCAAGGAGCGTGGGAGAATGGCAGTAACATGAAGCACAACAGTAGAATGGAGAGAGTAAAGCTTCTGCAAACACCTCCTCAACACCCTGCAAAAGACATTTAAACACAGGCCTTCTGTACGGCCCACCCTGTGATGCTATGCTCAGCTTCACTGTCTCCTGCTGCCTGTAGCCAGAGGTTTGGCAGCCTCTTGCTGGCAGCTGTGAAGAGAACTGCAGTGTTTTGGAAGTGTAACTGTGCTGGGGAGGTCAGTCTTCACATTTCAGTACAATCCTTCCAGTCCTGGGAAAAGATTTGACATTTGGAATAATCTGAGCACATAGATTAAAGGTTTCTTAAAGGCCTTCTTTGATTTTTCATTTTTCCATTAAAAACTGCATATTGTTAGCGTATGTGATGCACTGAAATGAAAGCACTACCCTGCATACACAGAGCAGAATAGATGGCGGTGAGATGTCAGTTTTGGATCTGAATCACAGAAATGGAGGACTGGAAGGGACCTCAAGTGATCATGTAGTCCAACCTCCTGTACTGGTGCAGGACCAGCTATACCATGATCACCACCAACAGATGTTTGAATGTGAACTTCCTCAGAATTTATGGGGTTGATTTCAGCCAACTTTCATTGCAACATGAGAACCCAGCCCTGGGTCATCCAAGGTTTGAAACAGGGAGCTTCAAATCCAAAAGCACAGGTCTTTACCACTTGAGCTGAAAGATTAACTAAAGTCTATGGTTAACTTATATAAACCACACACACACAAAAGCAGGTGGACTAGGACACCATAGTAAGACCAACCACTGTCACCCTCATTGAGACTGCAAAAAAATCAGAATAGAAATGCTTAACAGTGAATGATGTTTCCCTTTATGGCAATGACTTTCTATAAAAATATTCCTCTCTAAGTTTCCCTTGCAAACATGAACATGTTTAGGAGAAAAGATATGCAAGATAATAAAGTACTGTAGCTGTCTTTTAATGCCATTTGGGATGTTGTTGAAAGAATGTTGGAACAACCACAAGACTTTTTGGATGCTCAGATGCTGAATGAGTCAAAAACTCATCTGTGTCCTATGTAGAACATTTTAGAAAACAAAGTAATTGGCTCCTACCAACATGATGTAACCTTTATTTTTCTTTCCTGTAGTTTTTAAAGCCATATCCATTTATAATGTGTCCATATATTTATATAAAAGTATGTCAAACCAGGAGCATTAACCATAGAGGTTCTAGGCAACCCAACAATTTTAATATATAAGTAGTTATAGATACAAGTAGTTTTATATATAAGTAGTTATAATGGGTCCCATAATTATCCAATAGCCTTGGCAACAAAGAATGCAGTAGACACACTATCTTTACATTCAGTTCTTCCCCCACACCAAAAGCCAGGGAGAACAGATGGACTTCATAAGCGAATACATTTCAGTGGTTTTAGATGACAGAAAGGAACATGCTTTGTGCGTTTTCTTAGCTTTCTAGAAAAAATGTAAACAATAAACCAGGGGGCCTAATTTTCAAACAAGAAAGGCCTGTTGCATGCCAACATTACATGCCATCACTACAACTACAGGGAAAAAACAGTTTTCTAGTTGCATGTTCATTTGTTTCAATTGCCTGAACAAACGTGACATAAAAATGTGCGTGTATTTGCAGCCTGGACACAATGAATGGGTGAATCTAGATGCATTGATGTGAATAAAGGAAAACACGAGTAATTCCTTCATTGCAACAATATTTGAATAATACTGACTACCCCACTGAAAACTGTCCAACACAACGCTTAGAGTAATTGAACTTTGCAATCCTATAAACAATTTAACAAGAGGTTATTTACTTAATCATTTACATATATTTTACTGTAAAAAAGAAAACAAACCCACTATTTGTTTATTGCAGGTGTTATCTATACATGATAACTGTTGCTTGTTTGATTTCAGTACTAGTTAAAATCTACTTTTGTTCAGTGTTATCTGTGCCCTGAAGTCACAAAAAGGGGGCAGCTGTAAAGCATATTTGGGGCAAGCCTGCCACATTGCCTCAGGGTCATAGTGAGTTAATGTGCAGTATCGTAAGTCTCCAATGAAAAAACAAGCTTGCATTATTTCCTGGAACACTGCTGGTCATTCCATGGGGCCAGAAAGTGCTCTCGGTTACACTGGTGTGAGCCCAGAAGAAGTCTATTCATTTACCAGGTGAAGTTAACAAATGGTATTAGATTTATACTAGTATTCCTGAAAGCAAAACTGGGCTCCATGTGTGAAACGTGCATATGCTTGTTGAAAGTCTCCCAGATGGAGTCTTATTGATGATCTTAACAACCCAAAAGCCAGTCTGTCTAAGAAATTTTCACAGCATTTCTCGCAACGAGAGTGTACTGCATATGCTGTTTGCACCGTCTGTTTATTTCCAAGTATGACTCTCTGACCCTCATGCATGTGTCCTCTTGGCCCTGTAAACGTACAAGCCACTACTTCTTGGGTATCTGTGTGCTGATCAATAATACCCATCTATCACAACCCACTTTGTGGTACCATGTCTTTGGGCAAATAGGGTGCAGATAGCAAGGCAAGATTCAAGCTGGAATGAGGAAAGGAGCTGAGTGAACTGTGGAGCAGCAGGAAGGAGGCTCTCTTCCTGAGCATTCAGCCTCTCTTTTCTGCCTGTCTGGTAACAGATATAAAAGTTTTACTCAAAATGATGATGGGGAGTGGGAGGAAGGGAGAGGAAACAACCTCAAAAGGACACTTAAAAAGGCCCATTTTTTTTCCTCCTCCTCTCTCATTCTCTCTGATGCTCAAGGAAAAAAACCCACTTAAAAGAGCTCTTTTTTGGTGCCGAATCCACACTCCTCCCTTTCTGCTCTCCCTCATCTTCTCTGAGGCTCAAGAGCAAAAGCACTTTAAAGGCCTTTAGGGAGGGAGGGGCTCATGTATGCTTTGCCTATATTCACATTTTCCTCTCTCTGCTGCTCTGATGTTCAAAAGGGAAAAAGCATCCCTCTTCCTAGCTTCTGCTGCTCAGATCCAGGCACGCCTCCCACCTTTCAGGCTATGGACATGTATTCAAAAAGCTAGAGCCTGAATTGATTCAATCTTCCTGGGTTACTCTAACCTGTGTAGATTGAACCAATTTGCAAATGGACAGACATTCACTTTTGACTCTGGAAATGCAGGCACATGCCTGCAGTGGCTCAGGCCCAGAGCTGGGTAATGCTAGAGCAAGCTGGGGGGTGCTAGACTAAGCCCTCAGCTGGAGGGAAACTAAGCTAAGGGAGGAGGAATGGCCAGGCCTGGACAGGCCTAAGTGTTTAAACCCCCACCCTGGCCTGCAGGGACCCCAGCCAAGGTATGCCTGGATGGGGAGAAGGAAAGCAGCACTTGTAAGGGATCCCCAGCCCTACACCCCTGCTCACACACTGGCTGGTGGCAGGAGCAGGGTCAGCACCAGAGCCCAGTAGCCTGAGGGAAAGCAGGGGTTTAATCCCCCTATTGCAGGGTCGGAGGAGACACGGGCACTGACAGGCACCACTTGTGCACCCAGGGCTATGCACCCAGGGTTACGATGGCCAGATGCCAGTAGCCTAAGGGGAAGGGGGGATTAATCCCCCCAATTACAGGCAGCAGTGGCAGGGGCACCAACACGTGCCCTGGGCCAAGTCCCTCTAAGGAGCATGCACCCAGCTTCAGGGACGGGCAAGCGGGGGGTGTGACCTGGCTGCAGGGAGTGGGGGAGAAAACTCATGGCTGCCTCCCATTGCAGTACCATGGCCTGGGCTGGGGTGGCCCTGAGAGGCAGGGGTAAGTGCCTGCTGTCTCCCGCCTCCAGCCCCATGTGCCACGGATTCCAGGCTGGCAGAAGCACAACTCCCTGCCCCCTGCTCCTCCCAGTTGCAGTGGCAGAGCAAAATATTGTGGCGGGCAGAGGTTAGGGACCTGTTACCTACTGCCTGCTCATGGCAGCACCAGGCGATTGGTGTGGGCTGCTGCAGGCATGGGCAACTGATGCCTCCTGAGTCAGGGGGTGCACTTGCTCTCCCAGCAACCAGTCAGGGATCTGGCAGCGGGGTCCCCTGTGGCCAATCACACTGACCTGGAAGTGCCAGCAGCACTTCTCCTGGCACCCCCACTTCCAGGCTGGTGCTCTCAGGGGGGTCACCAGTGCTACCACCTGCCCCCCCACACCTATTGCCTAAGCGGGGAATGCTGGCTGTCAAGGGGTGCACCAGCGCTCTCAGGGGGTGCACATGCACCCCTGTGAGCCCCCTCCATGTCACCACTAGCAGCAGGCCAGTTGTTGCCTACACCCCTTTTGGCTCCGGCCAGGCTGTGCCCAGCACAGGGGGTAGGAAGCCCACAGCAGGGGGCATTTTGCCCCCCCACACACACACTTCTTCCTCAGCCGGCCTGCCAGCCAGAAAGGGGGCATGGCCAGGTAATCACCCCAACTCCCAGCTCAGGTGGGGACTCCAGGCTTCCCTGTAGCCAGGAGCTGGGAGGATCACCCCATGACATGTTCTCCCTGGCCAGCAGGCCAGCTGAGAAAGGAGTGGAGAGGAAAAATAGCAGCCTCCTCCCCCTCCCTCCCTATCCCCATCACAGACCCTGCTGTATCCCTGGAGTGGCGCAGCAAGCACGACCCTGGTGCCACTGCTTTACTGGAGCCGGCCTGTGGGGGTCAGAGCACCAGGGCTGCCCAATGCCTCCTGGGCAGAACCTCGTCCCTGCCCCTGATGAGGAGCCAGGACTGCCCTGCGCTTCTTGCAGGTGTTGGGCAAGTCCTCCCTGCCTGCATGACCAGAACCAACCCCTACTGCACATCAGCCCTGCTTGGCACAGCCTCTGCGGCTCCGGGCCCACTCCACCAGCCAGTCTGTGGCAGGGTTGCAGCACAGCTGACACTAGAGGAGGGAGACGGCTTGCATCCTGGGCTGTAGCTCTCCTGCCCCAGACTGTCTTGCAGCACAGGGCTCCCTGGTGAGTGCGGCCCAGAGCCCAGCAGGTCCTGTGGGGCAGCTGAGAAGGGAGTGGGGTAGCGGAAAATGCTCACCCTATGCCCAGCAGAGGGGGGAAGCTGGCATTGGGGGCTTTACTCCACCGCCCCAGCTGGGAGCTGGATTGATTCCCCAACAGAGGAGGGGATAAGGCAGGGGAATCCACCCTGCTCCCGGCTGCTCAAGATGGAAAAGTCCCTGCTGGCAGCTGGGGTTGGGGCCAGCCCTGCTTCACTGGAGCAGAGAGCACAGCCCAGGACTGAAAAGCAAGCTAGGATGCTGGGAGACTCTGATTTAAATTAAACTAGGAAAGGGTCTGGGGCAGAAGTCCCACAAACTGGTTTGGCCCAAATCAGTTAAGTTTCATAGTTCATAGTTGTTAGGGGCTGGAAGGGACCTTACAGATCATTGGGTCGTCCCCCACCCCCACCCCCCCATTCTCCTTGCACTTGGGCAGGAAAGACTGGGAAGTCTGATACTACATTCAACCAGGTTTATCTTAAACCATTTGGGGCCATTTTGAAACTGGTTTATGTGCACTGAACATCTGTTCTGTTACAGGTTTAAACTGGTTCCTGATCACTTAAACTGGTTTATGTGTAACTTCTATCCCTAGCCCTATTAGTCTCTGACAATTAAGTTGCACACACACACATGCGCGCGCACACACACACGTGCACACACACACACTTTATCCCAGTAAGAACCAACACAACGCAGCAAACTGTCCCTGAATATAACCCTCATAGTTTTAGCAGCTTTCCCATCTCCATACCTTGGCCAAGTTTCAGCTTCCCTGTGGCTCAGTGACGTGATTTAGGACAGGATTTATGAGGCTTACAAAAAGGTGCAATTAAGTCTAATGGGCAAGTGGCCAGGATATTTTTTTTCATGCTCTCTTTTCACTGCTGGCCTAAAAAACTAAGGCAATGAGTTGGCAGAAGTCTGGCCAGTTGGCTTGAGCCTGAGTTTCTGGCCATAAAAACTGCCCCAGCTCTAGTTAATTTCCTAAAGTTTTACAAATATTTTCTGTTCTTTAAATGGACTGACGAGCCACTGAAATTCCTGCCCTCAAAATACTCTTCTGATGGATCATACAAGCCCAAGTCCTTCCTGCTGCAACTCAACTAAAATTGAGAGGATAGCAATACATTTGGAAGGAAATCTCATATTGTTCTCCTCCCAAGGTTGAAGCTACACATTGAAAAAGAGTTTGGCCAAAACCCATTACCTGAAAACCACGCACTGTGGAAAAGATCAACCCTAGATCCAAATTCTGCATTAATATTGCAGATGTATTTGAGCTATGGATCCATGATGCTTTTTTTGTTTTGCAGATACCATCCTCTTAAAACTGCTCCCTACAGAAGCTGGGTCATTATGTATTTATTTCCACAAACACTGCTCCAAAGGACACGCAGACATGGCACACACAAACATCTCTCTTCCATGGAGATTTAACTGTCAATTCTCATTTGCTATTTTACTTAAACAACAAAGGTTAGACAGAAAGTATATGGCTGCCCTTTTGGTATCTTGGCAGCCGAGATATCCAAAAGTGACAGGCTTTTCAGTGCCCGACCAACTTGAAATACCTGAAAAGACATGATTTTAAGAAAGTGATGAGTTTCTACCCGACCACCTCAATATCAGTCCCCTCTTGTCAGGCCTCTAGCTGGGAACACAAGGACAGAGGCAGGCAAGTTGCTAAGCACGTGAAAACCTTGATTGGCATTTCTATCTGGAGGAGTTGTGTTTGGGGTTTTTTGGAGATTTCAAACATAACTTCCCCAGAACGTGTCAGCCAACTTTTTTTGTTTAAGCATTATTGAAAAAGAGAAAAAAAAATCAAACTCACACAAGAGGAAATGAAAAGGGAAACTTTTAGATTTCTCATCTCTCCAGAAAGCCCCATGGCCTGTTTCAGAACTTTGTCATCATAACTGTTAGGGTTGTGGTTAACAACACTGCAATCCCATGAGGCTTTGCATCATCTCAGTCATTATATCAATAAGGAAGTACAATCACTTAACCACAAAGCCAGTTTCTTTTTTTAAGCCCTCATGTTGCCTTAGAAGGTTTTTATACAAGATGCTTTCCTGTTTTTGAAACCTGTGCATCCGTATGGTTTGCAGGTTACTCAAATAGCCTTATCGCTTGAAACAACACTGGCACAAATTTCAAAACTGCTTACTCTAGTGCCCCCCTCCCTTTCCACACATATCTATTTACTCACAGGGATCCTTACAGTATCTTCTTGCCAACTGCTGACACAGAAGAAAAAAAACCCTGGTTACACATTAAGCTTTATCGTGGAAGCATTCATGCCAGACAGAGTCCAAACACAGTTTACTGATCGACCTTAACTTAGGGTAAACCACACAAGACAAAAAATTCAAATGCAATCTGCTTGTGTCTGCAGTATGTTTTCTTATTACTGCTACTTTACCCTCCTTGTCACCTTTGTCTAAGCTGAGCCATATGTTTTTTCATGAGAAGTGCAGTTTTGTTTTTAGAAAGCAAAATAAAGTATAGACAGTTCCTTATAGGGTCACGACAGAAAGAATTATCAGAAAGAGACTCTGGTAAGTTATAAGGCAGGCATTGCACTGCCCACAAGAAGGCTCTAGGCCTACAATATGTACAGTGTACAAGTCAAAACTCATTTTTTCCACAAAAAAGGGAAATAGAGAAGATCATGATAAAAGAATGTGTTGTCGAACGGATCCGGTAAATCCACAAATTAGCTTCAATATGCCTGTTTTGTACGGCAGCTATGGAAAGATCTGCCAAACGTAACAGCTTCATTTGATAGTCATCTCCTGGCTTAGCTTCTGAGCTGGCCACTAGCCATTTCATATTGCACAAGAAATGCCTGCAAAATTAATCATAAGCTCGCTGGTTGGAACTTCCAGTGCTGCTCTCTAAAGTGTACCTGCAGCCTACTCAGAAGTGCTGCAAACAGTTCAAGTTCTGTTTTCATTAATGGCCTGGTCTTTGAGGACAAACCATCACAAAAACAACCGGTGAACTTTATTCTCCAGCTCCTGCTTCTGTAATCTGTTAGCTAAAGCATTTACTGGTTAGATACACTTTACAGAATCCACAGGGTAATAATGAATATAGCAGACACTTATCTAAACCTCACACTTTACAGCTTTTCTTGTCACAACTAACGCTTAGCTCATAAGGAAAAACATGTGTTCTAAAATGAGAATTGTTTTAAGATTAGCATATTTTGGGTTTTCTTCTTTCCTCCCTCCCTCTCCCCCCCCCCATTTCAGATAAACTTTCTAGCACTGGAACACTGTAGCTGTGGCAATGTCCTCCTTCTGAAATTCCTAATTACTTTGTTGTTGTCAAATTAATTCAAATAAAATAAAGGGCCAATTCAGATTTAGTCAACCTAGCAGTTTCGTAGAGCATATCTTGTAGGCTACTGACGATACTGTATTGAAGATTTGAAAATCAGAAGAGCTGAGTTCTGCTACCTCTGGCTTGAACCTGCTGTGTGATGCTGAACAATACATTTCTTGTACCCCTGCCTCTGCTTCCCTGTGGGTGCATGTACACAAGATGCTGTGTTGCTGGAGCAATGAGCTACAGGGATGTAGCTCATCACTATGGCAGCGTAGCTTCAGCAGGTGCTAACCATGATGCCGCTGCTGTTGCACAGTAGCAATGAGCTACTGCACAATAGGGTAGGAAACGACCCATGTGCCACTGGAACTGCACAGTACTGGCAGCTACTGCACAGTGGGATGCACATGTGCCCCATCTGTAAAATAACACTCCCCCACTTTAAGAAGCTGCTGTCAGCCCTGTGAATGAGGCACATAGAGAAGAATTAATTATGAACAGCACAGGATGTGTCTACATGAGATGCTGTGTCCCTGTAGCCATGGGCTACAATGGTGTAGGTCATGGCTACAGCGATGTAGCATCAGCGGGTACATACCGTGACGCACAGTCATCTAACACTTTAGTGCTAAAGCCAGTGCTAAATGGCTGAGCCACAACAACTGCACAGTCAGGCACATGTGTCAACACGTCCCCTGATAGCAACTGCACATTACCTTTGAAAAAGCCACCACTATGGACTGGAGAGGTCCCAATGCTAGGGTCAGAAGCAATTCAGTCTCCTTGCCTGTTCTGTCCTCAAATTTCCAAGCAGCTAGAAACTTGTGCTGTTATTCTGAGATGAGGGCCTCTTCCCCTAGAAACTATATTGAGATTTCCAATTTATTTCACATAGTTGACAAAAATGGTGGGAGTCTCTAGCAGCTACTGGTCCCGTTGGCTGAATTTGAACTGGCAGATGGCTGTATGTCACAGTACTAATCACTAGCTCCCTCCCGGCCTTCCGAGAAACTACTTGCAGAACCCCAAATTCTGTCTGCTCAAATCTGATATCCTTTTTCCTGTGGAATAGTTAAAGTAAGACAATAAATTGATTGCATTGTTTCTGCTGGACAGGAGATTGGTTATCCTTTTCCTAGTCAGTGCTAGGTAAGCAGTTGATTGTATAATCACAGTTTATCATGTGAACATCCCAGTAATATAACAAAAAAATGTGTAGGATTTAAACATGCATAGAGATTAATAAAGAGTATTTTTAAATACCATAGCAAAATACAAATGGTAAACAAGAAGTTGATTAAAACCAAAAAATACCAATCAACACACACTATTGCAATGCTGCTGCTGCTTATTACTTTTCAGACAGGATAAAAATTAACTTCTGCAACTTCAGCCAGGAAGCAAGTGGTACTTTGAACTCTGCCATCTGGATGGTGGAATTTGTATTTTCATAGCCTCAGGTTACAGGTTAACCCTGCCAATTTTGATTACTTGTAAAGATAGCTGGGCTCACTGAGTCTTTTGTAGACTCTTTCACTTGGGAGGATTTCTGCAGAGCAAAATAAATGCTCAGAATACTGGTCATCGTTGTGAGGACATCGCAGGGGGAGGGAGGGAGGCAGAAAAACAAGCAGTTGTGGCTCGTCTAAAATTATCCTTTTTATTACAAGAGAAGGCGTTGCAACATGTGTTGGAGAATTTGCCTCACACTGCAAGTCAGCACAGACAGGAAGGCTGAGATCTATCTCCTTGGTAATGGTGGCAATCAAGTTGGAGCATGCTCAGCAGACAAAACCCAACAGTGATGACAACACAATCCAACTCCATCTGTTTTTGTGTTCCTGCCCCCCCCCCCCCCCCGCCCCTTGGGCACATTTCCATCTAGTCTTGCAAGCAGCTGGATCAATTTACTCTAGCCTACAGTGCATTGCACAGGCATTGACTGAATTATTATTCATGGAAATCCCCTCTGTCCTTTGAACAAGGAATCAGGTAGCTTTCAAGCCCCTGACAATTAATAGCCTTTGGTTTGAGGGAGAGTAGTGCAAATATGCTGGAAGCTATGGGTTTCAAAACAGCTTGCTTAGTTTCTAGTAAATTAGAGGGAGTGGGTGGTTGAGGTACATAGTAATGTTATCCAATACAGTCTGGTCTTCATTGACGTCAGTAGAATATTTTTCTCTTTTTCTCTGAGAGGCACATGGAGGTTAGCTTTGTGACAAAATTATGTCTCATCTGCTTAGAGAACCTCCATGTTTCTATTAATAAAGCAACCGGACAGATTCTGCCATAGAGTAAACTGGTTGCACAAAAATATACGCAAGTCATTTCAAAGGAGGAAAAAAAAATCTGTTGGAAACAGAGCGTTGGGACTAACCGTACATATTTCTCTTCATTGTGCATGATTAACTGCTGTGACTAAGAGCACACTCTTCCTGTGGCTAAGAGCACATCCTCATCTCAGATTTTGCTTGAAATAGCGTATCTGACTCTGACTCTCCCCACAACAGCACTGGCTTCCTGGTATCTATGACTGTATTTTCCCAGTCCCACAGTACTTCCCTAAGAAAGTGGGCAGGATTCAGTATATGCCGGCTGTCAGCTTTATGCTCCAAATTGAACCAAGTGAAGTTGAGCTGTAAATTGTGTTAGGGTTTACAGCTGAATTTTCAAAACGTAGGCTTCATGTGTGTGTTTGCAGGACTTTGCCCATGCAATCAGCTGCACGCCAACTAGTAGGGATGTGCACAGCCCCAGAGATATGTGTGGCACTTGGAAAACTGACAAGTTCCTGCCCCAGGAAGTTTGAAGTCCAAGTAAAACATGACACTATGGTGACCTGATTTTCCAAGCTAAAAAAAAAACAAGCCCAGAAAATAGTTCGCTTGAAGTTTTTAGGGTTGCAAAATACTTGCACAAAAGACAAAAGTACATTTTTTTAAGCATGTGCTAGTGTTGCTAATGCCAGCATCTGACTCAACAGAGACACATGCGTACTTCTGGAAGTGGAGAATTCTTCCAGTAATTCAGCTTTCATCATGAAACACAGAGCAAGTTGTGTTAATATTCACTTTGAATAATGACATAGCTTTGATCAGGCCCACACTCATCTGACTTTTCTCCTCACTTCGTTCACCTCATGAAAACATTCCATAAGGCATTGCCTAATAAAATGAGCAAATTCTGTTCACCATAGGATTATGTCTTGAGCTAGTATATTTTAGGAACTCCAAATTTCATACATTTTGAAAGATGAAAAGATAAAGAAGGTGTTCTGAATTCCCAGGGGCAGCAAGATATCATATGAAAAACCAGGACTGCCGTAATAAAACTAATATATTCGGTTATTTTACTTAATAAAGCAAGGAGGTCAATAAAAGGTAGATGGAGATATGGAAGGACAAAGGTAATGTCTGAAAGTGAAAGATCATGCAAATGCTTGTTATTATGTAGGAAATTTAGCAGCACTGTTCTTTAGTGATTGTTTAATTAAACTAATAAAATTGAAATTTTGAGAATCATATCGAGAATGAAAGCTGGGAAGAGACTCCCAATCCAGGGCCCTTTTACTAAAATGTAATACTAGAATGTATTTTAAAAGCTTAAATGGAACTAATATGCATTTTTGCAGAAAAATCTGCACACAAATTGAAAGATACTGATGGACTGAGTCCAAGTGAGGATGGATGTGAGGACAGATGGATTGAGACTGCTTTGAAAATTGTCTTTCAAGATCCTGCTCTGCCTTTATCTGCAATTTCTTAGAGAAGCTGAGGCCTAGTGGTTAAGAATTGTCCATAGCTGCAAAGCAAGCAGTTTGTAACACTAGCGCAGCACTCAGCATCTCAAAGCTTCCAGTCATGAGTGCTAGCCACTAGACCATATTCCCATCCACCTAAACTGTAAGAAGTTGCTGGTACTTTCCTTTTGCCCCCCAAAAGAATCCTGTAAATCTCAACGCAAGGAAAGTTGTTTATGAAATACACAGTCTGCTCTGCATTACTTTCACCTTTTAAATGATTCCTCTCCTGGTTTTAAACTAATTCCATTCTAGACTGACAGCCTTACATGCATCTACATGTACAATTAATGTGCACAAATAAACTCCGGGGCATACTGCATTGCAGTTTATTTGCTTGCAGCACATGGAGCCCAGTCAGAGCAGCCCAAACTAGCAGGGGATCTGGGGTGGTAGGGAAGTGGGGTCAGACTACCCTAGGGCTGCTCTGACTAGCCTCCATGTGCTGTGGAGGGACTGGCTAAGGCATGAGGGTGTTTCAGTGTGGTGCTAGTCAGCAGGCAGCCCCTGGATCTCTGCCAGCCCAGGCTGCTCTGAGCAAGCTCTACATGCTGCAGATCATCTGGCTAGGGTACGAGAGTGCTTCAGTGTGGGGGCTGTCTGTCAGCTAGCCCCGCAATACAGCACCCTGTGCACCGCCAGCCGGGGCAGCATCGACACGTGCACTATTGTGCACAAAAAAATTCCACAGCAGGGTAGTACTTGTATTTAAAAGTTAGTACTTGTATTTACACGTACCACCTTGCTTTAGAGTATATTAGTTTTGTGCACCCTAATAAGGGCGCACATGTAGATGCTGAGACGTTTACTGCGCAGTTAGTCAACTGTGCAGTGTACGTTTTGTGTAGATGCACCCTTAGATAACAGGTGTGTGACAGTTTGAAGCCATGTTTGTGTTATTTTACCACCTCATCACATGAAAGACTAAGTGAAGAGATCATCTCTTTGGCACTCTCTGTACTTTTTAAACAATTATGATTGAGCACAGGATTTAAAGTGCAGCTGTGGCCAGAATGGGTCATGATATGGTTTGCCCAGCCACGTTAGATGAAGTTAAACCTTTTAACAGCCAGATTAAAAAAAATATTTTGGTGCTGTTACAATTAAGTTATGAAACATGATTTAATCCTAGTCACATGGACCAGCAAAGCTATCTTAAAATACAACCTGCCCACAACCAAATGTAAACAGTACTTAAGCTTGGGTTTTAAGTTCTATGTAAAGAGGTTACAAAGATGAGAAAATAGCTCAGTTTCCTCAGCTTTTGCTGAGATTGCCAAGTACAGAGTGGTTTTATGATGTCGGTGCTGGCCCACTGGAAACCAGATTGAAACTGCCAGTGCATTTCTCCTAGGCCACGGAAGAGCCATTCATTGGTCAGGAGTTTGAGTCGGTCAGGGCCGAGCTGTGTCACAAACCTTTCAGAGAAGGGCAGAGTTCAGCTATCGGGGGTGAACAGGCTTTTAGGGGAAGCTGCATATGGCTGAATTGAGGAGAAAAAAAATTGTAGCCTACTAGCTAGTCTCTGAGCAATCCAAGCCCCCTTCAGATGTATTTTGTGCTCATCTTTTGCTGACTCTATCTAACTACAGTGAGAGGCAAGTAAAATTACAGAACTAAAGGTTTGTGTATCTCAGCATATAATCATTATGTTCTTCTACTTGTTACAAATACATCAGTGAATTATTATCATTATCATTGCTGTCAGCCTTTACTCAGCCTTCAAAGAGATTTCCAAGATAGTATTTTTGTGACCAAATAAAGGTCAGTGTTCCTGCTATGATAAATCAGAGCCAGTTAGGAGGCAAATTCAGCTGACAGAGTCATCTGATCTGTGCAGCTGTGCACAAACCCTGAACTAGTTCCCCTCTTATATCTCTTTCAGGCTAGGCATGAAGTTTGGACATCTGTTAGTTCCTGAATTACAGTGTGCATAGCAATAACGGCCATACTCTGCTCTGGTAAGCTTGTGTTTATTATTTTCCAAGTTTTGCATCAACTCCAATCATAAAGGGACCATGACATCCTGTCCCTGAATCTTTTAAATGCAGCTGTGTTTGCTGCAAAAATGAGGGGTGAATTCATATGCAGCCAGCCTGCTCTTCTAAAATGCAGAAACATGAAGTTTGAATTTCCATCTTTGCTATAAGAGTCACTTTTCCTCTTGAATCTTCTGCAGTTTCGATAAATAACATTACACTTAGTCGTTTTACAGAACTGAATAGCAACACCTTCTTACATGAAAGAGCCCTAAGACACATATATGGACCAGATACAGGAATCGCTTCATCAGAAACTGAAGCTCTGTTTCCTGTAGTGAAGCAGCAGTTATTTAAGTATACTGGAAAACTGCACAAGAGTTAATCGGATGAAGTGAAAGGTCCTTTTTCCAGCTGAAGAGGCAGGAGGAATATATAATTCAGCTAGGAACACAGTGCAGCCCTCCTGCAACCTTAGGAAAAAAAGTGGTCTTAATAACCACCAAGGCTGGGACGGAGTACTTTCAACAGCACAGTGCTCCTCAGTGTGTAATGTGGCTCAGTTTAAATACTAATTCAGTAGGAAGGATGATGCCCACTGGGTCCCCAGTGCCACTCTCTGCTGTACCTTTTTGGTGTCATACTAAACACATAGGCATAAATAGCAGTTATACATGCTTTTAATGTGTATTGTAATGCAAACTGGAATCCCTGTAGAGTCTCCTCACCCATCTTTACTTGGCCGCAGCTGGGTTCTCTGCACTTCCCTGTGAGAAGACTACTGCACTTTTCAAAGGCACTGAATCATCATGTGTAACGGCTGTCTGATGAAGCAGGAAACCACAATGTGCCAAACCTAGAATGAACAGCATGGTGTGCTTGCATTTCTGTCCAGACTGTAAGATTCCACTCTGCAGAGAGTGATCAGATCACATCAACAACAGGGGCCACGGGAATAGCATCATGACGAGCCATGTGTTCTGACCTCGCCACTGTCTTCCCAAGAATGAGGTTTTTAATCCTCCCTCCTACATTCTGTCACAGGCAGCAGTGAACTGTACCACTTTGACCTTTTCAGAGAGGTCCATCATTTGACTGGCTGGACATTTCTCTTCTGCCCTCTATGCAGCCTCACCAGTAAGAAAGAGCTGGATTGACCAGCTAATCAAAATAGTGTCCCCTCTAAAGGTCAGAGTGGCACAGTGTGCTACTGTCTTTCACAGAAGTAGCAGGCATGAAAACTCTGCTCTTGCCTTCCCATGACAATGACTGTAATTACCACTTGAAAACAGTACAAATGTAATCCTATTAATACAACAATTTTGAAATTGTATTGCTGTAGTCTAAGATACTGTTCTGAAAGGCACTAAGACTATCCAACACAGTTTTCTCTTCAAAGTAGATTAGGAAGAATTCTCATCAGAAACTGACTTTTAAAGCCAACTGCTTTCCAAAGCTAATTATTCCTGTATTTGTAGGGCTGAATTCTCATGGTCATAGTAAACCATTTGGGTCTATTTAAAAGAACCAACAGAGATGATAGGACCTTTGAAGTTTCAAAGGAAAGGCAGATCAAAACTTTAAACATTCTCCCCCCCACCATGAGCTACTAGGAATCAAACCCGTTGCTCAAGTATTCCAGTAAAATATTTGAGAAGTTCTGCATAGTTGGCATCTCAGTCTATATATGAAGCTATATAAAACAGGTAGTCTAGACCTAAATTCATCACAAGCTTGTAACTAAATAACCCACTGATATTTTAAGTGTCCTCTCAGATACTATTCTTTAGAAGGTGTCTTTGTATCTATAGAAGTGTAAGTGTTTAAAAAACAGTATAAGGTGGGGGAAAAATGCTACAGAATTGCCCCATGTGCTGGTTCACAGCATTCATTCCAACAAGTGTTTAGCAAACTACCAGTTTTCCCTCCTTGGGCGTTACAGTGCCCCCATCTGAACCAAAGGCAGAAAGAGTCCATGCCCTGAATTTGCTTCCAGAAGACTCATTTCCCTAAACCCTATGCCTTTTCTCTGCATTTCCAGTTCCACCCCCCTCTACCCCCCCATACCTCAGGTATCCTGTAGAAACCTCAGAGGGCATTCATAAATGTATCACTTCTCACCATGCTCTATGTAGACATTGCTGTGGCTCTCATTATCACAGTATCCATGTGACTCACAGATGTTAACAAGTTTATGTTACTCCTACCTTTAAGACCCAGAAGACTTCCTGCCCCCAACTTACAGAACAATTCTAAGGAACAAAGACACTGAGCGTGTCTACACATGCATTTAAGTGAATCTAAATTTAATGTGCATTATCTTAATGCGCATTAAGTGGGTTTAGGCAGGTGTCTACACATGCAGGCGTTAAATCGCATTAATGCTCTGTGTGTGGACTGAGTTGGAATTAAAATTAGTCCCAAATCAGTCCACACATACAGCGTTAATGCACTTTAACGTGTCCACATGTTCGTTAATGAGCTGTAAATAGCCTAAATTTGTCATTTTAATGCACATTAAGGGCACGCACATGTAGAAACACAGTCCTTAATGTGCATTAACATAGGCTAATGCACATTAAAGTGCCATGTGTACACACATCCACTAAGGCAGAGTTTAGTCCCCTATCTCCACCTAGTTTTTTTGGATCTCAGCCTAAATGACTTCCCCAAGACCACTCAGGAACTCTGTGGTGCAGCTGGATCTCCATTTTGCTCCTGGATCCCAATTTTACCTGCAAGATAATCGTTCTACTACAACTCCTGGACCTGGGCAGAAGTCAGAAGCACTTGTGCAGGGTTCCTACTGTTATTGTTGTAAAACTTTACTTCCAATCTGACTGCAGACCTCCAACCAGGTTAGATATAGGCTCATTGATACAGGACATCCCAGGTACACAGTCCCTGTGGGACATAGCCACAAAAGTCACAGACTTTGTGGAAAGAGATGACTGTGGATATGATTGTTTTCTCTTCCCTTTCCCATACACAGAAAAGGGGGATTGGTTAGTGGAAGAAGACAAGAAACAGATTCTCTGAGCAGCAAGTTTCCATTCCATTTCTCATAAATGATCTGGATTCAGGTATCAGAAATGGACTGGCAAAGTTTGCAGATGACATCAAATTATAAGGAAGTGCGGCCACTCTAGAGGATAGGCGGGCAATTCAGACCAACCTGGACAGGCTTACAGGTGGGAGGATAAAAGCCTGATGATACTGAACATGGAGAACTACAAGGTGCTCTACCTCAGGAGAAAAAAAACACACCATACTTATAGGCTCAGCAGTGCTATGGTCACTAGCACCATGACCAAAAGAGACTTGGAGCCTTTGTACACACCACAAAATTGGCCTTTAAAGCAGCTTAACTGCACTTTTGCACCGCTTTAATGGCATTGCTGTTTACACTGTCGGCAAGGTATTGCGCGTTAATGGCGCTGCTGTTTATACTGTCGGCAACATATTGCACATTAAAAGATTTTGGGACATAGCAAAATAAAATATGTCAGAGATGTTTTAGTTTGCTACCTTAGTAGCCATGGAGGGAAGCACTGGGCCCCGTGCAGCCCAAGGGTTGCACAGGCAATCTGTGCAGGCAGCCCAGCAGCAGCCCATGCAGGAAGGCTCCACTAAAGGAAAAAAAAGCAGCAAGCCTGATCTTTTTTTTTTTAATCCAGAGTCTGCCTGCCTGCCTGAGCTGTGCAGGGACCTGGTGCTTCCCTCCACAGCTGCTGGGGGGCTGGAGCTTACCTCCACAGCTGCAGCGCCCCCCAGAAGTGCCCAGGCCAGATGCCTGCGGCTGGATGCCACCTGGAAGGCACCGCCACCGCCACCACCACAAAGGGAAGCACTACCCCCTGGTCCCGGCCCCCGCTCCCCCCTAGCTCAGGGACCACTTGGCTTGCCGACAGCTCACCCCTGCCTCCCCCCATACTGGAGAGGCAGATAAGGATAGGACCTGAGCCTTGTGTACTGCCACAGGGGTTTACTTCAGTTTAAATTGCTTCAATTAGGGAAAATTACACTGAAGTAAAACCCCATGGCATGTACAAGCAGCCTTGGGGGTCATGATTGACCACAAGATAAACATGAGCTACCAGTGAAATGCTGTAGCTGGCAAAGCAAATAAAACTCTGGCTTGCATCTACTACAAGAAGCCCCAAGAAGTCATTCTCTTGCTTTACTCAGCCTTAGTGAGGCTGCAGCTGGAGTACTGCATCCAATTCTGGGCTCCACTCTTCAGAAAGAATGTGGAGAAGCTTGAGAGAGTCCAGAGGACAGTGACTCACATGATCAGAGGTCAAGAGAACAGGCCTTATCAGGACAGGCTGAGAGGCATGAGACTCTTCAGCCCGGAGAAGCAAAGGCTCAGGGGGGTCTTGGTGGCAAACTATAAGTATATAAGGGATGTGCACCAGGAACTGGGAGACTGTCTGTGCATCAGGGCATCTCGAGGGAAGACAAGGTCTAACTGTCACAAACTGCTGGAAAACCATTTTAGACTGGACATTAGGAAAAACTTCTTTACCATCCGAGTCTCCAGAGCCTGGAATAGACTCCCCCTAGAAGTGGTGCAAGCACCTGCTCTGGATGCCCTTAAGAAACACTTGGATGCTTAACTTGCTGGGGTTGATTTGACCCCAGCTGACTTTCTACCCCTGGGGCAGGGGGCTGGACCTGATGATCTCACAAGGTCCCTTCCAGTCCTGATGTCTACAAAATCTGTTAAATCTATTCAGAAGCTAAATGGCTTTCAGTAAGGGTGGGCATGGCTAATGGTGCTTGAAATAGTGCTGGTCATCTTCTTGCTGATCTGAGAGAAGACAGAACAGCTGTGAACAGGACAGCCAATACAACATGACTGCAAAGCTGTCTTGCTTCCAGTGCTGGGGTGGAGGCTGGCAACAAGTGCAGAGGCCCCTAATTGCTGCTGTCTGGGAATCCAAGGGGCTGGACAGAGTTTCCCACAAATCTCCAGCATCCACAGGTTTTCCTGTGCACACCCCTGCCTGCACTGCGTCCATGCCAGCAGCATGGACTGCGGGAGAAGCTGTGCCTTACCATAACTCACACCACAGAGTTCTGTGACTAATGTGTTCCCATTAGTTAATTCATACACCAGAGGGGAATAGAGAACACACAGTGTGCATCAAGATAATTCACCTGGCACCAAAACACAGCTACCTGTGGGATAAGGCAGCGGCACAAGGCAAACAGAGGTGTAACTCCAGCTCAGGCACTCTACCCTCTGCAAAGGGGGAGATGCTGAGGCAGAGTAAGAGATTCCAAAAGAGCAAGGCAGGACACTCCAGGCGAATGGCTGCTAGAAAAAGTGAAGAACAAGTGGGTTGGGCATAATAATGATACCAAATCAAGTCACTAAAAAGCCTGGAAGTAATGACCAGTGCCTGGAGAGTAGGTACTAGTGTGATCTCAGCCAGAGTAAGTCATTCATCTAGTGTTTTAAATAGTGTAGTGTGAGCACCCTGAAGAAGAAATGAGAGGAGAAACACAGGCATTCAGAAGAGGTTTTTTCTGTCCTGTTGGCTGAATCACTGTCTGCTTACACACAGCAGCTGCTGAATGGTGCACAGCATTGCTCATGTAGAAAGTGTGGAGGGAAACCTTACTGGTTGAAACAACAAGGGAAATATTGGTCAGCCACAATGCAGTTACTTAATAAAGTATTTTGAAAAATGAAAGGAAAGCAAGGGAGCCAGAACACTACTGGAATCTTACAAGACTTCTGTTGGAGGAACCTTTGGTTTAAAGTATAGAGTTGCTTAAAAAAACAACACAGACAACAAGCATTTGTTACATAAAGTTTAATGAAGTTTAGAAAAATCTCATGTAGCTCTAGTTTTCAGTTGCATATGTAAGACAATGCCATCTCCTATGACTCATCACCTCCACAGTGTCATTCGGGGTCACTGCTTCAGGACTGGCTTGGAGGGAAGTGTGACATTTAAGGCACAGACAGAAGTGCAGCTCCCTGGTGTAACCAAGAATGCTTTGCAGGAAGTGTTCTGAATTATAATGATCCCCCAGACCAAACAGAAATTCATTGTTGGTTCCAGTGGGAGGGAAATCTAGCTGCTGGCTTCAACCTGCAGCCACTTTCCCCAAGCAATGGGCCCTCCTCCCTACCGGTCCGTGCTCTTTTCAGAATGGGAGGGGAAAGGAAGCAGAGGGAGCTCATTCTAGGGGTTCCCCAACCAGCACTCTCCTCCCCACCTCAGGAGCGCTCCAGTACATGCACTCTACCTTCCAGTGGGGGCTGAAAACCCCAGACCAAACTCCCTCCATTCCCTTTCCCTACTCCCATTCTAAAAACAGTGACAAGCTGGCAGGCAGCGCAGACACAACTTACAGAAGATGCTCTATTCTGAAACATCTTCATCTCAACCCTCATGCAATAAGGGTTCAGATTTTTGTCTGATAGGACATTTTTAAGCGGTATGTAGCCATGCACTTGCATCTGGTCATGGCTATAGACTGCTTTCTATGTCCAGATTGGATAAAAATTATCAGTTCTGTCTGTGGCCTTATTGAGTCATCCACACCACTTTTTGCAACACCTGGAGTTTTCCTTGAAGGTCTCCCATCTAGACGCTGAGAACTTGACTTATATTCAGGCTGAAACACAACATGGTTCACTTTCAGTTTTTTTTCTCAGCACCCCTGCTGCTCCTGTTGAAAGTATGATGAGTGATGCAACAGCCTCCAGTACAGAAGCAGTTTCAGTGTGCAACTAACATGTACAATGCAAGAGCAATTTAAAAGTAATCAGTCATCTGATTTCCCTTTAGATCCAGTAATCAGTGATATGATGATTACTTTTTCAAAGCAGTTTGAATCCATCATATATCCTGAACACTGATCGACCACATCACTGGTGCTTTTGACATCACAAAAAGATGTGGCTTCACTTCCTTGCCAATCCCAAATCCACAGAGCAATGGCTACAAAATACACCTGTACTGTATTCAGTGGGCTAAGAAAAAGCTCTTAGGCTGTCAGTCTGGAGTAGGCCATGGAATTGAGAAGAAGTTCGCTGTCTTCCAGAGTTATGGCAATTCAGAAAGGCATAATACTAAGCCTTCCAAAAGTGAATGATTTAAATGAAAGATTGCAAAAAAAAATAAATGAATTTCTGTCACTGTTATTTGTGTTTTTAAAATTATATTTAATTTTTTAAATTAAAATTAGATTTTATTTATTGTTACACATCTATCTTACTCCTAAGTCTTGGTGCAAAAGAAAAACTTGAATAAATTCATGCTCTGCAAAACTATTTAAGAGAACTTTTTGATATTTAGTCTATTAATAAAGTGAAGGGAAAATCTTTCCACCTTGTATCACAGAAATTGCACAATGTCCCATATCCAGTCCAAGAACATTTGAAGTGTTGTTCTTTTTTTTAATGTTCTTTAAAAAAAAGACAAATTTAGACAAAATAATTCAGCTATATAAAAGCATAATCTTTATTAAAAACAGCAATGGTTGAAAAGGATTGGCCATTTCAAACATCTTAGATTTTATCTGTAAATTTCTTTCTGAGTTAGGCATCTATTAAAATGTGTACTTGGACACAATGCTACACTGGAATATTTAATCTGTACAAAAAGATAAAAAAAAGGCCCAAATTTTGGTTCTTGTGTTGGAAAAGCTGAGGTGGGGTCTTGTTCAGCAGATGATTTTACCAGACCCTGCAGAAGGTGAAAAGAAAACAGTTGTTATTGTTGTTGTTGTTTTTGTTAATATACTATTTCTACATGATTCTCTGCAATTCAGGGAAAAAGCAGTTGGGGAAAACAACAGAGATTGTGCAGCAGCTCACATTCCCTTCTGCTTCACAGATAAGCCACAGGTCTCAGATGTTTATATTCCATTGCATTGTGGCATAGTTTTCAAGCGTCTACATAAAGCAGAAACACCATGTTTTGAGGACTTTGCACAAACTTTCCCTCTTCCCACCAGCCTGCCACAGCTCCACAGAGCATATTCTGAGGAGTACGTGCTAAAGACATCTCCCACAGTGATAAAGCAGCAATGGGACACATGGCATCCTGCTGAACAAGCGAACAAGGAGGACATCTGTACCTCTGTAACCCTTTTTCTGGACCTAAGGAGCTTATGGACCTATCTGACAGCATTCCTGAAGACCTGAAGTTCAGGAAAAGAGCCAGCAAGCTGCTCCAAAAAACAAGAACTGAAAGGGAAATTTAGGACTACAGGAGGCATGCTCCCTCCCACAACGGACTGATTAGGCAAAAGGGGGTGATGAGGCCTACAGACAATGAGTAGAGCTTATCTAGGAAGATGGAGGGAAAGGCTGAAACCAGCTCATTATGTGTGAAACCAATTTTACCAGAAGGCTTGGCCTTAGGGTTGGGTAGAATTAAAACCCCATGCATCCTAAAGGGCTAAATCAAACCCATCCATTTTGGTTTGGGATTTGAAATGAAGATGCACTGCAGAGCATTAGCATGGGGAGAGCGAGCTGAGTTCTCCAAATTCTCACTACAAGAGCAATGATTATTGAGCAATGACTGAACCTGCTGGCAATGCAGATTAATAAGCACAAGTGCTCTGGCAGTCTGAGTGGATTGTACACTTCAGAAGAAGAGTGAGATCGCTTTAATTCTTTTCTCTACTACTACTTTCCTCAGAAATCTTGAAAGAAAGGCACATCATAAAGAACATTATAAAGGAGCAGGCAATGATTGCATTGCCCAAGAAAAATTGGGGAAGGGCACGGACAATAAATTCTCCAAAGGTTTGAAGGTGGCATTCAGTTCAGCACCCAGATGTTTAATTTTGCATCCAAAGCCCATTTTAAAATCCCAGATCTATGACGCTGGGTTGGAAATAGTATAAAAACAGACATCTTCGGTGCTTGTGTACATTCATCTGTCAGCTATCAGTATGGCATGTTGGCCAGGAAAGAGAAGGCCAGCCACACCACAGATCCTTTGGGATCCTTTGAGGCTTTGGAATCAATCCTTTTCCTCTCTAATATAGAAATAGCATTTGAAAATCCAGGGAAGGAAGCAGATGGCTATGGAGGAGTGTGGGGAGACTCCGGCTGATCACAAAGGGAACGTAAGGGCTTTATGACATTATAATCTAATGAGGCTTTTGGAGCTCTTAACTCCTGGACTGGCTGCACGTTAACACCTGTAAGTGTCTTAAAACACTCATTATTTATCTTGAAGATACACCACTACACAGCACGATCATCTCTAATCTGCCTAATTTTGCTGTACTGTTAAGGTGTGGTCACTCCAGACAACTATTCCACCCAAACTGAAGTCCTCCAATATTCCAGGATGCAGTGGCTCCCTCCTGAGTCAGGGTGAGGGGGGATGCCGGGGTACAGCACAGCCGGGCATGGTGCCTTGACCCCTGGACATGTTGAGTATAGCAAGCATCACAGCCCCAGAATGCCCAGCAGCCCTGGTGCCCCCTGCTACCACTTTGACAAGCTCTGCCCACACCAGGCAGAGTGAGCCAGTTTGAGTGGTGGTGCCCCGGACTGGCTCACTCTGCCCACCAGTAGCAGAGCTGGTAGGAGCAGGAGCACTCCAGACCAGCTCATTCTACCAGGCACTCTGGAGCTGCTGGGGGCAAACTCACAACTGTTCAAAGTGGTTGTATGGATAGGGTGTTCCCTATCCATACAACCAACACTAAGCCAATTAGCATTTGTGCAGATTTCAGCATAAAGTGTAACATGGCCCTAATACTCTAGGAAGAACCTTCTTTCTTTCCTGCAAGCACAAGTGAAATACAAACTCTGATGCTAAAGGGCTTTCAGAGGAAGTCTAAAGAGAAGAGATCAAGTTAATAATCTGGGAGATGGGAATACAGGGGATAAATGTCAGGCTCATCACAAAGCCTTGAGCTAAGACCCTTGCTCCTCTTAATGGTGCCTAAATGTTCTGCCCTGCCTAAACTGTTTGCTCAGTACCAAATGGACAACTGAGATCCAAAATGTGTACACTGTGGCACAGGGAGACACCACCTCAGTAAGAAGTATGACTTCTGTGCAATGGAGGACACTCACCAGTCAGGTGAGATGGCAGGATCCTGTCTGTCCCATTGTTCTTTATACAATTACTTAAAACATCAATTTACTCTAAGTCCTGCCTGATTAAAGGCCCTGCCATTAATCAAGCTGATTAAATGAATCAAACTTGTTAAAAACCTTTTTACCAAAACATTTACATTTCTGCTGAGCAGAGACTTATGTGATTTTGAATTGGAAAGTACACAGGTTTTCTTGAGAGTATTAAAAAGAGGATTCTGAACATTAAGCATGTGAAAATCTGAATCCCAAGTGAAAGGATATACCTCCCTGCTGAACTGAGGTGGATCTGTCTAAACCAGGGAGAGGAGTTAGATGGAAGACATGTCCCAGCCCTCTGCATTTCTCCTTGGCTAGATTAAACAGCCCTTTACTCAACATACTGCTGTTATGAATCCCTTTCTAAGGGACCTGACTCTGCCCATGTACTATATAGGGTAACCAGACAGCTCACCCAGAATTATGGATTCCAGTAGAGCAGCCAGGCACCACCATGGGGCCTAAATCCTTGTGTGCCACTTAGACCCTTTGGTAGGAAGGTATTATGTTTTCTGATTTAAACTGCCTACTTGAAATCTAAGTTTTATCTATTCACTGTTAAAAATAACATGATCTATTTTTGCCTGATGGTATTTTAGCATTTTCAACAAAAGTATTTATTCTTATAAAGAGACCCTCTAGCCATCAATGCCTAAGAAAATGAGTGTAGCACTCCTGCTCAAGAGTCTTTCATTTACTTTTATTGGTTTTATATCTGATTTGAATATTGCTGCCAATAAAATCTTTTGATATTTTATCTAGTAAAATGGGAATTGTTCTAGTGATATTTCTTAGTAGATCTCAGATCTCACTGGTTTAGAGAGAAATTCAAAGAAAGAAATATGAACACATACCATGTAGATAGCAATCTAATATAACCCATATCCATGGGTATGGATCCTATGGATATGGGTGAGTATGTAAACACACACACATAGATATAGATATAGATGTATGTGTGTGAGTACATATAGGTATACATACATTCACCTATGGATATGGGTTATATTAGATTGCTATCTACATGGTATGTGTTTACATTTCTTTCTCTGTATTTCTCTGTAAAACCAATGAAATCTGAGATCTACTAAGAAATATCACTAGAATAATTCCTGTTTAGTAGATCAAATCTCAGAAGATTTTTATTGGCCACAATAGTCAAATCAGACATACACACTCACCTATGGATATATGTGTGTGTATACACACACACACACCTTTAGATACAGCTACATTGCAGTCACTGTTGTAACTGAAGTGGGATGTAGACATACTTGAGCTAGATTTAAATTAATTCACCAAAGTTTGGAATCTAGTCTGGGCTGCAAAATCTGCCCAAATATTTACTTTGATTTGGTGGCAGGGTTTTCAGCCATGATGCAGCAGCTACACTTGAAGACAGCTATGGAAACATGTTTTTTCCCCCCTATCTAAAAGCATGACACCATAACCACTTCAAAGTTAACACTGAACAGTAAATTCCACTACATGAAGAAATTAAATGGGGGGCGTTCAACCCTTCCATCTTCCCAGTTTATATTGGCAAGATTTATAATCTTTGCCTTAGAGATGGCTGATTGGAAGTCTACATGAACTAAATTAATAGGTGATTCTCTGAGGTCCCTGCCCTACTTTTTGATGATTCCATGAAGATACCTTATACGATTGCTCCTGCTTGATTTATTCTGCCAAGCAGCAGCATCATTTTGGGGTTTTTTTATTTGTGTGCTCAGAATAATCCAGGAATATACACGTTTTACCATATGCAGAGTACGGAGAACAAAGCTAAAAGGGGATGTTTTCATAAATCAGTTGATATCATACATCTTGGTCAGTGCTTTCCTAGGGAGGTAGGGAAAGTGTAACCAAGAGGTTAATTATAAAGCTAGAGCCAATGGCAGACATTAATATAATTCCATGATCAGGATCTGAGGGATTTTATGCCCAATGCCAAAAATCTAGTATACAGCTGCCCGGTACTTAATTCCCAAGATCAGACAAGGAGCAGCCCCAAGTCCTGTACTGCCTGATCCTCAGAATCAGCCAGGAGGTGGCCATGCCCCAAGCCAGAAGCTGCCCCCTGCCCAATCCCAAAAGCAGGGCTCCCCATGTCCTGGCAGAATTTCATCCATACCCATATGAGCTGCAGGGCAAAGCTTTTGAAACTGTCAGGTCAAAGGGAATCCATGGAAACATTGCCATATTTTGGCACAATACATTTATTGGACATGCATCATGTTACAATTTACTGAATGATTAACACATTGGTCATAAAATAAATGTAATGTCTGCCTGGGGCCTACTATGTATTCTAAAACCTCTTGGTGTGTAATGCAACAAGACAGAGATTATCAAAGGGATTATCATCTTATCAGCAAATTGCCCACTAGCTTCTGTAATAATGATTTTCCTAAGAGAATTTTTGTCTCAAACAGTTGTGATGAGTTCTCTGTTCTGTTTGAAACGCTTCTAAAAAAATGGATTTATTTTTTAATGGAAAGACATACATAAACACTTTTTAATTAGGGGATTCTGGCCCATCCTTTCTCAAGAGGGTGCTGCACTGAAAAGCCAAGGGGGCTATCTTACAGTTGAGATTGATCCTGCTACCAGGAACATGGGAGCAGGCGGATGGCTGAGGGTATAGGAAGGCTGCATAATGCGAGTTCCACAGAACAGATCTGAATGACAACTCACGTGTGCTATAAATAAGCCCTCATGAAACCAATAGTAATTGATGTGTACACATTGCTCTTTACATATTTTTTTAATTAAAGAGAAGTTCTCATTTGATCCCTCCATGGTGCTTAATTGAAAAATGAAGGCTCTCGGAGCCATTCAAACACTACATTTAATTCAACTTGACCAACTCAAAACAGAGCTGGAAAAGGGAATGTGAGGATTCAGTCCTCAAAAAGAGAAAACCGGCAGCAGGAGAATAGAGTGGAACATCTGGTTCCTGCCATGGGCTCTCAAAGGAGCCTCAAATCCCCTACACTTCTAATGTGACAGTATTGGAGACCAACATAGATAAACCACATGTAAACGCTTCCTTACATATCCACCATGTTGGGTTTGGCCCAGGAAGCAAACTATTTCCATCCTTTAAAAAAGAAGTCATCAAGAATATCTCATCTAGAACAGAAACTTGAATGCTCAATAAATAGCAAATGTTTAACAGGATGGTTTTATATGTCAGCTATGGACTAGCATAAAACTAGCTCTTTTCTTGTATTACACATCGCATATAAAAATGACACACTGTCTACGGAGCACAGATATCCGGTCCACATGGAATAACTCAGCAAGTTTTACCACCACACAAGCAGCCCGCCGGAAGCCTCTGGCCAGGAGTAGGTGGAGTGCTTCAGAACAGTTTGTGGCCACCAGAATAGCCCAGGGGAAAACTATGTAAAAATAAATTCTCTCCCTCCTCCCTTTCAGAATAATCCTGATTTCCATTTTATCTCCCTCTCCCTCTTCTCCTCTCTAAACAAACAAAACCCATGTGATACTTGTTAAGCATCATTCTACAGTAACATTGAAATATGGGATACATCAGAAGAAACAGATTCCCAAGTTATAGAACCAGGATGCTGAAAAGTATTTCTAGAAATGTTCTTCATCTGCTCCAGTTTCACAGCAGCTCATTTCTCTTCCCTGCCCTCTGCACTCAGCCCTAAGGAAGCACTCCTGTAAAATGGGAAGTTGCCAGCTACCTTGACTTCATGGCTTTGGCCGCTCTCACAGCTCTCTCAGATCCTCACATTAATTCAGAGTCTCTTCCCTGAATGGGGAATGAAGACAAACCTGAACACCTAACCCAAACTCAGTGGGAACCGCATCCCTACCCTACTCCCATTCCTATCCTTTCCATACCGTGATCCCAAAGGACTCTTCCCAAGAAATCATAGGATATAGCCCAAAGAATAGTGGGATTAGGGTCATGAGGCTTTTGGAAGCCCTGCATAAAAAAACTGAAAATTCCGGCGCAGAATATGGAAAAAATGCAAGGAAAAATATTCAGAGAGAAATTATCAAGCATGGTTGATCGTTCAGTGGAAAGGAAGTACTTGGAAGTGGGTAAAGCTGAAAAAGACCTAACACAGGGATGAGAGTGGATAGCAAATCACAAATTTAAAACATAACATGGCAGTAAGAAAGTGCCAATCTGATTTGAACTACAGAGAGATAGGAGGCATTGTATTGAACACCAGCAAGCAGAGGGTCCTTCCCTCTCAAGCCCACAGCTGAGATTACCCCTAGAACACTGAGTGCAATTACCATAAAAGCATGTCAACACCAGAAAGATTTTGACCAACTGGAAAGAGTTTATAAAAAAGCAACAAAGAACTAAGGAAAAGATACAATAACTCAGTACTACAGCTTCGGTAAAGAATCACTAAGGCTAAGTACAGACAGTCAAAAAACCCGAAGATGAATTGATTCAGCCTTTGCAAATTGGCCTAAACTGTGGAGATGGAGCCAATAAGCAAGTGAACAGACCTTCACTTTTGATTCCGGAAATACAATCACATGTCTGCAGTGGCTCAGGTCAAAAGCTGGGGGACACTAGAGCATGCCTCCCTGCTCTGCTAAAGCAAACAGCTTGAATTTGAAGGGGATCAGGGACAGAAATTCAATAAACTAATTTAACCTGAATCAGTCAAGTCTGATACTATATCCATTCAGGTTTATCTTAAACTAGTTTTGTCCATTTTGGAAGTGGTTATGTGCACCGAACTTCTGATGTTACAGATTTTAACCAATTTCTAATCACTTATACTAGTTTATGTGTAATTTCTGTCCCTAGCCCAGGAGAAAGATAATAGTAATTGGCAGGTATTTAAAAAGTGAAAAACAATTAAAAGCAGAAATCTAAGCAGGTATAATCAGGGATCTGTAAAAGGATGGGAAACCAGTTTGCTCAGCCAGCAAATGCAGGCTGGCAGTATGAGCTATTAAAGTGTGCCAAGAATTATGGTAGAAGGACTATAATTTGGGTTATTTCAAACTAAAAGCACTTGCAAGTATACTTTCATGAATGATGCTGAAGCAGCACCACAGAAGCAGCAAAGAGGCAGTCACAGCATCTTCCAAAGAGCAAACATCTGGAGGATGAAGTGATTGGAAATGTATTAAACCATGAGAATAGGTTGACTGAAGAGCCAGATATCAGGGGATGGGTATCCAAGGGTTCCTCCTTTGATATCAGCTGCTTCCACAGAGGCTAGTTTTCTTGAAAAGGTTTTTTGTTTGGTTGGTTTGGGGTTTGTTGGGGGGGGGGGCTTGGAGGGGGGTAGCAGATGCTCCATCTCAGATCACTGTAGTCTAAAATTATTTTTCTTATTATCTTAAAGTATGCTGTATGCCTATAATTCCAGTTCAGTCTCTGACATTACTGTGTTCCTCTTGCAGTTTTTGACATCCACTTAGTTGTTAATGGACTTATAGAACTGTATAATTCAGATTGGTATGGTGCTTATTATTTATTCTATATGTAGCACATAAATATTCATATACTAGCGTATTCTCCTTTCATTGGTTAATTATATTAATTTCTGTTCTTTAAACTGTTAAATAAAATAACAGTTGAAAATAAAACCAAGTATTTTCCTTCATATGTTAGCATTGTTAAATGTTTCTCTCAGTGTTTTCTTCTCAGTATTCAACTTAACAACTCATGTAATTAAAGACTGTATCATAATGCTTATGCCCTAAAGGGATGAATTAAGCTTATGTTGGCAACCTTAATTCTGGCATTTTCCTAGTTTTTCAGTGCTTTACTTTTGCTCTGGGCCTCTCTGTGTAGGTTTTTCCTAGGTTTTCAAAAAGCAAGCTGTGAAAACAGAAATTCCATCATGTGACATCACACTGACAGCCATATGGTTCATCAGTAGGCTTGGAAACATTAGCTCCCTAGTGCAAACTTCTGGGTGCCTATACACGTGCAGCAAGGCTGCTCCAACATGCTGTAATTACAGCACGTCAGAGCAGACATGAGTAATCAAAGTCTTGATTAATCAAGTCTGCTGGAGCGTGGTAATTACCGTGTTCCAGCTGACTCTAGCATCTCATGTATCAGCATCCCCACACTGAAAAATGGTGGTGGGCGCCCTTTAACTAAAGCTCGTCAAATGAGCTTTAGTTAAAGCACCCTAGCTACCATTTTTCAGTACAGGGACACCACCACCCAAGACCATCTGGGTGTTTTAATTAAAGTGGCTCCCCCTACACACACACACACACACACACACACACACACACACACACACAAACTGCCAGAGAATGTGTGTAAACATCCTCAGAGCCACTCTAATTAAAACATACCCATTGCCACACACAGTGGGGAAACATGTATAAACACCCTCTGATACTTTGAAAACTAAGTAATTAATAGCAGCATTGGCGACACATATGGGGTGCGCGCAGGTGCTTGTGCACCCCCTGAGCTTGGCAGTGCACCCCCTGCGAAAAGGTGCTGCCGACACTGCTGGCGGCACTTATGGACAGTTGCCATACACCACCCCACCCCCTCCATCGACATTGCCAGTGGCATCTGTGGGCAGTCCGCGATCACCACTGGCCGCTGTAGCCACTGCCGATGGCATCTGCGGGTGGTCACTAACCACCAGTCGGCCCTCATTACCTGCCCCGTCCTCCTCATTACCTACCCGCCCCCGCCAATGCTGTGGCCACCTGCAGGAGCTCCTTGCTTGCCACCACTGACAGCGCCACCACTGACGCCTGCAGGACCTCACTGTGCCACCCCACCCCCCAACCTCCACTGGCACACAGTGTTCATGAATAGGAGTAGTAGGTTAGCACCCTCTGCATGCAAGATAAGCCATACACTTTGCTAGTGGGATTTGTACACATTTGTTCACACCACAGAAAAGTTAAGACTTAGACATCTTGGGGGTTATTGCAGGTTCTATAAGGAAGTGGTTTCTCACAGGCAAAAACTTTCTGCCTCTATACCCCACAACCCTGATTCCTTTTTCTTTCCCCTCCAGCTTGTCCCTGACTCAGCCTGGGCCCCAGTCTCTCCACTTAAACCCCTCATCGGACCTCAGTGTCCCTATTAGTTCTGTCCCTCTTCTCATCCCAGGCCCTACTCCTTCCAACTATTTGCCTCTATACCAGGTTGTCTTCCACTTTTTATTCCAATCCAGGTAGGTCCTTCTGCATGCTGCCTAGAGCTAATGCAAGAAGCAAAGGAGTAACAGTCTCCGTGCTCTTAGTTCTGGATCCTGGCACCACCTGGCTTCTGATGGGTTGAAGAAACAATTGCAAGGAAAGTATAGGCCAGCTCCTGAAGCCGTATGCAGTTGGAGCCTTCAAAGGATTCAGCTTTATTGACCCTTGTCAGACATTACACTTAAGACATGATTAGTTTGTCAATCACATCTTAAGTAGTAACCCGATTATGCGGTCAGGAAATTAATGGCACCACAGAAAAGGAAACCAGCCACAAAAATAAGTTATGTGTAATATTTCTGGGGGTGGTTTCCATCACAACTTAAACTGCATATGTGGCAGGGTTAGAACCGCACTGGGGTTGGTGTACAATCAGCTGATCAGCAGCAGATTCAGGTCCTCACTGGGGCTAGTTTAAGCCCTGGCATAGTCCTCATTCGGACAATGATCAACTGATCGCCAACCAGCTCCAGGAACTGCAGGGGGCTAGTTCGAGACCCAGAGTAGTCCCAGAGCCACCCAACAAGCACTCAGCTTTCAACTTAGTGGGATTGGGGTCATGATCCTCAGCCCTCCCTGCACTGCACTGGCAAGCAGAACATGATTGAGATCTAATCCTCAGTCCCAACAATTGTACTTCTGACCATGCCACTGTGCATTGCAGGGAACACAATTCTGGGATCAGATCCTATTGTACCTTTGAATTAATGTCTCTCAGTGGACTAAATCTAAAAAGTCTCCATTTAGCACATGCAAACAGAGCTTCTTTTCTTTTATTTTTTTTCCTTCCAAAAGCTTATTATACCTTGGCTCAATCTGAATATGTTTTTTTATGGGGAACAGCAAGAGGCATGTTCCAGCCACCTGCCAAATTTCAAGTCTTTGCTCTAAAGCCAGGAGGTGTTAGAGTTTCTTAACAAAACCATTTAAGACTGTATGTTACCATGGGCAAAATCATTCTTGCAAACAGCTAGGTTGGTTTACTGAAATTTTCCAAAAGGACTCAACCAGAGAGTGTCCAAGCATGGATCATTTTCACCTGAATGAGCAGCAATGGGTAAAGTTTAGCAAAAGTTATAAGCAATAATAAACTGTGTCACATAATGGGAAATAATGGACAATCTTAATGAAAGGAAGCAAAACCACTGCCTTCTATAATATTTAACTCAAGCAGAGCCTTCTATAATCAAAGGAAGAAGATGGACAGAAGACTTAAGATTGTAAATTCTCCTCGGCAGGGACTACATTTTATTTTATGCATGTATGTTGGGGTTCTGAAGCCACTGGTTCTCATCAGTGGCTTCAGACAACATTTCCCCTTATCTGGAGGAAACAACATTTCCTCTTACCTGAAGAAGAGTGCATTACATGCAAAGGCTTGTCTAAGCCTATGCCAACCATGCAGTTGGTTCAATAAAAGATATCACCCAAAGAACTTACTTCCCCTGAATCTTATTCCTGGAATGTTTGAACTGTTTCAGGAGAAACATACCAAAAAAACCTTCAGGGACAGGAACCTCTTAGTTCTCCTTTGCATTCTGACTAGCAAAATAGGGCCCTGGTTGCTGACTGCAGCTTCTGGTACTATGACCCTTGTTACTCATGTAAGAACATTGTTATATAGATGTAATTTAGCAGGGAAGAGTTAGAGAGGAGAGTAATGGGCACTTCACAAAACCCCAAGGTATCTGTTACTAAACAGAGAAAATGTCTCATTGCTTTTTTTTGTTTTTGTTTTTGTTTCCTTCTTTCTTTCTTTTTTACAGTAGACCAGGATGCCTTTGTTCCTTTTTAATTATACTACAGCATGACTAATGGTGACACATAACACTCCTTCTCTGTGTCTGTCACTCTTTGCTGAACATCCACACCTCCCACCAGTTCTCCCTTTGTCACGCAATCACCATAAAAATAGATCCTCCCCACAAGCTACTAGTCCTGGGTCACACTCTCCTCCCAAATCTCTTCTTCTGTAGCCACTCATCTGCTCTTGCTGTGTGGAGCGAAATCTCCAGCCCAAATACGCCCTTTTAAAGCCATGAGCTCTCTCTCTCCCTCTCCCCTCCCGGGGTCTACAGTCCTTGTAGGAAAAACTGACTTCGGAGTCTTACATGAGTCAGGCAAGTGCCTGTCCTGAAATGAAGTGCCTTTAACCATTTGACAGACAAGGTTCTTTGTGTACGTGTGATATCTTTTATTAGACCAACTCAATAGTTGGAAAAGTTATTTTTTGCAAGCTTTCTGGTACAAACACCCTTCTTCCACTGAGAAGCATGTGCCAGCCTCTGCCACCTCATTTTCAAAGCAGTGGCAGAGCACCTATATTTTAGACACAAGCAAGAGGAAGGTAGCCATTCTGCGGGTAGACTGTCAGACTACTTCTTCCTTCGCCGTAGCTCCTTTTCCAAAGAAGCCTCTTTCACAGCAGAGTAATCAGCTCTGCAGAGCTGAGGAGCCTCTTTGCATTATCAAAGAGAGCTACAGAGAACAACACGGGATCTGCCAAGCAGTGCCTCGTCATTGCCTGGTGATGTTTGCAGCTGGTACACTGAAGGCAGCTTTCACCGAAGCTGTTCAGGGGATGCTGTTTAGCCAAACCGTGCTTACATAATAACGCAGTGCCCGATTCCAGGCAGATGGGGCTCAATTTATTTTTCCTGACAGCTGTCGGAAAGAACTTGGAAGGGGTTGGCAAGCAGGGAGAGAAGGGAAGGAGAGAGGGAAAAAGGATTTCTGAATTCTTCTTTTTTCTGTTTTTAATTTTGCCTAGGAAATTCAGAGGGCTGAACCCAGGCCTGAACAATGGTATGATTGAGTCCTTAACCAGTCCAGTGGTAAGTTACTTGGCCCTGGACTTGGCCCTGGAGGGCCTATAGCACAAGGGAAGCCAAGCAAGGTGGGTAGGAGTCATGGAGGGAACAAGTATTTTCACATAATTCATTACAATCTAAATTTCTCACTCTTCTACCCCTAGCCCTGCTGCCAGCCCCTCATCATATTATCTCCAGTTTAAAACGCCCTTCTTTTCTACCCTGCACTCTGCAATATATTTTTACTATGTGGGGGGGAAAGGGGAGATTCCTCAAGCACTTTGTTATTTTATAGATAACAAGGTAGATAAAATAAAAAGCTGCAGTGAATGCCTTGTGAAGTCCAGCCAACACCCCCTCCCCCCTCCTGCACCCCTTGGAAGTTCACACGGTTTAGCAGGCGCACTTCCTGCTGCTTGCCCAGCCGGCTCGCTATTCATAGGCAAACTGCACTCCTCCACTTGGCTCCCAAAGAAGAATACATAAAAAACACTGAGTCTTGCTGCTGAGGCAGCAGGAAACTCAAACTGCTCTAAGCATGGGAACCAAGAGAGCCACTGCAACACGCACAACAGGTATTGTTCAGAAGGAAATCACTGCGGCAGCCAGTCTCCCACACATTTGGGGCTTTTTTTTTAAGGGGGGATGCAGTAGAAGGGTGAAGAAATGCAAGAAGGTGCAAAACTAGATAAGTGTATGTAAAGAGAAAGATAGCTTCTAACCCAGCTAGCCCCTGTCCCTCTGATCTCATCAAGTGAATGACCTTGGCCAGCTGAGTTGCCCGCTTTGTGTCTCAGCCAGAGCAGATGAAAGAGGGGCAGGGGTGTAAAAAGCAAGATTTCCTGGATGCATTGCATCTACTTACTAGTTACTCTAGTTATTTATTTGAGCTGAATTTGCCCGGATATATATGAAATTTGTATACAAAAGGAAATGAACAGGGAGAAGCCTACCTGAGTAACTTAATTTTCTTGCTCTGAGGAGTGGAAAAAGTCTACTGTAAAATGGCTTTCAAAACCCTGTGGTCCCCCCCAAAAATCATTTTTCCTAGTTTTATAAGACCCCAAAGAAACAAGTAATCTGGAAGCATTTGGAGGACATCTGCCCTCTAAACTGCCTTGACAGTGTGCTTTGGTGGAGAGGTTAATTTGGAAGCAACAAATCATCCCACTGCCCTGTGGCACCTCTTCCAGCCAGGGCATGGGGCACTACCTTAGAAAGCCTAGGGGATGACTACAGGCAAGCCCCAAACTCCCTGACCATGAGGAAAAAACTAGAGGAACAATGTGTGCGCAGGGGAAAAGCCAAGTGGCTTGACTTGATTAAAAGGTAGCCACAAAATTAAAGAACTTGAGCAACAGGCTGTTGTCATGTGGTTGATTTCCATTTCTAGAAACACCCAGTCCTGAGTTCACAGGTGAATTTCATAGTTTCATAGTAACTAGGGTCAGAAGGGGCCTAGAGCAGGCCATCTAGTCTGACCCCCTGCCAATGGCAGGAAACAAGTGCTGGGGTCGCAGG
>JAGPOW010003648.1:33757659-33773736 GCA_030014935.1 Caiman crocodilus
GGGTCCTCCTTCCTCCCCTTCTTAAAGATGGGAACCACATTGGCCACCTTCCAGTCCTCCGGCACTTGACCAGAGCTCCAAGAGAGCTCGTACAACTGATTTAAATCTGCATTTGGTTGTTGCCCATTGTAAAGATAGGTGCCAGCCGTGAAATTCACATCTGGACCCAGTCCCAAATTTCCTCAAATGCTGAGAGGGAGGGGGAAGAAGGGAAGAGAGGTAGGTACTGGGTTGTGGCACTGGCCCATACATAATCCACCACAGTGGGGACTGAGTATAACCAAGGTTATTCTTTTCCTCTGGTTAGCTGAGGGGAGTTTGCAATAATAGTTCTGGTAAAGTTCACAGGTCAGATTTACATTGAATAAACTCCTGTACGATGTGATCCTTGTCCAAAGCAGCCAAGCCTGCAAAATTAGAAAGAAACTTTCCATAAAACCATATCCCTGTTATTAGCAGCATCCCACCAACAGGTCTTCCTTGTCATGCATGGCAGTGAGGATGCTGTCATGTCCACTGCTGTATTCCTGCCCTGGACCCCACAGAAAGTTCACTATAGGGACAGGAACTAGCTGAGGGCAGGAAGAGGATATTTTGACACCAAATTTCCTTTGGTGCCAAAAGGCAGAATAAAACAAGCTGAAAATTAACACAACTTGAGGCTGTGCTAAGTGCTTTAGGCTGAAGGTGTGCTGGGAAAGTACCCCTGGGGTGGGCAGAGGCAACAGTGATTAGGAAAAGCCATTTTAAACTACCAGGAACCCAAGAAAAGTACAGGAGACCTATGCCCAAGTAAACTGGTCTCCACAGGAGATCAGGCCATATATACAGATCTGAGTATGGGTCCGCTAAGATGAGAACAAAGCAAACGATGTCCTCCGACTGAAAAATTCGCTGAATCATCTGAAAGAGGAGTTTTGAAGAGCATGGAGCTCCACACCCAGAACTCCTTTCTGCAGGTATAAACCAGCCTCTCTTGAAAATAGCCTGCTAACACTTCAGTTATAAACCCAGCTGTAAGTCCAATGCACTATGGCTGGAAAGGGAAGGGTTGGATTTATCCCCAGTCAATTGATATTCTGGTCTGGCACCCTAAGAAAGCTCTAAGGGGAAGTGAATTAAATTACAACACAGACAAGCATTCACTTGTAATGTGAATGGGTTGCACCACTGATTATTTCTGTTCCAGCTAATGCCACATGCATTATGTATCACAATCACAACTGTTTTATTTACTTACTGCATGAGTGTGAATCCAGTGCTAGTCAGAACTCTTCAGATAGCAGCCCGAGCTCTTCTATATATCAGCAGAGTAGGTGCAGCACAAGCAGGATCAGTCCAAGTGTGATGACCACAATCCTCACTAACCACCTAAGGGTTAACCAAGGACCTCCAGAGCCTGTGTTTGTGATATGGACACCTATTATGTGGAAGTATAAGGTGCTACAGCTTTAAGAAAAGAGCCAAAACTTTCTGGCTGGGGCTATATGAGACTTACAGTCCCCTATGAATCCGGGACAGAGAGAAAGAGCTAGAACATGCTCAGCATCAAGTTGTACAAACTTGCCTGCACTGCCTGGCCAACGTACCTCAAGCTCGACCCAAAAGGATAGTTACCTACGGGGGAGAGAATGATTCAGTGTGTCCATGTACTTGCCTCTTCAGTATGCATAGTTGACATGATTCAGCAGAAGCTAGACCAAAACTCAAACAGCTAACACCTTTCAGTAGCTAGTGCCATTGGCCAGAAACCAAACACTGTCACTTATACGTAAAAGGCTCTTTGACTTGTTACTGATCCCCCAAGTCATCCAGTCCCAGCCACAGTGTTCATTTTATGATTGTATTGTACCATATTCATTAGTCATTACTACTGGAGCTCAGGCAGGTGACTAGCACAGGGGAACAAAGCAATACTTCTGATCTGAAGGGAGGGAGGGGGCATTTCTTTCTCTATTAATTATTTCCCAGGCTATTCCTGGCACTGACCAAAAATGCAGATTTGTTTTCATATCATTTATCCAGCTTCCTAGTTGCAAGCTTCTGGCTAAAATGAGTCACACATATCAGTATTAGGACATTGTTTATGCTGCATCAGTGCGGCTACCTGTCTTGCCCACCATTAGGGTCCCCCGGCATTAAAACAAACAAGCAGGCAAAAAACCTAGGCAGCTCTGCTGAATGATGAAATACATCCGTGGCAGTGCCCTGTAATCCACCTCCTATTTTTAGAAATAAAGGCAGTTCCTGACTACATCTTTTCTCAGTGCAAAATCTGTCATGTTTGCATTGAACTTATAGGCATCACCTGTCCCTCCCCCATGTAGCAATTTGTACTTTTTTTCCATTGTGATGGCTCCTAAATCTCTCCATTCACACTGAGCAGTAAAGCCCAACATTGAAATCAAGGCCTCTGGAAAACCATAGCCTTCATCTGAACTCCTTTTTCAGTAGTAGATCCACTCTGCATGCCCCGCCCCAGAATTAAAAGAAAAAAACTCCACTAAGAGGACCTCACATAATTTCCTTTATGTGACTGGCTCCTCTCGCAGAATATCCCACAAAAAGAGGCAAGATAGACCTTGATCTCTGTATTTCATTGTCACTTTCTCTTTCCTCCCTGCTGTTTGGCAGATGATGCCTGAATGACAGTTCTCACAAAGACTTCTTCCTTTATACTAAGGGGGCACTGTCACATAGGTTGGGTCCCAAATGTGAGGTTTCATTCAAAAATATTATTGGTACTGGGGTAGCAGTCATCAGTATCCCAGGCAGGACTGAAATCACATTGGGTTTAGCACTATATAAAGGAAAACACAGTGTTTTCCCTGAATTGTTTATGACCTAGACACAGAGTATATATAAAGTTAGATTATTTTTGTAAGTTTACTATGTAATGCAATATCTACACAAGAGCTTGAGCATCATCTGATGAACTTCCTCAAGGAACTATCCTCTTCAAAGATAAGACATTCAGAAAAGACCAAATATATTTTCCCTCTCTCAGAGGAACTCCTTTCCCTCCCCACTAAGAACTATTTAAATGATTGTGATAATCAACCAAGGCATCTAGTTTTAGACAAGTGGCAGCAAATGTACGTGACAAAAAGAGGGGAGACTTCAGGACATTTTTCAAAGTACATGTTTTCAATGCTCAGTATTTTAACTAGTTACTGTTTGGTGGTGAATTTTTGTCAGATGATGAAAATTTGTTTGGGGCTATGTTGTTGTATTCTTCGGTTTCCAGTTTCAGTCCAATAGAGGCACTCTTTTTTCAGTTTTCTATTAACCTAAATAAAAAAACCCATAAAAATAAATTAACAATAAATAAGATTTTAAAATGTATGGGTCTCTTAATAATCTGTGATGTTACCAGGCAGACAGATATGGATTTTTAAAGTAAATTATGTTTATCTTGACAGCATTTCTTTAAAACAAGTTATCCTCCTTTCTGTATAACTTATGCAGCAAAATCATTTCCCTGACATTTGTAGTCTGTGTTGATACAGCAGAGAGAGAAAGAGAGAAAGCTCATCAAGCTTTTATTCACAGGTCCAAACCTTTAATCAATAATGAATGAAGGCTTTTAGAAATGCTAATGTCGGCACTTACACAAGGTGACCAATGTAAACACTAAGTGCCGATTCATAACAAGCGGCGCATCCTCCATCAACATACATAATTCCAACACTGGCACAGGAACAGGTTGTACTTTAATGGAAAGGAATATTAGTGCATTTCTGCAAACCAATCCAAAATGCTATTGACAGAACAGTAGATGAGATACTGGCCCAGGAAAGGGTTTCCCTTTGAACACAATTACTGTGGGAAAGGAGGAAGCGCTGCCAGGTTGGGAGTTTTTGGAACCAAGGTTGTTTCTGAACTTGTTTCCCCATGATGGATTGTTTGCTAGCATTCACTCAGGAAACTTAGACCTATACTTGAAACAGAAATAACATCACATCCCTCATCAGACGTGCTCTAAGCACTGCATTGATAAGTGATGTTCTCCTGATAAAGGCAGGAGTCAGGAGACGTGGGTTCTGTACCTGACCCTGTAACAGACTTTCTTTATGTCCTTAGACAAGTGACTGAAACCATTCTTTAGCTCATTTCCTCATCCATAAAATGGGGATAATAATATAGTCACTACATCACAGGAGTGATGTGAGGATACTTTCAATATTGTATCAGAGATCCTTAGATATACTGCCACTGAAAAGCCCATGAATAAGCGATAACAGGTATTAAATAACAGAACACTGTATTAACATGTTCCATTAGGGTATTTATACTACCCATGTCAGCTTGAGATCTCAATATTCAGATTAATTAATTCTCAGCATTACTAATATTTACAAACATTCAACTATTGAACCCCTGAGAGTGGTATGCAAGGAAAATACTCATTTTGCAAGACACAAAAGTTATAAGGGCCTGAGGTCTGACAAGCTAGCCCAAGAACTCTTCAAAACACATAAGCCCAGGTCTACACAAGCAGGAGCTTAGATGGGGTAACCTGGTGCGTTGCCATGCATAACTTCTTGGTGCTCCCTCCAGTAGTGTAATTCACAAACCCAAGTTCGGTGCCTAAATTTCCTGTTCAGTGAAAAGGGAAAATGGGATTCCCAAGAGCCAGCATGCCAAGTGGGAGATGCCTAGGCCAGCCAGGAGGAACACTAAGGACAGGGATATGCCTGGAATCCTGTCTTAGGCACTTCTAGCAGCCCTAAGTCAGGCATTTCTAGGACACTGGGTCTCACAACCCAAAACCCCCAAATCACTCCTTTGGGAATGACAACACTGCTGGTAGCAGCACAGCTACCATCCACCTTATGTACAATAGCCTTCTAGCTCAAGAGTGGAACACCTGGGTTGCCAGCCTTCTTTAGCCTGAGGGGATTCAAACTCATATCTCCCACCTCTCTGGAAAGTGTCCTAACAATCAGGCAAGAGGCTGGGATGAGCTGGGCTTTGGAAGCTAAGCTATCGTACAATAAAGTATTGTGCATGGGGCCAGAAGGAGAAAGAAGAAGGATACGGGTATTCATCTCTGTGAGGAAGGAGCCCTGGGTTTTGGTGCCTGCTCCCAAAACTGCTTACGCATTTTACATTAAAGAAACATTAGATAAAATACATAAAATGTTGATAGCTGGAATCCCAGACTCCCGGTCACCTCCAGTCTCCTAAGGAAGTGGCCTCTTTTCTGGTGTAAGTGCTTTTTTGGATCTGGCCCTTAGCTCTCACAAAGGGATAATAAATCAAACCAATGTGGAGTTTGCAGACTAGGCTGTTTAGAAGAGCTGCACCATTCTAGAAAAACTGTATCTCCTAAGAGCAGGAAGAAAAAGCTTCCCTTTTTCCAAACACTTGTATCTCCACAAAGAGAGGTTGGACTAAACCCCATGGGAAGACAGTCTTGTCCAATGAGGTAACGTGCACTATACTTTTCAGGTGTCAAGAAGCTCAACTGTATTGAGGAAGCTGTTGGGGTATGTCCTCCCATAAGATCAGACTTTAATGGGCAACCAGTTCCAGCCTTCCATATGGAGACAGTAGTGTTGACATGAATATCATCTTTGATTAAGCTGGAAAAGTGCTTTGGGATCCTCTGAGATGAAAGATGCTATATAAATGAAAGGTATATATGATTATTGCTTAAAAAGAGAAACACTGCTGCTGCTGCCAAGAAATGTATCACTGTGTTGACTACAATGAGACAGCCCCACCCCTCCAACCTAGATGACACCAATTTAAGAGGTGCAAGAAAAGGAAGAGATTGTTGCAAAACAAAAGCAGCAGCCAAGCAGATCTGTGGAATGATGGCCTCACAGTCTCACTTTTTTCTTCTGGGACGTTCATTGTCAGACCTTGGGGTTGCTTTCACACCTCCTCTGGCTGACCAAAACAGACCTGCCATCAGCCACAGACAGTCCAATAGCTCTGGGGTGTGGTCTTTTTAAAGGAAAAACTTGACATTGCATCAGGCCTGTGGGATTCTCCATCCCTTGACATTACTGGCAAACATGAATGAGACTGGCCTGAGTAGAGTCTTAGAATGTATACCAGAGTAAAGCAACAGAGCAGGCAGAATTTTCTGTGATGATCCCATATTTGGAAGTCTGCATCTCCAAAATGACAGCTTTGTCCCAAATTTGGGACCACACTAAGGCAGGTCTACTCACTGGGACCAGAATCAACAACCATGGGGTTAGTGTCAAAAGGCGTAGATGCTTTTGGAAGCTAAGTAGCATGCAACTAGCTAACCACGTTACAACTTTTATTTATCGCAGGAGAGGGGATCCCAGGGCTGTCTGCATTCCAGGCACTCCAACAGTTAATAAATAAAACCCTGCCCTGAGACTGGTGTGCAGCATCCTTCTGTGGGCTTTTTTTGCTGGAGCACTGTTGCATCTTTCGGGCACAGTATGCTGGAGGTTCTATATTAGCAATGATAACAGAGAGTCCTTGGCCTTTTTTTTTCTATGCTATTTAGGCTAAGTCTGGATAATCATGCTTTCTAACTCATACTCAGCCCACTGCCATGGCAACCACTGCAACACATAGTTCATAGACTACTTCTGAGATGTACAGCTCCTTTGAGAAACACATACACACTGATGTGTCATGAAAGGTATTAAAAAGAGAGAACTATCATCCACTAAGCTGGCACATTTTTTCCAGTTTTAACTCTAGCAGCACAAATATTTTTTTCTTTTAGCTTTGAGACTCTTTCTGCCTCCTTTCCTTAGAAAATTATTAAAGATTTATGAAGAAAATTAAAAGAAAGATAGAGAAAAAAAAATGCATCCATAAATTCTACCCCTGCAGCCTAATTTTACTATGGTAGGGAAATCTGCCTTGTAAGAAACCTACATTATATTCAAATGCTGAGCATATGACTAGAGTTTTGCCTATGGAAAAAATAAAGTTTCCTATGATTTACTTCTGTTTTACTTTAATGCAACTGAAATAAAATCATCAGCCCTTAAGAACATGGTATGTGTTGCATTGGGTATGTCTCCCCATTACAATATGGACCTCACGCAGACAGCATCCTATTGCAGATTCAGACAGGAATTTGACTAAAGCTCAAAACCTGGATTGAGGAACTGATTTTGGACTACAGAGAAAGAAGAGTTAGCGGTGGTGTTTGGATCCTCTTTCTTAAAAACCACAAGGATCTTGGACTCTCGTTCCAGACCCATCATCTATTCTTGATGATGGGCTGACTTAGAGTGACTCTTGGGAGTTGCTCCAATTAAAATGCCACAGCGTCTCATGTATTCAGCATCCCACCTTTCGAAATGGTGACAGGGGCACTTTAAAGCTTGTCAGACAAGCTTTAGTTAGTTAAAGCACCCCTGCCACCATTTTGAAATGAGGGAGACTGAATACACAAGATGCTGCAGCCTTCTGATTGAATGTTTCAGGGGACTCGACTAATAGAGTCTGCTCCAATGTGTTCTATCAAAACACCTTTGAGCACATGTATAGGTACCCCTAGAAAGCGGAGCAAATGGGCAGCATCTTTCTCCTCAGTGGTGCAACTGGGCATCCTACTTCTGCAGTAGAGACATAGCCAGTAGGATGCCTGATGTGTTTTGATTAGAACACATTGGAACAGACTCTATTAGTCGATCATTCAGTCGTTTTATTTTCATCTGATAGAAATGAAAAAAAGAAGAGATAATACTTTGTTTTATATTTAATTGCTATGGTCTCAACCAAAAATATCCTGTCGATCCCTTTCTAACATGTATGAATGCATCTCAGAACAGCTGCAGACATTTCATGTTGAAGAGCCCTTTTAAGTTGCATAGACCAACAGTGACTAGACTGCAATACGATCCCATCTCAAAGGGAATACATACTATAATCATAGTCTAGACAATACAGAATGTTTTCCTTTCAGGAAAAGCTATGGAAAAATCAGCAGCTTACCAACACTAGAAACTGCCTTACTGCCACATACTCTTCTATCTCATCTTGTGTCCAGTGCTAGGAATCATTCCTCCTCCAACTCCATTAGGAGTTAGGAAGAAATTTCCTCAGTGGACAGGAATGGAATTTATTGTGGTTACATTCAGTGAAGTGATATGGAAGTAGATGGGCCTTGGGTCTGTTCCAGTTTGACAATTCTTTCACTCCAATGATTAGATTAAGAGCTAGGTGAAGACTGCAAAACAGTGGCTTACATAGAAGAAAACTGATAGATTTAACAGGAGCTGGGGTTCTTTTTCTCCCACAAGCATTTTTATTTGTGACTTTTCTTATCTGCAAGAAGCTTGTGGAAACGGATTTCTCAGATTGTGTGGATGTGTCTGCACTGAAACCTTTCTTGTCACCTTTTCAAATCACTTCCTCCCTATTTATATGTTTTAGTCATCTGTTTAGGGAGCAAAAATCATATCATCTTAGTTAAAGAACTAAATCCACACTGTAAATAAGTGATGGTGAATACTCAAAGACATAGTTAAAGGCAAACAAGGTTCTTTGGGTAAAACTGATATCTTTTATTAGACTGACTTAAATAGCTGGAAAAAAATTTCTTTGCAAGCTTTTGGGTTTTAAAACCCTTCATCAGGCTGAGGAAGCCTCTGCAGCTGCTGTGTGCTCTTCCTGGATGGAATGAATAGTAAACCACAGAGGCTTCCTCAGCTTGACAAAGTTTTTAAACCCAAAAGCTTGCTAAGAAATTTTTTTCCAGCTATTTAAGTTGGTCTAATAAAAGATATCAGTTTCACCCAAAGAACTTTGTCTGCCTGTGTCCCTAGACCAACACAGCTACAACCTACACCCCTGTAGTGAAAGGCAAGAACGTTGAAGGACCTATAGGCTAACAGGAATTTGCATAAAGTGCTTGTCAAATATTAATAAATAAGAAACATATGTGAAAGTGAAACAGTGCTTGGAGGCAATTTGCTAAGAGAATAAGAGCTAAATTCCTCAGCTAAATTAGTCTCTACAGATAGTTTACCCAGCTATCCTACACAGACAGATTAGGTTAGATAGCACAAAACATTACAGGTTAAGATATAAATCAGATAAGAATGCTGAACCCAGCCAGAACTGGAAGGGAAAACAATAGATAGATTTAATTCCCCTTACTTGGAATTTAGCCATTACGCCATATATAAAATGTGTGGATCACTGTACAGCAGATTTGCAACATTGTCATTGACAAAATACAAGGCTTAGGAGCTACAGACAATGAATAACTTGTTAACTAATGTGTTGCTCAAGTAGGCTTCAGGGGAAAATGCAAGGCAATAATGTTCATGCTTAGCCCCAACATGCATGTGTGCCTCTGCCAATAAAAGTAAACTTTCCATATCCCAGATCTTACCAGAGCCTCCAGCAAATTGCTGCTAACACTGTTGGTTCCAGGATCAGGAGGATGGGTATTTCTCAGCTGTTCAGGACTTCCCTTCTGTCTCTCCAAAGTTAGATCAGCACTTTGTAAAGCACTTACCATCAACACCCTGGTGCACCCAGACCATTTTGATGAAGCTCATATGTGTATCTAACAAAAGCAACCTCGAGAAGAGACAGAGATACAGAAAAAGGTGGAAATAATACAAAAAAAGGGAGCAAAGACAGAGAGAGTGGAATGACATGCTCCAAAAGGCATAAAAACACTGTTGACATGCAAAGTTCCATGTTTGTGATGTTAGGTGTGAAAAGTGGTACAAGTTATCTGTGGATTTTTTTTTAAATGGCACAAGTATTATAGGCCAGAAGAAAGGGAATTGTGGAACCTTGGTCTTGAGCTCCCCAAATTCCCCGAGTGCAGTTCTCAGATCATATCATCAAAAACATCCAATAAGGTACAGCGTTGGATGGTGAGCCAGAGGCACACTAACATTCCTATGCACAGTCCAATGCATCTTTTGTCAACATGTCCTCATTGCAAAATGTTATGTCACCAGGAAAAGCTTCCAAATGTACAGACATTATATTAGCACAGCAGGGGTGGTGACTGCCTTCTGATAAAGGTTTTACCAATTCTTCTAAACGCAGACATTGCCAGAAGGAGAACAAGATTCCCAAGATCTCAGTGACGTGTAATGAGATGTGCCAGAAGAGTATGGCAGCTAGAGGCCCCAGTATCACTTCCTTATGGTAATCACTGTAAACAGCTATGCCCTACTGGGGATGTGCACTGGCTGTGAATCATCTTGCAATTACTCCTTTCCACGGTCTGTCCCAGCCTAGGTTTCTAATGAAGACTCCTGTCTGGATCAAGTCATCATTTCAGTATGACTCATCCCTGCACATGTTTCACTTCACATGGGCCAGTATGATCAAATGAGCAGAGATTGCGCAGTCTCTCACAGTCCATTTAACACACAATTGTGTGTTAAACAACAGTGGTATGTTCAATTATGTATTTCACAAAAATCTGGGGAGATAGTCTGATGCAGTTCTGTTATAACAGCCCCTACCTGTCTCCATATGCTAGGCTGACACTTCCAGGAAGAGGTGTAGTCTGAGGTCCACATGGCAGGTGGTTGTTGTTTATACCCAATTGCTGTTTTCCCTCAAGAAAATCCTTCTGTGTAAAGAGAATGGTGCTTCCTTATGTCACAACAACTTCTACAATTGGTGAAATGTTTTCAAGGCTGCATATTGCCCTTGCCCCACAGAGCTTTCTATGGATCTACATGCCTGCCTCATCTATTAGCATTTTAAAGTATGCTGTTCTAAAACCCAAGACAGCTTTCTTCTCCTCTGTGAAAACAGGGATTGCTTCCCTCTTGAGCACATGTTCTAACTCCTGGCAAAGAGAGTGGAGTTGGGACATGCTTTTCTCTCTCCTGACTTTCTGTGAGCTCCAGAGTCAATGCTGAATAGGAGAGAACCTGATGACAACCTTAAAGCAAAGGGGCTAGGAAAGGGGGCTGGTTTCTGTTAAAGGAGGGTGAGGAGTTCACAGGCCTTGCCTGTGTTTGGGTGGGGGCCCTGCTCTTATCCGGGTCAGAATGGGAGAAAACCCACTGAAGATCCTCCTCTTTCATTATTAAAAAAATACAGTTGTTTAGCACTTCCATAATTGCCACTGCGCTCTGATATAACAGCTCTTAGTGAATTAAAACTCATTAAGACCTAATAATAAGCTCAGACGTATGCTTTGTGGAATCTCTCAGTACAATGACATTTGATCATACCTGAAGAAGGTCACACAGGTGGAACAGTGAGCTTCCTGGTTGAGACATATCTGCCAAAGTGTAATTTCCAACTTGGAAAGGCAGAGCATGTTTTATTAGACATCATAGTGCCAAGTCAGTCAAGTTATAACTGGCTCCACCTGACACTCCTACAAGCCAAGTAGCACTTTGTACAAAATTACTTCCTGCCTTTGGAAGTAATTTCTCAGGTGCTTCCAGTCTGATTTATAAACCCAAAGGTCAATGCAAACAAAGGGGAAATTCATTCACACTCATAGGAAAGATCTGTTACTCCCTAGATGACTGCTGCAAGTAGGAATCTTTAAAAGCGGCACCTAGTTTTAGTGACCAACCACCAGTTCCATTCAGGAAGAACATTCTCCTGAAATGAGACCCTTCCTTTGTATAGAACTGTTTTGTGCAGTAGGGTTTTCTAATGTAACCTCCTCAACATAAAAGATGGCATCCAGATAAGTGCAATAAATTTGTAGAGTCAGATGTCATAAAGGACTGAGTTGTCCAGTGAAAGGGCTGAGTCTCTTCATTTACATCTCAGTGCAGTATACACACCCCCAAATAATATCCAATAATAAATAAAATATAAAGTTATATCAAAGTTTTTTCCCTCATACTAGCTTGCTATTAGGCCCTCTTCCTCTCACTATCAGAAATGATGAGAAGTGTTATCCACATGTTTATTGTCAATGATGGAGCTAATGAACCCCACTCAATCTAGTTTGCAGCAATGAGGCTTCTCCATGATTGTCTCCACTGCAACAATTGACTCAGATTCATAAACTTGAAATTAAGCAAGGGACAAGGAGTTTTGTGGGTCCTATCTTTTCTTAGACCAAAACAGATCACCTATAACAGTTCTCACCTCACTTTCAATTCCTGGACCATCATGGCTACAACATCACTCCAACACCATCTTAACTTGAATTGCTCCACCAGCTGGCAGGTGAGAGAAGTCACAATGCAAGACAACCTCTCAGCTATAAAGAGCATCCGAATTAGCATCCAACCAGCTGTGGAAATTCACATTGCTGCATCCATCTTGCTATTATTACCTGAGTGTCAACAGTACTGAAGCTTCAGCACCCACTCCTCCAGACAAGCTGGCTAGCTTGAGTTTAAGGCACCACTTACCTCAAGCCAGAGATTTTGGTGTTTGAATGGGAGTCATGATTGATTTGAGCTATACCTCAAGATAACAACACTGGGAAGACAAGCCCTCTTTTCAGGAGACTATTCATGTGCCATGGGACTTAATTGTGTTAATGAGCCCACAGCATCCCTAAAGCCAGACTCCAATCTTCTTTCCCCTAGTGCAAACATGGAGGAGCTCCTTTGGCATCAATGAAGTTACTTAGCATTTAGCTGCCCCTGCAGAGGCCAGAGCTGAACTTCTGAACTGTTATAGCAGAACTTAATCCAGCTCAATTCCAAGGAAAAATTCCAAAGGACCTTATAAAATCACAGAAAAGCAGGGCGGGACAGGACCTCAGAGGTCATCTAGTCCATTCCTTTGCTCAAGCAGAATCATCCCTGACTAAACCATCCTAAACAACTGCTTGTCTAGCCTGTTCTTAAAAACTTTGGGAACAACCCTCACGCACAGCTACCAGGCATAATGCCCATAAGACATTAATATACCATTTAACTTGCCACAGGTAAAGCAGAATGACGGCCACTGTCCTTCCCCTGCAAAGACAGGAAGTAGCTTGTTAAAATACACCCACGATATAATACAACTGTATAGTCATCATGGTTAAAATATGATGCTCCAGTGTAGCAGATGTTTGTATACCAGCCCCAGCTAAAGACACTAGCAACCTTGTGACAACAGGGCTTAAATGTGTGAACCTAAACCTTGCCCATGTCATGATTTGTAATCCAGTTTGTAACGCAGCTGGCACAACTGGCTCAATAAATAACTGATGTCTGCACAGCATGTGGCTAATCCTCTCTTGGTAGCTGCAGAAGATAAGGTTGCTTCACCCCTGCCAGAGGCCTAGGCTGGCATAGAGATGTCTTCCCATGACTGCTTCAGTAAACTAGTGCCTGTGTAACTGGTTTGGCCAGTTTTCCAACTGCTTGTGTGGCAGAGCTTCCCAGAGCATATTGCTCCACAGGCTGCCACTCTGCGCACCACCTCAAGGCACACTACCTACTGCTAAGGCCCCAGGAGGTAGCTGTTGAAATCTTCCCAGAATAAACCAACAGACCCATGACCCATGTGGACTTGCCAGCATAGCTGTAATGACTGAAGTTCTGTGTGAGCACAAACTGTGCATCTTACTCGTAACCAGGTAAGGCCCCTCTAACTGTATACAAAATCTCATTTGCGACTGGTGCATAGATGGGCTGTTAAAAACACTGGCATATATTACTCAGGATTCCTCACCAGAAAACAGTTCCTGAAAATGATGTAGTATCCAGGAACAATGAATTTGACCCCACACCCTACTAGGAAAAGTGTACAAGTGCCATGGGACTGACCCAGTGATATCCATGCAGCCCTTAACTGAACACAATTAAGTCTTTACGTCTGTACCCATGCTTTTTATAGCTTATTCATCCATCCATTCATCCATTCATTCTAATCTGCCCTCCTCAGGTGAGTATAAATATGCAGTCACCTCACACCTTGTTTGCAGTGCGGGCAATGACAATGTCCCAACAACCAAAAGAAGACTGTAGGGCCACAGGGAAAAAGCCATCGGGGACTCAGTCCTGTGGGGTACTGGGTGCTTGCAGCTGTCATTGATTGGGAGCACCTGAAGTTTTTCAGAACAGGCTGGATACTTCAAAATATCAGGGTCTCTAAACTACACAAAATGATGATTTGGGTAGATGCGCAGCTGCCCTTTTATTACTAGGTTTGCTGTTGGAGGGAGAGGCATGGTAAAGATCCTGGTTTTTCAGTAAAATTAGGCTCTGCACTCAAGTCATTTTGCTTCTAAATGGTCCTGTTCTCCAACTAGTGTGATATCGGAGAGAAAGGGAGGAGGAGGAACAGAGTGAATGTGACTCTGACCTTCCTGGAAGAATGAAGTTATTGATGTCACACTGGGCTGAACACTGAAAGCCATGATGTACTATAGGCCTGCAGAGAGCAAATTGCAGAACCTAGCCAAGCACAATGCTGTAATACACATTGTCTAAATGAAGCACAGTTTTCTCTTACTGATCCCATTTCTTCTGTCTGAAGGGTACTTTGTACATTTTAATAACATGGAAGCTGAGCTCTAGACACTAAAAGTTTATAGCAACTGCATTTTGGGTGTGTGTTGACACAAGCAATTTGCCAAAATGGTTGTGAACATGAGAGAAATGGAACGAGTGACAGATATTCATGGCACATGAGAAGATTTCGCCAGTGTGCTAAAGCATCAGCAATACCTCCCTCCCTCCCCCCATTCTTGATGCACAAAGGGTAATCTGCTCCCTGCAGAACCCCCGAGAAAACAAAATGATTTATATTTCCAGAACAGAATTCCCTAAGCCTGATTCCACTTTCACTTACACCAAGTTAAAACAGGCTTCAAGGACCCTGGTGGAGTTATTCCATATTTACACTGGTAAATATGGAATCTAGCCTAGACAGTACCTATACCTACTGACAATATCTAGCTCTTTTTCTACAAAAAAAGACCAGTGCATCAAGTTTTAGAAAATGGTCTTGTCCCAGTTCTTTTTCGTGTGAACCTATTGTGTGAAGAAGGGATTAGGTGGGCAACCCTGAAACGCAATGTCTTTCCTTCCCAACAGAACAGGTCCAACCAGAGCAGCAGCACAGCAAACTTCCCCACATCCCTTTGCCTCAGCCCTGACCTGGAATGGTCACCTCCACAAATGAAAGAGAAGGCCAGCTTTCATAGTCTGTTCTATCCCAGGCTGTTCTGCTAAGGTTGCTAACTACTAAGGTTCCACACAGTTGTGGAGGAGTCCTCTTAACCTGGAAGTCTCTCCAATGGGAACTAGGCAGGTCATCAGCTCACTTTACAAACGTCTTCAAAAACATGATTCAAAATGGTACCAAAAGCACTTTGCAATGAATCCTGCATGAAGGCTGTATCTTCTTTTGGGCCATAATAATTTTACAGTCTATCCAAAAGTTCCAGGATAAATTTGTTTTACAAGGTCCACTGAACAGCTGATTTTTCTAGATCCCTTGGGGGCAATTTAGAACAGGTTTCAAAATATGTCACTGATTAATTGCCCAAGCCATCCAGTCACAGTCCAAAAACACAGCTGTGGTGACATGAGGTCAAGCACTGCCTGACACCTGATTTTCAGCTGGGCAATCCATCTACCTAAGAAATTATTAGAACATAGAGAGCATCCTCCATTTGCCATGAGAATTAGAGGGGTTCTCTCCATCCCATAGAAAATTAATTGTGCTGCCAGGTCTGACAATGGGTTTAAGTTAACATTCCTACAATTTAGCTCTCCATGTAAAATTGCTCAGCCTCTATTGAGATTGCAACACAGGACAGTGGTACATTTTGGGACCAGCTACCAATGCAGGAAACTTGGATAATCGTAGGGGTGGAATTATTCATCTACCTATCACATAACTCATTAAGTCAAGCTATATATACTACTACAAGAAAGAGACAAACAAGGTTCTTTGGGTGAATCTGATTATCTTTTATTAGACCAACTCATGAAAAGAGCCACCTGGAAGAAAACTTCCTCAAGAACTGCACCATCAAACCCTTGTTATACTTATCAATGACATCTTCATCATTTGGACTGAAAACCTACAATCTACGATTCAGTTCCATCAGAAATTCAACAGTCACCATCCCTCCATCCAACTTTCTCTAGAATACTCCAGCACCAACATCTCCTTTTTAGACACGATGATCAGTATCCAGAATGATAAAATACAGACCAC
>JAGPOW010003648.1:33773836-33800995 GCA_030014935.1 Caiman crocodilus
ACCAAAAGGATCCAGACCGTGCCAGGACAAGAAATGCAAAACCTGCCAACACATCTCCACCACCCCCACTATTACTACACCCCACAACAGAGCCATCAGTATCCCAGGATCTGACAGCTGCACCTCCAGAAATGTAATATACCTCATCCAAAGCACCAAATGCCCTGATGGAAAATACGTAAGAGAGACCAAACAACAACTGCGCACCAGAATGAACGCACACTGGAAATCCATCAGACAGAAATACCCAATTACCGGTGGGGGCACATTTCTTACAAGAACACCGCCCTCTCTCCAATCTCTCAGTCCTGATCCTCAAAGGAAACTTATACACTTCCCAAAGACGAGCCTCTGAGCTCCACTTCATCAGCCTGCTGGACACTAAAAATCATGGACTAAACACAGACATTGGACTTATGACACATTATAACCTGCCTGATATCTGGCTCCCCAGTTATCTCTCTGCTCTTCATCACCCCATCCCTCCTCCCTCCCCACCTATGTCTCACCATTGACTCCTCAATCTACATTTTCACTGACTACCTGTCTTGTATGCATACCAGCCCAGCCCCTGGCTTCCTTACATTTCATTCCATCCAGGAAGGGCACACACCAACTGCTGAAACTTCTTCAGTCTGATGAAGGGCTTCTGAACCCGAAAGCTTGCTTAATAATTGTTTTCCAACTATTTAAGTTGGTCTAATAAAAGATACCAGATTCACCCAAAGAACCTTTTCTGCCTATGTCCTTAGACCAGCACGGCTACAACCTACACCTGTTACAAGAAAGAGAGACACTTCTTAACTTTTCAGCAGAGCATTTTCCAAAATTTTGAAAGCTAATTAAGCCTTGCTTCAGGAAAATTAAACCATTTTTCTCTAAACCCTCATGTCTCATCCTAACTCAGCCATGTGCATTTAAGGCCTGAATCTCTTTATACTCCCTCAGTAGCCCCTCATGTTTGTCCCTTGCACCTCCAAGAAGCAGATCCCTCATTTTCAGAAATAGTGATGTCTGGTCTGTGAATTAGAGATGATCTGAACTTTCTCCAAGATCTGGCATCCAGTAATTAGAGCAGGGGCAAGCAAAGTCTGGCCCATGGGCCAGATCTGACTTCCTGCAGGCAGGGGTTGCTGGGAAATGGAGTCCACTGCACTGAGGCCGGTTTCCATGGAGACCCCAGCAGCAGGGGGCTAGGACAGTGTGGGGCCAGGGTTTCCATGAAGACCAGCCCCAGCAATGGTGGCAGGGTGAGTGGCTAGGCAGGGAGCTCCTCCTGGGCCAGGATCTGGCAGTGGTGGCCAAGGCAGAGCTGCAATCTGCTGTCTGCATGCCCCAGGCACAGGGGTGGAGGCAGGGGATTGCGGCTCTGTCCCCACTCCAGACCATACTGTCACCACTGCAAGATCCCAGCCCTGGCCTCACAGCAGCTCCCATCCAGGCATGTGCCCTCCAGTCCTGCTGGGCCCCCCATGCTGTCACAGCACTGCCACTGCTGGGGTCACCATGGAAACTGGCTGCAGCAACGCAGACAGGGGCTGCTGGGAAATGGAGTCCAGCCACTAGCTGAATCCCCCATTTTGCCCACCCGTGGTCTAGCGATTATACTCAAAGTGAGAGCACATATTGAGGCCTACTCAGTGCACCATAATGAGATTACACAGAGGTCAATGCACATTCAAAAACTACCTTACCACCTTTCCAGGAGAATTTGTCCCTACTATCTTGGTTTTAGCTGCCTGTCTTCTTGGCTCCTGCAGTCCTCACCACACAGCTTTTCATGCCACCTATCAGGCTTTTAAAAACATCTCTCCATTTGCGGTGTCTTGGGAGTTGCTACTTGCTTACATGCCTAATGGTGTTATTAGTAAACTCTGCACAGGTGCACCTTGGGATACTCGTTATGGATACTGAACCACCACCACACCCACATCATCACATTTTCCTTGGTATAACACCTGGTACAGCCCTGTGGCTTGTTGCCAGCGCCTTGGTGCTTTCAGTTGAAAGCTCGCTCTCTACTCCTCCCACTTGAGTCCAACTCAGTGAGACTTTTGTTTTTTGCAAGGGGGAGGTTGAGACCCAGCCTACACCTCAGCTTGCAGTAAGTACACCTGGTTACCTGGGGATATTCAAGCAGGGCCCACACATGAGGGTGGATCAAGAATTTCACACACTACTAAGGAGAGAAAAAGATAAAAGGCACCTTCTGAGAAGAGCAAGTTACTGCAAACATACCAGTACTACCCACTCTGACTCATGAATTTAAACACATCAGTAAAGATGCAGGAGCTGTCCCTTTTGTAGGCGTTTAAATACTGTGCTCGGCTTTCTTCCCTGAAATTTGGAACCAAAAGGCCAGGTTGGGCCCATGTTATAGCCTCCATGGGTTGCTGCTGTGGCACAGAGCTGGGGGGAGGGCACGACGCAGCCTTCTTCTAGAGGGTAAATGACTCAGGAGGCATCAGGGACTCCCCAGGTGACAAAGAGCAGAGTCAGCTCTGCATCGCCCATGCTTCACTCCACCTCAGTAGCAGCGGGGGATTGTCAGGGTGGTGTTTAGGGTGGCCATCATAGAGGACAGTCCAGCTTTCTGCTACTCTGACCTCTACTGATACGAAACCCAATGCCTTTATGTCCTCTATCTTTCTCTTCCAGAGAAAAAGGGTGCCAGGGTTTTGTATCAATAGAAGACAGGTGACAACCGGACTGTCCACTATGATGGCCACCCTAGTGGGGCTGCAGCCAGCATGCATTTCATCTATCACTCATATGACCCCTTGGGTCCATTATGAACTTGCAGTAAGGTAAAATAGCTCTGATGCTCTGTCTCACGTCAAGAGCTACATCAGCAGCCTTGCAAACTGGAGTAGTACAAAAAAAGCAGCGTATAGGTAAAACAGAGGAGAGGGGCTGCAGAGCTCTGTGGGACTGCAGGCAGCTGAGGAGAACTGAGCTGGGAGCTGCCTTCTTGATACCAGAGGGAAGGAGCACTGAGGCGTGCAAGTCTACATAAGATGACATGCAGAAGACAATTCCTGACTTTTTAACCTAGCCACCATCTCAGTTCAAAATAAAAATGGCTCCTCTGCCTATAGTACCAGTGCCAAACACCAGGCTGTGGTAAAACGTCTAAACAGAATCCATGAATTCAATCAGAGGAAACCTTCAGGACATTTAAGTGAGAAACCAGCATGTCGCTTAATGAAAACAGTGCTTAATGAAAACAATCCCAGTAGGCTGTGAGGGCTGTGTACAGTATGTCTGCCTGTTACTAATTATATTTACTGGGTTTTTTAAATTGAAGATGAGTCAGAAAAAGAAAAAAAAAAGTCCTTTATTTTTGTGGAAGCAGAAGGATGTCTCCTGAGGGTGTATGTAATACACTACTGTCACGGCATGACAATGGAAAAACTGACTGCTGAGCCAACCAAACCCCCATAAATACCTAATGATATCTCTTCTGGCCCAGATTTTCTACAAGTCAGAGCCTGAACTGCATACAAAGCAACAATCAATATGAAAGAATCTCTCTCTGCAACAAAGCCAGAGTTTAGGAGCCCAACTGAGCCTTGGATTCCAGTTTGTACAGAGAGATTTGATTAAAAAAGAAATCTGTCACGTTAACTTACAGGTGACAATCCACCAGAATTCAACTAAGCCCCCCACCCACTGCACCTCCCTCCATTAACGTGAAGAACAGATGGCTTGAATGAACAGACATCATTATTAATTACAAGATTGTTACACCAGCAAAGCACGCCTTGAGTGGTGTGTCAGAGCTGCATTCACGTGGGGACAAGAACAAAACCTTTTCTTCTTTTATCCTTTTTTTTTTTGGCCTGGTAATTTTGCTACCTTGTTGAGTCAGGACAGACTATCTGGGTGCCAAACACCTGACCTTTCCATATATGTACACAAGGAGAGCGAATGTGGCTGAGAAAACACTGTCTCCGCAAGCATCTCCAGCTGCCTGCTAGCCTTAGCATGGTGGGTGAGCAGCCCTGACCAGCCGAGGTTACCTTAGTCACCGTTACCACCTGGGATGTCATGGCACTAAGAAATGGCAGTCAGGGGAGCTAGCTTTTGAAACTGTTATTTCTGTCAGAAAATATTCTGATAATCCAGCTGATTTCCATTTGGTTTATTCCCTCCCTGTCCAGCAAGACCACACAGGTTTCAAAATGATGCTTGTCTCGGATAGAACAAGGGGACTCAGGGAGCCCTCAAATCTGTTTCATACTGGAGTGGCTGCACTGCCTGGGTTGCTCCTGACGGATGCCAGGAAAAGCCAGAGCAGATTCAGGTCCGTAGCTGCCAACATTTATGGGAAAAAAACAGTGCCACGGGGCACAACTGAGACAGCAGGGTGGCACTGGGGGTGCAAAGTTGCGCTGGCCAGGAGGCATCCGGCGACTCCCTGCTCCCCTCCCAGCTTTTGCTCTGCCCCCTGCAGCAAAGGGATTGACTGAAGCCAAGACGGTTCTGGAAAGTGGACAGTTGGCAGCTTTTTCCCTGCACAACGCAGTGGCCCCTGGTGGCTAGAGACCAGCATTTCCTTTCCAAGAAAAAAAAACACTTGAGAAAGCAGGTGCCAGAGTTCAGGAACGCTGACTGGGACAGTCCGCCCCGGAGCCGCGCACTAACCTCAGGACAATACTGGCTACCTCCGGACTCTTGGCAGCAATGACAGACAGGGAGCCAAGTTCTGCTCTCAGTTACCCGAGGGTAAATTTAGAGTAACTCCATCTCTGACACCTCCTGGGGAGTTGCTCTGAGGGAGGAAAGAGATTGGGCTGTGGGAGCTGTGAGACAAGTCCATTCAGGGAGCAGGGTAGGCAGACTCGCCCTATAAGAGGGGCAAACTGACCAAAATATTGCTTCTGGCTTTCAAATGCTTCCATGGTGATTCAGTGTTTGAAACTGCATCTCAGGAAAGATGCCCTTTATTCAAACCCTCCAGCAAATTCAACTTTTCCTCTTGGTAACTCTTCTTCCTCTCACTCCCATGCTACTTCACCCTGCAGGCAACAGTGCCTACTTACAGCTGCTTCTAAGAGCTTGGCTGCTAAGGCCCCATTGGGTCCTATTTAGCCTCCTGGCATCCCCTCCGCTGCTTCTCTTTCTGCTTGAGGCATTTTTGAGAGATGGGGCTGCACTCCCAAAATGACAGCATGCACCACTGCACACACTGAGGCTTTGGCTATGTTAGCAGATCTGAGGAAGAGCTCTCAATGAAGTCAACAACAGCACTTCATCTGCAAAGGCTGCATGACAGGGCTTTTGGTTGCTAATGTGCCCGCTGGCACTCTCTGCCTTGGGCTGGGAGGACTTACAGATAGGCAAGTTGGCCAAGGCAAGGTAGCTTTTCTCAAGTCAGAGGCTCTGCAACAATTATTTGGCTGCAACATATTATAACGACTTTTGTTCTGAGAGTTACATTTTAACTGAGAAAGCTTAACAAGTATGACTTATGGGCTTCTAAAATTGGCAGCAGAAAAATGAGCTGAGGAAATCATGGAAAAAAACCACAAGCAAGGCCATTCCATGTTATGCACAATTTCTGGGCTCTTTTTCCAATCTTCTGTTTTTTTAGATTGTGGAAAATATTTTCCAGATACGCAGGCCTGGCCTCACTGAGTACATACTTATGCCAAGTTTATAAAAAGCAGCTGCAGACAGGGTTGAATGAAAGGATTACACTGCTGTCTGTCTTCCAAAAGGTGCTTCAGTTAACACCCTGTCCCAGAGAGCGTAGCTTATTTCTTATACCTCCATGACTTTAAGCAATACTCACAGAGAGAGACAAAATTTGTGTCTTGCAATGAAAACAAATATTGTTTTGTGTGTGTGAATGTGTACATGCACATGTGTATCAGTACTTTCCAGCCATTGCTTAACCTGGCTCTTATTAGTGGTAACTTACTGCCTCGCTCCAACCGCTTACACCCTTTTAAGTCAATAGCTAAATAGTATTCCAGGAGAAGGGCCTGCAGGATCAGGGGCCAACTCCCAGGCAAGGGCAGGCTGCACCAGCTCCAGACTCATATATTCTGGGATTGCTAGCTTTACAGCAATAAAGGACCACAATGACTATCTATTTGGACCTCCTGGCCATAAAGTTTTCACAGGGATCTGAAGAGTGGAGGCACAACCTTAAATTCAAGCATAGGCTTAATCCTTGCCTGATTCACTAATATAGTTGCTGATAATTCTTGATAGCCCCCCCTAGCTATTTGGTGAGGGGTGGGGATGGAGGATCTGAAAGCAAATGGATATAAAAAGGTAAGGTAGGAGGTAAACTGCAAATTGCACATTACAGCTCTGTATCCTGCTGCTTTTTTGCAGTCAAATGTCATAGAATAACAGTGCTGAGAATGACAGCGTTACATCAGGAATATCGGTCAAGACAATATTTCCTGGCAATTGTTTGAGAAAAGCCTTTCTCACAGCTAATTGCTCCCAAGAGGCAGTGTTTTCTCTGTTTTTAGAGGCAGAGCGATTAAGAAAGGTTTCTAAACCTCTGCACCCTGCTGCGGGACAAAGAAATGCAAAAAAAAAAAAAGTAGAAAAAAAAAGAAAAAGAAAAAGCACTACAGCTGTAATGTTCTATGAAATGATTTTGTTCTGTTCTCCTGACAGGGTGGTGGGTGGAATCATCAGTTTGGTGGAGATAAATACAGAAAAAAAAGATAATTTTACAGGAGAAAAGGATCCCATGTCTGAGAGAGCCGCATTGCCATCTAGTGGCAATGGGTCTTGGAGACCAATGCAACTCTGACACTGCAAACTCTACACATGAGCTGGGATTGAGCTCTTCCTTATGGTTAGCAGTCACTCTTACCAAAAACATTGCTGTGTTTCCCGTCAGGATTTTAAAACTACCTTGTCCATTGAGAAACCACTTTGCCACTAAGGAAAAATAAAGAAAAAGACTCTTGAATACCTATCAAAAGGAGCAAAGCTGAGACACATTCATAGAGGAAATTCAATGTCGCACACATGAAAGACTGATTTTCACATTCATTATGGGTGCACAAGAAGCTACTATAGCTCCATTAGGGTCTGGGATTATCATGTGATGACTACAGCAAAATGATCATTTGGCAGGAAGAGAAAATACTACCATATTCTGAGGAGACAGGCATGAATCTGATGCTAGTGCTTTGTTCCACATTGTGTCAGATCTAATGCATTGCAAAGTCAGCCATGTGTCTGCTCTGATTCTGCAATGCTGTCTCTTTAAAGCATACTCCATTACATACACCTATAATGACACATCACATTGCACTTTGGAAAGACTAGAAATCTTTCAGTGTAGAGCCTTTCAGAGGACAATGAGAGAGCATGAGGGCTGGGGAGAACTACTCAAGAAGGGCATGGGGAAGCAATCTTTTTTTTTTTTTAATGATCTCCATGTAATAATTTAAAAAAATATCCTTCATACAGGTAAATTCTTCTGCTCATTAAAAGATGCTAGGTGAAAGACACTGGCCATTGACATCTCTGTCTATCTAGAGAATAGGAACACCCCCGGGTGCCTAAGCCAGATATAAAGAGTCTTTGGGGGAACTGAGGAGTGAGTGGAGCCATCAACTTTTAGCATCTTCCCTGAGATTGCCAAAAAGGATATATATCCTGCTGTTACTGATGGAAAGGGGGGGATGTTTTTGTTATATGGGAAACTGTCCATTGAGAAATGCAATGACCACACTCATTCTTCAAGGCCTACTGAAAGGTGACAGTATTAGACAGAAACAAAGTTATCCTGGTTCTCCCAGAAAAGAGTAAGAAGTAGCTAAATTCCCTACAGTGAAACTGAAAATGACCGCAACAATTTCTTTACCGCACAGCCCTCTCTGGTATGCAGGCCTTGCAGTAGGACAGTGACCACAAATAGGTCATTTTTGGGCACTACAAGATTCCTCAATGTGTCAGAGAACAGCAAAGTTTGGGCTGTCACCTAAATGCAGACGCTATGTCTCTCAGCAGGAAAGCCATGAGCAAAAATTTGAAAGGCAAGCTGAGAAAATGGAAAGATGGGCAAAATGAAAGAACAGAGCCAGTGACAATTCTGAAGGACCCAAACACTTTTTAATAAAGCTTTACTTGAAATCACAAAAGACACCTTCAGCTGTTAGAGAACCAGGGGCGTAGCAAACACAGAAAGATTAATAAGGTCCAAGCAAGAGCTGCTGTCACTGATTTTATTGAAAATGTGCTGCCGGAGGTGGTAAACATTGATCTGCAAAAGGATTCTCACTATACAGTGTAATGAAAGATATTATCAGGCCCGCTGAAAAATTCTAGGGGGAACAGAGTAAAGAGACCAGCAATTCTAACTGCTAGAGAGTCTCATAACAAATAAACAGTTGGAAGCAACAAAACTGAAGGGACAAAAGTGACTATATAGGGAAGCCAATTGCTTTTCTTGCCTGTTTTTTTATGACAGAGAGCAAGGGGCAAGGACTAGCATGATAATACTAAATTCTCCTTATAGAGCAGCTTCTGTCCAAAGATCTCAATGCACATTATACAACCTGTTTAAAAACTAGCCCCCGTGGAATCTTATGATACCCACTTATAGAAGGAGAAACCAAAGTACACAGTGGCATACCCAAGTTCACACAGTGAGTCAGTTCATGTTTAAGGCCAGAAAGGACAATTAGGTCACCTAGCCTGACCTCCTATATAGCGGAGGCCATTAACTTTCACCCTGATAGTCCTGTACTGAGCCCCGTAACTTGTTTTTGGCTAAAATATATCTTCCAGCAAGACATCCAGTCTATATCTGAAGATATCAATAAGCAAACCAACCATTCCCCATGGTCATTTGTTCCCAGGGTCAGTCGTCTCACTATTGAAAACTGTCAGATTCCTTATTTTGAATTTCTCTGGTTTCAGCTTCCAGCCATTGGTTCTTACCATGATTCTCTGCTGAGTTAAAGAAGCCCCTTAATGCCTAGTAATTCTCTGCCCCCTCCCCATTAAAGTATTTCTATTCTGTAATCAAGTCACCTCTTAATCTTGTTGAAAATGTAAACTCACCAGATTGAGCAATTTAAATCTCCCACTGTTGAGCATTTTCTCCAGCCCTTCATTATTTTGTGGCTCTTTTCTGCAACTCTCACAATTTCTCAGCATTCATCTGAAAATATAGATACCAGAACTGTACGCAGTGTCCCAGTATGTTTCACTAACACTGCACAAAGATGCAAACTCACCTCCTCACTTTTACTCCTTTCTCCCATGAACGGTGCATGCCCCCAGCGGCTGCAGTGGGGCATGGCTATGCTGGCAGTGGCAGAAGCACGGTGATGGCAGCAGCGGGAGCACAGTGTCAGTGGTGAGCAGAGAGTTCCCACAGATGCCACCGGCACTATCAGCAGTGGGGAGGTGGGGTTGCAGGCGCAGACCAGGGGTCAACGACCACCCGCAGGTCGGCGACTACCTCACAGCGTTGGCAGCACTTTTTTGCAGGGGGTGCACCACCACACTCAGGGGGTGCACATGCATTCCTTACATGTTACCCCTGCCTTCTCCCACCTTCACACAACCAAGGACCACACTGGCCTTTTCTGCCACAGCATCACACTTGGATGCTGTGATGTACTTTGGGTTTTACTGAGATATTTCTATATTGACTGTGTTCATATTATTATGAATCATATTATGCAATTCAGCTTACGTCATAAGCAAGCATCATGTTAAAAAAAATTCTGATAAAAAAATCACAAATTATCTGACAAAAACCCCAAAATCCATGATTAAAATGAAACACCACTATATATGTATATGTATATCAGTTGAATACAATGTTTTATTGATACATTTATAATTTTAAAGCAATTTTGAAGCCTACCAGTGCCTCAAACACTAAAATAAAATAAATTCTAAATATCTATAAATTTTGGTGTTTGCTTTTGGGTTTTTTATCATGGAAAAAGAGCTCCCCCTGCCTCCTTAGCTCACAGAAGGCAGGTCCAGGCCCCTCACTCCCCAGCCAGAGCTCCCCAGCCCTGCTGGTGTCCCTCACTCCCCACCCTCCCACACACAGCCTCCTGCTCCCCTGGCCCTGCCAGTGCCTTTCCCCCCCGCCACAGACTTGCCAGAGGGGTCACCCAGCTGCCAGGGCTACGGGTCCAGGGACCCAGGTCCAAAAGCCTCTGCCCCCTCGCAGCAGTGCCTGGGCCCCAAGCCCCATGCACTGCCCAGCTGAGCAGCATTCCCAGCCCTGCTCAAATCCCTCCCTCTCTATGGACGCTTCAATCCCACCCCCCCACCTCCTCAACATACCTATGACAGCTGCTTTCCAGGCTGCCTGGTGGCCATGTGCATATACACACACATGGTGCCCCCTTGCCTGACCACCTTCCTTCCACTCCCCCAAGTCCCTTGCAGGCTAGAACTCTGCTGGGCTGCAGAAAGCTCTTTGAAAAAGTACAAAATCCACACATTTCTCCATCAAAATGGAAAATCCATGTTTTTCTTGAGTAAATGGTGAACTCCACTGTTTTTTCCATTTTCCATGAAAACCAGAAAACCTGGATCCCTGCTCATTAGCATGTGCATAGAGAATGAAAGTTAAGTGCCTGGGCTGGCTGCAGGAGATGAGATGAACGTTTAGCATCAACAAAGCCTTGAATGGCTTCATTGACCTATCAACAGAGGTGAGATGCCCATGAAGAGTCCAGAAGAGATATGCATGACAGTGGGAGAACAGGCTGGGAACAAGCAGATTGGCAGCTCCTGGCCAGAAAAGTCAACAGACTGAAACAAATGGAGGGCATCCGGGAGTGCTCATAACTCTACAGAATGGAAGGAGTGCTGTAAAATCCTTGTGGAAGGGATAATGAACCTCTGGCTGGATGGCCTTTGCTCCAGTTAATGCCTTTACTGACGAGACTTTCTGCTGTGCTGCTTCCAACTGTAGGCTGCACTGGGTCATCCCAAAAGGAGTTGAAATCCCTCTTTCAGGAACTGAATTGATGCTCACTCATAAGTCAGGTCCAAGGTGAACAAGGGAAGGTGAGAGATTGAAAGGCTATGGCTGGGACTGGGGAAAGGGGCCCAAGCTCCCCATTTGCACTCAAAGTCAAGTTTGGGCTGGCTTCAAGAGGTATTCTCAGAAACAGGACACGGCCCAAGCAATCCTGAGCAAGTACCCCATAGAGGACACTATGTGAGAGATGCTCATCCAGGGTAAACACACAATCCTTTTCAGAGACATGGCTTTCTACAGCAGGGCCCAGGGGCAGCCATGATGCTCCCTAGTGTCTGTGCAGCTTCTACTCACTCTGGCCCCCCAGGGTACCCTCTCTTTCTTCTTCCTGCTGTGCCTTGATGGAATTATTTCTACTGTAAAAAGAGAGACTTCCCCAAGGTCCTAGAGTGAGCCCTAGCCTGTTTTTAGCCAGTGGGCCCTTCACATGCCCAGTTGACCCCAGTCCTACCCTTCAATCCTTAAGTCAGGACCCTCCCACCAGAACTCAGGTGGCTTAAGAGCTCTTTGTGGATTTCTTCTGAACCTATAGCTATGCCCATGCCTCACAGATGGTACTTTAGATTGTCCACTAACCCTGGTGGCCCCATGTGTTAATTATCTAGTTCTTCCAGCTTGCCATAGCCTTGTTAGGATCAGGGGTCTCTTCTTCCTGGGCTCCTGGAACCAATCTGGCTTCAACCTGTCCTAGCTTTCAGCCCATTTCCTTAGCTCCCCTTGGCTTAAGCCTGCTCTGGCTTCAGTCTTCTTGCTGTGGCCTTAGCCTCCTGCTTTCTGGCTCTATATGGCTATGGTGCCTCTGTCCCAGCCTGCAGCCCTCTGGGTCCCTGACCCCAGACCAGGCTGCTCCCACCAGCCTTGGCTCTCCCAGTCTCAGCTTGCACCAGCCTCAGCCCCTTTGGTTCTTGACACCAGGCTAGACAGCTTCCATTGGCCTGGGCTCTTCCAGCCTGGCTGTGCATCAGTCCACAGCCCTCTGGGTCTCTGACCCCAAGCTAGGCTCCCTAACAGTGGCCTCCAGACCTTCCTCAGAGCCACAACCTGGTCCTCCCTTAATCCAAACATAAACACAATCTAAACCTAAGCAAGCTGCATTATGAACTAAAAGTCTTCCCCGTTCTGGCTCAATGTTCCCACAAGCCATGCCTCTTTTGGAGCCTTCTCATTCAGACTTTCCTGGGGGAGCAGGGGCTTGGGTGCCTGCCAGGCTGCCTCTTGCAGGTCTTCTCCCTTGGGAGCTCCTCTAAATGCTGCCTGCAGGGCCAGATTGACCACCTGGTCTCAGGCACTGATCTTATATGCCTCTAAAGCCTCACCTCTTCCTGTTGGGCAGCTGTCCAGCCACCCACAGGGGTTTCCATTCTGAGCCTGATGACCAGTCTGCTTCTCCTTGCTGCGGATTAGCCCAGTTGCTTGCAGGTCTGGGCTGCCTATGCCTGCATTTTAGCTGCTCATCTTCTAGCAGCTGGCCTTTGCCCAGCTGCTGCCTCAAGGGGATAATCTCTCCCACAGGAGTAGCTCCTATACCAGCTGATACTGGCCTGCCTGCTTCCTTCCAGCTAGCCTTTGCTCAGCTGCTGATCCCACCTACCAAGCTTAGCATGCTGCAGCATCCCCTTAAAGTAGCAGGAGCCTCTGGTCCCTGTTACACTTTCCAAGATATAGCACCCCATTCTATAATCATGGCCTGCCTTCCTCAGTTGGATAAGCCTGACTCACCAAACATGCTGAATCATTCTGCATGACTCCTTTGTTCTTCTCATTATAGTTCTCTCTATCATGCCTTGTATCAGGTATTTACTTCCAGGTCACTGAACAGCCTCGGGACTGGTACCAACTCTTATAGAACCCATTAGAAACATCCCCATTCAGCGGCAGTTTTCCACTGATAACTACTTGTTGACATACCAGTCACCTAGCTCATTCAGTTAGAGTGTGCTGTCTCAATATTGTGTATTGCTCATTTTAAAATCAGAAGAGCAGAGCTAAGAATACAACCGAGGAAAAGGGGGCTCAAGATCTCCTGCTCTAATTGATAAACCCTCTGGCATCAAATACAGTATCTGTCACAGACAGTTGTGTAGAGAAGTGCTGCCTAAGTTTTCAATAAACTGAAGAGATTGGATATTTAAGTTTCTCTCAGTAAGACATTTTCTCCCATTTATGGGAGTTAGATTTCTGCCATCCCATTCCCAGATTTACTCGTGAGTTACAGTAGCCACAAGGTCTGGACCACAAGACTGCTGTGACAGACAAGCGAGTGCCATTCCAGGGCTGGGAGCAGTGGAGACACATCTGGGTGGGCAAATTAGTACTTCTGAGTGACAGTACCACTTAGTGCACCTCTGGTGCTGCGCAAACATGGCTACACTGCTGCTGGTCAGAACAGCAGGGTGTGCTTGAGGGAGCCACTGCCTGGTATAATTTTACAGCCCCTTCTCACTTCACAATGCCCCAATTTCTCAGTGCAGCAGGTTCAGCAGCTCCAAATTGTGCTCTAGGATCAAATGAATAAATCTGTATAGAATATGCAGCTATCAAACTGCAAAGCATTGCTGCACATTCATGCTGTTACAGGAAGAGGTTGTCTGTGTTCCTGCAGTTTTACCTCAAGGTAACTAACCTAGCCTTGCCAGATCTTGTGATTGTATCTTAGGGTTCTCTTGTTTTATTTCTCAACACATTTCTAGCATTCATGGTTGTGAAAAAAAAATCTTGAAAATTAGACCTGAGTCCACCTTACAGACTCAGGAACCAGAGGACAAATGAAAGAACCCAGCATTTGCTATTTAAAAAGACATACAGTCTCATGATTGGTTTTGAATATTTGGAGTCATGGATAATGCTAACCATGACTACAACATAGTATAAACATGCATAGGATCCTCAGGATATAACTGGAGGAATGCAGAGAAGAATCAGACCTCAGAGCTTCAATGCATAATTAAAAAACAAAAAACAAATAGCAATGAGTGAAACAATCATCCTATTCTCTGAGTGATCATAATAATGTTGTCCTTACCTTCCTCCTTGCTATGTCACTGTTCATCTTCCATTTCCTGGATCCACATGGATGCAGTCTTGCAGGACAAGTTACAGGAGGAGGACTTCAAACTAAGCACGTGGGAGCAAGGTGCTAAATGCCACGCCCAGCCCTACATAGTACAAATAATGATTACCGGGGCTGAAAGGGCAACAGATAGCCGCTGCGGATAGATAAAAGTGGGTCACTAGTTCCAGCAACCAAACTTTAATACTAGCAAAAATGGGTGAAGGTGAGGTTAATATCACTGCAGAAAAGCATACAAGCACACAAAATGTTATTCTGCTACCAATCCCCCTTGGTTAGACAAACTCAGTCCACAGCTTCTGTATACCTCTGGCCTCTATACTGCATAACAAAGATCCAGACTGTTGTACAATCAACAAGAGTCACAAGGGAGGCAGCTAGGCATGATGGGGGTTTCATTTCTTTATTATAAAGATATATAAATATTTTGATCACCTCAGTTTTGGGAGTTTGCATTGCCCTTGGCAACAATTCACATGACCAAACAGTAAGATAACACCAGGTCTGTCTGGCATGAAGTGGAAGTAAATGCCAGTCTAAAATGACCAATGTATAAGGCAAATGAAAATTAACACCGACTTGAAGAGTGATAACTAGTTAATAACTATTATGGAAAATAAGCTTGCTCATGAATTCCTTTCTCCATTTCTACATTTAAACTAGCCATTGAATCATAGTTACTGAATTCATGTAATAATTCTGTAACTTTAGTCAACCCAGCTGAAAAGTACAATCCTTCTAATGAAACAACACAAGGTATAGCAGAAGCTGATAACCACACTGTGGGGAGCTTCGAGAAGCCATACTTTGCACACGAAATGAAAGCGGCAAATGTCACTTTTTAAACCTCAAGGGTGAAATGATAGTTAAATCTCTTTCCCTTTCTGCTGCTGGCTCATACTACCAACCCCAAGTGACCGTGTGCTAGATAGTTTGTTATGTGCACAGCTGGTCCCTGACTGTTAGAAGCTACCAACTCATTTTACACAGGTTGCAGAACACAATCAGGTGATAAGAATTTGCTATTGCTATAGTCTGAGTGGACTGAAACCAGAAGCCATAAGCAAATGCCAACTCCTCCCTGCACTTTTCACCAGTTTTACCAATACATACGTGTGTGGCTGTGCTCCACACACACATTCACACAAACATATATGCATACCTGTGCATGTGTGCACACTCTCCATCCAACTCAGGTTTTTCTCAGTATCTCTATTTTTCTCTCTCTCTCTCTCTCATGAGGAATCATTGCCCTGGTCAAAAAACAAGCAACATTAAAATATTTTTGTCTGGTTTGGCCAGTAAAATCAACTCTGATTAGTGAATACGATGCAGAAGAACCCAAGATAGGGAGTCATCATCTGCCTTGGTGTTGTGTAGATGACCTTACTGCTTCTTTGGCCATGCTGCCACACAGAACACATGGCATTGGCCAATGTTGTGCCAGGATGCGAGCTGCATTGGACCAAATCACAGCGCACACAGATTCGAAAATTTAAGATTTTGCAAGGGGAGCCTGAAGGTTACATTTGTACAGGACTGCCCTCTGCTGTTATATGCTGGACTTGCTTAAGGGCTCAATACTGTCAGCTAGAAGATGACAGTGAGAGTACCTGGGGACTCTGTCTGAGGGGTGTGCCAGTCTAAAATGATCACTGTACAAGGCAAATGGAAATGAACACTGACTTGAAGAGTGATAACTAGTTATTAACTGTTAACTAGTTATTGCTGAAACTAATAACTGTATTGAGCCCTCAAGCAGGTCCTGCCTCTGACCCCTACCCTGAAAAAAGCATGTGGCCAGCTGGTGAGTGCAGAAAAGCAACAGTACAACAGAAAGGTATAACTCAGTGATGGCCCAAAGAGAAGGCAGAAGGAAAGACAGCAAAGGCAAAGTGAGGAGCGGACAGAACAGATACTGTTAGAGAGATGACGGCACTTGTGAGCAAGGCTGCATGAAGGACTCGACCACAGTAAAAGAGTTAAAATGGGAGAAATGTAAGAGATTCCTGGCTAGAGGGTCTTGCCTCCCTGCTTGGGGTCAGGCTAATTGCCATATTTGGAGGACAAGAAGGAATGTGACCCCATGATCTGATGGGTACAGATTGGGAGCTTTTGCCTTTCTCTGTAGTGAGGGACATGGCCCTCTACCCAGGACTTCTTGAGCATATATTGATATTTTATAGAAGCAGGACATCGGCTACCATGGTTCCCCTACTTTACCTGTGGTAGGTTAAAGTGTTAGGTCTGTGTTGTGTCAGGGTTGACAGTAGTCTTATAGAGACTTTGGATGATGGTTTGTATAGGATGGTTTGGATAGGGGATGATCCTGCCTCAGGCAGGGGGCTCTGGAGGTCCCTTCCAGCCCCACTTCTCTATGACTCTGTGACTTTATATAAAGCTCATTACTAAACAGGTCACGGAAAGCATTATTCAGCTCTAGGGTAGAGGCCTGCAGCTCATGAAGGGAGACCCTCATGGTTCTATGTGTTTTGTGGCAGGTTAAGGAGACTGAGAAGATACAACAAAAATAATTTACTGTTCACAAAAAGCATCCAAGTAAATGATGCTTGCTTGTTTCTCAAATCTGTCACAAAAGCCAGATCCCATATCACAGGAAAGGAAATGGGAAATGCAATTTGTTCCTTAAGTAGTTTAAAACAGCCTTGGTGATTTAGAAGCTTAAATCCCTTTAGAAGCCAGGGAATGCTTATCCTGCTATTTAGGGTCACCATGAAAGTCATCCATAACTAGTCCGAGTCACACAAGCTGCCCTTCCCTGGTTATGTTTCCTTACTGCAACTGCACACCAAGCACTGGAGAGACAAATAGCAGGCCAACTGACTCCTAGAAGGGCTATACTGCAAGCTGGGCTCTGATTACAAGCAGTAGGACACAGAAAATAGGGGCTAGAGTTGCCAAAAGTCAGGTGCTGATGGACTTCATGTTCTTGTAGTCTCGAGCACGGGCAAATTGTAAAGAACAGCTTGCGAGAGGCAAGCTCAGAGGAGTTTGCAATGTGGATGATCAGGCACTGGGCCAGCCTGCCAACGGTGCTTGCCAGCAGTGTAGACACACCTGCCAAGACCTGTTGATTTTGTAACTGGTGCCTGTTGGCTAGCTCCAGTGAAATGGAGGAGGACATTGCTTTTCTACAGATTAACATGTTGTGGATATGACTGAAAAGTCAACTGTTTTCTGTGGCTTCTTACCCCCTTCCATGCTATTCTACTCCCTGCAAAAGCCACCTTGACCAAGATTAAGACACCTAATGCCATCTCTTTGGAAAGAGTTGTCTTAGCTCAATTGCTGAAAACCATAAAGGAAGGTTTTGCCTAGGTGCTCTGTCATGTCAGAAGCTGGACTTCAAGGGCTTGTATGAAGAAAACTAGGCCAAAACCTTATGAAACAAGTACAGGTGACCCTCACCATTTGTGGGGGATACAGGCTTGTATCCCCTGTGAATGGCAAAATCCACAAACAAGGCACTGCATTCATGAACGCAGTGCTCCCAGCAGCTGGGTGTCTATCCAATCATAATGCTATTTAGGAAGTGGAATACTGGAGATGACAGACATTTACATAGGTAATATAGCCTTTCCTTTCCTGTATGGGAAGTCCTAGCAGTGGTCTAAGTTATATGTATGCTACTATCCAAGCATGAAACAGAAAATGTGGAATAAGGGCTTAATTCTTGGAAGTAGTACAGAGGAGCAACTCTTTCCTTGTGACATTAAGGCACTACCTATGATGCTTTATAGGTGCACTTGACTGGCAGTGCCACTAGCTGCAGTAGCAGCTGTAAAGGAAGTAACAGACGGGGAAAACTTGCATCATTTAATCACGTTTTTATAACATGGTAGAAAGTATAGCTGAGCCCTGTCTATACAGGAAGCCCCACCTTCCTCTTTTGCTACAGTTGGCAAATTACATTTAAGTTTGCTAATGCCTGAAGTGGGGTGCAAATTACAACTTTGTCTATACACGAGCTGTGCACCACAGGAACTGTTAGTGGCCACACAATGCTGAAATAACAGCAAAAGCCTACTTTAGACAATGTTTTATTTTAAACTGTTAAATGCATAGTGCTTCAGTAGGTAATAGACATTTTGGGAAAGCAAATTTTTAAAAGCATCAACATTCCCACCTCTAACTATGGCGCACAGGCTCACAGGAGGCACTGACAATTATGCCAGTGTAAAAAAAACTACTTTAAACTAGTTTAAAAAAAAAAAAATCAATACAATCTTAAATAACTGAAACCTAGCTTTCTCAATTTGGGTTATCACTGCAAACCTCCAGAAGCAGGTAAAACAATTAACCAGATAGGAACTGATGTCCATTTCTTCTATATAGGGGTTGCATCAGCACACAAGTATGGTGGCAAACCCTGAAGTTACCATCAAATTTTTCAAGAAACCAGGGAAGAACCACCCAGTTTGACCCACACATTCCTTCTAAAGTCTTTTTCCATACAGGACAGTCCCAGTGTAACCAAAGGTGTGAATTTAGCGTCTTGGTATTGCTATTCCAGTTTGCCTGCACATTCAAGATGACATTTTGCTCCACCACACAGCAATTAAAGGCAGTATTTGCCCCACTAGAAGAATGTGAAGTGTTATCCGGAAAAGCGGTGCCTGCAACAGTACAGAAAAACTGCGTGAGGGTTGTAATTCTAAACCAGACATCAGCAAAGCATGTAACCATCTCAACTCTGGCAGTGGTTTGCTGGGTGTCCTCAAATGACTTAACCAGTAACAATTTAACCAGTAACTTCAGCTATTAGTGCTTGAAGCTGACGTCCTCTGGTAGAGAACCATGGGTGAAAAATCCTGTAAGTCTACCCACATCTTAAGAGTCATAGAGAAATAGGGCTGGAAAGGCCCTCCAAAGGTCACCTAGTCCAAGCCCGTGCCTGAGACCCATAGTCATCCCTATCCAATACAACCATAAGCTAAACTCCGCATAGGTCTATGTTATGTCAGGATTGAGGGTAGTCTTAACACCCTAACCGGCCACAAGTAAAAGCAGGGGAATGATGGCAACCAGTGTCTTGCTTCTGTAAAATGTTGTCAATACACACTCAATAGGCCCTGGTTAGAAGGCCACACACCCCACCACAGAGAGGTAAAAACCCACACAGTCCAAACCAATCTATGGGGTAAAATTCCTTCCTGGTCCCAAATATGGCGATCAGTCTGGCCCAGAAGGTAAGGGCAAGACTCTCTAGCGAGGAACCTGTGGCTTTGCTCCTAGCAGGAGAATCAGCACACCCTAGTTGAAGTCCCCAGCCTCAGCTGCAGCCAACACCCAATGCCTGTGTGGAGATTCAAGCATACCACACAACAGAAACACACAGCAGGAGAAAAAGAAGGGAGGGGGATGAGGCAGGAGCAGGATCTCCCTTCAATAATGACTCTGAGATCCCTTTCCACCTCTTTCAAGAGGGGAACTCCCCAGCCTATATGTATGCTGTGGATTTCTTCTCCCAAGGTGCAGCACCCAGCATTTATCAATGTTGAACCCCATCTTATTCTCATCTGCACTTTTGTAGTCTATCTAAATCTAGTTGCAGCCTCTCTCTCCCTTCAAGTGTGCCCACCTTGCCCCACATCTTACTGTCAACAGCAAATTTGGACAGCGTGCTTTCCACCCCCTCGTCCAAGTCGCTGATGAAGATGTTAAACAGTGTGGGCCCGAGGACTGAGCCCTGGGGGACCCCACTGCTCACATCTCACCAGGTTGAGAATGGGCTCCCAAGGGAGGTGGTGCTCTCCCCTACCCTGGGGGTCTTCAAGAGGAGGTTAGATAGGCATCTAGCTGGGGTCATCTGAACCCAGCACTCTCTCCTGCCTATGCAGGGGGTTGGACTCAATGATCTATTGAGGTCCCTTCCGACCCTAACATCTATGAATCAGCCAGTTTTTTTACCCATCGAATGTGTAGGCATCAGTGCCACAGTCATTTAATTTATCGATGAGGATGGGGTGAGAGAGTGTCAAAGGCCTTCTTAAAAGTCTAGAAAGACTTCGTCCATGGTGACACCATCGCCCAAGGATTTAGTTACCTGGTCATAAAAGGCAATCAGGTTGGTCAGGCAGGACCTGCCTTTGATGTATCCATGCTGGTTGCCCCTGAGCATGATCTCCCCTGCTGGACCCCCCACAGATGCGCTCCTTGATGATTTTCTCCAAGACCTTCCCGAGGATTGAGGTGAGGCTTACAGGCCCATAGTTACTTGGGTCCTCCTTCCTCCCTTGCTTAAAAATGGGGACAACGTTAGCTAGTTTGCAATTCCCAGCACCTGGCCAGATGACCACAGATGCTCGGGCCAAGGGCTCCACAATGAACTTTTGGGTGGAGGGCATCTGGACCTGCAAATTTAAAAATATTCAGCCCTTCCAGAAGATCCTTAACTACCCCTGCACTGACCCAAGGCCTGTCAGAGCTATCCCCAAGATTGTCCCTACCTCTGGCAGGAGGGATGTCCCGGTCCCTGTTCAAGAAAACAGAGGCAAAGAAACTGTTAAAAATAATCGGCTCTCTCATCTGGCATAGCCACAAGGTTACCATTTGAGTCTTGCAGGGGCCCTGCATTGCCTTATTGTCATTCAAGCTTACTATCAAAGAAGCTGTGGGGGGAGGGAGGGTGTTTAGGTTAAAGAAAAATACTGCCAGCAGCACATTTTCCTGCTACTCCTGACATTAACACTCGTCACCAAGCTAACCGAAATCCAAGTTTTCATCTTCAATTGCTTCCTCTGGCAACTTGCATGATTGTGGCAACAAAAGGAAAAAACAAGATACTTTAGAAAAATGGATTATTTCCAAGATGTTTCACTCATCCCATCCATGGAAAACTTCAGTATAAAAGCCCTTTGCAAGGCTGCACACTTATTTTTGTGCAATTATACTTCATGTATGTTTCCTATTTGCAAATGAAGAAAAGCACAGTGATTTATTTTAACCCATTTTTATGGTCTTTTCCTTGAACTGAGAATTCATTTATTTATTTTTATGCATTTTTTGGTGTTTTTAACTAATTAGCCTGTGGACATCATTATCTTTATTTGTTTTCTTGGTTACTTGCATGAATTTAAAAAAAATATTTGTCATGTTTCCAGTTGTTAATGACCACTCTAAGTCTTCCAAGCCATAACAATGGACCTAAATTGTTAGTTATTCTCATTCCCTGCACAGTGGGTTCCAGCTTTTAAAAACCCTTCCATTCTTACAGCTGCAATAAACTGAATTTAAGTCAGGCAGCTCTGGTTTTTATTTGCAACTATTCAGCTTTTATTGTTTCTGGCAATAACAGGATTCTTCATCTTCTTTGTCTCTAAGCCTTCACTCTTGATCTCCCATCACCCTCCTTTTTTGCATCTTCCTTTTATTGCTGTACGTGACTGGCTTTTGTTTTATTGACTGCGTGTCTATTCTGTCAATAGGCCACAAAGATTTTCCACCTGCTGTTTAAAAGCATGGTTAACTATTTTGAAGACCCGACATAATATTAAGAACAAGTTTACATGATAAGGACAATTCTTTAATGATAGCTTTAAAGTGTCAGAGTAAGCTGCTTCAAGATCTAAAGGACCACCATATGGACATACAGGTGCAGATAAATCTTTATTGCCTTCACTTTGTTTTTCAAAAATGAGCATTGGGTATTTAATACGTAGTAGTTTTATACCTTTCTATGTACAACATTACAGCTGCATATTTTAATAGCAATGAAGTTAGTGACACTTTGATAACTCGACACAGTGTATTTATAAAATGAATTTTCTTCTTCTTTTTTTTTTTTTTTTTTTATCAAAATACACTTTTCACTGGGATAAATAAATAAAATCCAGCCAGACCCACCTATCCAAAGTTAAAGATTAACTCTGGTAGATTCAATGTAGTACATAGTTCATTAACTACGATGTTTGCCCTCTTTATCCCCCCACTGATGCTCATCTTCTGGGGTATGAAATCACTAATTTTTCTCTGGTGTGGCATGATCTCATTCAACATCATCTTCAGCTAAGCTCTGTGCACTTACAATTCTCTGCAGAAAGAAGAAAAAGTCTTATTCACTTCACATAAAATTGTCACCAGATAATCTGTTATAAAACAATGAAATTTTATATTCAACATTAAACAGCTGAATTGTTATATGAACATTAAAAGATTGTCAAAACAAATTAAAAGTTTAGCATCTATTTCACAGGGATTTTTGGAGTCACCTTTGTAAAAACAAACTACTTTACAAAGCTAGTGCCAGATAAGTAACATCTCTTATAAGAAATCAAATAATCATTTCTGTCCTTACAACAAAATAGATTATTATTACTTGCTACTCCTATTCAGAGAAAATGTATGTTACCCATTGTTATGGTGCCTTTCATTCCAAAATCTACAGATTACCAACATACTTTGCAACTAAAATATAGCCATGCCTGGCTTGAAGTGTGGCAACTATGTAGCATAAAGGACTACTATACAACCAGTTGAGGAGTGTGTCATGGAGGATGCTGGAGCAATCCCAATCTACTATCCATACAAACTAGACAGGAGCTCGGTTAATTTATTACCCCAGACACAGCCTTCCACATAGTACACTCCTTCTGAAAGGAAGGGGCATTTTGAACCTAAAGCTGCAAGTATACCCTGCTGCAATTAATATATACCCTGCTGCAATTTAAGCTACTCATCCACCCAAGTTAGAAGCAGCTGTTCAAGAGCAATCAGCTTGTAAATTTCCCCCCTCTGGCACTTTTTTAGTCTCTTCATATTTTAATTTAAAACTTGTGACACTAAAGTTGTGACACTCTCTTTTTTAAGCTTGAGATCCAAAAACATGAAATGACATCTTTTCAGTTTTGATGTTTCAGTTCACCTGATGTAGTCTGTTTCATAGCTACGGTCAAAGAGTTATAAACCTTTATTTTTAAAAAATTAACATGTATTTAAAATAAAATACTTCTTTTCTGGGTGAAAGGGGAAATGAGGTTCTAGTCCTTCAGGGATCTTACCTGGTAATATAATAATCAAATGCATATTTGACACTGGACTATTTCTGGCACTTGACAAAAATATTTACTTACATCCCTGGCATGTTTCAGTGAGAAAAATAATCACTTATTTTGTATTAGCAATGATTTTTTGCCTTCCTAGTGAAACCAGAGAAACAGCCCTTTAAAAAACAAAAAAACAAAAAAAACACTTTCTACTCCTCTTGGAGAAATGCAGTTCAAATTACTTCCATTTCCCAATACGTACCTGGCTAATTGTTGGGAGCTTAGTAAGAAGCATCTGGAACACTGGTGGAGGAAGAGTCTGCTGTAAAACTTGTAATAACTGCTGTGGTTGTCCACACACAGCAATGGCATTTGTCAAGTGGTCGACACCCTTCTCGTATTCACCTACATGACAAAAGGTTCCTTTTTTTAAAAAAAAAAAGTGCTTTTGGTGCAGAATGTTTCTTTGTTTGCCTTGTAGAAATAAATTGCAAATGCTGCTGAAGAAGAAACATTGCCACTTATTTAACTCCCTATTCTTATTTGAACCTTTCAAACTCCAAAACTGTCTAAACCATGCCAGATACAACTATTTTTCATTTCCAAGAGCTAATTGGAATAGGAGGCGTCTACCCACTAATTTCTAGTAGCCTAACAAACATCCTAAACCCCACCTTACATATACTGACACAAGCATACACTCTAAATATAGAAATGAGTTTTAAAGAACAGAATACGGATTTTAGAAATGCCTGCTACCTTTAAGATTTTTCTACTAAGCAAAAGGAATTTTTGCCTCAACTAGGCTGACATCTTAATGATACTCTCTCAGCAGGAGTCCCATTTATTGCTGCAGAGCAGAACTGCACAACTACATTTCCCAGCAGAAAGTGCTGGATGCCAGTTTCAGGGTTATTCTAAATGTTACATTAAATGATCGAGGTTCTTTGGGAACATGTGATATCTTTTATTAGGTCAACTAAATAGTTGGAAAAAAATGCTCTTTGCAAGCTTTCAGGGACAAACACCCTTCTTTTTGTTCCCAAAGGCTTGGAAAATTTGTTCTTGGCAACTATTTAGTTGGTCTAATAACAGATATCACATTTACCTGAAGAACCTTGTCTGCCTACGTCCTTACACCAACAATACCCCAAAACAGTAAACAGTTACTTTCACAATTTGGAAGCCGAGTTTTAAAAGGAAAGCTGATTCTTCCAGGGTTTTCAGACCAAGAGTAGATTCCCATACGACAGCAGTTTTTTTCATTATTAGATGGGACTTTATTTAAAAGTGGCTTGAGGTTTACCCAAACTATTCAATACTGTGCAGAAAGTTAGTTATAACACTTAATTCCCAAATTGTGTTGGTTCTACCCTTCATAGAAAAGACTCTAAATCTCTGTTAACCTCTAACTGCAGTAAAGACCAAACAAATTGCAAGAGAAATCTGTTACAGCAAATTATATATAAAAAAAGAAAAGGATGTTCAATTATTTTGAACTAGATTTGTTTAAACAGTTGTTGCATATTTGAAAAAAATACCACATTAACTCAAATACAAGAGAAGTAATTTTTATATTATTCATGCCCCCCTTGCCCTGTTGGCACGGGGGAAAAAAGAGCTCCTCCATCTTATAATCACATGCAAGTACATCTTGCTTAATATAATGTTTATCATTAAGCTGCTGCCAGAAGCAGCCTGTGCTCAAGAAATGGAATCCAAATCTGAAGTTGATTAAATTCAGATGGGAACTTATCACAAAAATCAATTAATGCAGCCTATCTGCATAAAATATGTGGTAGTGCCCATTAAGCAGTCCCCCTCAGCACTGACTCTTTTTCCAAGTCATGGTGAGCCACTAGCTGCATACATTTTTACTTCCTCTTCACTCACAGCTGAACTGCACCTTTCTTTCCTATTTTCAATGATTCCTGTTTCTTCACCAGCCTTAAATGCCTGGTAGCCTGGAAAATGTCACCAAAAGGGGCCCCAAACAGTTAACCTAGAATCCCTCTGTAGCCCCCTCTCTCAAACTAGTGCATAGTATGGCTCCACTCTCCATGAGGTGAAGCTGGACCAGGTAGCCCTGCACCTCATCTGCATTTAAATTTTGGACCATCTCAGAACGCTTGACAAAAGCACCCAGTTCCAGTCATGGGTGGGAGGCTAATTAGCTAGGGCTGCAGTCAAAAATTTTTTGTACCTATACTGATAGCCAAAACATTTAGTTAACATACTTATGCCAGGACACAATAGCATATAAAACTCTTCCTGGAGGAATTCCCTTTTCCAAAAAATTCTTTGTTTTAAATATTTTTTGCAATACCTACCTTGTGCTAGTAATTCCTCACCAAGCTGGATTTCTTCAAGAAAGAATTTTTGCACAGCTTCAGCATCTTTTAGATCAGGGAGCTGTAACAAGGAATAAAATTAGCAAGCCAGCCCACAACAAAGCTGATAAGCAAAACAGAGAACAGTTCAATTTAAAACAAAAACAAAAAGCTATTAATTTTTACAGAAACATATTAAAAAAGGATTAAGTACTACTATTTTAAACATCTAAAATGTACTGCTACATTAAAGTTGTATGAATATTTCTAAGGTCCTTGGCAGATGTTAAAATAATGGTGTGATTGGAATATGAAGAAGATTTTTATGCCCCATCCCAAACAACATGCTTCCTGCCATGCCACACATGCCACCAGGGCTGCCTGAAGCCTGATCCTGTGGGTTGTGCAATGGGCAGCTGTATCTTGGATGCTGGGGCTATGCCATGAGCAATCCCAACACTCAGTTGAACATGGACTTGGAATGGGGCAGACCCTTAGGTCTGGGATACAGCTGATCCCAGTCCAAACCTAAAGATCAGGCTGGTGATAGGCCCTAGTCTCCAAACAGGACCCAGGGCTGCCCCATACTGGATCCTGAGCCAAGAATCAGACACAGGATAGCCCTAGAACTAAAAAGCTTGCATGCAGCCCAGAGGGGCTGTACACATGTTTAAAAGCCCAGGGCAGGGTAGGATCCCCACCCTTGGGTTCCCAGTATCCTGACTCTGCACTACATGTATACCACAGTTGGGCTACATGCCTGTTTTTTTGAAGCTGGGGCCACCCTAAACCCAATCCCACAGTGGGATTAGGACTACAGCTACATTCCAGACCCAATCCCAACACTTAGCTGAGCATCCAGATGGGGTATATACAGTGCATCTCTGGGTTCCTGGGCTGTCCGTTGTTCCATCCCAGGGAATGGGCTGTGTCCTGGAACTGCTGGTTACACACTGTCTGATCCACTGCACAGGGGGTACAGGGCAAGGCTACAAACATGCCAATGGTGGAAGCAGCACAGCAGCTTCCTGCCCACAGCATTCTTAAATGCCCTGTCCTGCACCTCAAAAGCAGGAAGTAGAGCAAGCATGATGACAGCTAATTTAAAGCACCATAGAAACCAAACACAAAGATGTTCTACACATTTTATGATGCTATAAATTTGCTGAACATGTGGCATGTTACAATTTATGGCACAATGAGCGTGCAATTAACAAGGTGATAAATGTAATATCTGTCAAGGCCCTAAAAATCATACACAAGTTCTTTAAATCACTGGGGGCCAATCTTTTTTGCCACAAGGTAAGCCCCACACCCTTTGAGTGCCACCCATAATCCCTTCCTCTGCCTGATCTGTTGCTCTGCTTTCTGCTCCATGCTTGTTCTGGGGGCTCTGATTTCTGTTCCCTCCCTGATCCACTGCATGTCACATACAAAGGCTTTCTGTGCCATTTGTGGGACATGTGCCACAGGTTGGCCACCCCTGCCTTAAACAGATTATTCTATGCCCCACCATAATAATGCAATGCTGATGTTATAAAGAAATTTAAACTATGATGATTTGTAAAAAAGTATGCTGGAAATGTCTATGAAAGACTAAACATTTTGGGCAACACTGGTTTATTTTAGACATTGTACATTAGAGAGAGTCACCGCGAACAGAGCGCGGGCTAAGGGGGTTGTCCCCCTAGCCAGGGAGTGCCCCCGGGACTAACCCTAGGGGAGCAGGCTCCGGTCCCCTCGGATCCCTCC
>JAGPOW010003648.1:33801095-33812997 GCA_030014935.1 Caiman crocodilus
CCCGGTGCTCTTTCCTGCCAAGGCAGGGGGTCGGACTAGATGATCTGCCCAGGTCCCTTCCGACTCTAACTACTATGATACTATGATACTATGAATAAGAAAAAAAGATGTTATCAAAACCAAAACTTGAATAGAAAGTTACCTATCATTTATTCGGTTGTGTATGAGTGATGCTGTAGCCGTAATGGTCCAGAAATTATTCTACAGGCAAGGATTTCTTAGAGTCATATCTTTTATTGGACCAGCTATGTAGTCAGGATGAAGCCTGACAAGCTTTCGAGTGAAAGACCTGATGAAGAATATCTTACATGTGAAATCTTATCAAGCTTTATCCCAACTACATAGCTGGTCCAATTAAAATTATCATCCTAAGAAATCCTTGCCTCTCCCATTATTTATCCAGAAGTCAAGTCACACAAGTTATACCCTTTTAGCAATTTGTAAACCTTAACAGTCCTTAAGGACATAATCCCAAGCAGGTTTTCTTAATGCTGAACTCAACAGGAGTTCAACTATGCCACACCTCCCAGAGCTGGAACAGTCATACAAAAGTCCCTACATGTGGGTATTTATAGAAGCTGAGAAACCAAACAGTGCATATTGCAAGAAGGTTGCATGCACTGGAAGTAAGAATGAGGATAGCACCCTCCTCAACAGATCCCACTTACAAATAAACCTGGTACAAATGCAACATCTTTATAAATAGTACTGCATAAAGTAACACAGTATTACCTTGGAAAGCCCTGCTCTCTCTTTGGCAAGCTTCTGTTTCTTCCTTCCTGTAGAGAACAAAAACATCATATGTTTTTCATCTATAATTATAAAATATAGTTTCAGCTTTTACTTCAAAACAACGAACAGGGCAAAGTTATTTTCAAAATAAGGAACTTGTAATCACAATTACTAAATGGTTGATGGAGGAAAATGGCCGATGAAGGATTATAGCCTACTCCCTGCCAGAATTTCCACTGAACCCTCTAAACGGTTAGCAAGTGAAAAATGCTTTAGCTGAGAAATCTGCTACTCTCTTGGTATGAATTGCATTCTATGCAGTTTTTTCCTCTCATGTTATTTGCTATCCACCAAAGGAGTGAGTGTTCATACTGGGCATACTGTTCTTCTCTCACTGACTATATACCAAGTGTATGGCAATTAGTAAGTCTAGCCCTTCGTACTATCAAGGCAAGGAGGAAAAAAAGAGTGAAAAATCAACCACACAGGTTATTACGTTATGGGTATGGGATTTCATTATGTGAATGCCTAGCCTTCACAACTAGAAGATTCTGGTTTGAAAGTCAAGACCTTGAGCCACATAAGCTCTACATACAGCCTGCTGGGTAACTGCAGAGTACAAAGGTCCAAAAACACTTATAGGCTGAAGAACAAAACAGCAACAGAACTTCCTCAACAATTTTATCTAAGGTTTAGCAACTGGTAAAATAGGCTTGAGCGAGAAGCACCTTTCTATCCCTCCATCTTGCCTCCTCTGTAACATATATATGTGAATTATCCAAAACAGTTGAAAAGGAACCAACACTTAAGGGTCAATCAGCCAGCACAGGACCACAGCAAAAAGCTGCACTACACTACAATGCTTAAAAACAGCAAGTCACAAGCATTAATGCACTTGTATTGGTATATGCCTGTTTTATACTAGTTTTATACTAGTATTAAATTATTATATAGTTATCCCCTTTATTGTCCAAGTCTAAATTAAGCCTACACTAGGGCTTTTATTAGCACAAACATTTTAACTAAGATTTTCCTCACTACCACCACCCCACTCCCACCTAAAAGTTATACCAATAATACTTTTAAAATACAGACCAAGTCTTAAGTGTACTGGCTCAGCTGTTCTCAAAACCCAGGTCACAGAACATTGGGGTTGACAAAGAAAAAACTGGTCATGTAGCACTGACTCTCTCTTTAATACAATTTAGCATCTGAAAGCAAGCTAAAAATACATTAGCATACAAGTAAGCAACTGCTTTAATAGCTATAAATGTGTTAGGAATGGGAGGTGGTCTGCACTGTTCACAGATATCTTTACATCTGAACAAGGTGACAACCTAATGTATGAAAATTGGAGCTCTACGGAATGCAATACTGTACTGACCTGAAACCAAGACATCTAATTACTGGGTGTTCATCTTAAATTTGTTTCTAAACACAAACCATTTATAACCTAGTTACTGGAGGGCCATCTTAAATTCAGCCCCTTCCAACAACCACTGCAGCATGGCAAACAGCAGGGGAGTCAAGTGACCTGGCCCCTGCCACCCTCACCACTTCCCCCTCTGCTGCTTGTGCCCCAACCATATCTTGCCCCTCACCACCTGCCACTCTTACCACCTGCCCACTCTACTGCCTGTACCCTCACCATCCCCTGCTCATTCCAGCCTGACCTCCCCTTCACTTATCATGCCCCCCTGCTCCAACCTGAACACCCTTAGCACTTACCTGCCTTGCCCTCCCCCAGCCCCTACCTGGCTATGCAGAAGCAGTGGTGGCAACTTCAGCTCCAGCTCCAGCCCTACCATGTGGCCCTGGGGCCGCCACTGCCATCATGTGGCCAGGAAGGGGCTAGAGGTAACACGCACTCCAGGCTCTGGGTTAGAACCAGAGAGTAAGCACCAGCAACAGAGTGAAGCAGAGGCACAGAGAACAAGGTGGGGGCCATTGCTGTGATTCCAACTGCAACTCCAGCCCTCAGTCAGGGTCACAACATGTGCCTGCCCACAGCAACTTGTACTCAGCTCCAGGACAGGCTGCGCACCCCCAACACTGAAGGTGAGGGAGGGGGAAGTCATCTTGAATTCACAAAAATATACTGTACACAGGCAGGCAAGCTTCTTTGGGTAGACATGATATATTTTATTATATCAACTACACAGTTGGAAAAAAACATTCTTCGCCAGCTTTTGGGCACAAACAACACCGTTCTTCAGGCAGTGGGAAACTCTGCTGCTGCTATGTTCTTCAAGGTAGAAAAATGCAAATAAGTGCCATTGCACACACAAATACAGCCTAAGAGATGACTAGCTATGCTGCAGTACTGCAGAAAAGAACCTGGGGGCTACATTATGCCAACAGTGTACTCTTGCTGCCAAGAAAAGCCAATAGCATCCTAGGTTATATTAACAGACATGGGGTTTTGTAAATCAAGGCCAGAGATTCTGCTGCTGTACTCCGCACTGGTGAAGCCTCCCCTGGAGTACTACATCTAGTTTTGGTCTCCACACTACAAGAAAAGTAGTTGGCCTTTAATTCCTGATTTTCAGAGAAAGCTATTTCAAAACAAAAGCTAGAAAATGTTTGGAGTCTCTACACCCCAAAGGCACCACCAGACAGACACTGCACAAGGTAACTCCAGGATATGCCAACCAAGCTCAGTGTCAGTTACTATACAACAAAAATTAGTGTTCAGATAAACCTAGACTGAGAGCTGTTCACATCACTTACAAAGGATGAAGAGCCCCACGAGCTAATGATACTGTTTCTTTTATAGAAGAAAATTTTGATTTAAGCTAAAAAGAAGCCATTGTCAGATTTCCAAACTACACATGCAAGAGAATGATGCAGAGAGGTTTTAACTATTTATCTGACAATTTCAGATCCACAAGCCATAGTGTTGGGTTTTTTTTTGGGGGGGGGGGGGTATTTTTGTTTTTACACAGCTATATAGTGTAAACTCACTGGGTCCAGAAATTAGAGACCAAACCACTAGTACCTAGATAGCAAGGGGCATGGTAACTAAAAACTAAGGTGCCTATACACATGCATCATGGCTGCTCTGACACAATGTAATTACAGCATGGAGCAGACTATTAATCAAGCCTGCTGCACTCTAACCGACTCTAGCATCACATGCATCAGCATCCCCATGCAGAAAAATGGCAACAGAGGTGCTTTAACTAAAGCTCATTCGACAAGCTTTAGCTAAAACACCCTTGCCATCATTTTTCAGTCCAGGAGCGCTGACACACGTGATGTTGCAGGTGTTAATTAAAATGCTCCCCCACACACACACTTCCCAGAGCATGTATATGAACACCTTGATAGGTTGGAAAAACCTAGTAGCTATTCCATACAAACTTAAAGGGAAATCAAAACTTTCACTCATTCTAAAGAGAGATAGATTCTTTGGGGGTTTTGTTTTATGCTACAGAGAATTATACATTTCACTGAAGAATTTTTGGTTAATAATAGAAACCCCAAATTCATTTACCTAAAAGATCGTAGTGACTATACCTTCACACAACAGTTGCTTTATAAATCAACAAACCAGAGCCACAGCATAGAGCAGGGGCAGGCAATTATTTTGGGCAGAGGGCTACCTACTGGGTTTTGGCAAGCCATCCAGGGCCACCTGACAGGCAGCCCAGGGCAGATTAAAAAAAAAAAAAAATTTAGAAAATTAATATTTAGGTACCCCCTGGGCTGGATAGAATGGCCTGGTGGGCTGCACCCAGCCCCCAGGCCGCATTTTGCCCACCTCTGCCACTGAGACTGTTTGTGGTCTTGGTAAATGATCTTTCCCTGGAGATCAACAGGGAAACTGCGTCCTGCTGATTTTAATACATCTTTCAGCAGTCTTTGATCCAGTTGACTGAGAGGTGCTGCTAAAGCATTTACATAACCTTGTGGGTAGTCACAGGACCATTCTAAGTTGGTTCCGCTCTGTCCTAGCAGGGAAACCTAAGAGGGGGATGACAGGTATGTGCTCATCACTCCTCAAGATCTTTCCTATGGAGTTCCTCAGGACTCCATCTTACCACTCTTCCTGTTTCATGTGTACATAAGGCTGCTAGGTGAGACTGCAGAGATCTGGAGTAAGGGATCATCAGTATGCTGATGACATCCAGTCCTACCTCATTCCCATCTGGCCCACACCAATTTCAGTCTTTTTCTGTTGCCTGGCTGCAGTTGGAGAGTGGATGTGGGTGAACTAAGTGAAACTGAATCCAAACAAGACAGAGATGATGGGGATGGGCAAACCACGTGACTTGGGGGATTAAGACACCTATCACTGATGGAGTTCAGCCTCCCTTGTCATTAACGTTCATGGCCTTGGGGTGACTTCTGCATTCTCTGCTGCAGATGGATCTTCAAGTGGCAGCAGTGGCTAAGAGCACCTTTCACCAACTCCATCTGGTAAGAAAGCTACAACCCTTTCTTTCAGATTCAGATCTGGCAACCACCATCCACACCTTCCAAATCTCAAAGCTAGCTAGATCATTACAATGTAGTACTCTTCTGTAAGACTACCCTTGAAGACCATGTGAAAGCAGCAGCTGGTGCAGAACACGGTAGTCCACTTTCTGATTGAAGTGGATCGCCAGGAGCACATAACTCCAGTACTGTAAAGCCTGCACTGACTCCCAATAGCCTTCCAGGAGAAATTCATGGTGCTGGTTTTGACTTAAGACCCTAAACAGAATGGACCCTACATACTTAACGGACTCCCTTTTCCCTTATGCCCCACTGCAATCCCTAAGGTCAGTTGTGAGCAACCTCCTGCAACCACCACTTGTCATGGGAAGTTATTCTCAGCGATCACTCCTCAGCTCTGGAACTCACTCCCCATTAGGGACTACCAGAGCCCAAGCCTGGATATCTTTCAGAAACACTATTTGAGTAAGTAGCTAGTAAAGAAACCCAGGCTGAGATGCTGTTTAGGGCAGTGATTCCCCAAAGACTGCAATGAGCATGCTAGTGTGCTGCTGTGAGATCCCCCATGTGAGAAGGTAAATGCTTTTCCCCAGTTGGCACCAGCTATTCCAGAGGCACCTGCTGCCCCAAAGGAAGCCCTTGTGCTGCACCCCTTTTCCCACACATATGCTCCCAGCAGCCACTCTACTGCAGCTGGATAAGTGGATGAACAAACACATTGGGCACTTTGCACCCCAGCTCAGCTCCTCCACCTCTCCCATGCTCTTGGAGCCACAGCACCAGCCTGAGCAGCAGAAACTGCCCTTGCCTGTTGAGACAAACTAGGGGTGGGAGAAGGGAGACAGTAGAAAGAGCAAGGTACAGCAACGTGAGCTCCTAACCCCGTGGTCCATAAGTGGCACCAGATAAATCAGCAATTCTGAACTTTTAGCCTCAAGACCCCCCTCCATATCTTTTCTGAATTTAGTTCTTCTGGTGGCTATTAACTGGGGTCCCATAAAATTCAGAAAAGTTGTAGTTTTAAGGGTTTGTTTGCTTGTTTTTTTAACATTACATCTGAGCACTGGCATCATAATGCAGTTTGCTAATGGTTTTACACACATCTCCCCCACACACCCCTACGCACACCTTTTCAAGTGTCAGAGTGAAGTCTACTGCCAATTTTAATCCAGAAATAAGTATGCTCCGCATATCAAGAGTTTGGGAAACACTGGATTAGGAGGTCTCCATCTTATATTGGTGTTCTAGTTTCTATTTAAGTTGTTTTGTCATTCTCCTGTTTGTAAGTATTCTGCTTCTGGATAGCATATAAGTCAAATTAAAAAAAAAAATCTTTTTAAAACTGTAAAGACTAAGCATGGACAACTTAAAATACTCAAAACAGTTCAAATATTAGCGATCCTGAAAGTAGCACACAATACGCATCTATGCTTCCCAATACTCGGGACAAGAAATACCAAAGCAAGTGCCCAACAAAGCTATTTTAGTCTTGCTAAATTATTTGAAACCAAGAGTATACATGACATTCCAACATTCAGTCTGAGGTCAATTTAAATGAATTCTAAGAGGCTGTGTGCTTTCAAACTGAGCAGCGGTCAGTATTTTTTACTTTCAGGATGCATACAAAAGAATGCATTTTTGCAATGGGAGACATTTATTTTCACTTTAACATCCCGAGTCCCCCAATTTTCATCTTAACACATTACAGGGAAAAGGAGATGTAGGACAGCTATGTTGACCAGTGCATTCTTGGTCTTCACACCCAACCAGCTGGTACTGGACCAGTTGCTACCATTCATCTACCTAAGGAGAGTCCAGTTACAAATGGTCCTTGTACTTTCCCCAACGCAGTAACACACAATACCAACTGGCTCAGGAGCCATGCTGGCAATCAGTATTAAACCAAGACCCACACCATACATAGTCCTAGGTAAACTGTGGCAAGCACACCTGTGTTTATGGAAGGAAAAGAAAAACCACAGTGCTTGGCCCCGCAATGAGAGGTGGCACATTATCCAAGACTGCAGGAAACACATATCAGCACATGCAGTACAAGCTTTTGACAACATTTTCTGCAAAGAGCTGCTGGATAAGTGTTGCTCAGACTGCATCATGAAAAAAAATCATAAAATATCATATTGTCATCTATGGACTGTATTCATTGTCAAGCCCTATTGCTTATAAAATGTCTACTCAGAAGTATGTTTGCCATTTCTCATGTATCAATGCACCTCCAAATGGTGAGAGCATTGCTATGACTGGCATTTGACTCTTATGTCTAATGTTTCAGAGAAGACACTTTATATCAGTGCTTTGCACATAACCTGATGTCCTTCAAATGACACTGACCCATCAAATGCTTCAATTTCAAACACAATGGAATTTCTCTCCCTTTTTAGAAGGGATCAGTGGTTTATGTTCACCAAAACAAATTTCACTGGAGAATCTCTAAACAGTAAGACAGTTACTATTATCAGAACCAAACTTCTAATACAAGACTGAAGATCTGATAACAATTTATTCAGCTTCCTTACCCAACTGTTGTTTCTGAATGTCTTGGTATATTCTTTCCAACTGTTTTCTCTCAAAAAACAAAACAAAACAAAAAAACTGTTTAATCTGTCTGACAGTCATTATTAGCACCCTGCTGGATTTATTCCCAAAAGCAATTCTTTTTCTTCACAGAAATCAAAGTTGTGGGTTCTTTACCTACATCCAGTAATAAAAAAAATTATACTCTACAACACAGAACATGTTATATTATTACAGAAATACTGTTTGTGGCTGTGCATTACAAAACTGAGAAGGACAGGGATAAGGGTGTAGCATCTAAGCAGATATACAATGAGGTTGAGGAAGACCCTGATGGGAAGAAATTCTTTTTTTGCATTAGAGCCGATGCTCATTTCAATAAAGCCAAAATGGAAAGCCAAGAAAATGAAAACCACGTAACACCGCAATATCCCAAACGTCTATGATTCTGAATGCTATTAAATAAATATCCATTTTTAAGACCTCTGGATGTTGACTTTTTAGTTTGTAGTAGCTTGAATTTGATTTATTCCAAAATGAAGGCAGGCAGGCTATAACCAACTGATGCACCTTTCATTACAGAATGCCAATTACATGGCATCTGCTGTAAGGAATACACTGAAGCAGCATCCCTGCAGAAAAATGCCAAAATACAGAACAGATTTGACAGTTTTGTATATTCATACCTATATTTGCTTTACAAACCACAAAATAATCCAGGCAGACTGATGTGTCATATATGAACTGTGATAATCAGGAAAGTAGCATTAGACAACACTGTGAAATAGTTAAGAACCAGAATGCTGACTACATTCTTTTCATAGTGAGAAAAAAAGAAAAATAAATGTAAGTTACTTCTATGCCTCAAGGTATGTGTCTGGCTTCTCTTGGCAATCAAGGGAACACTGCATGTGCTGGATTCCACACTGGGGTTCAGTCTCTCATCAAAAGATACCTAAGAGCTGGTTTGAGGACTCACAGCCATGTTCAGAGTTTCCTTTGGAAATGTGGCTCAGTCACAGTGCTTAAAGCAGCATTTCTCACTTGGGATTTGTGGCACCATGTGGTGCCTTGAGATCCTTTCAGGGGTGCTGCAGGATGCTATGTCACATCAGCACGAGTAGATGTGCAAATACAATTCACAAAATAAACCCTGAAATTTCAATTAGGAACCCAGAGTATCAGAAACACTGCTCTGCTGTGGGCTTCCTGTGGGCTTTACAATGGGCCAACTGCTCCAGTATTTTTCCATCGTCAAAAAATGAGTTAAAGCTGAGAGCAGGCATTTTCTGAGAGGCACCTTGAATTTAACACACCTGAGAAGTGCTAGCTTCAAGCAGCAATTTTCACTGGGGGGGGTGGGGGGGTGCAGCTGGTTGTGTGACATGGCACCCAGGCTGCCTCAGGCTCCTTTCAGGGGCACAATAAGGATTTGCACCACAAACCCAGAGATTTCTACCATGAAACCAGAGTTTCTCATACCAACATCCTACATTTCATCATTTCTAACCGCAACGGTCTTGCCATGTTTCCAATGCCTTCCTCCCCTTGCTTTTTTTTTTTTTTACCCGCTGTTAAAAAGGAGGACGTGAATTTCTCCATTTCACTCCTTTGCTGGCTGCCTCAGAGACAGAGGCACAGGCAGCTGCCAATGCTGGCAAAGCGCTGAAAACTCTGTATCCCCAGTCCTGTAAGGCAGAGCCTGGGTGACGGATTGGTACAGGGCAGTTCAGACTGCCCCAGGCAGGGGGTAGAGATTCAATGGCCTCTGGAGTAGTGGTCCACAATTTTATTTTTTTTAAACCAGGACCCATTTGGAAACATTAATGGCCAGTCCCCTCCCAGCGCCCATCATTTCCAAATGCTGCCTCCCAACCCCTAGGCCCAACAGCTCAGGTGCATGTCTGTGGGGGAGTGGTCGTGGGGCCCCAAGCAGCCCCTTGCGCCTGCAAGGGAAAACCCGTGATTTCCCACATTTGTCCCCTTTAAAAGCTGCCTCACCCAGATAAAGCATGCTCATGTCACAAAAGGTACATCACCCACTAGCCAGCCCAAGTAAGATGATACCCACACTCAATTGGTTATTAGTAGTGATGTCAGTACCCTATAAAACATACAAACACAGAGTCCATTTTGAGAGACTCCGGGGTGACAGACCAGCCACCTTGTGTCTTCCCATCAGGGATACGATGACATTCCTTATGTAGGCCTCCGATCGATTGTATTAGTGCTATGAGCTTTTCCAGCGACTTCCCCCTCCCTTCACTCAGCTATGAGCTTATCCAACGAACTCCCCCTCCCTTCACTTTTAACTGTAACTAAGAGCCTCCAGCCTCGCCACCTGGCGACGTAAGTAAACTTTCTTTTTTTACCACACGCATCTCTGCCTAGTCAGTTCTGAACATTAAACAGCCTGCTTGTCAGCACTGATCATAGCCAGCCGATCAGATCGCAACAAAAGCAAATCCATTTTTAAAGTTTGCAGATCCATTTCTGAAGTCTGCTTGCCCACCCTTTTACATCACAACCCCCAGGTTGAGATGCTCTGCTCTGCTCTGGAGGTCCCACCCCACCCCACTGCTCTATGAGGAACCCAGTGAGCTTATACTAGAAATGCTTAAATGCTGGAGACCGATGGAAAACTATGCCAGGTGCTTAATGTCCCCCTGTATACTTCGCCTGCACGTGCAGTTTGCAAACCTGACAGTGACTTTTCTCTCAATCGAAACCAAAATTTTCTCCTGGTAAAAAAACAGAGTCCCAGCTTCCTAAACCCTTCGGGTTGGGGGGGGGGGGGCTGTCGCAGGCACATCGTGCCCTGCCATGCCGTGCCACGCCGGGCAGGAGGGGCCAGGCCGGGCCTGCAGTCTCTATAGCATCGCCTCTTACCCTGGCGGCGCGGGCGGGGCCGCCAGGGGGGTTAGGAATGCCGGGGGTAGGGAGGTGGCGGCCACGTGCTGCGCCAACGGCTGCAGCAGCGCGAGACCAGGTGGGGGCGGGCGGACACTCACGCTCCCGCAGCCGGTTCTTGAAGTCGGGGTCGCTCCGCCGCTTGCGATCGAAGTAGATGCAGTAGCCGATAAAGAGCGCCCCGCAGAGCCCCGCGGCGATGGCGCTGGTCTTGCCTACCATCATACTGCCTGGCAGCCTAGGAGCGGCCGCGCCCGCCTCGGCCTCGAGCCGCACAGGCACCTTGGGGCGGGCGGAGCAATAGGGAGAGAGCAAGGACCCGCGCTTCCGCCCTACGTCATCGAACGGCGCCGCGAGGCAGAGCTGCCCGGCCCAGTGCCTGCGGGCCTGCCCTCTGCGCATGCGCCAGGGCCGCGTTCGGCCGCCGGCCCCGCCTTTTGCCACTGTGCGTGCGCGGCCGGGGCGAGCATGACAGAAAGGGCAGCTCCTGGGGTGCAAAGGGGGCGGGGCGGAGCGCGGCGCCCTGGATTGGTTCAGGGAGCCTTTTTTTCCGGAGAAAATAATGATTAGACATGGGGAGCCGCTCTTGCCCAGCCCCTCTGGGCTTTGCTCCTGTACGACCCTAGCCCTTGGCTTTGGCCCCTTCCCCGTTTCCTCACACCAGGGGTTAAAGCTTCCTCTGCCTCCCCAGCCTGCACAGCTCCTGGTTCACATCACATAGCTCAACTCTATCCCATTCTGGGCTTGGTAGTGACCAGCCCATTAAGAGGAATATCCACTCTCCCTGTTTCTTTTTTAAATATGTCGCACTTTCATGTAAAGTGTAGACATTGAAAATGAGGGCTGGAAGGGACTTCACAAGGTCATTGAGTCTGGGCCAACCCCCAGCTCAAAGCAAGGCCATCCCTGGCTAAATCATCATAGCCAAGGCTTTATCTAGCCAGGTCTTGAAAACTTTCAAGGACGGAGATTTCACTACCTTCCTGGGTAACCTCTCCCAGTGTTTTACCACCCTCCTTGTGAGAGAGTTTTTCTTAATATCTAAACCTAAACTTCCCTTGCTGCAACTTGCCCCAACAAGGAGCAAGTCTTGAGAATGACCTCAAACCATTCTCCTCAAGGCAAAATAGGTGAAAGGGCTCATTAGGGGTTCATTATAATACTAAAAAACACACCCCTAGGTGGAGAGAGTATGCTAATGAAACATACATGTATGGAAATGAAGTACATGGTAAAGGGACATGCTCAGTAGAGAACTTTTTGCATCATTTACCTGTAACTAATCACT
>JAGPOW010003648.1:33813097-33846335 GCA_030014935.1 Caiman crocodilus
TAATGAAACATACATGTATGGAAATGAAGTACATGGTAAAGGGACATGCTCAGTAGAGAACTTTTTGCATCATTTACCTGTAACTAATCACTGAATAGTATGCTTGTAGATTTTAGTATAAAGGATGCTTAGAAATAGTGTTTAGTGTGCTTGCTACCTTGCACCTTTATTGCTTGCAGTAAAAACTTTTTTTCTTTCAAACTTCCACCCTTTGGTATTCATATTGGCTTTTGCATACCAGGCAACGGATCCAGATTTGGGCTGGAGCACAAGAGTCTCATCTGCCACCACTGAGAACAGTCCAGCTCCATCCTCTTTCAACCCCCTCCTTCAGCTATTTGAAGGCTGCTATTAAATCTCCCCTCAGTCCCCTCTTCTCTGGACTAAATAAGCCCCATTCCCTCAGCCTCTCCTCAGAAGTCATGTCCCCAGCCCCCACCCCATTCTTGTTGCCCTCCACTAGTCTCTCCAATTTGTCCACATCCTGTCTGTAGTGGGGGGCCCAAAACCAGACAAATTTACTCCAGATGTGGCCTCACCAGTGCAGAATAGAGGGGAAGAATCACTTCCCTGGATTTACTGGCAACACTCCTACTGATGCAGCCTAGTATGCCTTTAGCTTTCTTGGCAATTAGGACACTGTTGGCTCATATTCAGCTTATTGTCCACTCCAATATGCAGCATTTGCAAGAGGAAACATAACTGCAGGTCAGATGCACTGGCCTGTTTGCGGAACTAGAAACTGGAAATATGCAGCCATAAGGGAAATATTCTCCAACTGCAGAGAAGGGCCGGAAATAATAAAAAGTAGAAAGTCGGCAAGTGAGCTAAGGGAATCATTTTCACTTAAATGAGGGTTGCACTGATAATTAAACTCCAGAAATGAAACTGAACAGTGAAAGGACCAGCCAGATAGTAGGCAAGATAAATATTACAGTTGTCGTCAGCATCGTATCTGCAATGACTCCTCTATTAGAGAATGAAAAGTATCCTAAACACTTACATAGAGACAATTGATTTGGAAGTCAATGGCATTGTCAGGACTGAGCACTGGATGGCTTGATTGAGGAAGACACTCCTCTCAACCCAACAGAGGTCAACTAATAAGAAAATATCAGAGCAAGGCTTACTTCTAGACACCTTGTTGCAGAAAGTGAGTACCTGGGCTACCTGATAAAGCTTTGCTTTGTTCATTCTTTCTTCACAAGCGAAGATGACTACATCGGGGTGGGAGGAGAAGAAGAGAGAAAGGGAGGGACAAAAGAAAAAAGGGAGAAAAATGAAAAAGGAGAAATGAGAGAAGAAAGAAGAGGGGGTAGAGGTTAGATAAAGCTTTGCTTTACATGCTATGTAAATCTATGGACATTAAGCAAAATGCCAATTTTAATTATAAACAGGAAAAAAGAATTACTGTTGGATGAGTCATTTCAGATGGCTATCCCAACCAAAAAGTACATCATTAACTTCTAGAAAGTTCCTTTTTACAAAAGAGCTTTTGGAACCTAAACTTACCATACAGCTTCAGCAAAAGGTATGAAAGCAGGTATGCCCCTAGAAAGTTATATTTCCAAAAGGCTGCAGCAGATGTAACATGAGAAGTCAAAAAACCCAAGGAGACAAAATGGCACTGATGTGGTGTCACAACTTTATATGCAAGAAACAGCTCTTGGGGTTCTATTAAACACTTTTAAAAAAATTGCATGTTCCAACGTACCAAGATGCCACAGCTATTTGTGTTTCCCAGTTTTTCTTTCAGTCACACTCTTTTGTCTCTTTCTTTTGTTCTTCTGTATTGGGCTGGCTTTTTCACCAGCAAATGAACTGTTGGAATAGCTTTTTGCGTTTTTTAATGTGGCATCTGATTTGTGCTTAAGATCAGGAAAGTTCCTTACACTGTCTGAATTTTTCTGTTGTACTTTTTCCTTCTCAGCACAGCGCTTCACTCTTAGTTTTCTTCCTTTCAGTTCAGAGTTGTTCAGTTTCAGGGCAAGATGTACAGCATCTGTATTCTATAAAACCAAACACATTAAGGTTGATGGTTAACACCTGGACTTTCGCTACTTATAAAAAATGGTATTTTTATATACATTTTCCTAGAAATATTAGATGCCACTGAAATCGACACACTTATTAAATATCATCTCTCTACTGCATTCAGAAATACTAGCAGACTTAGTCAATAGACAGGTGTTACATATGTATTGAGAAATAAGCCCTTTTCTGACAAAAAGCAAGCATACAGGTATTTGATCAGTTTGTGGCAGAAACAAAGTACTGATTCTGTTACAAACTGCTAGCTCAGTCAAAGGAGGATAAATGCACATCACAAAGTTTTCTAGTGTCATATGTAATATCTGTCCACCGCCATAAGTCATTAAGACCCCCCAGTCTCTCTCAGTTCTCTGCTCTCCCTTTCCCCAACCAGTCAAAGGGAGGGAGAGGGGATGACTCCCTGGAAACCTGCCCCATGGTGTATTATCAGGGCACTCAGTACTGCTGCCCCTTACCCAGGCCCAGAACGAGGGGCCAGGCAGGGGGTGGATGTGCACCAGGTACTCAGGGGATGCCCCCTGCCCTGTTCTGCCAGTGACTGGGAGAATGGGGCAGGAGGGGCTATATCCCAGCTCCAGAGCCAGCAGAGCTCCAACTCTTAACTGGTTCGGCTGCCCCCTGCCTGGTGTTCTGACCAGGAGACAGGGCTGCCAAAGCAAGCACTCAAAGAGCCGAGATAGCCACAGGAAACCACATTGCCTCTGTGGACAAAACACAGGCAAGCCCCAGCGTTCTGGCCATGAGCCCTGGTTCTTGCAGGGCAGGAAGCAGCAACCAGAGCTTTTCCCAGTCTACAGAAATCCTGGGAACAGCCTCACTTGCCACCTGAAAAGTACCAGGACTCAAGTGGCAATGCTGTCTCTGGACTCTTCAGAACTGTTCAAGGAACTGTCTGGAGACAAGGAGGGCAGTTCTTACCCCTGCCATCTCTGAATGTCAAAGAGGGCAGCTCTTCTTGGCAGCCTCTGCTTTTCAGCAGCTGTCGGCTACTCACCGACAGCCTGCTCCCCTCCCCAGTGGGGGAGAGGCCACGCTGTCAATCACTGGGCTCCCCTCCAGTACCCCCTGACTACAAAGCTCACCTTCGAGGCACCTGTGTAACGCTCTCCAGCCAGGGGCCCAGAATGCCTGGAACCCTCAACCCCAATGAAGAGTCCCACTGTTTGCTTGTTCAGCTGAGACCAGAGACAGCTGCACATATTTTGTTTTGAGACTCAAGAAATATGGTCACCCTATAGGCTGCATTATATTTATAGACATTATATAGGCTATAATACCTGTAAAAACAAGAGTCTTCCCTTTCTGTGTGCTAAAACTTTTCCTCCTTCAAATGTCTCCTTAAAATTCACTCTGCAGCAATCTGCAACTACTGTTCTGAACAGCCCTTCCTGATTTGTTCTGTGTTCACTCTGAACTCCCCAGAGGAAGGACTTGTCATCTTACCTGTTTGTAGAGTGCAGAGGACACTACCATTTAAAATGCTGTACAAGCCAAATACATATTATAAACACAGCCCAGTTCTTGGAGAACTAGTGGCCTTCCAAGACGCCTTATTCTTACCTACCTCAAAAAGAACATAGCCAAAGCCTTTGCCTATGCCGGTGTTTCCGTCTCGCACAATTCGCACTGCCACTACATTTCCGCATTCAGAAAAGTGCTCTCGCACAGCATCATCTTCAAGGTCTGCAAACAAATGCAATAACACAGTCACTGTGAAGTTATAACAATGAAATCAAGGTAGCCTAAGGGCTCCTCTACATGTTACATCTATTCTGCAATTACCCAATTAATTGTACAATTAATTTAGACTGGCTACATATACAAATTGACTATGGCACCTTAAAAAGGTCCAACCAGCTATAAAGTTATTGCTGGAAAATGTGTAATAAGTTTATAGACAGTTTTTACCCAGCTTTAATTTACACATATAGCCTATGTCCCCGCAGCTGAGAGACTACAGCTGTTGTAATCTTCCATCTGCAGGGCCATCCCATGGTTGACAGGACTGAGTCCCACAGCTGGTAGGATTCTCAGCCCTGGCTGTGCTCCATGGCTGTCAGGTCCAAGAATCCCACTGCTGTGAGACTCTCATCCCCAGCAGCTATAGAGCACAGCAGGGACCAAGAGTTCTGCCAGATTCAGCACTTGCAGCTGTGGGTGTTTGCTACTCGCTGGTGCAAGGGGATTCCCGGATAGTGACCCTGGGCTCCCCCTATGCTGGCAATAAAGCGTGATAGGGTCTGATGCTGGATCCCGCAAACATGCTCTCTGCCATTGCGACTATATGGATTGCATATCAGATCCCATCATGCTTTTAACTGTGCATGTTGGGGGGGCTTAAGGACTAATCAAAACCCTACAATATTTTAAAGGGGACCATTTCACGCAGTTCAAATGCGTATGTGCAAGGACAATACTCCTGTATTAAAAAACAGAACGAGTACTTTGACAACTACCATTTAGGAAGCATTTAGAAGCAAGATAAAATGCAATTATTCAAACTCTGGGTTCAAATGTTAGTTTTTAAAATAATTTTACTCTGGTTTTAACAGAGTGAAAAAATTAACATTTTTTGCTACATCTGAATAGTTTCTACTTATTCCAGAATGTATTTTTGAGACTCCGCATCAAATGATCCCTTGGCTAGGATGATCTAGTTGGGAATGGTCCTGCTTTAAGCAGGGAGTTGGACTAAATGACCTCCCAAGATCCCTTCCAACCCTAATTTTCTATGAGAGTTTATAAATTATCTGGTACCCCTTACAAGCAAAATATCTTTTGACTGAATAGTTTTACTTAAATAAGGAATGCAGAATCTTATGATGTTGGCAAGGTTTATGGGATTTTCTAATAGTATGTTTATAGGACCAGGAGGTTTAGACCTAAGAAACTCTAGTGCGGGGGTGGGCAAAATGCATCCTCGGGACCAGATGCAGCCTGCCAGGCCATTCTATCTGACCTGCGGGGCCTTTAAAAAAAGTTAGAAAATTAATATTTATCTGCCCTCAGCTGCCTGTCATGTGGCACATGATGGCTTGCTAAGCCCCATTAAGTGGTCCTCTGCCCAAAATAACTGCCTACCCCTGCTCTAGCGTTATGAAAATCAATACGAAAGCTAGAATTTAAAATTAATAAATGATGCTGTATAAACTAAAATAACTTATTCTAAAATGTAATTGAGATATCTAACTGGTTTCATTTATTCTTTAAGTAGTGATACTCACTTCCTTAAATCTAAACTACCAGGTAAAATAGCATTACTATCATTAAGGGCATCATTATTTCACATTTGCTGAAAAAATAAAATTACAGCACAAAATGGACATGGCATTCAATCTAAACTCACCATATGAGAGATTTCCCAAGAATATAGACCGTTTATTGTCATGCTAAAGAAAAACAAAACAAAACAAAAACCACATTCCAGTTAGTTATTGGCTTATAGTAAACAAAATGAAAAATCTCATTCAATCATGCATCTTACTTACAGAATTGGCTGCTGATGCAAGGTCAACTCTGATGTGGAATCCTTCAGCAATTTGTGTTCCATTTCTATTTTAGCCATAAAAACAGGAAAGGCATTAGAATGTGAACAGAATTGACCAACAAATTAGCAACACACATTTGGTCACTGAGTTCAAAAGCTGCTTCTCTGATAATGTACTGTTTAAAAAGAAAAAAAAAAAAAAAACTAGGAAAAATGTATTTAGCATAAGGCAAGCAGAAAAGAGTAGGCAGTTCAAACTTCTCATCTGACAGTTTATAAACCCATCACCACAAAATGTAATGCCATTGCTGAGTAACAAAATGAGACATACTTTATTAGAGCTTTATTGGCAGCACATTCTTCTTTGAAAACCACATAAGCATTAACATACTTCATGTTAGGATGAAATTTACGTCTGAAGAGAAAGAAAGAAAGTTAACTGAAATCCTACTTACACATATGAACTATTTTTTTATTAAACACCTCAGCCCCCAAGGTGGTATGTACGTAGTAATGACACCAATTCTTTCAAATGCAGTTATAGCCTTGAATTATGATCATAATGACTAGGGTCGGTTTTAAATGACAATTTCACTTTTTTCGAGAAAAAAATCATGGAATTAACTAATTTACACAAAAAATGTGATTTGCAATGAAATGCTCTGATGGCTGCTACAGGCTGGGGAAAGGGAGGGGAGGGGCCGTTTGCTCCTTGGGTAAGAAAACTGAGGTGCCATGGACTGAGGGCGGGGAGGAGAGAACACACGCAGGAAGAAGCAAACAGCCCCTCACCTACCAGTGTCAGAGCCATCTGCCAAGGCAGCCCTAAGTGCCCCCAAGCCCTCCACAGTCCAGCTTTTCTGCCTGAAGGAAAAAACAGCCTCTCCCCTATCCATCTCCAAGCTCTCTCCTCCCCCTGTTCCTTTTGCAACCCCTTCCCCCTCCCCTGGCCTGCTGGGCTTTTGGGGCTGACTAGACAATGCTTTCCCCAGCCTACAGCAGACATCAGAGCAAACAGCCCCCCAATCTGGGTGCAAAAATGGTGGCCCTCACCAGTCAGGCCACAGTAAGTTGGGCCTGCAATTTAAACCAGGCCTTAATAATGATGATTCAAGCCAAAAGACATCAATCCCTCTTACAGCTGTCTTTTAGGCCTTGGTTCTATAATTTATGGACCTATCTCCAACTCCCAAAGAAATCAGTAATTAAAGATTCTTGGCACTTTGCAGGTTGTTTTTGATAGAGAGAAGAACTGTCTAAGTACCAAGTGGAAAATAAACCAAATTAGTAGGAAGTAAGTGTGCTGCCACAGAAGTCACGAAGGGTGTTTATACCTGTGCTTCAGGACTCCAGGAAGGGGGAGGAGGGGTGCTTTAGAGTGGCTCTGAGAGCCACTGTAATTAGAAGTGCCCGAAACATCACATGTATCAGCATCCTTGTGCTGAAAATGGTGGTGGGGGTGCTTTAGTTAAAGCTCAATGAATAAACTTTAGTTAAGGTGCCCCACCAGCATTTTGCATCATGGAAACGCTAATACACATGATCCTGAAGTCTGCTGGAGCATGGTAATGAATCAACTCTGCTCTGATATGCTGCATGTGTATAGGTGCCCAAAATGCCTATTTTATATACACAATTGAACACTATATTTTTTTTAAAAGCTAAAGGAACAAAAATGAAGTGAGTCTAACAAGTGTAAAAATTAAGCTTAAAAAGATTTTTCCTTCAGTAATAAAAATATGGAGCTTACAAATACAACTTACTTTATAGCTGCTAGCTTTTTGGATAAAGTATCCTCTGCTGGAACCTTCAACAGAAAAAAATTCAGAGGCCTTAGTAAACTTATTAGATTATTTCAAATATTTGTTCTTGTAAAGTGGGGAGGAAACAGGATGGGTTTCATTCTTATCTGAGGTAATACAGAGAGTCTAGAAAACAAATGTTTATAATGGCAATTGGGAGAAGGTCCATGAAAGACCTTTAAAATTATTAAGAATGAGATTTGGTTGGTTTAGGTTGTTACGTGTCTTGCATTCTGGCATGGCAATCTTCAATTAATTTATACTCCACACTGAATTACAATGAAATTCTCTCTCTCTCTCTGCTATGGTATTAGTAAACAGTGAAATAATCTCTTAAGAAAAACAAGCTCTACAATTTATGAGATATTTGTCTTCCAAAGCAAATATACCTACAGTGCAATCTACGGTTATTATGGGAAAACAATGCATGTAGAAAGTACAGACTCTCATAGGAGCCACGTGGTATTCTCAGAAGTATTTAGAAAAGCAAGGCTTTAACTCAAGAAATACAGGTAGTGGACTAAAAAAAGGTATATATGCAAAAGTTACAGGCAAGCAAGAGGAACACAAAAGGGAACAGCATACCAAAGAGCGAAAGCGAACTGACTCTATTTGTCCATACTCTTTAAAAACTGATGTCAGCATCTGAACAAAAGACAAGAAGTTACATGTATTTCAATCCTTTATTGTAGCTCATCTAAATTACTATGAATTGTATGTAGGAAAAGACTAAATTTGCACTGGGTATGTAACAACTCTATACAGGAAAATTCAGATATTTCTCTCTTAGCTCTTTTCAGGAAAGGAAATATTTAAGATCCAGAAGACAACCACTTGGTCCCTTGACAGAAAAATCACGAGTTTTGTATTATCCAAGTCTACCTAAAAATCAGTGGTTCCTAATGCATTCAATTACCTCGTTGAACCGGCTTAAGCTATTTGATAAATTAGAATATTATAACTCCTCTCCTCTACATAGTCATAGTATCAGATACTTTGAGCTGTTGCCTTACATGATTATGGATTATATTATACCCTCACAAATCTGTACACTGACCTCTCCAGGACATCAATGGGAACTATGCCCAGGCATCCAAAGAGAGAATTCAGCACTTAGAAATTAGCAAGAAAATATCAAAATCTTTTCCTCCCACAATTCAAGGGATGTCAACTTAAAAATCTTTTTGAAAATGAATAACTGTTTTAAAAATCAGTTTCTGCTAATATGCCCTGTAAATGATACAAATCGGGGAGGGGCAACCTTTTTGGCAGGCATGCCACAAATTATCACTCCCCGCTCAAGTGCCACTCCAATCCCCCTCCTCTGCCCAATGTGCTCCTCTCCTTTCTGCTTCTTACCCTATTTGATGCTGTGCTGCCTGTTCCCTCAAACCGAGGGCTCCTTTAAGCCAAGACCTATTGTGGTTCCTGTAATTTACTGAATACTCTTCACTTACCTGTGTAGTACAGTAGATGGGTAAATTCCCAACGAACACAGTTCTTTTGTTTTTTAACATCTCTGCTTGACTGACTTGTTTTTTCTTGTGTTGTTTTACACCAGCTTCCTTTTCTGAACTATCAAGGCTTTTTATGATGGCATCAGGATTTTGGTTGTTCAGCTTCTTTTTGTGAATAATCTGTTTCTCTTCCTCTTCATCTGCTTGTTCCAGTGCACACTCTCTATAGCATAAGTAAAAAATGAAACTGGATGATCAAAAAAGCAAAACGATTCTAGTTTAACTAAAAAAGCATGCCAGTTTAGTACCAAGAAAAAACAAGATTAGTGGTGAATAAAGAAGGCTGTATACATTTAGCAAAATAATTCGACTAGCAATGCACAACATGACCACTAACTGCTCAACTGATCATAAACTGTGTTTATTACTACTGTTCAATGCCATCTACTTAGTTGTACAATACAAGAGCAATATTTATATTGGTCACCCTCATGTTTGACACATACTGGAACTAAAAAAGCAGACTTCATTTTCCTAAGGTAAGATAATGTTCAAGTAACTCAAAAAGCAGAGACAAGATCTAAGGTCCCTGACACATTACACTTAAGATATAATTAACCAGTTAAACAGGGGGTAAAAAGCACCCTGTTCAAATTCGCAGATGGCACTAAGATGTTGGGAGAAGTGGGCATGCTAGAAGAGAGCAATAGGCTGCAATCAGACCTGGACAGATTACAGGGGTGGGCAGATGAGAACAGGTTGGGTTTCAACACTGACAAGTGTAAGGTACTGCACCTAGGGAGGAAGCAGCACCATACCTACAGGCTGGGGAACTCCCTTCTGCCTCTGCACTGACGAGAAAAGAATCTTGGAGTTATTATTGATGCCAAAATGAACATGGGCCTCCAATGCGGGGACGTGGCCAGGAAGGCCAACCGTACCTTGTCATGCATCCACAGATGCATCTCAAGCAGGTCCGAGGAGGTGATCCTCCCCCTCTACGCGACACTGGTCAGGCTGCAGTTGGACGCCACACTTCAGGAGGGAAAGAGTCCAGAGGAGGGCTACTCGCATGATCAGGGATCAGCAGAGCAAGCCCTGCGAGGAGAGGTTAAGGGACCTGAACCTGTTCAGCCTCAACAAGAGAAGGCCGAGAGGGGATCTAGTGGACATTTACAAACTAGTCAGGGGGAACCAGCAGACATTGGGGGAGTCCCTGTTCCCCCAAGCACTACCAGGAATGACAAGAAAAAATGGTCACAAGCTAGCAGAGAGTAGATTCAGACTAGACATCAGGAGATGCTACTTCACTGTCAGGGCAGCTAGGATCTGGAACCAGCTTCCAAGAGAAGTGATGCTGGCTCCTACCCTGCGGGTATTTAAAAGGAAGCTGGATGAACACCTTGCTGGGGTCGTTTGACCCCAGTACTCTTTCCTGCCATGGCAGGGGGATGGACTTGATGATCTGCTCAGGTTCCTTCCAACCCTACCAACTATGAAACTATGTCTTAAGTAGTGACCCGAACACATGCTCATTCAATAGCAGCATGATAAAACCAGGAATACATGACAAAATTACACAACATATGTAATAAAAGCACAATAAGAACCAGCAATGAAGTTAACTGAACATGTGGCCAATGCTCCCAGCCCCCAAAGCACACTCCTGTATGCTCCAGAGACTGGGAGTACCAATCAACTTTATCAGGGCTCCCAGCCAGGGGAGCACAATGACCTCTCCTGACAGGGAGTTCCAATCAGCTGATGGAGATGCCCGGCACAGCAGCTCAGGGCGCCCCACCCATGACAGAGCTCCAATCACTGATGGAGCTCCTAGCTGCATGGGAGAACCATGAGCTCACGCACTTTGTAGTTCTGTCAGACGATGGGGCTCCCAGCCATAGGACCAAAGATCGTGATCCTGAGGTCCCTCTGCACCAGCAATCTGGTGCGATGCAATCTGATGCTCAATCCCACAATCACACCTTCTGCGCATGTGGCATGGCAGGAAGCATGATTGTGGGAGTCATACATCAGATCCCAACATGCCCTCTTTTTAATGTCTGTCAGTGGATTAACAGACATTAATCTGTTGTTCTATCCAAATGGATAACATATACCAAATGTATTATGCAAAAAACACACAAGTAGTGAAGCAGGCTCTGAAATCTATGAATTATGCGACAAACTGCATAAATGAGAGTAGAAGTTACCGATAAAAGACGTACTATATTGCAGTGTCATAAACCAGATGTAGTAGTAATCTTATCTTCAGGGTGCAAGAATTAAGCAAAGTTTGTACTGAACAGGATAATACAAAGATGATTTTCTCACTGGAAAGTTAGCACCTAGCTCTCACTTGCATTTAAGGGAAAAGAAAAAATAACCGAGCAGACGCAAAACTAGCTAGTACTGCAGCCTATACAATGAGCAGCTGAAGCTTCACTGCTGCGGCCCGGGGGGGGGGAGGGGAGGAGAGACATCCAACCCCACACTTTTTGGTTTTTTGATGGTGACGTGCTGCCCCCACTCCTCCACCTGTTTTGGTATTAAAACAAGGTGACCTCTTCCCCAGCAGCCCTGAACATCTAGCTATGTACAGCTGTCACTTACCTGTCCTCAACAATGCCAGAGCAGAAATGGGGGGGGGGGGGGAATGAGACATCCTCCTCCCCTCGCCCCAGGGTTCATGCCCCACTCATTGTTATGCTACTGTAACTAAGGACTATTCTGACAGGAGAACATGCCCATTAACGTGAGGCAGGCATGCTAAGAGAAGAACAGCAGCCTGCTCCCTTTGCTAGCACATTATTCCTTAGGTTTTAGGCCTCTCCCTTGCATAAAGCCAACTGCAGCCTTAGGCACAACACCTCATGGCGGAGAACTCTTCAATACATGCCTCCGATCGAGGATTCAAGTAGTAAGTTAACATTTCAGATAGCAAAGGATGTAAGGTATCTCTCCCCTTAGAGGATTTATGAATTTGACTGCCTTTTAGGGCATAATGTGTGAAAGTACTCCTACAACAGCAGTCTCCTTAAAATCAGAAAAGGAATATGTAAAGTAAAAACAGGAAAGGTAAGTATTTTGTCCTCTGACTTAGCTACACCCATCAGGTTTTACTCTATGTATCATGGCTCGGTTTCAGGTCTTAATTTAAAAATATATTTTAGTTACCTGTTTGCCACCTTTTTCTCTGCTATAGAAAGTTCCTTTTTGTTGTTTTTTTTTAGTTTTACATGGGATTCTTGCTTAGTAAATGAACTCTGATCTTCTGTTACCCTTTCCATTTCTGCATGCTTCCGTTTCTTATTTTCCTTAAAAAAAAAAAAGTTGAGCGTTTACAAAGACACACATTTACTTTAACCTGTGCTACAAAACAGGAAAACCATTAAATAACTTCCTTATTTTAGATAAATTGGAATGACCTCTCCATGCTTTTCCTAAAGGTAAGCCCATATAAAAAGAATCAATCAGCTTTCATCACCCATAAAATGTGACTTCCTCCATCTGGGCGCAGCCAAGAACAATGCAACCCAAGGTTTTAAAAGACCATACAGCTGTTGAGTCAGCTCGTGAAAGATTTAAAGCTATTTCAGATTACACAGCTGTAACGTTAGGACATTTTGCCCATTTAGGATAGCAGAGAAGTAGATGATTAAACTGTTCCAATAGCAAGTTAGGTTTGGCAACTATTTCCCACCCTCCACACTACTGGAAACATTGCTGTTATGAAGATGATGTGCTCACTGGATAAGAATGTGATGCAAGATGTTTTTCCTCAGATTGAATCTTATAGGCATGTAGATAAATTTTAGTGCGTTCATCAGGGTTATTTATGGAATGGTTAGGTATGAGTAAGAGATTACTGAAGTCTTTCATCTTATACCAACTGGTAGCAAGAGGAAGGAAAAAAAGAGCCAGGTTAACTTAAGTCTGTCACAAAACTCTTTAAATAGCATTGATGAAGTCAACAATATTGCAAAAGCTTCTTTGTTCTGCAAGTCTGCGAAGAAATGACAATCATAACACGTGTCATGATATTTAGGGCTTATCATTATGGTACAGCTACTTTTTTTCTAAAAAGCCTTTTTAATATTAACTGATTTCCCTCACTTTGCACGTGACCACACAAAAATAATAATAATAATACTGGTAAACATAAGAGTGTCGATATATTGTGCATCTGAACATGGGTCGAGTGGTTGTTTTAAAGGGAAAAGATCACAATATCACAAATGAAGACAAAACTAACACTGAGACCATACTAATTTAGCTTGTCACACCCAAAACAATTAGTATATACTTTGGGTGCGGTTTTGGAAAGAAACACTTAGAACCACTGTAATTTACTGCATTGTGTATATAGTTTCATACATTTCTAGGGTCGGAAGGGACCTGGTAGATCATCAGGTCCAACCCTCTGCTCCAGGCAGGAAAGAGTGCTGGGTTGTTAAATAACCCCAGCCAGATGCTTGTCTAATCTCTTCTTGAACACCTCCAAGGTAGGGGAAAGCACCGCCTCCCTCGGAAGCCCATTGCATATTTTGGCAACCCTTACTATAAAGAGGAAGTGTAGTGTACTTCCTTTGATTAGTTAGTTAAATGTTGCAAACTGCTCCAATTTTTTTTTATATGGGTTTAGTATTTATTCCTCTTAAATAACTTCACAAGAAATTCCTCTCTCTCCAAAATTTAAAGTTTTTGGGGGTTTTTTTAAACAACTTTGTTTTGAAAGCAGTATTACAAGCAAACTTACCCTGACAACTTAACTGCCACTTTTCAGCTAAACACACAGAATGTTTTCTTGAACTGGCTGTTGGCTACAAGACATGATTTACTTTAGAAAGCTCTAATAGTAACATCTAAAGTCTACTGAGTTTGTCCAATGTAATTTTGAATCTTTATTTGATTCAACACATAACATTTTTAAGAGAACAAATCAGTCTGCAAGCACCTTACATGAAACAAGGTATTGTGCCTGGCTGATGTCAGAAGTATCCATTTCCTTGCCCCACCATCATTCGATGACCAGGTGACAAGCAGAAAGGTAGTCTGCCTAAGTTCTACAACTCAACTACAATGCCTTACAGGTCTGTATTTGATAAGCAGCAAGTTCTGTCTTTTAAAATTCTTTTTCTCATTATATCTCTCTTCTACAGAACTGAAATGAAGAAACTCATCCAAGTAAGTTCTATAGTAGGCTGTAAGTCATTACTGAGGAAGTAGAATGATACCACAAAACACAAGCATGCTAACAGTTTGAACAATAAAAGTGAGGAAAAAGGACAGCATACAAAATAGCCATAAATGGCAAACATGTATAGATATACCCAATTGCAGTGATTCTCAACCTTCTTAGATTTAAGTCACCCTTACCTAAACTCAAAGGCACCTCTTGAAGATGCCAGCTCTAGTTTTCACTCATTTTTTGACAAAAGAAAAATAAGAAGCAATTTTTTTCTTGCAGGAAGCCCACAACAGGTCAGAATGTTTGTAATACTATGGATTCCTATTTCAAATTTCTGAGTTTGTCTTGCAAATTGTGTTTGTACACCAAACAGTGCTGATTGTGCATGGCAGCACCCCTGAAAGAATCTCAAGGACCCTGGCTGAGAATCACTCTCATGTGACATACGTAGACATAAGACTGAACACTAGTCTTCTATTAGTCTAGTAACTATAAATATAGGAGATAGTGGGCATGTCTACACATTCATTAACGTGCTTTTGCTAATGTGCATTCAATTTAGTACCTACATTGTGAGGTACTAAAAAAACGTGCATTAATGAAAGCACAAGGTTTTTTTGTGACACTTTAATGCACATTTAAATAGGCTAATGTGCATTAAAGCACACATGTAGATATGCCCAATGTTAGCCACATGCATGAAAGCCAGGAGTATTTACCAGTAAGCAAGCTGATAAAGATCAAGAGGAGTTTCTTTGCCGTTATACAGTGATAGAGCAATGTACCTGTGATAGTCTAGGACTTACGCAAGAGATGAGGATTTATGTGGAAAATATTTTTATTCTAACCATGCAGTTAGTTCAATACAAGTTAGACAAGCTTCACCAGGTCCCTTGACAAAGAATGCCCTGCATTCAAAAGCTATTCTAACTTCATGCCAACCATGCAGAGGATCTAAAACAGATCATGAACAGAAATCCTTGCTTTAGGTGTTATATACGAAGTATATACAATCTCTTTTTTGTGTGAGATATTTTATCAGGTTTACGGGGGGGAAACAAAACATGAATGAGGTAAAGTTACGTGAGAGCCCTGTGTTTCACCTCACAACCCATGTATGCCTTGCTCCCCTCACAGGAAGCAGCCATTCCTTCCTTTGGGCTCCCAGGTGAATTCGTTTTGTAACATGTGGCTTTTACTGTTCACATTCTTCAGCAGACCAGGAGCACAGGACTCAGCCACTTGAAAACAGGCAGTTTGCACCCAGTGTGCCTCTAAGTTTTCAACAGAATCCATCTGATCTAGAGGCTGAAACCAGAGCAACTCCCTGTATCCATCCATTCACAACAAAGCGCTGTCAGAGCACTGACTTACTCTTGGCACAGCTACAAACACTGGCTTTATTTCTGGGGCAGCGAAGAGACGCAAGAGGGGCTCTGCTCCGCCAGCTGCAGGCTTCTTTGGAAGCAAACTGCTGGCCACTTGCCCCACCACATAGTCTTCTGGAGATGCAGGGGCTTCCGGTCTCTTGTCCTCCTTGCTGGAAGAGGAGGAGACAGAAGAAATTTGTGGTCTGCTGCCACTTGACACAGCAGAGAATTTCTAGTTTCGTAGGAATGTTTTGCACTTTGTCGGCCAGGTCTTTAGGAGTGCAAGAAGATGGGCGCAGTTGGCCAAGTTCTGCTGTGAAAGCACTGAACCCACTGGGGACAACAGGCAGGGTCCTGGGCTCCCCGCAGCCAGAAAACTTCAAAACCCTGGCCAGTGCCTTGACATCAGCCACCTACAACACAGCCCATCCTCCTAGCTTCTGAAGCTGTTCGGGAGACTTAATGCACTAACCGTGTCCACTCCCGGCCCTCGTAGGTGCAAACCATTACTCCCCCCCCCCCGCCGCCCTTTCCACCACTCCCGTCTCGAAGCGGAGGTTTTGCCCCAGTGCAGAAAGCGTGTCTCCTCCCGGCCGCGGTAGGCTCAAACACCAGCCCCCGGCTCACCCTCCCCGCCCCGGGCCCCACCTCAAAGTCTAGACACCCGCGGGCACAGGGCCCGGGGGGAGGGAACCCCAAGGGGGCAGGGCTCACCCTACTCCCCGCGAGGCCTTCCCAGCGCGTGTCGCCTTCATGTCGGCGCCTGGGTCGCGAGAAGTTCGGCACGGACCGGCTCTTCCAGCTTACATCACTTCCGGCGCTCAGAAAAAAATCCCTCGCTACCCCAGCGCTCTTAAACACATACGGAAGGGATCGCCCCACCTCCAGGGGAGGAGCGGCCCCCTGCCCTTAATATTCAACAGGTCACATTGGCCATGCAGAAACCCCACTTGATTGCGTACCCAACGCTATGGCTCGCTTTTGGTAATCATGGCTCTTGTTGCGTGGTCTGCGAAGAGCACAGAGAGCGCTGGTGTAACAATTCATTTTGAAGCTCCGCCCCAGCTCCCTGCAGGAAGCCGCTGTACCAACGCTGCCCAACTCGGCGCGCTGGGAACGGCTCTGGGTATTTTCTGCTGTGCAACACACAGGCAAAAGTTGGCAGCCCGCAGGCCAAGACGACAAACACCCTAGCCGGGGCTGCCTTAGCCTCGGGCATCAGCCAAACTAGTGACTGGCAGGTGCTGAAAGGTCTTAAATTCAGGTGTCTCCACAGGAGGCCTGTGGGATTTGACCAGCTTTAGGCCCTTGGGTCAAGGGTTAGTGATGTTAACCTGGCTCAGTTATAGTTTGTGGCCCCACTGCAGCCAGGCAGGGGTGGAGAGTCACCTGCAGGCTGGGTTGGAAGCCCAGGCCTACCATGGATACAGTGACCCTTTGGGCCCGCCACCCTTAAGGGCTGCCAACCCTTGCCCTATCCAAGTCCAAGGGAGCCATATAGGATTAAGTGCCAGCAGGGCTGGATTAACCCTTTAGCAGGCCATAGGCCTGTTGAGACCCACTCTCCCCACCCCCAAGCCCAGTGCTGCCACCTATGGGGAACAGGGCTTGGAGCTGCTGCTAGGAAGCAACTATTGCGGTGAGGCCAGCAGGGGGGAGGGGCCCTAGGCAAGTGCCTAGTTTGCCTATGGGTTAATCGCACCCGGGTGCCGAGATGTACTTTACAGAGCCTGGGAAGAGTGGTGAAACAATTCAGAAAGCCCAAAGGCTTTTGGAGCCAGCTCATAGCTTTAAAACATCACCACACAGAAGCTGCAATCCCCGACTCGCACTGTACATTCAACACCTCTGCACTCCTGAGCACTTCTGAACTGCAGTTGCACAATCAGAGCCGGTGCTCAAGGAGGAAGGGAAGTGATGATGCCCCCACCTTTCATCCAGTTAACCTAGTGGTTGGAGCACATGCTCAGCAAGAAGGATAACTGGAATCCAGGCCCTCTTCAGGTGAGGTAGCTCAAAGCCCCAGTTCCCATTTTCCAGGAGAAAGTACTAGTCAGCAGGATCTAAGATGGGGCCAGTGAAAGCACCCCTCTCACTGAAGCCACTATCCAACCAGAGTCCAAGAATTACTTGGCCTGAAGGACAGCAGGCAAAAGGGAGCATGACTCTGTAGACATCTGACTACTGCCTTCCCTCAGGAAGGAGATAACCTGGAAAGCTGGTTACCAGAACTCTTTGTGCATTTGTATGAAAGTCATTAGCCCTAGAAGCAAGGACTGGAATCCCCTACTTCCCAGGGGGAGCTGTAACCAGTAAGTTTCAGAGGAATGTTGTCTTGGCTACACAGTTTCAACAGGAAGAGATAGTGGTTGCCTGTACCCTCACCTGTTTTGTAGCCTGGGGTGCTAGTACACTTGCCTGGGAAGTGGGAGGTGTGGTTTCAAATCCCCTCAGGCAGAAGAGCCCCCATACTCTAGGCCAACTGCTGTGTCCTGGCCAACTGCTTAAACCACTCAGATTTTAGGCCAGCAATTTCCAAATAACTTGTTGCAGCACACTGGCACATGATGAGTGGCAGAAGCATGCCATAAAAATTAGCTGAATCAGACCCTGATTGGGCTGCTGTCCCCTTCCCCTTCACCCCAGCAGCATTAGGTCCACAGACCAGACCCAGCCTATGGACCAACAAGTGAAGCCAAATTTTAATTTGGAAAAAACATGTTCCCCAGGTATTAAAAGTTTGGGAAAGACTCTTCTAGGCAAACATGGGTAGTTCTACTACCAGCACTCATTTCTGAATGGTCTTCACTTAAAGCTGTTGATGTAAATTAGACATGTTTAGAGCACTCCTGGTGAACCATGCTTCTCTAGGAACTAAGTTGAAATATCACCTGGCCTACATCAGAGCCTGTGCAGCAGGTAGATGCCTACACACCTCAAACAGATAACTTCTGAGCATACTCAGAAAGCCACCCAGAGATGCCAAAGGAACTTTGCAAAATGGAGGCACCTGATTCTGGGCACTAAATGCCTTATGGGTCTGCTGGCACCAAACCCATTTGAACTGCTTCTAAGGACCTGCATGCTTAAGCTCTTTTGGCATCTGCAGAAGCAAATCTCAAACTGACCCTAGTTCTGCTGAACTTGTTGCTAGTCAACCAGTTAACTCTGCAGCACAGGTTTATATATTCTTCTTAGTTTAAGTCTTCCAAAATAATAGTGCTGGGCATCCAGGGCAACACACTCTATAGAGTTGGGCTTGACTTCCTGAGGCTGGATATCACCCCTCCCCCCCCATTTAAGATGTTAGTTTGGACATGCAGAAATCCAATTCTCTTAGATACAAAATACAATGACTTGCTTTTGAAAATCATGGCTCTAGTTCTGTGTGTAAACTTCCAGTAAGAGCTCAGTAGATCACCAGTATAATCTGCTTGTATAATAATTCATTTTGAAACCAGAACAGTTTTAGTTCTTATTTGCCTAGCCAATGCAGGTTAACAATATTACACTTTTATCTTTAAAAATAGAAGTCTCACTTTTCAAAGAGATGCTTGGCACTAGAACAACAGGAAATTCAGACAATAATTTGCATACAAACAGACTTGACAACTGTGTCACTATAAAAAGATATTGATTGATACAAGCTATGATACAACTGCTACATCTACATGATTTGTAGGGATTGCTAGTGAAACCTGTTCAACTTTACCACTGTTTTTCATTCAGGGTCAAAATTAGGGCAACTTAACTCATTGCATTGCTTTAGGATCATATGTTGTAATACCTGATGCAAGCTCGCAAAACAGAAGTTTTCACTCCCTTTTGTAAGGAGCTAAAAATTAGTACAGCTCGCTATATCCTCAGACTCTCGCATCCCTTCCCCCCCCCCCAAATTATACTCTTAGAAGGCTTTCCTTTACATGTCCAAAAAGATAAAATAGCCCAGCCATTTCTCACAGCAAAAAGATTTCTAAGGTACAAATATTCAAGCCTTTACTTTCTACCATGGGTTTTTAAGTGAAAATTTAAATTCAATGCCAGTCAATGCTCAAAATAAAAATATTGAAAATTGAAAAACCATTGTGCTCTGCTTCTTTTGATCCCCAGGAATGGGAGCTTAGCCCATTACTCCTTAGCATCCAGCTTTCTAAGGGAAGTGAGAGTCAAATTCAGATGCAACAAACAGTTTTGTAAACTACATGTCAGGCATGTTCAGCTTTGCACACTCACAATTAGAAGTCATGACTTGGCTTCTAATCAGCTTGCAAAATGAGTATAATTTACACAGATTTGTTATGCTGTCAAAAATGCAGAATTCACTACTTTAAAGCAGGTAATTAAACCTTTTTTTACCTCCTCTGCCCCATCACACCCAGGCCAGATCCAAATGCACATTTGGTAGTGGAGTGAGCAGCATTAGGGAGCCACAAGGATTGATGCAGCTGTTACTTGCCAAGAAGTCACCTGTGAGGCTCTGTACCCTGGATTTCAGTAGCAGATCCCACCACAAATTTCCAGCACCTCTAGGAATTTCCTGGGCTGAATGATATGGCTCCAAGGGCCCTATTTCTCACTGCCATGGTTTTGCTGTGAAAAAATGGAACATTCTTACTTAGACCTTCCTTGCTGATGTCTGCATTAGATGGCATGGCTTCCTGCAATGCTATTCAAGCTCTTAATGGCTAGGGACACAAGTTACATATGGACTGGCTTAAGTCCAGAAACTGGTTTAAACCTATAACAGAACAGAAACTTCAGTGCACATAAACCAGTTTTAAAATGGCTGAAGCTGGTTTAAAATAAACCTGGCTGAATATAGTATCAGACTTAAACCAGGAAGGGGGCTGGAGTAGAAGTTAAGTTATATCAGTCCCCCAGCATACTTTGCAGCCCTGTGCTGTGCTGTCTGCTCCAGGGAACAGGGCCAGCTTCACTTCTGTGCTCCCTAACTGGAGCATTGAGGGCTGGCTGACAAAGGGCTGGCAAGCCCAGGTGGGGATGCAGCTCAGACTGCAAGGGAACCCCAGCTGAGGTCTGGAGCCAGGGAAGGGGATTAAACACCTCTTCCCCCACTCAAACTTATTGGGCTGTGACAGTGGACTACAAATCCTAAAAGGCACCTGGAAGCAGGAAGAGCAAGTGATGAGCAACCCTACAGATTCCTGCTGCTGTGATTGCAGACTGCAAATACCAGAGACCTGGAGGCAGCAGGAAGAGGAAGCAAACTCACAGCTGATGCTGGCTACATGCCAGAGAGCCATGCTCTAGTGCCTCCAGCTTTTACCCTGAGCCACTGCAGGCATATAGCTGCATTTCCTGAATCAAAGGAAAATGTCTGTTCACTTGTTTCAATTTAATCTATGCAGTTTTCACTAAACTGTAAAGACTGAATCAACTCAGCCTCAGGCTTTTTGACTGTCTTTACTTAATGGCCATATCCCACCACTTCCAAACATATGACTTCTAATATGCCTTTTCTCCACTTTCAAGAAGTGAAAAGGAAAATCCATATCAACAAGAAAGCTTCCCAACTCCCTTCCTCACACCCCCTGAGAAGTCTTATTTACCTTAGAAGGCTGGTTTGGAAAGCAGCTAGTGAGACATTATTAAAAACTTACCTTATCACAGAGGCTCTTAACCTTTTCAAGTTCAGGGCACCCACATGTCCATTTCTTTTGAGTATGGTGGCAACTTCAGGCTAAGGATCACTGTTGGTGTTAACTCAACTTACCTCACTGCTTCTCAAATGGTTCTGTTGCCCCCCAGGTAAAAGTGCCTTGTTCATGCAAACACCCCTGCCACAATAAGGCCTCTGATAAGCCTAAAGTGGCCTAAGTAGGAGCTGCTTTGTGCTGTGTAGCCCCTTCCCAGCCTGAGCCCCTTCCGTACCCTCCTCCTGGAAGAGATGTGGGTGAAACAGTCCCACACACTTCTGTTTTCTGGGGAGAACAGGACTGGGAAAGGCTGCTGCATCAGCCAGCTTCTTTAGGGCTGGCAGAGCCATAATGCAGCAGGAGTGCACACAGGGCAGTTTTAGCTGGCCATTCCCACCACACTCCCCAGTTGAGAACCACTGGGTTATCATCTGCACTTGCTCTCACACACAAAAACCCAAGCATGCACTCTCTTAAAAGGATCACCACTTGCCCTGCTTACTGTGGCAAAAGCTAACATTAAAGCAAATGGGAGGGTCTATTTAGATTAAAGACTGATTGAAAACAGCAGGATTTGTCCAAAGGGGCAGATGCAGAAGTATACTCCAGAAGTTCACTTTTCCTTCAGTTCTCCCCAGTGAGATCAATGCTAGTTACATGTGTTAACTGAAGGCAAAACTGAACCCTAAGGCTAGGGACAGAAGTTACACCAACTGGGTTAAAGCGATTAGAAACTGGTTAAAACCTGTAATGGAACAGAAGCTCAATGCACATAAACAAGTTTCAAAATGGCTGAAACTGGTTTAAGATAAATCTGGTTGAATGTAGTATCAGACTTAACTGATTTGGCTCAAACTGGTTTATGAAACTTCTGTCCCAGACCTCTTGCTGGTCCAAGTTAAATCACAGTCCCCCAGCTTGCTTTGCAGCCCTTGGTTGGCTACCTCTGTGCTCCCTAGCTGGAGCAGTGAGGGCTGGCTGACAAAAGGGTGGGGTGGGGCGGGGTGGGGTGGGGCAAGCCCAGCTGGGGATGCAGCCCAGTCTACAGGGGCAGAGAGGGGCTACTACCCCTCCCCCAAAAACCCCAGCTGGGGCTTGAGGCCAATGAGGGGAATTAAACACCCCTTCCCCTGCTCAAACTTATTGCTGGCTGCAACTGTGGACTATAAATCCCAGAGGCACCTGGAATCAGGAAGAGGAAGTGATGAGCAACTCTGCAGAGTCCCGCTGCTGCAATTATGAACTGCAAATCCCAGAGACTTTGGGGGCAGCAGGAGAAGGAAGTGAACACACTGCCAGAGAATCAAGCACCCTCCAGCTTCTGGTCTGAGCCACTGCAGACATGTGGCTGCATTTCATGAATCAAAGGTCTGTTTGCTTCTGTTTCAATTTAATCGGTGCAATTTAACTAAACTATGACAGCACAATGGTAATAACAGATACTCAAGATATTTAATCAGTGATTTAATACGCTTCTTTTCTAACAGGGTCTTTGAACATCTATCAATTTGGATAGATGTTCAAATTGATATGGAACAATATTTTGGTTGGGTGAATTAACTGTTTACATGGGGACCAAATTCAGGACTGGTGTAAGCAGTGCAGCTCCAGTAATTCCACGGGTGGTCCAGTTTCACTGGATCTGAACTTGGCCAATAGATATTAGAGGTCAGCAAATACTTTAAGCAACTTTTCTTTCACATTTTCAAGCAGATCAAAATTTAGTCTTCAGTTAAAATTGTGAATTCTTATGGATGCCGATGGGCTAAATTCACTATAATGGCATAGCAGACCTACATGAAGTAGTAGACAAATTTGGGTCAAATCAAAAGAAAATTGACTCAATGTATTTTAAAATTATCCCTTGTATATATACTACAATGTATTCAAAATTTCCTGGCTGATTCTACAAACTGGGTGTCATTTAAATGAACAAACTAAGGTTAATTTAATTAAACTGTTAGAAACAAAATCAGGGATTCACAAACTATGGCATTTTATTTCAGAGGCCTTTGCTTACATTTGTACAATATATTACATAATTCTCCATTTTCTGCAGAACCTAATATATATTTTATAGCTTTTCTCTATAAGCTTCTCCTTCCGTGTTTGTCAACAAATTTTTACAGTCCTGTACAAATCTGAATACTTTGAAACCATTTTCAATAAAATCAGTTACCTTAAGCACACACTACGAAGACTGAAAATGCTTTTCTTAGAAAAGTCAAATGTAAAGGATTCTGACACTCTAGCATCTACAAACAAAATGCTTTGAAATTCTTACATGTTGTATTGCCAGAAAACAAAGAAAAACATGCCAGCCCCCATTTCCCCCAGCCAAAAGAAGTACACAGAACTACAATTAAAACAGTAAAACAATCTGTACAATAAAGTACTGTGTATTAACAGTGCCAGGTATTAAATAGCTTGAATGAACACTTCCGCAATATACAAATGTCTTACAAAGGTGTATAATTAACAGGAGAGAGCTTGGGATTCATACAACATAAAATCGATACAAGTGACAACAGCTGGAGTTGGTTTTGGAATTTTGTACAAGGCATTTTTTTTTTAAATTAACGTCTACCACTCAGTTAGCTATTTATAGTAAAAACAACTGTTTTTGTGGCAGTGTTCACATCAGCAACCACAAATTACATTAACGCACCGTACTCTTTCCTGAAGCCCTCTCAGTTGCAGCTCATAATAAAATAAGCCTTACAAATGAAATATTTGTTGCTTTAAAAGGAAAAGAAACATTTACAAGAAAACACAAAAATATAACTGTTATAATCCATTATGAATAAATATACACTTTAAACTGGCTAAATACAATCTTTATACATTGTTTAAGATTTAATACAGTTTGTTAGCCATTTTCTTCCTTTTTCATAATGTATTTTATCAAAATTAAAAAAAAATACTGATTCATAGAAAAATGGCAAAGTACAGTAGTAGTTCCATTCCAATTAATGGGTTATTAAAACCCAGAGTAACCTATTTTGCCTAATTCAAACCTGTAAACATTAGTCAGTCTTTTTAAAGAAAATCCTCATATTTGGTTATCAGGACTGATGTCAAACATCCTACTAAACTGCAGGTTTTGAATTTAATACATGTGCTTGACTTATACAATTAAAGCCACGATAAGGTGACTTAGCAGTTAAAAAACAATTAGCTTGTACAAATGAAAATAGGTTCAATATTTGTCATAAATAAATGGAAAAATATCAAATGTTCCAGCTTTAACAAAATACCAGGGAATACACATACAGTAAGCCATAATGCATTCCTTAGGCCTACCCAACAACTGTATGCTTACTGTACTGTCTCTACAGGCAGTGAGCAGCCCCCATTTGCCACAGTGGAAGGCCTTTGAGTCACTAGACTTACAATTCCCAGACAAGTTGGAAACAATTATTGCTTGAGGAAAAGCAGTTTGTTGTACTTTTTCTTCATAAAAGTGCACTTAAGTGCAAAGTCAGCTTGTCAAGAAACAATTTTTAAATACAAAATAGTGCTTGTCTGAATGTTGTGCCACCGTGCAGTATAAAAAAAGTGGCCCTCAGCAGCCATTAAGTGCAAAGTGCTTTGGCAAGTCCTGCTGTCACCTGCACTCAACTGACATTCCGTTTTGTGAAGAACTTGACATAGATGGTTCTGCTAAAGTTAACATAACTGCAGCTGTAATGGAACTAGAGGAAGGTGAGGAAGATGATGATGATGTAGTAGCAGCACCTATGAGAGGAAAACATGAACAAAGAGTTAAATAAACATACACAAATCAAATAAAACATTTTGCATGTACATTAGAACCCTTCAAAGACCCTCAAAGCATTTTAAAACATTAGATAAGCACCATCAGCTTGAAATCTATGCCATTAAAGTAGTAAATCAGCTAGAAACTTATCTGCCCCAAGTCCCCAGGCCAGTTTTTGCATCTTTGCTTCTCTATGCTCTTGTTGACACAAACAATTGCAGTCACAAGCCAGTGGCTTGGCGGTTAATTTTATCCACTCACTCTAGCAACTGTTACCAGTTAATTCTTTTTTAATTAGTTTTTTTTGTTGCCATGTGAACCATCTGGACAAATTGGGAAACTAAGTATGCCTGGCCCATTTCATTCTATTCCTCTTATATACTCATTGTGCTGTCAAAAGTACAAAGTAAACAAATGAAAAAACAGCAACAATGTTTTCTACTCAGTGGGTGCATCTATACATGCAATTCGCATGTAGCAATATACTCTGATGGAGTTCTCACCAGAGTTTATTTTTTCTGGGCGCAGCATTTACACATACTCCCAGGACTGCAGCACACTGGGCCAGGGCAGAGCAGCCCCAGGCTGGCAGGAGACCTAGGGATTTAACCTGCCAGCCCAGAGCTGCTCTGGCTCTACGTGCTGCATAGGGGCTGGCTGGGACACAAAGGTGTGACAGTGTGGGGCTAGCTGGCAGGCACCCTTGTGCCCCAGCCAGCTCCGATCACGTGTTTTGGTGCACGCAACTCCTCTGCTGTAGAATAGTATCTATCCTACATCGGAGTTAATTTAGTGTATCCTAATGGGTGCACATGTAGACAAAGATGCTTTACTGTGGAGCTAATTAGTCTACTCCACAGTAAAGCACACACGTACATGCACCCAGTATTTTCAGCAACAGGCATCTTAGCTATTACTTAAAACAACAGTAGGTAAACATTTCAAAGAAGAGTGATTTCACTTGATGGCATCTCTCCCTTTGAAGATTATTAATAGGTGTAATGCCTATGCTAATAAGAAAGATGCAATCTGGTAGTCAGCATCAGGGGGTTTTTTTCAGTCAGCTAGGAAAAAAACAATTTTTAAGTAAAAATAACAATTTACTATAAGACAATTTAGCTAGATATAACCCATGATCTTTCACATACTTTTTATAACAGAAAACTGGCTTAGTAAGCCTTTTAAAAAGGTAGATCCTGCCTATAAAGCCAAAAAATTGAATTATTTTCTTATACTGCATTAACAATTGATGATGTCCTAAATGCACTTTGTTAGGTCACTGAAGATTGTCATCTGAATTTTTGAAGAATTTCTAAAAAAGCATTCCAAACTATTATGGGAAGGCCAACCAGAACACCAAATGCATGCATCACAGGTCAGACGGCTACACTGGAGTTAGTACAAACAAAAATAGTGACACTACCATGTTATAAGAACAAGTATTTAGTTTTTTATTAAATATAGTATTATTGTAATTATTATTTTATATGAATTTAAGTGAAACTTTTGTACAAAATTATATATTCCTTAAGATTTTTTATAACTGAAGCACAGCAATCTTGTGCTACCAATGAGAACCCTAAGTGAAGTTAACCGAAAGAGGGAACTCTTCATTGGTTTTTTCATTATCCAAACAATGTGCACAGAAGTCAGTGGAAAATAAATGAAGATGGAAAGTTTTAAAATGGTAATGTCTTATAGCTAAGAATGTTTCCACTTGGGAAAAGTACATGAATAGTCTCACCTGGATAATGTTAAAAATTAAGTACCTGCCCAAGTTACTGGACTGGGGCATAAGACCAAATATTTATTCTTTGAATTTTCAAATATATATGTTTATTCTGATAGTGGTTTTTAAAAATACAAAAAGATTATTAGTGTTAAACACAATAGCACCAAGGTACCAAATTACAGTCAGCATTCCTCTCACTAGATTAACAACAACAAAAAAAAAAAAAATCAGAATAAAAAAAAAAATAATCACATGAATGTTATGCCAGGTATCCAGATTGTAGCTGTATTGGTCTAGAGGTCAAAGGAATCAACACTCATGGCAGAAGTGATATCTTTTACTTGACCAACTATTGATTGATTCCTCATTCATTTTATGCGGTGTTCTTCCAGGGTATCCCATTTTTGAGGGAAACAAACACAACAAACAGTTTTACAAAAAACTACCCAATTAAAGAAAAAAGCCCCATTCATTGGAATTCCAATTTGATTTTTAAAAAAACAGGATAAAGCCTTAAAGTTTCTATGAGACAGATGGACTAAAATCCATCCTCAGTTACAACAGGTACACTGCATAGTTACGACCTAGGACAGGTTTCAGCCCCCAAAACTTACTTTCCCGTTCTTTTTTCTTTAAGCGCTTTCTTCTTCGGTCAATGGAAGCTACCTCAGATTTTAAGGACAGGTAGTGTTTCCTGATTTCCTGCAATTTTTCTTGAAGAATTGTTATGCGTTCTGCACTTGTCATGTTTTCCAGGTCAGCTGCAAGTTAAATGACCATAGTTAAATTTAAATAAAACTAGAAAGTCTTTAATAGAAGCTTTGAGAAGTTTTAAGTAGGTGGGTGGTGTTCAGTTCCAACAGTGATAGGAGAAAATAGAGAAATCCAAAAAAATGCAACAATTCATTTGTATGTTTCAGCATAGACTTTGCTCTTCAAATAGTAACAGTGGGAGAGACATGAAGCTTAATAAGCAATTTTTGTCCTTGGGAGTAATCAGTCACCACAGACCCAGTTCTTAGATGGGCATAAAGGGCCCAAAACAACAGTAAGACTATGGGCTTAACTCCCAACCAAGCTTGGCCAAAATGCAAGGCCAACAGGGAATCAGCTAGTCACAGCCTCACAGTTCTGTAGTGTAGGCTGTCCTGGATCCAACAGTTTACAGTATTTATTCATTTAAATCACTAGTACATGGGCCAAAACTAGTTGATGATGAGAGTAAGTTTCTCCTTTGCCTGACATTCCACACTGGGAGGCTGGTGGGGTGTGTATAGCACAGGACGTGGGTCTTATGGTTGTAAGCCAACTAAGATTTCCCCTCTGCCAGCCTCAGTCAAACCTACAGCTGGCCAGTTACAGTCTGGAGAGCTCATTTGAGTGGGTTAGTGAATGCGGCCCAAGCAGAGTGGGTGCAATGGCCAGGGTTCAAGATACAGAACAGATCCACATCTCTACAGTCTTAAAAAGGGAGAGCAGAAAAACATATGCTACTCTCCAATTAAGAAACAGAAGCTAAACAGGACTAAACAAAGAAAGCAAGGTGACATTGCTGTGTGTGGATTCTCTCCTCTCACTTTTGATAATTCCCTTTTGTTCTGGGACTTTGCTCAAGACTCATTCAGGGATGGATCCCAGCAATTTAAGATCAAATTCTTGGTTCCTTAAGATAACAGATGGTAAATCCCTAATTTGCTCGTGTACTCCCTTGCTGACAGAAATTTAGCAGCAGTGGCTCCACCATATTCTGTGCCAACCAGCTGAAGTTGAAGGAGAAAATGTGGTGATGCAATCCAGGTAGGAGCATTGCAGGATGAAGCAAAGCTCTACTGTGCCCAAACCCTTGGGGGACCTTAGAACAGGGTTATAAATGAATATCAAATTATGGATAAGGCAAAATAAATCTACCTTTAAGTGACAGAAAGAAAAAGCTAATCACAGAAGCTGCTTGCAGACATTGAAAAAAAAAAAAAGAAAAAGCATGCTTTACCAGAAGCACATTACTTCAGCCCAGGCCTGCAGTGTCTGTAAAGATCAGGTGCTTCTTTTAGCAGTTTAGATAAAGATGATTTGATCATCTATTAGATAAAAGCACCAAAAAAGTCCCACAAAAGCACCCAATCTTTACAGACGTTGGGTGAGCTGGGTTGAAGTAATGCACTGCCTTTTTTGGGCATGTACAGGGCTCAGCACAGTAATACGCAAGGCAAGCCATACAATAGGCTGTGGGACCTGGGCCTTTTAAGCCTACATAAGAAGAGAAGGTTGAGAGGGGACTTGATAGCAGCTTACCACTATATCAGAGGAGTGCATCAGGAGCTTGGTGAACAATTTTTCGCTAGGGAAGAGTTGTTCACTTGGTGAACAATTTTTCAACTTCCCCGGGGAAGACCAGGACAAATAGATACAAACTCCTGGAAGGCTGCTTCAGGTTTAATACCAGGGAAAGCTCCTTCACAGTTAGGGTGTGCACACCGTGGAATAAACTCCCTCCGGAGATGGTGCAGTCAACTACTCTGGAGTTTTTCAAGAGGCGTCTAGACAGTCACCTTGCTGGGGTCACCTAACCCCAGCTGTCTTCCTGCCTAGAGCAGGAGGGCTAGACCCAATGATCTGCAAGGTCCCTTCCAGCCCCTAACAATCTATGAATTTATGTGCCAAGCTTAAAGTAAAGCGCCAAGGTTTTGTTTTTTTGTTTTGTTTTTTGCAAGCACCTATAATGGCCACCTTCCTTAAATGAAAATCAGGAAAAAATCTGAATGAACAGAAAAGAAAAAAAGTATATCAATGGTAACACAACAAGAAAGTATTAAGGGAGAAATTCAAACCAGTATTAGAAACCCTAAACAGAAAGCTAAAAATCTAAACCCTCAGTAAAAATTTAAGGGGTATATGAAGATACACACCTGGCTTTCTGCCCTGTGACCACAGTACATAACAAACAATGAAACTTGGTTTTATCTGGAAAAAAGTTAAGAAAACACATAGCTTTCAGGGAATTCCCCCCCTCCCCCACCATGCCAGTCTTATTTCTTACTGCTTATTATAAGAGAAAATGAGATGTAATTTAAAGAAAGCACTTACACATTTGAAAACTCCACTTGTAAACTTTAGGTAAGCGACTGTTTTGTTCCTTGAGATCAGACTCCTTCTCTCCATTTTTCCCACCTTTTCCAGGAGATTGTGTTCTGGCAGGTGATTTGGTATGGTGAGATTTCATTCCAGTAGAAACAGATTTTGCTGGCTGAGGTTTGGTCATGCTTTCACCAGCAGAAAGATCTTCACTGTCGCTGCTGTTTGCTGAAGAAACGCAAGCGTGAATTATTTAGTTCATCAAACCAAAGCAGCTCAAGTGCTTGTTTCTTTCATACATATTACTTGATAACATACAAACATGGTGTTACCTCTTTCAGTCAGTCTAGAACAGGGTTCTGTACTAGATGGCCCCTGGGCTGGATACAGCCCACAAAGTTTTTATCCGACTTGGAGGTGGGGAGAAACTGGTGGCATTCAGCAGCCCACCTTGGGATCAAGCTCCTTTAATGTGGCCCACCATTGATAAAAGGTTGCCAACCCCTGATCTAGAAAGGTAAAATTCATCCATGGTGCTGAAGGTCAGCACCCAGCCCTCTATCACTAAAGCCCGGTGTGAGATCACAGAGTGAGTGGTGACAAACAAAAGTGTCAGTGTCCTTCCCATACCGTATGAAACCTTCCATGGGTGCCCAATGCATTGATGTGCCCTGGCATTGAGATGAGGGAAGAGAAGCTGCTATTGTATGGGCCCAGAGGCACCAAAATCCTGCATATAGGTACAGAGTGGTCAAAAGGGTCTGATTTGTAACCTCATGACCTGCTCTGAAGCAGAAGGTTTGCAATTGCATGTGCTTGTAGAAGAAATATAAATCAAACTACTTGTGCTGCAATTCCTGCATAACTATCTAGACCTCGTGTAGAGAGAGTGAATTTTACTGCCCAGAAAATACCATGCACTAAATACCTGCATTTGTACAGACAATGTCTCTATTGGAGGGCAATACAGATGACCCATCTATTGTACAGTTTAAGAAAGAAACTGGTCAACATATTAACAGTAACTACTTGTGAAGGACTTCCAATTTTGTTTCCTCTTTTCTTCATGTGGTTTACTTTATAAAAAGGGGTAATACATAAAAGCTAGAAAATAACAAAACTGAAGATGAATTACATACAACAAAAAACAGCCAGGAATCCAAGAGATTCTCTAGAGATCTGTACAGATATCATCTGTTAATCATTCCAATAGTACTAAGAGAACAATCAAGAACAAAGCCATGTTATACGACACACTGTACAGATAAACACTCAGAAACACTCTATCCCAAAGAGTTTACATGCTAGTCTACACAGACCACATAGATAAAAGGGTAGAGAAAAAGGACAGAACAAGCAAGCAATGAGAAAACATAAGGACTGTGAACATCATTTTTGTTCTGTGTATTTATTTTGTTCTTTAAAACTCTTTCAGTGGGGTTATCTTGGACCAGAATTAACAAATTGGAAAGATGACAGAAAGGAGGTCCCAGAAGAGACAAGGTACAAGTTAACACCACTGTTCCCCTAGCACTACTAGACCACCTTTAGCTGTTGGATTCTCCTTGCTATTTCTTGACCACACAAGCAGAGCAGACAATATGCCTGTGCACTTGCTCTCTGCATAGTTCTGGTTCCAGAGAATGCTGGCTGGAAGGGAATGGCCTTTGCTAAACCAATTTGATCTTGTTCCCTCTCTCTCTCTCTACAGCAGGGGTCGGCAACCTATGGCCCACGGAGCCACTGGATCTGGCTCGTGGAGCTGGGGCTTCAGTGGCAGAGGGCCCATGGCAGCATTCGGCGGCAGGAACTTTACCCGTGCTGTGCCACACCACGCTGCGGCCAGGTGGCTGGGAGCTTTCCCATGGTGCATCGCAGCCAGGAGGCAAGGAGAAGTGGCAGCAGGGAGAAGCAGCAGCAGCAGCAGCAATCAGGTTCTAGTGCCAGCTCGCCTAGGACCCGAGCTGGTCCATTCCAGCCTGCCGCCACAAGATTTTGCTGACCGCTGCACTACAGCAATATCTACTTGAACTACTTCTTACATCCTTATGGAAAAAGTTATAAAAAATGTTACTTGCACAGAATTTCATCAATGGTTTTTACATTTTCCAGTTCCTTTGAAACCATGTACAGATTTGCATGCACCTGCTTGCTAACTTTTCCACTATGCAGAAAATATTTATGATGAATACAGGCTCAGGTATAAAACGGTGCTATGCAAATGATAATACCCCTCTAATGTATGTCAAACCTGACCTTGTGTAGTTCATGAAGTTCACTTTTTTTCTCCTTCGTAAAATGTACAGACTTTGCCCCACTCCCCCAAACTATTTCCCTGTTCTTTTGTTATTAAAGAGAGAAATCTTGTGAGCTGTCAAGTACTCTCAATTCTCCTGATTTCAATGAGTTTAAAGTACTTAGTTAACCACAGGATCAGCGACAGCACAAGATCCTACACTCAGATTAAACAGTTTCATGACTTCAACACTAGTGCAAGTTTCCTGATGATCATAGTCTTGTGTTATAAATGCCCTCCCCATCATTCAAACAGGAATCAACAATTCTGTACCTTCCAATTTGAGTGAAGCTGCTATACTTACTAGTTTTGCTCTTCTTTTTGTTGTTCACAACTGATGTTTTGTGGCTCCTTTTCTGCTTTTTCGAGGAACCTCCTCCCCCCTGAGAATCTTTAAGTCTTTTCTGGCCTGTACAAACTACAATCAAAAAGAAGCATTAAATAATTGAAGTGTGAGATGTACATTTTACCAATGGAAGTACTTCAGTCTATACTGTGGAACCAAGTGATTTCTCTGAGACCTAAGTTTATAGACAATCATGCGACTTGTTATTCTCAACTATAATTAACGGGATTTAATTTTCTACTCATAGTGAAAACTAGTACAGGAGGTGGGTGGGTGGCTGGGAAGCAGATCAAATTTGCTGACAAAAATGATTATAGGTTACATATTGACAAGCAGTATGAGAGTCAGCCAAATTTCAAGTAAACCACAGAAATTTCTGGTATTCAAATACAGCAAATTAAGTATTTATTCAGATAACAAATCCACTCGAAGTGAAAGTTTCAGAAAAGAGCTCTACCCCTCTCTCATGATGTTATTAATAAGAAAATCTTTACTAGCAGAGAAGTAAACAGTATGTTTGGTGCCCAGGGCAGCAGAAGCATATCTGGCAGGGGAGCAGAAACAGAGGTCGGGGGCTCAAGCAGCTGTGGCTATGCTTCATGGAGTTGGAGAATGTGGCCAGAATCTAGCAGCAAGAAGGTTCACACAGGAGGGCTAGAGGATGCTGCCAAAAGCCATGCTGAGCAACAATATAAAATGCCAAATCTGGCAGCAGCATTAACCACCCGGCTGCAGGTTCTCCCCCTCCCCTGCTCCAGCGATTCAAACCCCCACTTGCTGATTCCCAGCCACTTCCCTCCTGCTCCACACTACCAGATGTCACAGCTGGCAAGTCTTGGGCACTGCCTGCTTCAGTTTTGCTGCTTCTACTTGGTCAGTACCAGGCCTGTGCCCCTCCTTGCCTGCTACTGGTTATGCTACTGTTTACGAGCCTTGGAAATAGTGAAACAAACAGAACTAATGATGTTATCAGGAATCATATTTATAAAAAATATATATATATATATATATATTTT
>JAGPOW010003648.1:33846435-33886012 GCA_030014935.1 Caiman crocodilus
GTTTTAAAGGAAAAAAAAGTATAAAAAAAGACTAATTTAGGAATCCCCCAAGCTGGTGAAGCAGCAATAAAGTAAGATCTCACTATCTCAAGAACAAGGTGTAGTAGCATACTTGCTCTACTATAGTCAAACAGCAGCACCTAGATCATAATTTACCATTCAGAACAGGTCCCAACAAGCGTGCATGTGCAGGAGCACATATTTCCCATGGGACAAACAACAGTGGCACATATTTGTTCCACTGCTATGTGCTTCCAAGCATGTCCCTGAACATGTGCTCCAGCATGCAGCAAAATGATCCAGATTGGGTAAGGGAAGCCAAAGCCAGCACTTGTGCTGGCCCCAGCAGCCTTACCTGGTGTCCTGGGGGCCTCCCAGGGCAGCAGCAGCACCAAGCTAGCCTCTCAAAGCCCAGCCAGCAGCCAGAGCATAGCACTGACCAGCCAGGCTCCCTTTCTGGCAGCGCACAATGTCACATGTGCTGCATCACCATTTTTTTAGCAGCATTTTGGGGGGGGGGGGTTGTTTTGTTTGTTTGTTTTTACACTGGTATCTCCCAGTTTAAAAAAATAAAACAAACAAAAACACAAAAAACTGCTGCACTGCAAATTAGCAGTGCGGTGAACAGGTGCACATGTGCTGCATGCAGTCTGCAGTGCCTCAAACTGCTTTGTAGCACCACAAACTACATGTGCATGCTCATTGGGAAACACCCTCAGAGTCAGAAGGGAAAATAAAATAAGTAAAACCATAACATATTAAATCAGCTTGAAATTTTTTCTGTGGAAATGAAATTCTTAAATCCCAGTAATTTTTCCTCTCTCCATCTTTCTGCTTCTTAGAGTTAAAAAAAAAAAATTCTGCTGGCACTTGTGGCTTTGAGAGCAAAACTTGAATTGGAAGGGGAAGGTCAGAAAAGAAAATAATTCAAAATTTTGTAACTTCCTGATTTACAGACAATATGCACTCTTGTAACAAAGTCATTTAAATTAAGAAACTGGGGACACGTCCACATGTGCTTATTAACATGAAGCAACAAACTATGGTGCACACTGCACCAGAGTTTATTACTTTCGGGCATGCTGTTTGAATGTGCACCTGGGACTGCAGGATGCTGAACCAGGTCAGAGCAGCCCCAATTGGCAGGGGGCCCAGGGCACCAGCCTGCTCCAACTCAGCTCAGTGTGCTGCAAAGGGGCTGGCTGGGGTATAAGGATACTCCAGTGTGGGGCTAGCCAGCAGACAGTCACCACACCGAAGCACCGTCATACCCAGCCAGCCCAGTCCCCATCTGCACGTATGTTGCTGCAGAGTAAAGTGCAGCTTAGTACTTGTATATACAGATATAATCATGTGGTGGAATAAATTGGCTTACTCCGACCTAACAGCGGCAACATGCATAGACACTGACGTTTTACTGCGCAGATAATTAGTCAGCTCAGTAGCAAACGTCTTGTGTAGATGTGCCATGGGCGCTTCATATTTTTCCCAGCATGTGCATCTTGCATTTTACCAATGGGGAAGAATGATGACAAAAATTAGAAAAGAGTATCCAGAATTGGTGCTGAGGGACCAACATTACAAAACATAACTTAAAAGAAGAAATCTTTCATGCTTTCAAACAGTAGTCATTTTCTTTTACACAAGACATAGGAGCTGGTAACAAGTTTACAACTGACCTTTCTTGAGCTGGAGAAAAATAGAATTATAGACTTACTTTAACACTGGCTCAAAAATATCAATTAAAATTTTTGTTTTTTCCCCTCTTTTTAAAAAGAAAATTTTATTTGTTCTCTTGTAAGAAGTGTAATGAGAACAGAACTAACATGCATGCTACATCTTTAGGTTTTAATTCTAAATGAGCAAACTTTCTGTTAGCTGCTTTGCTCTCAAAGGTAGCTACAAAGTGCTAAGATGAACAAGTCACTAAACCTATTTCAGAATCCTGTTCACACATGTGCATAGAGGGTCCTTGGCAGCATTCAGCAGCAGGGATTTTACCCATGCTGTGGGTAAAGTCCATATATTTTAAATGGTACAATAGGCTACTGTTTCCACTAAGAACATCAAATTCATCTTCAAATAATGGACTAACAACTGAACATAATTTTTTTTCTTTGGATTACTATTTTTAGGCTTATTAACATGCTTACAACAGTTACCATTGTGTATGGAGAAAATGTAACAATTTAATTGCAAAATTATTTATTTTGATTTTTATAAAAAACACATACAACCTTTAAATGCCAATTACTACACAACTGACTTTTAAAGGCAGCCATGTAAAATCAAAAACTATTTAAGAAGATTAAATACAGTTGCACCTGAACTAACTACCTCCCTCTGCAGTAAATGTCCTGTGTAGATAATCCTTGGGTGCTTAATATTTTTTCCAGCATGAGCATCTTGCATTTTACCAATGAGGAACAATGTAGCCAATGGATTCCACAAAATAAGGTTGGGGCACAAGTGCAAACACTTGCACTTCAAGATAGTATCATTAAAATTCATATGCACAAATGTTGGCAGGATGGGCCTTTTTCTCATCCACGGTTGGTCCTAATAAGGACTTTCAAACTGCAAAGATGCAGTATCTGAAAAAGTGAAAACACACATTTTTGAGTTGCCAATTAAAAAAAAAAATCCAAACTGTAAGCCCTTTCCCTATTTTCAACATTTAAAAGGGTTCTGAATTTTGAATTACTTCCACAGAGGCCTTTGAATTCTAGAAGTTGAAGCCTACAAGAAACACTTGAAAACTTATTCTAACAACAACTCTGGTCAAAACTGGACTGCTTTAAGTCATAAACATAATAAATGATGCTGCAGTATGTTGACTAAGTGGGTAAGAGATGCAGATTCCTTTACAAAATTCACAATTTACCCAGATCTTGAAAACTAGTTTGAGATTGCTGCCCAAGAAAACAATGACTGGGTATGCTCCAAACTTCCAACATGCTGTAAACAAGAACATTGAGAAACTGTATTTGGATTTTAAAAAATGTAGCATTTTAAAATGTGACACAGACACCTACCATACTACACTCCAGGCGTTATATGGACTTCTGACACTCTCTCTCTAAGTAGTCTTATTTTACATTTAAAATATTAGATTTCTTAATAGAAGAAAAGAAATACTTCCAGGAGGATCATCATCTACTTGCATATTGATTAGAGACCTTATTACTGCACTATTTCCATATATTTTAAAGGGTACAGTGGGCTACTGTTTCCACTAAGAACATCAAATTAATCTTCAAATAATGGAGTAAGAACTGAACAAAAACATGTTGGCAGTAATAAGCCATGATAGTCTGTTTGGGTTTTCCTCCTCACCTTTTTCAGCATGCTCTGGTTCTGGCTGATTACTACTGCTGGAGCTGACACTGGCGTCAAAACCTGTTGGAGAAATATTTCCTTCAGACTGAAGGTCCTGAAGCTCCCCAGCCACACTATCCACCTCTATCGTGCTATCAGTTTCACTCTTGATGCTTCGGATCTCTTCTTGATTTGGCGGCAATGTCTCAGAGACTGATACACTGGATTGGTGTCTGTTGGATTCCGTTACAGTTACAGATGAAGGTGATTCAGGTGTTGTAGGAGGAGTATTTAGCACTGAATTACTGCCACTGCTTGGAAAATCAACCTTCTTGTCACCCATTTCAGGTGGTTTCTCCTCAGCTGGTTTAAGGTCTATGTTAGTTGGTAAAGGTTTTTCAAGCTCAGAGCTGGGCAAAGAAGCATCTTCTTCCGTCAGAGTCTGCAGTTGCTCTTCTGCTGCAGCCTCCTCAGGGGAAGCATGTGGGGGTGAGGCTGCAGCTTCCGTGTCAGAGTCTGAAAAGAGTTCCTTTAAGGTTTTCTTAGGCCACTGGCCCTGAATACTTGACCATACATCTTTTCGGTCCTTTGCCCTGGTGTTCTGAAGTCTTTCATCTGAGTTATTTAGAAGTTTTATTCTTTTCTCTGCCACTTCAGAAAACCCTGAGTAAAAACCACTTGTCCGTAAAGATTTCCTTTTCTCCTCTAACCCATTGTATTTTTTAGTTGGAGTGACTTTTAGTTTAGATTTGTCTTCCTCTTCTTCATCCGAGGAACTGTTGCTACTATTTTCTAAACCAAGGGAGTCTTTGCTTTTAGACTTTTCATCTTTTCTATTAGGTGACCCAGTCTTTAGACATTCCTCTGGGACACAGTACCTTCGTTTGCCACGTTTTGTCTGTGGCTTCGTCATTTTATCTACCGTCTCCTTTTTGGCCTCCTTTCTCTTCTTTGTGCCTTCATCTTCTCCATCATAATCTGTATCATCAGATAACTCTTCCAGCTCTTTCCGTAAAATTTCTGGTGATTTAGATGCTGTTTTGGACAATGCTACATCTGCAAGGACTTTTGCTTCTTCTGGGAGGGTTGAGCTGCTCTGCTCTTCTTTACAAGAGAGTTCATTTTTGTCCTGGCTCACAGTCTCATCTTGAGATTCTGCCTTGCCATCTTTATGTACATTCTGGGCACTTTGGTCATCTTCCTGCTCACTATCATCAGCAGAACTCTCAGAAGCTATTTAAAAAAAATAAGTAAATATATGCAAACAAAGTCAAGAGACTGCTACTAAAATCCTAGGTTTTCATAGGCCCATAAAGAGAATGGAAATAATAATTAAAAAAGATTAATAAAATAAGATTTTTTACCAAAAAATAAAAAGTTGTAATAGCTGGATTAGCAGAAATGCTGGTTTATTATATGGGCTTTATAAACTAAGCAGGAATGGCCAACCTGCACCCCAAGTGGCATGGGCAGCCTCTGTATGGCATGATCAGACTGGGGAGGGACAGAAGAGAAAAGTGGCAGATCAGACAGGCAACACAAGGTAGGAAACATGAAGTTGAGCGTCAGATTAAGCAAGGAGCACGGGGCTGGGAACACAAAGCAGAGCAGACTGGGAAGGGGAAGGGGAAGATGAGCAGGAAGGGCACAGGGCTAATTTGTGGCATGCTTGACAAAAATGTTGACCCCACTATAATAAAGCATCTTCAAGAAACTTCTCCAAGTGATTTCCAAACATATTTGGAGCAGCAGAGAAAACATGCAGTAGCACAATCAAATCTAAATATAACTGCCATATTACTGCATATGCATATTCATTCATCTTTTGTACAATGCAAATGAATGTGGCAGAAGAAACATTTAATATTAGACTTCTAGATGATGTGAAACATCTGATGCCTTGAAGTTACATTTTACAACAAAATTCTGGCCTGCCTTCAAAGCTCAAAATACAGAACAGTAGGAAGGACACACTAACGTGTTTTTTGCCAAATGAAGGAGACCCATACATCTAAAGTAAGCTTATCATCTTTGAACACTGCTGATACTAATCAACTCAGGATCACTATCTGAAACTCAGATATAAAAACTTAAAAATGCCTGAAAACTGTTTGCATTCTCATGCGGTCTATGCAACGCAAGTTTCACAAAAGCCATCTTAATTCAGCTCGATAGCTGTAGTTAAAAATGATTAAATTAACCCAAGTCCAAAAGTTCATGAAATGTTATGTTTACAAATAAAAGATAAAAATCAAGACCTTATTGAACTCACTGGAAAAATCCCACTGACTTCAAATAGGACCAGGATTTCATCTCCATTTCTAAGAGAATGCATATTAACGTGGCTGAAATCAGTCTGATGACCATACTGTATGTAATGAATTTGCAAAATAGTAAATAACCACTATCAAGTTTTTAAGTCTTTTGGGCACTTTTTTTGGCTCGATATATAGAAGTACACAACACTGCTCCAAACGACTCCAAGTCACTTTTGTTAATGCTGGAAGAGACAAGCTTGGTGGATTTGAAGACTGACACACTAGAACACATTTGAATATTGCTTATGTCTAGGACAGCTGGATACCTGAGGCAGCAACCCTGGATACTAGTTCTGCTGATGCCCTTGTCACCGCAGCTTAGATTTACAATACTGGCAATGCTTCACTAACCATGTACTAAGCTAGTCTCTTGTCTAATCAGGCCTGGCAGTATAAAAACCAGCAAGATCAGAGAAGGACAATAGCACATAAACAAAGATAATGCAAGGGGATCACTAGAGAGGGGACTTATCTTGAAAAATCTTAACAAAGAAGAAAGTAAGCTTCAGGAAGGGAAAGAGAGAACACTTGGAACAGGAAATATGTAACTCCCAAGTATAACAAAAAAAATGGAAGATTCAGAAGTAGGACAAGGAAAGAGATGGAGGGAGCAAGAGAAAAAAGGACTATGAAGGACACAAGCATCAAATGCCTCTCTCTCCTGCTGGAAATAATAAGTCTAATTACATTTCATGGGAGCAGGACTGCTCTCCAGAAGTAAGGACCTGAAAGAATTAAGCAAGCAAGCAGGTAAGGCAAGTGTCCATCTACTTTTGAAGATATAAAGAGAGTTTGAGTTTGATGTGATGACTGAAAAACAGACATTGAGGGAGCCAAGAAAGAAGAGTCATATGAATGTCATAGTCAGTACAGGAAAACAGGATGAGCGTTACCAGCAATAAACTAATGGTGATCAGGAAGAGTAAGAGAAAAATACGGTAGCAATAGAAACAGGGAAGAAAGCATGCATATTTTGTTTAAATATTAAATAGCAATAAAGATAGCAAGTAGAACGTGCATTGCACTTTATTAGAAACAAGCTGAAGATACTTTCAGTTGAATTCAAAGCGAAAAAGCCAGAATAAAGGAAACTAATGGCAGGCAGTAGTGCTGTGCAAAATTTCAGTGAGCGTTTCGTTTCAAAGCTGTTTCGATACATTTCAAGCTCAAAGCAGCAAAATAGAAAAGAAACAAAAGGCTTTGAAACAGCTTTGAAATGAAATGAGGGAGGGCACTTGAAACATTTCAAGTTTCAAAGCAGCCCTATTGCGGGAGGCGAGGGAGAGCTAGGGCTGCACTCAGAGTGGCTCCAACAGTCCTATAGAGCTCAGCCCGGTGGCAGGAGAGCCAGTGGTGGAGCCAATCTGAGCACAGCCCTGGCCAGTGGCTCTCCACTGTCTCCCGCTACCAGGCTCAACTCCAGGGGACTGGTGGAGCCACTGGAGCACAGCCCTGGCTCTCCCCTGCCTCCTGCCACGGGGCTACACTTTGGGTGGCTCTGGCAGCCCCACCAAGCTGAGCCCGGTGGCAAGAGGTGGGGGAGAGCCACTAGTCACAGCTACACTTTGAGCAGCTCCACCACCATTGGCTCTCCCTTTGCCTCCTGCTGCCAGGCTGAGTTCTATGGGGCTGGTAGAGCCACTTGGAGTGCAGCCCAGCAGCCAGGGCTGTGCTCTGAACAGCTCCACCAGCCCCATGGAACTCAGCCTGCCCTCCCAGCACTGCCGGACTCTTCCTAGGGATGCAGATCTCCAGATCTGTGCTCAGAATGACAGGAGACTGCTGCAGCTGCCTTGGAGCAGCAGCAGCAGGAGCAGCATCAGTGTTCCTGGTGCTGGATGCAAGCTGCACCCAGCGCCAGTCCCAGGCAACAGCAGCAACCTCCTATCATCCTGAGCACAGATCCGGGGGCACGTACCCCCAGGAAGAGTCCGGCACAGCCCCACAGCCTTCCCAGAGGCATGGACCCCAGATCTGCAAGCAGGATGACACGAGGCTGTTGCTGCCAGCAAGTGACAAGTTGAGTTTTGCTTTTTGCAGTTTGAGGTGCAGTTTCCCAGAAATCCCTATATCTATCTCCTTGAAACTTGGCAGGATTCATGTCCTCAGAGGGGGCTACTATCCCTCCAATTTTCACCTGAATCAGGCAAGAAACGACAGTTATAGGCATTTAGATGATTCCCCATTGTAGCCTATTGGCGAAACATCGAAATCTGTTGAAACAGTTTTAACGAAATGAAACAGAACAGTGCTTCAAAACGAAATAACAACACAAAACACTGTCCCTTTGAAACAGAAGTCAAAACGAGACGGTGCTGTTTTGCACAACCCTAGCAGCCAGCATAGATGGCAGGAATTGAAGTTACGAGGCACGGCCACTAGTTAAGATTGTAAAGTTCCAGAAAGGCTGGAATTTGAGTTCTTCATCATCTAAAAAGTGACTAAGAGACAATTAGGCATTGGCACAGATCTGCATATTCTGGTGTACCTGTTAATGCCCGAAGGTCATTTAAAAAAATCATAGGAGTAGTCACAGAGCACATAAAAAATGCTTTCTGCTTTTGTGGCAGTTGCAGCAGAGAAAAGCAATCCAACAACAGGGAAGCTACGTTGTATTTTTCCACAGTAGCCAGGAGAGGACTATTAATCCCTCAGTACCTGGAAAATGTGTCTATCAATTTTTCACCAGAGGCAAAGTCCTTGTTACCTAGTATTTTGTTTTAAAAATATTTAAAAAAAACCCCAAACAAACCTTTCTGTACCTTCTGTTCTCAAGGTCGTAAGACTGAATTTCAGGGTCTTGACTTTATTTGGATTGCCCTGGTGGACTACCAGATTAGTGGTACACACAGAAGGATGACTTTCTTTATATTAAGAAGGACTAAAAAGTTTGGGGATAGAGGGGTTATTTTTAGTTTTATGCTTTATTGTTTTCTCCACTGACGTATGAAAACCGTTACATCTTCCCCTTATTTTTCAGTTGAAAATAGTCTTAGACACTGTCGAAATGCGTAACAGAAGCTCTCAACACCTGAAATGAAGGACTGGGATATGGAATTCTCAAAGAATCCTGACACTTTAGTTAAAAAGGTATGAAAACACAGAAAAAGGGGTTTATACTTTATAAATAAAAAAATTCTCAGAATCAGATTTCATTATCTTGATAATTGCAATATCAGAATCCTGCTAATTGTCTTTCAAATTATTTAAGGGTTAAACGTATATAAAACATTCGTAAACAAACAGACACTTGCACAAAGAGGACTCAAGTAGTAATAGTAGTAGTAGTAATAACAAAAACATCCCAAAGTAAGTTTACAAACACTCTTTTTTAAAAATAATTTTCAACTTAAGTTTGGCTTCAGATGCTTTGAACTGTCACTTGTTGACACTGATAAAATGAGTGAATTAGAAAGTATGTACAATACCTTGCAGCCCATTAAGGATAGAAGTAATTTCTATGGATTTAACTGGAGCTTGTTCAGAATTTTTGGCTTCGTTACTATCAAGTTTGGACCCAGTCTCAGGTGATGTGCTGGTGTGAAAGGGTGGTTTTGACATGCGTCGCAACTTACAGTTTTTAGGAGAATATTTCTCTTCCTTGTCTTTGTCAATTTTATTCTAGGTTAAGGAGGAAAAAAGCATTAAGCTTCTAATCTTAACAATTTAATATGAAATACAAATTAGCAATGTTGACAGCCATTTGAATATAAAACCTACAAATAGAAGATATTACATTGTTCTTCTACAAGCTATACTACTGCTGTATTTAGGCCTGTTCCCAAACATTGGTACAAAAAATGTAACTATAATCCAAAGGAGAATGCTGTTTGCATTCCAAAGGCTAACCTATGCTAAACCCTGTAAATGACACTGCCTACAGAAGGTGCGACTCTTACACCAGACCTGGGATTGGAAGGTACCTACATATATTCTACTGATGTGGAAGGGAAAGAGGCAATGTGAAGTCAGCCTCAACCACAGGCATGTGATACTACTAGACCCTGTGTTCAGAAGAGTGCAGAAATATCCAGTGCTGTACTTCTCTGAACATAGGAACTAGTGGTATCTGTATGTGGAAGGAAAAAAAAGTTTACTTTATATCCTCCCATCCAAAGGACCAAAAAAGACACCAGAGCTGACAAAGGTTTGTTCTTCAAATCCAGCAGAGGGAGCTCAAAAATAGCGTTTCCTAGAATTGTTCTACTACTACTGATGAAATAGTACTGTTTGATTTACTTCCCATTCATGCACCACCCTTAGCCCAGAAGAAAAATGAGGACAAGATCTTTTTTTTTTTTTTTAAATGAAAGTACAAAAGCCATGCTTAAAAATACTGTATACTTCTAAAAAGATAAGCAGAAACCAATTTAGTCATGCATCTGCAAGTCTATTTACAAGGAAAAACAATAAAACCCAGGCCATATAAAATAAATATAGCAGCAAATTAATCTGAAAGGGAAAAAAAATCTACCTTTATTTTCTTTCGATGCTTGATTTTTGGCACATTTTTATCAGCAGGTCTCACTATCTTGTCTGCCTTTATCCATTCATCATATCTAAATGTGAAAGCAAATATTGTTAAACAAATGTACATATTTTAAGTAAACATTCAAGGTATCATTAAAAATATTCCAAAGAGGAAAGAGTACCAGTACGAAAAAGAAACTGCTTATAGGCAATTAATATATTGTCATAATCTTCTCAGATATCTACTTCCTAAGGGCAAAATACTCCTCATGTTTTGGTAGCAGACTTAAAATCAATGTTCTCCTTGCCTTCTATGCATACAATTTGCATACAACCACAATGGAAAACTCGCACACTCATGGGAAAACAGATCTGAGTCCCATACTTCCATTCACATTTATAATGTGAATTCAGCCTGTGTTCTGAATAGCTTTATTAACAAAAAACAATTATATGAAACCTGACTGCTTGACAAAGAGATGACTCCTTTTGGCTGATTTTCAATGAAGCCGGTAATATCCTATACAGCTCTCTTGGTGTCCCTCTTGCATTATAAGTTATTTAGTTTAGATCAGAAAAGGTGTGAGCAGTTAAATGCCCTATAAATAGTACCAACATTTTACAACTGTCCCAGCTCCTTAGTTGGGCACATGACATTCAAAATGCAAGATAAATGAAACGGATATATAGATGTCTATATATATTTCTCATTTAAAGCATATATAGATATCTTAACATGACTCACTGTTAGGGGTTTGTTGTTTTTTTTAAAGTGTTGTTAGTTTTCTGTTTTGAGCACAGTTCCACAGCAAATGCTCTAAATGAGAAATATATATATATCTTGCATGTTGAATATCCTATATTTCTCATTTAGAGCATTTGCTGTGGAACTGTGCTCAAAACAGAAAACTAACAACATTTAAAAAAAACCTAAGAGTCAAATTAAGACTCAGTGGGCATATCTACACGTGTGCATTTACTGCACAGTAACCAAAAGTACTAGGCAGTACAGGCATGCCTCTAAATGTATATGCCTGTGCTGTGCAGTAAATATGGCAACTTACACTGACTTAAGCATAAATTTGGTACCTGCATCATGCAGGTACCAAATTTATGTCTGATTACTTACTGTGTAATAACTCACATGTAGACAGATGCCTTACTGGCAGTAACACTGTGTGTATGGACTGACTTGGAACTTTAGTTAATGCACTTTAATGCCTGCACATGTAAACTCCAGCCTATTCCCAGAAACTGCACAGTAAATTTAAGACGGTGTAAGCACATGTATAAACACGCCCAGAGAAGCAGATTTATAAATAATCCCTTTGCCTGTTTAAGATGTATACGCAAGAAGTGCCTGCATAAGAAATGCATTAAAATTAAAGAGAGAAAGATAGTGTGAGTGTGAATTGTGACTAATGAAGAGGTAAGAGAAGAAAATGCAAACAAACATCAGCTCTAGATGTACTGCACTCAAAGCCATGTAGGCTTTCCCACACAGATCTGATGTCACACCTTTATTTTGACATACCTCTGTTATTAGACTTCCAACCTATTCTTAACAATGACTGATAAATACATCTAACTATAGTAATTCTGCAATACTGACCAGTATCTTTTAGGGTACTAAATCAGAACTTCCAACTCTTTTTCACTTATAAACTACATCAAAATTTTTCAATTTATATATTAGATGCATATCTAACCCTATCTGAAAGGCTCAGAGCAGCTTACAATAAGCAAGTAACCCACAGACAGGATTCCCCAAACAACACTCCAAAACAGAAAAATCCAATTTCCCTCCTCCTCACAACCACTGTTTTCCCTACCCACAGCCCCACAAACAAACCCTCCCCCACTAACTCCCAACTACCACTCACGAAGGCATAAGAATCTCTTCCTCCACGCACATACTACCTACCCCCACAGCATGCCAGAGGCTAAATACCATGCTTTGCTCATGCATATTCCCCACACGAATAAAAACAATGACATCTCAAAAAAATAAAACAAGAAAAAGGGAGAATGGTGCTTTAGCCTGACAATAGTTCCTGGAACACGAAGACACCCAAAATTTATTTTCTCTGTAATAACATGGGGGCATTTGTTTGCTAAAGAAACATACAGAAATTTTGAGTTTTCTCCCTTTGCAGACTGTAATATACTGAGCATAATCATACTATCATGAATATGACTGCAACTAAATGATTTCTAAATAAGTCAGCAATATATTTGCTAATAGCAAATTTGTTATTGCTGTGGTTTAAAATAATGGGGTTTTTTTCCAAATTAAGCTCACATTAACAAGATGAAAACAAACAAATCCCAAATGGATCTTACACTAGAATTGAACATATTCACAGTGAAAATTAATTGTTCTAAAGCTTTCCTTTAAATAATTGATCACAGTACTATATGCTGCTGGAGGACGCATTTCATTGATTCTACCTGCTTTCAGCAACAAAAATAATCTTTCACAGACATTACCCACGTCTAAATACTGCACATGCCTTAAATGATTGAAAATATCTTTTATGTCAGTGTTTCCCAACCAGTGTGCAGTGGCACAAAAGTGTGTCATCAGAAATGAACAGGTATGCCGTGGAATTTTGCCATGGCAATGAGCTACAATAGGTATGAGGATGGGGAATACCTTAACAGGTGTGCCACAGAAAAAATTTATTAAAGTAAGTGTGCCATGGGCTGGAAAAGATCAGGAAACACTGTTTTAAGCTAGTTGCATTCAAATCCTAAAGTTACTACTTCAGCCCTCAACAGTCTTGCAATCCTCACATGACACTACATCTCAGATACTGTAGAATCTGCCATAGCAGAATGCTGAGCTTCGAATGTCAAGGACCTGAACACTGATTTTTGGTAAGTGACAGCAACAGCTTTGTTTAGACATTTGGGCTATTTTTAGTCACTTAGGCTATATAGACAGTCAATTTCCTGTCCTCTCAAAGTGGAAACAGCACAGCCAAATCTCCAAGGTGGCTTAAAAATTATCAACCTCTGAAGTTAATATCAGTGAAAAATGTTACTTTCTACATTACTTTTAATAACACACATTCCAGAGTTATGAGCTTGCTTAAATCTTTAACAGAAAAGGAAGAATTTAGGAGACAATCCAAAAGGACATCTGAGAATCTACAGATGCAGAGAGTCCTAAACTTTAAAAATGCTGCAACTCTAGAGTGCAAAATGGTAATGGTGAATCTTTTCCATATTAAAATTAAACGGACTTTAAAGAATTTGTTCACTTAAGAAAAGAACAAGAGTTGAGAATGTGAAAGGAAAAGATTTTTCAATTTTAGAATAAAAGAAACATGCAATTTTAGTAATCATGCAATTTTAGAAAATCTTAATTTCAACAAGTGACAGTCACACAGGTGGGTTATCACCTTAAAAGCATGCTCTTCATAAATTAATCAGTGCTGCACCTCATAGACATAAGCATTACAAAAAAAATTTAAATAAAATTTAAAAAAAAAAAAATCAAATTTGCTGTTTATTAGCTCCCTCAGCTCACATGAGTGTATACTACAGTCCCTCTGTTCTAAATAGCAGGCATTTGAAAACAGGTAAGTGCAGGAAGTGACCCAACAGGAATATCTCAGGTCTTGGCAAATTTACTTTCATTTCAGCATAGGATTTTCTATACAAATCTTCACTCTTCAGAGAATTTTGACGCAATGACTCATCAGCAATGGAGATGTTGAGTAAAAGATTTTGTGCAACAAGACTCACAACAAGCAAACTAACTTCTAGAGGAGATGGAGGAAACACACTTCAAATGTCACCATGATTTCAGCAGAATAATGGCTCTAAATTGCCCATGATGGTAATTTATCATAGCTATCAGAATTTTCTGTACGTTGCATTATCTAAAGGCATATATTGCTTTTGACAGCATTTTTTGGCCCTATTCCCAAAAGAAAGCAAGACTAGTGTTTTTATAAAATGCCTTGTACATTTTGGTACACAATGGTGAAAGGAGAGAGGGAGAAGCTACATGTCACATGACACTGGAAATTTAGGGAGAAATCTATGATGGAAAAAGAGTCCCTTTATTCTAATCAAAATGAAGAATGCAAGCTTGGCCAAGAAGGACTGAAATTTCTGTAGTATTCTGGCTGAATGACACCAGAAAGAGCATTTTGAATAAAAGGCAGGAAAGACAAATGAGCACCAAGGTCACAGGATGGAAACAAAGCATTCACACTGTTCTAGAGATGTTCTTTATTGATCCTTCAGAATTCATCCATGCTGCTGTGCTGCTAGTATAGACCACAGGACAAGACCAGGAGCCTAAAGACCAAAACTTAAGAAACAGTTGGAGTCTACAATACAGCAAAGGTACCCCAGGCCCAGAAGGGCTCCAGAGACAAGGCAGGAAAAACATCTTTCCCCTTCCCTGGGGCCTTTAATCTTCATATAACTAGCAAGGATACCATGTTATCAACCCATCTGAGAAAGACAACTGACCTTGGCAAACCAATATAACCTAAAAAGTGCCAGAAAAACCTTTCAGCACAGTGTTTATACTGCCTACACAAAGGGACTTTTCTCAACTGTCTTAGCCAGCAGAAATGATCAGAGAAAGAACGAACAAGCAGTTTCACCTCTTACAAAAGAGATCAGTTGCCTGCACTAAAGGGAAGCAACCAGGAAATATATATTTTTGCCATCTGATTAGATCACCTTTAAGGGCACCTTGGGAAACTGCTCTGAAACAAGCACTCTATTTGTTTTAAAAAAAATAACCTATATTTGGAAATTGTTTATTCCAAGTCCGAAGTGTTTTGAAGATTCCTGCCGTTTTTCTTCTGCTTTATAATAACTGGCTGCTTGTCTATACAAAGCAAAAAACATTGCACCAGATGTGTGCATATTTAAATTCAATCTGCACACCTTGACATTCTTTGAAATATTAACATGCATCTGAGGATGCACTCAATTCAGTGGCTGCTAATACCCTTTGGGCAAAATTTCTCCTAATGACTCTGGGCCAAAAATTTGTAACTGTTTCAGGCTAGGGCCCTATTAAACAGTTTGATTCCTACTCTACACTCTTCTATAGTAACACAATAGCGTAAAAAAATAAATTAGTTACATCAAAAAGCAACAGAAGAACACTGAAGACATAAGACATAATCTAACCAAGGCAACAGCAGTATCATGGTTTCCCCCTGCCCCCACCATTTTATATTTGTACTCTGCCTGATTTCCCCACTCTTTCCTCCTTCTGGCTGGGCCTGAAAATCATAGTTACTTGATAACTGATCTCTGAAATTCCCTCAGTTAGTGCTCCCCATTATACATCACTGTCCTATTCCTCCAGATGCATCAATTCATGCTGCACTGCCCTTTACCCACTTGTGCCCCACAGCTCTCTACCCAAAACCAATCCATTTAAACTGCTCCCCTTTTAACTGGATGCTCAGAAACAAGAGTTTTTCCTTACAGACCCAAAAAGAAAACCAGAAGTTGTAGACAAGGAGTCCTTGCCAGCTTGGGGTCTAGCAAAGTTGGGTCCACTGCCAGCTACCCAAGCAAAAAGATTTCTATTCAGTCTTGTGTCAACATGACCTCATGAGGTTGACACATGCAGGGGGTCCTTCCTTCCACACAGGGAAAAGGTTCTGTTCATACATGTGCTCTGGAGGTGGGGAGGGAAACAGAGTGAGATGTTAATAAAGTCCAAACACTGTGCTGACATGGCTGGTCTCATGCCTTGTGCTTTCTAGTCCAACAGACCAGGCATCCCTTGGTGTTGCCACAGCACCAACAGTTGAACTTCTCTCCCCATTGAAGTAGTGATTTCAGCACTAGAACTATCTCTACAGGCTTAGGAAAACATCACTACATTCAGTTCATGTTTGGAAGATTCACAATCAACGAGATTAGAAATATTAAGGACTTTTTGTTGTTAAATCACAGCTCAATCTCTGCAGAAGTCAATGGCACTCACCTAACAAAGAGTCCTGCTCCTGCTGGGCAGGTGGATTTTTCATGCCCTGGATGTGTCTGTATAACGTGAATAAAACAGACACACCTCAATATCAGTTTAGTCAATACCCCTGACTGACAGGCATGCACAGTTTACTTAGAGGAGCCCTCATATTAGGAGTACTAAAAGCTGCAAGGGATTGATAAGTAAATCAAGTAAATCCTGAAATATTAAACAAAGACCTCTATGTTAGCCAAGTTCTAAGGGTCTCATGCAGTGCCACAAGCAGGCCTCTCCCAGAACAGTTGTAACTTTTCTCTAAGGGCATCTCAAATCTGAATATTTTAAATCTGGTTTGTGCTAGTAGGCTACTCCAAAGCATGAAAAACTATAGTGGTAGTGCTTGACAGTCATTTAAATAGTAACCATTATTTCCCCATCCAGATTTCCAAAAGAAAAAGACAGTGTATAATTTTTGAGTAACTGTGACATAAGTATGATGTATTTTGCGGTTTTGCACCATAAGGCAGCCAGCCAGCGAGAGTCTGAACAACCTACAATGGAAAGACAGTTAATTTAGAATTTATGCCAAATACACCCTTTGTCACTTGCTACTTGGGACATTCTGGGCATACTGCAGGATTACCTAATATTTTAAATGCTTTACAATTCACTTTTCAACATATTTTATCCATATAAAGCTGTCAAGAAAAAAGTGAAAATGTTACAAAAGGAGGAACTGGCACGGATAAGCCCTAAAAAGAACACAAGGGTAGTTTTGCACCTTATAGACCAACTAAACCAAACATTCATAGCATAAGCTTTTGTAAGCAGCAGCTTGAAGTCTTGGTTCCAGGAAACTGCATAATTCAGCACGTAATCTTGCAAACAAGGAAATCCAGTAATTCTAGAGCAGACAGGCCTGCAATTATTTTCTTAAGCAAAACAAGGAAGGTAATTCCAGATGTATCTAATGAGAAGTTCTCTCTTGACAAATGCTTGCTGTTCTCAAAACAGCATGGTAACAGATTTGCCATTTTGTGATTGAGAAGAAGAATCTCAGTGTCAGTGATTTCACTAGTTTAATACCATCACCTTTCTCTGCTTTCAACTCAATTCAATACAGAATACATTTCTTCCTTATCACTGTTGCTTTCTGTAAGAACAGATACATGCCCCTAGGTTTTCACAGCTGCAATGCATGAATTTAAAAGAACAGTTAAACTACCAGCTATCAATCTAATCACAGATGTCATTAGAATCTAGTCCTACGCATTCAAAACTGGCAAAGCACCAAGACTCTTGGGATTAGCTTTACTGACCCAGTCTAACACCAAAAAGAAAAACAGTTAACACTAATACGATGTAAACTTAAATTTTCTGGGCAACCCAACAGCAAGAAAGATAACTGCATTGTCCACTCTTTGAAATGCCAAGTTAATATTGGATCTGAACTACGTAGGAATTTGTTCTAATGAGAGAACACACATCTGGTATTTGTACTAGTCCCTCTATTATGGGTGTGTGAAATGGGCTGTATGCAATAAAGATTCGGCTTTGGACCAAAATTGGGGACAGTGATTCGATTCGTTGATTCAGATCACTGTCCTGATTCAATTCAGCTGAATCCAAATCTGAAGATTTGATGCAGATTCAGAGAATCAGCAATTCAGACAGACACAGCTTTAAATGTTTTTGTTTGTTTGTTTATTTTTTTTAAACACATATGTCAAGGTACCAGGTGGCTTGTGAATCCTGAGATGCTGGGGCAGATGGACCATCCCAGAGAAGCACAGGGGCTCCCCCCAGTGCACTCAGCGGCAAACCTGGAAGTACTTGTGATCCGCTTTTGGGTCTGCCACCAAGTATACAGGGGGGCCCCCCCGAGCACAGTGCTCCCCAGATCAGCAAAAAAAAAAAAAAAGTCATCTTTCTGAATCTCTCTGAATTGATTTGGAGGGTTCCGATTCAATTTGGAAAGATTAAGTGGTCTTTTGATTTGATTCAGATTCAGAGTCAGCCACCGAATCAGGCCAAATCTCTACCGAATCAAATCAGCAACTGAAGCTTCGCACAGTCCTCTCTAACACTGAAGAGAACTGATTCCTATTAAGGCTACTGTTCAAAGCAACCCATTTCTTAATCACCATTATACTGATTCATAAAACATATAACAGTGATTGGCTTCCCACACAAAGGGCAGCTAGAAAATGCTGTTGAATACAGTACTTCTGTTTTAAAGTTTGAGTCAACTTTCCTGTATTACCATGTTTTACAATGGTTAGCATCACTGGATGGCTCTGAAGAATTGAAAAAGTATAGTGGAATACTGAATATTTGGAGTATTCAAACATTATTTTACTCTCATGCCAAATATGCCAACAGTTGATTAAAAAGCACTATTAAAGTATTGGACAAGAGAACTCCAATATACTATCAAAGTACTGGGCATTAAAAGAGCTTGAGAGAAGCTCTTCCAAACAAACTGCAGGTTGAAGAATTCTTTATTAAGGATGAGGTACAAGGAAAAGGTAATACATTATAGTAAATGAAGCAGATGGGGGGGGGGGAAACTTAGGGGGAAAATGACAACTAAGAGGGCCCTTGATTCCAAGCCCACAAAGATCTATACTACATGACCTTAGGTTTTTAATTGTTTCTTGTAGCTACAAACTGGCTAACAATCAGAAATGAATTAAAAAACCCCAGTAACATGCACGCAAGGAAAGAAAACTTTTCCTGGGGCAATGATCTACTAAGAAAAGCCACATAAAACCTGCTATTTTTCAAAGCCGAAATTGACTCAAAATCAACTATCAAGTTGTATGTACAAGTTAAAGACTTCTATGTCTTAACACCCCTGTAATTCCAAGATGTTTAGCTGCTATCCAAAATGAAAGAATATTAATTATGACAGGTGCTGCTTGCAGCCAGGAAATGCAACAGACCCATGTGCTCTGATACTGTCAAATCCAACTTTTCCAAATATCTCATCAGAATTTAACAAACTGGGCATGTGCAACAGGATCCTTATATATTCCAATAGCTAAATAGGAATCTTATGGGATTAGGACAATTATTAAAGCACCAAAAATGACCACCATTACCTTCTGATAACCAAAGGCCAAACAACATCAAATGAAGACCTGCTGACAGCAGCACCTTTCCCATTCCTCTAAAAAGGCACACCAGTTAACTGAAAGTGTTTTCCTTACCAAATACCTCCGAGTTACAGGAAGAATACATTTTATAGCAATCTATGCACTTATTTGAAATCCAGAGTTCATAGCACACAATCATAACTCTTCCTTTGAACAACAAAGGTACTGGGATCTACAAGATGAAGATATAAAAAGTAGTGCTGCTTGAATAAAACCTCTAACTTTCACCCTATAGCACATTTGATAACATTTACTTTGAAGAGGCAGAGAATTTTTTCCATGAAGAAAATCTTAAGATCATCTGAATTCAAACCCAAGAGGACAACTTAAAAGGAGTTTAAAAACTGCAAACACTTTTGAAGTAAATTCAATACCTGTCAAAGGCCAACATACCATGTCCCAAAGGGGACCATAGAAAACAAGTCCTCCATGGCTGAAATGTTAGTCATCTTCCAAATCCTATCCAAACCTGAATGTAAGCATCATTTCTTCACCCCAACATACTGGTAACTAAGAACTGGATCCCAGTTTCTCTGACCTACCTAAATGTAGTCTGAAGATACATTTTATGTAAGAGATTACCAAGACATTCCAGTAGACCAACACAGGTTTAACAAAGACTGCTAAAAATTAAAAATCAGAATCCTCAATTATGACTTGTTCCTCAGGATACTGGTCATTTTGGTGAGGAATTCAGTGGAATCAGATGCAAACTGGAGGCATCAAGAAAAGGAGAGAAGCGACATGGCTTTTATAGCTGTGATCCTTGCATGCTGATTTTGCCAGCACAGGATGAGATCTCAAGTGACCTCTGTCTCATTTTCTTGGTCAGAGATAATAATAGCAATCAGAGTCCAAATGATGCGTGAAGACTATGAAAGGCTCACAAGAGTATTTTGATTTTCCTCAACTGCTTTGATTTTAAGCATCTACAAGATGTACAAGAAGTTTAAAAAGATGACAGCTGAGAATCCATAACACAGAGGGAGTCTGTTGAAACTACAAAGAAGGAGTCTTGATAACTGGCTTAAAAGATTTCAAGAAACTTTTGTTTATTCTGTCAGTTTCTTCTAACTGTTTTACTAAAAAAAAAAATAAATTAAAGCCTTAATATTTTTCCACTAATACCACGCTAAGCACATAAAACAAAGATAATATAACAAGTTAATAAAAGCCTTGTTAAGAAGCGAGAAGCAATAAGAAAAACTAGATCTGGACAAGTGAAGTATAATTAATTACTGCCCTCCGATGTGCAATTAAGAATCCTGGGTGCACAGAGTAACTGATACATCTAGCACCAGGAGAAAGTGTTTTTTTAAAGCAAGGTTGTCCAATAAGAAACCAATGGGTTTTTTCCTGAATGAAAATTGGTGTTTCATCTCCTTTTTTTGGTAAATGTCATGAAACTTCATTGTGTTCAGTACTTCACTCTAAAGAGTGTCTGTCTATAATTACTCAAACACAGTACAACTGGTACAACTGGCTTGAGCGCCAGGGAAGGAATTTATCAATGAAGTGGGCTAATTTCTTTTGTTGCCTGGTGAGGTTTAAAAGGAAGTGAAGGAAGGAAGGAGGTTCTCCTGAAGCTATATACAAGAAGGTTTTTTTCCAAGCTGCAAGTCACTGACAGGCTACATCTGTATGTTAAAAAATATATATATATATATCTAAATTTAATTCATTACAATGACCTTCAAAACCACCAGTACTGAAACTTTAGGAGATGCAAAATTCTATATTCAATTAATTTTTAAAATACACAAGTGTATTTTAGAAGTAAATTTAGAGAAAGTAAATCACTAGCTAAAAGCTCAAGTTACCTCACATTCCATCCACAGTAGTGTACCAAGTAAAGGACTTCTCCACCTTCGATATCGGAATCTTTAATACTAGCTTCATACATTTTCTGATTTTTCCCTCGTCCGTACCGCACTTGGACTTTCATGCCTGGTGGATAGCATTCAAACTCTTCCTCCTCATTGTTATTGTTGTCTTCTTCCTCTTCTTCCTCTTCCTCCTCCTCCTCGGCTTCTTCTTCATCTTCATCTTCTTCCTTATTTGTGTCATCTCTTGAAAGGTTTAAAAAATTGTAGAGTTAATAAATGATACTTCATATGCTTTTCACTTCCAAACCACATATACTGATAAATATTGTGGATGCATTAGAGACTGGAAACAGCAGGCTCCATATATGTGAAATAGCTTTCTGCAAGTATTACCAGCTAAATAGGATATAGCAAAATACAGAGAATCCAGTGACAGTAAGATTAAAAGCATGACTTGGGATAGAGGGGGAAAAAAATCATTCATGTAAGAATTGCAATTGTACTCTATGCTATGAAGATTATTAGCCTGTTTAATGTTCTGATCTTTTATCATTCAAAAATAAGATTTTCTAGAATCCTTTAATGCAGTCCCTTTAGCTAACTTACTACTTATTTTTTAAATCTCACATTAATCTCCTAAAACAGAGTGAAGCATTCTTAACATTAATTTTTCAAGGTACAAATTTTACAAACAGCTAGCCTGAGACTTGCTACCAGATAAAGCTTGGTGTTCCATTAAAACCAATTGCCTCACGATTCCAATGCAAGTATATTTTGAAGAAACAGATTTAAAGAAAGTGTTATGCCATGGATGTTATATAGGAACATTTAAAAGGATCGGTCATAGTTCTGCTGTTCCTTCCCAGTTATGCTAAAGACCTTAAATAAAAAAATCAAATCACTCAAATCCAAGGCTTATAAATGCAAACACTGACGCCTGAACTTTCTAACGTAGGATTTATGACTTTACGTGCATTTTTAAGAACTCTAGCAAACTTGCAGAGGCATTAACAACCCATAATTTCTAACAATTTCAGTCAACGGCTGGTGTGGGGTGTTTAGGACCTCTGAGAATTGGTACGAATTTTCTGAAGATACGTGCAAAATTACAATGGCTATTTTAACAAATAATTTGGATTTTAATTTTGAGGTCGTGTTCTTCTTAGACATTAGACTATCCCGATTACCTGCGTACAACCAAAAACACTTCCATGCTGCCTGTAGTCAGCTTTTCATTATTAAGAACTCTAAACAATTAAAATCTGAGAACCAGAAGGTGTGAAAACTGGAGAGAAAGATTGCTACTACCACCAGCCTTTGATTCCACTTTGATTTTTAAAATGCAATACAATCACAAGAGTCTATATCAAACACCTACTTTTTCCAGACAACTATGCAACAGAAAATATTCATTTAGCATATCCACTTCCTCTCTTGGAAAGGATCAAACAACATTTTAATGAGCCAAATGCATTGAGTAGAAACCAAATCACAATTATTTAATTAGCTGCCAAGAGACTTGCAAACAGCAGGCCAATTCATCTCTAGTACAACTACAGAATCTAATGGAATTACACCAGGAATGGAGGCAGCTAGACATGCACATGCCTATACCACCAGAAAAATATGAGAACCCCCAATGCCAATGTAGTTGGTTTTCAAACACCACAAGATAAGTCTATCAAATGCAATATTACACAGATTAAGAATACAGGGGACTCTCTTTAACAAACATTTATATCCTTTAAGGACACGAGTATCTAATTAATGATATAATTAACAGAAATTTCAAGCCATCTACTTTGTTAACATAATTAAAAACCAACAAAGGAATTAAAACTAGAATACAAAGGCACAGCTAACTGCATAAAGTTATTTTTGCCTCTAATTCTCTTCCATGTAGCCAAATCAACCCAAAGAAATCAGCGATAGATAAGACTTCCAGAAAATTCACTGTGATCAGTAGGCAGCCATATCACTTGACAACAGGAGCCCAGACCTGTCCCAGATTTAACTTTCAGTAATATAAGTGCTCCCCAACAGCTCCACTGTCAGTACTCCTACATTACAATAGAAAAAGAGCAATGAGAACAAAACCATCACATGGTACAGAAGGTGGAGCAAGGCATACCCGAGTGCTCTCACTGCTCTGAAGATTTTTCTGGCAATTTTAAGGAAAAAACCTCCAAACTTAATTGGAGAGAATATTTTTTTGAAACCTAACTGCAGAATCCTTAATGATGTCTAAAAGAAAAAAGCATGCCTGAAAAGAAGCACGACTTTGCCGAAGTCTGTTCAATTACGGTGCAGCCGACTGTGAAGCAACCAGGAAGCCTGGACTAGTTTGGGGTCTCTTCTGCTACCACACATCACGTAGAGGTAGTTTTCTTGGAACATCAATGGATTTTCTACACAGACTCTAGAACAGTCTACTGGGACTTCCCTGGAGGAGAGGTCTGAAATCCTCATTGTAAAGTTGAGTAACTTGGATGGTGAAGTAGGTAATGTGAAGAGCAGTCTGTAACAGGTGGAGGGAAATGCCAGGAAGTGTAAGAAGATGGCAGCAAAGATGGTTGCAGTTAAAAAAGATGCAGTGAGAAGTGGTCTGGTCAATGATCACAGATTGGAAATTCTAGGAAACTAAACCAAAGCCAAGAATATTTCTATTTTGGGAGTAGAAAAATGCAAGGTAATATCCCTGTACAATCTCAGTGAAAGGAAAAGCATGTTCCAGGAGTTGCTGGGAGGAGAGAATCTTTTACAAAGGCCATAATATCCTCTTTCAAGACCTCAAACCCAGCCATGCTGATGTAGAGAAAGGCATTGAATGATGCAAAGCTGAAGTTCTTAGAGAAACTGTGGCTGCAGCAATCCAGTGTGCATTGTAGAAATCTCAGTTCGATCACATATGTATGGATATGAATACCGATGTTCTTGTACTGCTGTTTAGTCAAAATAATGAAAAAGGAAAACAAGCAAGCATTCTGGCAACAGACAATAATAATCAACTTAAAAACATAACCCCCCCAACCCCTAAAAAACAGCATTAAATCTCAAAGCTTCAGGTACTTAAAAAGCCTCTCCTTTTCTTAAGCAAAATAAATGAGACAAAAAGCAGGGTGCATTTGTGCTATAAAAGGTAGACAATAAAGCACTACCATAACTGTGTTCCACCAACCAATGAAGTACTAGGGAGCTGGACAGAAGGATTGGGTTGCATTATTAATTATAAAACCGGCAAAGGAAACAGTAGGCCTCCATGCAAGCAAAGCTTCAGCCTTGAGAAACAGAACATCTTAACTGGCTTCCTTCTACAGCAGTAAGGTGATACTTGTTACCTCACATCTGTAGAACCTTCTAATTCCAAACCAACAAATAAAGGTACAAGTCTTTATTTGTTGTCTAGGCTTTAAACAATTCTATATTATAGTAGTGCCTATTTGCCACCCAAGTCAGGATCTCTTGTGTTATGCACTATGTAAAATTATATACGGGAACATTTAAATAATAAAGAAAATCTATTAATACACACACGCACACACATTTATCCCTCTGGTCCCAAACAAGTTAAGGGCTTATAAAACTAAAACCCATCTTGAATTACACTGATGATGACAACAACGATGATGACGATGACAAAAAGGAAGCCAGTACAAATCAATGGTTGGAATGTGCCTATTGCTTAACACACAATTATGCAAGTATGATCTCATTGTACACTAATAAGGTTTTAAAATAGTTTTCATGTATGGGAAGAGAAGAATATTACAATAATCCTAACCTGAAGTGACAGAGGCAAGGATCATTGTATCAAGGTATGCAATACAGCCAACAGAGAGTAGAATTAGCAAGGACCTAATTTTCTATCTGGCTATCCAGAAGTGAAGTCCAGAACATCAGCATGACTCGTAGATTCTATGCCAGTGTTAAAAATGGTGGGTGGATCCTATAAATGATGATGAAGGTTGTGGAATGACCTATGGCAATTCTCCCAATTACTTCTATCAGCCCATGTGCATTACCTCAGTCTTATCCCAATACTTCTTTCCAATATATAGCTTCAGTCATAAGCCTTTGCCATAAGCCTCAGGTACAAGTTAGGATGCAACTTGAGACTCATAATTTGAATCTGCTGCACAAACTCCCATTATGCACAAGGGGACGCACCCTGCACTAGGCCCAGTCCTCGTAAGGTACCTACCCACAGTGCCCCAACACAGCTAGACAAGATGGGCCATTGAGAATATGGACATGTTCACCACAGCCACCCCCAACATTGCACAGGAAGTTCCCCAAGGAAGCAACTGTTCCATGAGCTCCTACCTATGACATGCATGACATAAAACAGTAAGGGGCAGTGCTCCCCTTACTCTGATACACAACCTGGATTTCAATCTGTAATCCTGTGTTAGGAAATGTAACAATTACAAGACAGCATTTCATTTATCATGGAGGTGAAAAGTTTCTCTACATACACTTTACAGCAGACAGGGGTAAAAAAAAAAAAAAATCTGTTTTAAAGGGAGGATTTTAAAACAACTGAAGCAAGGTTTTATCAGCTATTTGTTCAATTAAATTACTACAATTAATTGAACCATTACCATTAACAGAAAGAAACTCTAGTATAATTGCCACTTAAAGTTAAGCAATTAGCTTCTATTTTTACTTTTCCCCCTTCTCTCCTTTCCTCTAAAGACAATTATTTTTAATTTAGTTTCCCATATTGGGTCCCTTCCTTATCTCCTGGTTTTATTTCCTCCTGGCCTGGATTACTACGCAAGCACTGTATACATTCCTAGGGTCTGAAGTCCTGGAACTACATGAGGACAACAATCTCAGCATTTTAGGGTGGTTTTTTTATTTTTAAGTAAAATATATTAAATAAAAAATATATTTCTGGCCCTTAGGGACACAAAAGTTTGACAAGACTTCCATCTAACTGGTATATTGACATCTACCTTTGTCTGCAAAAAATGCCTTCACCCCATGAGACGTTCATTCCAGACCCACTATTTCTTGGGAGCAGAAAGGAATCAGCATTATCAATTAACAGCAGAAGCCTCCATGTGACAGGAGAAAAGAACAGAGAATTCCCAATTCACTCATAAAGATGCACTTTGCTGCTGCTCTTAAAGGAAGCAGGGTCCCAGATGCAAGCAAAGGGGGAAAATAAGACGACCTCATACTACTGTTCCCAATCATGCACCCAGTTAAACACTGCAAATTCCAAAAACATTATGAAACAAGTCCTTAAACGGGCAAGAAGTGGTTCAGGGGCAAATGGCTATGCAGTGTTTCACTCACAGGTCAGAATTTCAAATTCAGATTGAATCAGCAGCAGCAGGAAATTTCAGCACAGTTAAGTACACTGCCATAAGATAGTACTGCACCCTAATACTGGCGTATGTGTAGACTGTGAGGCTTTACTGTGAAAGTAATCAGTCAATTTCACAGTAAAGCACATGTGTAGATACACCCATTAAATGACATCCTGATGTTGCAAAGCTGCTTCCTTTCAGGTAAAGATTATTTAACATACTAAAATCTTTAATACATCACAACACTCTAATCATTTGCAACCACTGCAAGTGAATGTGCGACTACCCCCACGTCAAAACATTAGATATAGATCATCCCAGAATCTCAGCAGTGGCTAACGTGAAGCTTGAGCTATTCTACCTCCAGATGTGCTCCTTCCTAAATCAAGATGAGACATTAGTAAAGGCAACAAATGAAACTCACAGTGCACCTGAACACAGCTGAACACAGTGTGCCTGTTCTATAGGATTAATAGTTAATTGTCATGCCAAAAGCCATCAACCAAGTAGTGAGTGAATTTAATGTTAAATAAAGGCAACATCTGATTGCAGATTCTGTCTGAAGACACTACTATGCAAGCATTCCCTTTGGATACATTCATAAACAACATGTACACCAAAACACAACTTACTTGCCAAAGAGGCAAGTACAAATATGTCCTTTATAAACAGGGATCCAGGTTTTCCATTTCCCATGAGAAAATGGAGAACCCTGAAAATTTTCCCTTTTAACTGAGAAAATCATAGATTTTTCATTTTAACTGAGAAATGTGCAGATTTTCTACTTTTGCAAAAAGCTCTCTGCAGGCTGGCAGAGTTCCAGCCTGTGAAGGGCTGTGGGGAGCAAGAAGAGGGTAGTCAGGCAGGGGTGCCACGTGCATGTGCTCTCTCACACATGCACATGGCCACCAGGCAGCCTGAAGAACAGCTCCTGCAGTTAAGTCTGAAAAGGGGGAGAGGGTAGGGAAGGGGAAAGGACTGAGGCCCCCTGTGACAGGGCACTGCTTGGGGCCACCCTCAATATGGCCCCCACACCCGTCTCTGGGCAACAGCCCACCTACTCACTTGCCACATCTTTGATGTTAATTGGTTAATTAGCAGGAGGCTACCCATGTCCTTGTACTGCCCCCTCCACCAGGGGGCGCTATCTGTGGCTCCTTCCTCCCCAATACCGCAGCCCAAGCCTTGCAGATATCAACTCAATCTTCCACTAATGCCCTCTCCTGGGCTCCCCGTGTCCACCTTGGGACTCCTATTAACACTGCACCCTTTCTGGGGCTCGCAGCACCCACCCTTGGACCTCTCAATATTGTCACCCCTTTCCTGGGGCTTGCCACGCCTACGCTGGGGCTCCTTAGTGGTGCCCCCTCCCTGGGCTCGCCGTACCCACACCAGGCTTACTAATCCCTGTCCTACTGGGCTCCTCAACTTCCAATGGTGCCCCCTCCTTGGGGCTCACTGTGCCCCCCCTCGGGCCTCTCACTCCAACAGCTCCCCTCTCTGGGGCTCGCTATGCCCTCCCTGGGCTTCCTACTCTTTGCCCTCCTTAGGCTCCTTAACACTGCCCCATCTGGGGCTCACTGCGTCCTCCCGATCCTTGCCCTCGTCAGGCTCCCCAATATACTGCCCCCTTCCTGAGGCTCTCCACTCCGACCTGGATACCTCACTAGCATTGCCCCTTCTCTCTGGGGTTCGCCCCGCCCAACTTGGGCTTCCTACTCTTTGCCCTCTTTGGGCTCCTTAACACGCTGCCCCCTGTCTGGGGCTCGCTGCGCCCAACTTGGGCTCCTGAATAAATGCGGCCCCTCCTATTAGGGGCTCCGAGTGCCTGGAGTTGGACTTCTCCTTAAAATGGCCCCCTTTCTGGGGTTGTGCCCAACTTGGGCCTCCAAATGAATGCAGCCCCCTATCAGGGGCTCCCAGTGCCTGGACTTGGGCTTCTCCTTAAAATGGCCCCATTCCTGGGGCTTTCCGTGCCCACGCACAGGCCTCCCAAGGTGGCTCCCTACCTGGGGCTCACTGCGCCCAACTTGGGCCTCTCAACCCTGCCCCTCTTGGGCTTCCTAACATTGCCCCTCTAGGGCTCCTCACACACTGCCCCTCTAGGGCCTCTCAAACACTGCCCCAACTCCTGGGGCTTGTCATGCCCACACAGGGCTTCTCAGCTTGGCCCCCTTTCTGGGGCTGGCTGCACCCAAACTGGCACCCTCTCCTCTGAGGTCCCCTCTCCTCTGAGGGTTGCCCCTGAGGCCTCCTCCAGCCCCTTATAGCCTCACCCAAACCACCGGTCTATAACAACACCACACACTAATCTCAACACAAACTCAAGCCTCTTGGCTATAACTTAAACATAGGGCACCTGGCCATAACAACACAAACAGCCTGGCTATAACTCCATATCACTGCTCCAGCCTCCGGAGCAATCATCCTACCCTTTTGTTTGAGCGGTTGCTGCAGCTCACACCTTTGCTTTCAGGAGCTCCTGCCACTCTGGTTGCTAGCAGGAAACCTCCAGCCTAGCCTCAGCTTCTGGGCTTTATAAGGGCCAAGCCCTGCCCCTCCTGGCCAGCTGGCTCTCATCAGTTGCCCCAGCAACCCGCAGCTGTGCTACCCAATCACCGCTAGGGCTCCTTCTCTAGCAGCTCTTCCCTTCTTCAGACACAGGGCGCCTCAATGCCCTGTGACACCCCCAAAAGGAGGAAAGGAGGGAGAGAGCTGGACAGACCTGGGGATGCTGCCCAGCCCAGGCGGTGTGTGGGGCTGGAATGCATGGCTGCAGGGCCCCAGCAAGGAGGGGGAAAGAGCTGCAGGTGGCTCATCTGAGAGGCAGAGGGGTAGAGCTGGCTCCACACTGCTGCATGCACTCCTGAGGGGAGCATGTGCCCCCCATATCTGTGCACAGGGTAAAGGCAGGCTGCCTCCTGCTGGCTCAGGCTCCCTGCCCTGCTGCATTCTCCCCAGGGCCTCCATAGCCCAGGCGGGTGAGACCCAGCACAGCAGGGCAGAGCAAAGCTGGGGGGGGAAGCTGTGGCTTGGGAGTGAGGGGCCTGGACCTGCATCCTGGCAAGCAAAAAGGGCAGAGGAAGCTCTGATTTTCCATGATAAAAAGCCCAAAATCAAATGCTAAAATGTATAGGTACTTAAAATTTATTTTATTAGCGTTATAAAGGCATGTGTAGGCTTCCAAACTGCTTTAAAACTGTAAATATCTCAATGAAAAATTGTGTTCAACTAATGCCTACATATAGTGGCAATTCATTTTAATTGCAGGTTTTTGGTTTTTTAAATCAGAATTAGCAACTTTTTTTAAAGCAGACAATTTGAGATTTTTAAACAGAGAAAACTAGTATCCCTGTAAATAAGGATATGCCAATATATCTGACACAAGTTAATTTCTCTGCCTTTATAGCAACACCATAAAATCTCAACAGGTGTTCAAACCAACTGTTCAGTGAACAAGACTCATTTTCCCATTCAAATAAATAAATTTATTCTACAAAAAATTAAATGCAACTACAAAAGACAACTTCCATATATACTGTTTTAGCAGATCCAAAAGCCAGACTATATGCCAACATTCACCCCTTCCTGTAACATTTTAAATGTCCCTGTTGTCATTTCTGATCTACAGACCTTTCTGACAAATAAAAAGATTAGAAGAAAACATTATACCTGTAGAAGAAATGGAGATGCCGGCTTCAGCTGCTCTAAAAAACTATCCCTACCACATGGCAGATGTACTGACATGCCCTGATGTACACCCAACACTCCATGCTTGTGCAAACAGGGACATATGCAGGAGGCAGTAGGGCATATGAGATTTGCCTACTATCTTTCTGTCTGGCCTTTTACTGCTCAGTTTCATGCATGGAGCTTAACTGTTAATGCGACCCTTATTAAATGAAAACAACAATCTCCTTAACTCACTTTTTTACTTCTGCTTATTGACTTATTAGTCCTAGCCCTTCTCTGCATTCAGAAAAAAATAAAGGGAAAAGCTAGGTTAAGGTAACTTTTCTTAAAGCCAAAAGAGATTCAAACCTACTGTCCAGAATTCTTCCTCCAGCATTGGCACAATTTGCTAATTCCAGGTCCCAAGAAAATTTATGGTCAAGTGCCAAGCATGGAAGTATTAGGATCAGGAGAGTTCAAAACTGTAAGAATCTTAAAACATTCTGGTTCAGTATTTGATCAAATTTACTTGTTAAAGGAATATATCAGCAAAAAAATAGCAGATAGTATTCAAGGAAAAATCCCAACAATTTCAACCCAACTGAAGTAAGAAGCAACCTGCATACATTAACAAGGAGAGAATACTGAGTATGAACCAGTCCAGATCTCTCACATTTTAGTGGTAGATAAAAATAAGCCTAAAAAGCAACAGTCCAAAGGGTTCAATATGTTTGCATTAGGTGGCTGAGCCAGCATACTTAGACCAGGAAGAGGGAAATGCAGGAATAAACCATCCTACATCTCACCACTGCAAGCTTTCTTCACTGTGGACTAGAAGTATTAGGGAGGACTCAATAGAAATCTCATTGGGCCACTTTAAGTCTAGAGTAACAGTGATATAAGATACAGGGAGAGAGGTATAATATATACTCTAAATTAATTCTTAGAAATATATGGACTTCCAATACAAACTCAGACCAGTAGTCATGCTACTTAAATATCTTTTTTCCAATAGTGACCCATTTCAAATGCCTCAGAGGAAAAGGAGAGAAATCCCTACAGCTGGCAGATATGGAATAACCTGACCAGAAAACCTTTTCTTCCTAACACTGGTTAGAAACTGACTTTTACCCTGAAACATAAGGTCTTATATTTGTTCCAAAAGTCTTGTTTGTTTTTTTAACTATTTAAATATCCAGTCCCCCTTTTAAAATCCAGCTAAACTCTCAGCCTCAGTCTTGAAGGAGTAAATTCAATAAGCTAACTGTTAGCTGGAGAAGGGGGAACAAAGCTTCTTGTTAGCTTTATGTTTCCTGCTTTTCAGTTTCATTATCTCCCAGCCCTCCCCTCATCCCCAAAAGAGAACACTGGACCCTATTGTTTCAGTAGTACTTTCTGAGCATGGCATCCCTCCACATTACCGTCAATGCCAAATGCTACAGAGAAAGACAATTACATAATAATATACTGCATGGTGGGGAGGAAAGGTGGAGGAGGAGGAAACCTGACAAGTCTTTTTCTCAACTCCAGTTGGCAGTAAATTTATGCCTTGAAGGTGCAGGATTTCACAACACTGAAACAAGTAGGAATCCTAATCTTTGGAGAAAGATGAGTTTCTAAAGCTGTGTATCATGGAAGTTTGAAACAGTAAAGGAACAAGGCACTACAAGGAAGAAAAAAAGTTTCCTTAGTGAGATAACTAAAGTAGGCATTTTGCATTATCTTTAAAGCTAAGAGCTTGTCCACTTTACAATCAACTTAAAAAGAACCTCTCAAGCACACCACCTATTACCCATACATACTATGTGAACACAGAGGAAAGATGTCAGCCTCCTCTGTTGCTTTACTAGCTCTTACTTATCCATGACCATTTTGAGCAGCCTGCACAAGTAGGACTTGAGGGGGGGCAGTATTAGCATGCTATACACATCATACTCACCCTCTTACCTACCCTATAATACTGAACCCAGTACAGAGAAGACTACTGTGAGGTCAGTAGGAAAAATTGGTTGAAAGGATTGGATCAAGAACACAAGGAGATGAGTTGTGGACTTCTGGCAAAAGTGACCCTTACTACCTGCAGATATCCTAAGATTTGCAAACTTGGACTGAAATCCTGCCTACCCAAAAATGGAACAGGGTAGAAACTATGCAAGGAGAAACTAATAGTTTCCCGTCCTTAAAGTAGGCTTTTTTTTTTCCCTGCAGAGGAAATAATCTGATACATTATCCAGTCACAGATTAAAGTATCAAGTCTTCAAACTACACCCTGTTATTTGAGAATAGGTCTTTTCCATTTCCAGACTGAGATTTTAGACAAACCAAATTAATTCCTACATGAAGCAGCATAACTTTTGACTATATTCTTTTCCATCATAAAACTAGATTTTCAAATAAAGTAGATTGTCATTTTACAGTTTAATTGAGCAAATTATTCATATAATTATCCTCAAGTGTTCTAATAATCAGTTTGTTGCTCTGTCTGGTGAATTAGTCATCAATAAAGTAACATCTAGACAACGCATCATCAATTTCATATGGGCTAAACCACACCTGTTTTTTGGCCTCAGGAAACCCTCCCATGCTATAATACATTTAGCCTCAATAAAATACAATTTTGCAGCATTCCAGATACTTCCACCTTGCTCACATCAGCAGTAGAACTACCCAGATTGTGTCATTTTGGGAGCAGTTCTCACCTTTAAAGGGATCAAAGGCAGGATATGTGCCCATAGGTATGATTTGAAGATACCTTTTGAACTGGACCTTCCTCAAATCATCTAAGAAAATCTGTCAATAGTATAAACAAACAATGAAGGCTCAAAAAAGGAGAGCTTTATAGTGTCACTACTTCAGTAGTACTGCTTAATTAATGATTTGTCAAAGCTGCTACTATAAATTTTCATGCCATAAAATGTCTCCAAATAGAATCTCAGCAGACAAAAATCTTCTCTCAAGCACTATACTTTTTACTCTCCCTACATCAGGGTATCAAAGCTTTATGCCATCTCATAAACCAGTAGGTAAGATAGTGTTTTCTCCTATATTTGACACAGCATTACTCCCTGCAGTTAGAAGAGAAACTAAAGTACCTTTCCCATCCCTCACCTAGGTGACAGACACCAAGCTAAAACCATCACTGACCTTGGACTACCACTCCTGTACCTCATACAAGTGTAAATACAGTTGAGGAAGCCAGACATCATTGGGGGAAGTAAGGGAAAGGAAGAAGGAAAAACATTTCTGGCAGCCTCTCTGGCTTTGTTTTTGAAAAACAAAAATTGAAAAAAATAAATCGAACAATATCAGAAACAACAGACAGATGTAGATCAGTGTAAAGAGTACAGATAGCTATGCAAAATAAATGCTGCCCATCATACTTCTGCAGAAAAAAAATCAACTCCCCCCCTTTTGTGTGTTGAATATATACTTCACACAAAAAAATACACAAGACAAATTAGAAAACTAGTTCTCCCAGGTGTTCAAAGAATTCCCTCCATCTCATGGGATGTTCTTGAATATCAACCAAGATTTGATGTTTGTTGTTTTTAGAATATGAAAAAATTGAAACTAAAACCTTGTGTAGTTCAACTTAGTGGACATGTATGGCATAACTTATATTTTCAGAAGAGATAACAGAAACATTGATGCAAAATAAAACTTACAAAACAAAATATATGAAAAAATGCTGCCTCTACCAAGCAAAGCAAAGTTTTTAAATCCTGAATTCCTGAAGTTATCAGAAATTTGTATCAAAACAAGTAGTCATTCAGGCAGATTTTACAAGGACTTTTAAAGTAGAGAAACCAGAGACCTTCATAAAATTAGGGTTTACCTGTAATAAGTTATTCTTAAAGACCACTACCATAAATACCAAGTCTATTATATTCAATCGCAATTGAATAGTATCACCTACTAAGGTAATTACATTTGGGACTGGTGTAGGCATTGAACTTTAACAGGGGTTAGTAAAAATGCCCAACAGAATTAAGGGTCAAGTAGCACTTGAGGGCACTTCACAGGCACTTATATTATAAGGACAAGGGCAGTTAGTCATGGGGATTTAGTATGGAGTTTTCATTCTATTTTTCCTCCAGCACAGAGACTGACAGGAAGATGCAGCTTGCAACATGATAGCAACTGCTGCTGATCCTCAGGGATTGCCCCAGGAAATCCTGCTCTCTGAACCACACCAACCTCTGCCTCTCCTCCACAGCAGTCAATGTTTCTGATCAGTGATCACTACCAATTACCAGATTCCCAAGACCAGCAGTCATGATAAGACACAAACTCCACAACAGGGGTAGACAAAATTGGGCAGGTTTGCCACCTGGGGCTGCAAAGACAAGAGGTGGAGCACAGCAAAGGAATGTGCTGGACAAATGGCAGGTAGAAGGATCCTAGATGTGCCCCCTCCGTGATCCCTGTCACCACATGCTGCCAGAAGCCAGATTCAAAACTTTGTGCATGCCAGATCTGGCCTGAGGGCTGTAATTGACCACCCCTACTCTACCAGCTACATGCCAGTTGCTCTCTTTTGAAACATGAACAAAAATACCCCTCTCACTCAGAATAAATGCATGCATACAACCCTGATTCATCTGCCTCACATCCCTATTACCCCAATTTCATTTCCTTGAAGGGATTATCTTGAGGACTGAGTAGGAGTCCCTTCTGATCTTATCTGTCAGTATCATCACTTATTCAGCTACAGAACTGCTAGTCAGAGGTATAATACTCCCTCATGTAACACTCTAAAGCACAAGGGCAAGAGGTGACAACCAGAAATCCACCATGTATCTGACTACGTAAACAGCTCAGCCATAAGGATGACAAAATTATTTTTTAATCAAATAACACAATTCTGTGTTTTCCCTTTCTCATGGGGTTTGTAAATATTTAGGCCCTGATTCTGGAAAGATTTACACACTTACTTAAATGTTAAACACCACGAGCAGCTCCACTGATTTTAATTGAACCATTCACAGGATGTAAACAAACAGGTACACAAAACTTTACAGGGACACGGTCTAATTTAACACATTGATAACTGATTGGAGGTTCAAGTTCCAAGAAAACATGCTTTAAACAAACATGCAAAAGTGACCTTGGTTCCTTAACTTGCTACAAAAAGAACCTTACCCTGATTTTTCTTTTTCATCAGCCTCTATGTTTGTGCTAAGGATTTCTGCTTCTTTAATCTTTTCCTCTTCTTTGTCTTCCAAGTTGGCTTCAACTTCTGTTTTGGTTAAATTAAATTCCTTTTCTTGGTCAGGTTCAGCATACACAGGTTCTTGCAAGGTTTTCTTGTTTCCCTAGGAAAATATAAAAATGGAATTAACTTATGAAATCAACATTCAAGAAAAGGCAAAAGGGGGCTGGGAAAGGAAGGGAGTGCTGGCACCAAGCAGTCCACACAGTATGCATAGCTATAAGAAATGGGGGAGCTGGGCTAGGTAACCCACACAGCACGTATGGCCAGGAGAGGGGGAGAACCAGCCTGCCCACCTTACGCATGCAGTGGGGCAATAGGCTGGGCAGCCTATGCAGAAGGGGGGAAACCAGGAGGTGATCTCTGCACAGCTGCAAGCAAGGCTCATGCCTGCACAGCATGTGGCCCCCAGCTGCCCAGAAGCTGGACAGCCCTGTCCTGAAGAAATGTCATGAGTCAAAGCTACAAAATATAGCATGAAATGTTTAACTAGATTTTTTTTAAATGAAGTTACTCCATTAATTTTTAACTCAAATTTGATTCCAACTTATTTTTAAACAAACTTAAAATGCTTAGAAGTCTGGATTTTATGACATTTCTTTCAATTCCAATGGCAACATTTTTTACATAACAATAATTTCTACAGAGCCCCAAATGGTGACATTGTCAAGTACACACTGATTAAAAATTAATCTGACTGAAGTAAAATGGATTAGTCAATTTTCATTCTCCAAAACATTTTTATTCTCCTCAAAGTCTCCATGTCTTTAAAAGACTTTAGGGCAATAAAACTTTAAAGCAATAAGACTTCATATAAGCTGTGAGACCGTACTCCTGGTACCATATTTTTCAAGTATTTAAGCCAGTGAGATGAGGATTAAAACAAGTTCTCAACTAGAGTGCTCCAATAGCAGCCATGTAAAACTGTCCCGTGCGGACTTCTGCTGCATTAGGGCTGTGGTCAGTTTAGAGCAGATAGAGCTGGTTCAGCTGTAGCCCTTTCTAGTCTGGACCCTCCCAGAAACAACTGTGCAGGACAGATCCACCTGCACACTTGTTTCCAGGAGAAGCAAGACCTGAAAAGGCTACATAGCACAAGGCATCTCAACCTGCTTGAGGCTGATCAAAACCCAAAGACAGAAGAAGCATGCAGACATGCCCCAGCCCTTGCTGGGCTAACTGTCCAGCAGTCATGCAAGGCTATTTTTACCTGAAGGTAGAATTACCAAGGTGAGAAGCACTGAGGTAAGCTAAGAACCACTGTTGGTGCTACCTCAGCTGGGGATGCTGCCACATCCAAAGGAGTGGTGAAGGGGTGCCATGACTGAAAAAGTTGAGAACTACTGATCTAAGCTGTAAGCCCTGACCTTTATAGGATTCCACTCAGACAAATTATTTTACTTATACAAAACCCCAAAGATCTCAATCAGACTTTGAAAGGATACAGACACTTGCCTCCTATACCTTGATGTACATGTACTACACAAGGAAGAACCGTGAACCTTTGTGGAGCCCTGCTCATATTGATGGGAGATGGAAATGCACCAAAGAGCACTACACTGCAGAACAGAAGCCTAAATCTGAAGCCAGGTTCACAAAATTTAAGTTATTTTACCATAGGCAACTAAGAGCATGCAGTACAGTTTGGTCTGAATTTGACCTATAAGGCCCTCACAGCTGGGAGGTAGGAACTGTTTTGGTGGAGGTAATGGGCATTTTGCTTTCTAGACTTTCTGTAATAGTCATCCTGAGATGGATCTGGTTGCATCATATGTTCTTTTAAAATAGGTACTGAATTAAGTTTAATCCCCACCAAATTGCTCAAGACAAATCTCACTTAATGCATTACTGCTTATTACCACACAAACAACTTCCTTCATTTAGCAATAGGGCATAACATGAAAGATTAAAATATTTTACCAGAAAGGTTGGTTTATCGTTTTCTTTACTTTCACTATCATTATCAGCTGTTTTTGCTGCTGCTTGTTGAATTATTACTATTTCCTCTTCCTTACAATCTTCCTTATCCACTTTTATTTCTTTTACATCCTGTTCAGGCTCTTCATGCATTTTCAGTTATAGGTACTTGGCTGGGGTCCTGTGACCCCAGCACTCATTCCTGCCATTGGCGGGGGGTCAGACTAGATGGCCTGCTCTAGGCCCCTTCTGACCCTAGACACTATACTATGAACGTTAACTTACAAACGTATTTACACAATGAAGTCCTTAGAACCTTCCATACAAAAAAAATGAACAGCATAAGGTACTGAAGACACTTGCAGGTAAGTCTGGTCACCATTTGATACAACTGATTTCAACACTAAAGATACTTCTTAAAACTGACATATGTGGCTTACAACTTCAGGCTAGAACAGACTGCTCTCAGCTCCTTGCACCTCATTAATGCTCACTATTTCAAAGTCTGCTCTCCACCAATTTGTTGGTGTCTGCACCTTACTAAGGCTCCTTACACTGAGTTTCCCCTTGACATTGAGGAACTTAAGGAGTTTCAAGGATGTTAGCATCATAGGGTGCTTGTACACGTACCAGGGTTTAGTCCCCTAAATTGAAGTGGTAGGTTTTTAATTGCGATGATTAAAAACTCACCATTTCATTTTAGGGGCTTCCATCACTGTAACTGCAATGAGCCCCGATCCTTTTTTTTTCGTGGAGCCTGCCCATGTCTCCCACAGCCAGGGGGGGCAAGCTGTTGGCGGGCCCTGAGGTATGGGGGGCCCTGGTCCTTCCGTCCATAATAGCAGCACCCACCTGGGCCACCCAGGCAGGTGGCTAGTGGGTGGGTGCTGCCCCAGCTTGGAGGTAGCACCCAGCCCAAACCAACTGTTCCCCAAGCCCGAGCTAGGGTAGCACCCACCCACTGGCAGCCTGCCCGGACAGCCCAAGAGGTCCTGCCACTGCAGAGGGAAGGCTTGTGACCCCTCACAGCTCAGAGGTTGCTTGTCCCACCAGCCCCTTGCCCCCAGTTGCAGGAGAGGCAAGGCAAGCTCTGCAAGGAAAAAAAAAAAAAGATGGATCAGTCCCCTCCCGGCTTCTGCCTTCAGCCCACCTCTCCCGTGACAGAGATGAGCTGTCAAAAGGCTGCAATGTTACAAATAGCTACACTGCAAACTAAACTACATGCAGATGTGGTTTAGTTTGCACCATGACAAACTCATTTAAATCACTAAAAATCCCTGTACGTATACAGCATGAAAATTAAACCAGAAAAACAGGCAATTTTCGTCACATGTACAAGTGCCAATATGGTTTAAACGGGAAAGAAGGATTATCCAGCCAACCTCCACACTGGGCAAAGGAACCCGTGATATTGCCTTAGACTTTATTTCCTAACAAACAGAATATATGAGAATTGGTTAATGAAAATGCATTTTTTTTTAAATCTGGTCTGAATGTGACCATTATTTTATATGGCTCCCATTTCTACTGTATTTAAAATCATGAAAAAGACCTTATAATCAGCATTAGAAAAACAATAAAAATCTAAAATATGTTTCTCAGAGAAAAACACGGGCAAAAGGTAAAATGTATTCAAACATTATTCTATAAAAGGACACAGGAAAAAGGAAAACTGTATCCAATTTGCTTACTCTAGTAATAGCAAAGTCAAAAAGGATTAGTGAGCCTGAATTAACTGTCAAATCAATTTGAAATTAAGTTTGTAATTACAACTAGTATTTTCTGAGTTTCTCAGAAAGTAGCCTGCTTGATTCCAATTATTAGCCGAGACACAAAACAGATGTCATAATGCATGTTATAATCCATGGCAAAAAAAAAATAAAAAAAAACCAGTCACCTGATAGTGGCTTGATTTCAAACAAACAGACATGCCACAGATTTTTTATATATGAAAAATAATATGAGTGTGAATGAGCGAGTGAGAGTGTAACTTTTCTACAAAATTGTATTAAGCATTTTATTGCTTTGCTGAAATGTTCCTCCAGCCTCATCTGTGAAATAATATATCTGCATGGCATTTAAACAACTCACTTCTCATTATCAATGATTACCACAATACAACAGAATTCTGGACCAACTTGTTAAAGCTCTTCGAGATTACCAGTGATGATACCATACCTAAATATTACCAAAAATTATTTTTCTAGGCTCAGAGAATTCCGTTCCAGACAAACTACATTTATAAATATATAGCAACAACAAACAAGTGAAATGCGTGGCTAGTTCTTAGGCAGACAAGGTTCTTTAGGTGAATTTGATATCTTTTATTAGACCAACCCAGATAGTCGGAGAATATTTATTAAGCAAGCTTTCGGGTTCAAAAACCCTTCGTCAGGCTAAGGAAGTTTC
>JAGPOW010003648.1:33894795-33908214 GCA_030014935.1 Caiman crocodilus
GAAACTTCCTTAGCCTGACGAAGGGTTTTTGAACCCGAAAGCTTGCTTAATAAATATTCTCCGACTATCTGGGTTGGTCTAATAAAAGATATCAAATTCTCCCAAGGAACCTTGTCTGTCTATGTCCTTACACCAACAGGACTACAACCTAAAACCCTGGCTGCTTCTTATGTTCTTATAGACATTAATGAATACTTTCTCATTCCTATATCCTTTTGCCATTTTATTTTACCTTTCAAATGCAATGGTCTTCCAAAACAGCTGGCAAAACCTCATACAATTTAATTATAAATATTAGGTTAACACAAAGTTACTACCTACTAAAAACACTACCTAAACAAGCATGGTTTATTTTTACTATTTATAATGTCAACTTGCTCATTTAGAAATATGAATATTAACAAAATACATATATGATAGCCATCTGACCATAGCTGTTGACAAAGGAATTTTCCATGGAACTGCATAGCTACTCTTAGAAAATTTTAGTCCTTCAAATCAATTAATAAAGTATCAAATTCACACATTGACTACTTCCCACCCAGGCAATCCAAATCCCCTTATTACTTGGTTTCCAAAATGCTTCATTCTGTGGACCACGAACAGCACTTGACAAACAGTGCTTTAGAGCAGATGACAATATAAAGTTTTTATACATCAGTTTAGGTTCCCATTTTACCTTCAAATAGTTCTTTTTAAAGATTAGTAAATATGCTCTCAAAATATACAGAAAAAAACCCCAATCCACCAAAACTACCACTACCACCTGGGAAACTAACTTCTGCACTCTTCTCCCCCTGAAATCACAGAAAAGATTTTGTTTATGATGCTGGAAAAACATGAATATTCAACTGTTAAGACATACTTATATAATGGAACATATAACCCTCACAAGATGAACAGCTGCATTCTTCCCAAAATAACAATGTAACTATTCTTCCCAGGAAAGGATATTTCCATTGAATTCTCTACATACGCACCTCACAACAGTACACACAATAGCCACAATAGTCATTACAGTATCACCTACCTCTACTATATAATATTTTCATCTATAGCTCTCAAAGCTCCTGGCAAAAACACGTACCATTAATCCCATTTCATAAATAAGGAAACCAAGTCACAGGAAAAATGAACTTAACCAAAGTTATCCAACAAGCTGGATGTACATCTCCAAACTCCTATCCCATTCAGTTATCTGCTAGACCAGGGCCATATAGTGCAGCTGAAGGAGTGGGGATGCCCACTGAGCAGTCCACAGCCTGCCCTGGTGTGCCTGTGGGCATTCAGCCTAATGGGCGTGCAACCTTGGCCTCTTATTAAGTTGGACAGTCCTGCACTAGCCTAGGCTGCCCTCCACTTTACACCTAAAATGTTTAGGGATTGTCACACTTACTTCTTGTAAGCACATTTAACATTATATCCAGCAGCTGAGTTCAACACAGGGATTCCAAGATCTTGATACACTTGCTTCCACACAGCTCCACTTTCAATCTGTTATAAAAAACAAAATGCAAATATGTATACATTAAAACACAGAAGACTGATTTAAGTCAACAATCTTTACAATGAAGAAAACTATTGACAGTTTCTTCAGATTTATCTTTACAAATGCATACAAATTACTGTTCTGCTGTAAAGCAAATTTCAAATCGCACTAGAACCATTATATAAGTCAGGCTCAAATTCCTGTAATTTTTTATTTCCATAACCCATAGTCTGGAACTCAAATGCAAAAGTCAGCCACGACGGCTTTACGAAACATTATTTAAACTATTTTTTAGTCGGAGAGAAGAGTTTTAATTTGAAAAGAGGATAATTCATAGCAGTCATGATGACAATGTTTTCAGTCCTCCTCTAACAGATCTTCCATTACATCCTTATTGTGTTCTATTGTACTGAAGTTCTGTAGCCTGTATAACATGTTCTATTTCAACTCCCCTTGATAGGCATTGAAGCACATATTGTTTTTTGTGCATATGACACTTTCCCATCAGAAGTGACATTGCATCCAGTTAAGTAAACACACATGCCAACTGGTGAGTTAAATTTATAGGAAGGAGTAAAAACAGTAAACAGAGCCTGTTTCTCCCAGAATTCCAAGTCTCAACCCTAGTAAGCATTCCAAGATCACTTGAAACTCCAGCTAGCAGTTTTCTAAATATTACCCAAACCACAGACGGATGAAATACATCGGAAACATGAACTTAGATTACTTGCCTTTGCAGTCTTATTGTAAAATGATTTAGAAGTCTTTACTATTTTCTCATTTTCTGAGCCATACTGTACCAAGTATTAGAATTTTCTTTACAGAAAAATAAGCAAGCTGACTGATTTTATGAAGCGGTAATTAGACATACTGTATATGCCAGAAGTAGGCAAAATGTGGCCTGCCAGGCCATTCTATCTGGCCCATGGGGCTCCTAAAAAAATTAGAAAATAAATATTTATCTGCCCACACTGCCTGTCATGTGGCCCCTGATGGCTTGTTAAAATTCAGTAAGAGGCCCTCCACCCAAAATAACTGCCCTCCCCTGCTGTATGCCTATTTATACAGTATGCCAAGACATACTGTATGACTATACACAAAGAAATTAGACTATGTCATTTGTTCCTGGCTCCTATTTGAATGGTTCATTTTTAGTACCGGTGGGTTTCCTATGCTATGGTAATATTAACTTTTGAATGCCCAGCAATCATGCACAGAGTCATATGTACAATTACTTTTTTCTTTATTTCTCAATTATTGAATCCCTAGCAATCATGTAAACAAGGTTCCTTGGGTGAATCTGATATCTTTTATTCGACCAACCCAAATGGTTGGAGAATAGTTATTAAGCAAGCTTCTGGGTTCAAAAACCCTTCGTCAGGCTAAGGAAGTTTCAGCAGTTGGTGTGTGCTCTTCCTGGATGGAACGAGAAGTAAAGAAGCCAGCAGCTGGGCTGGTATGCATACAAGACAGGTAGTCGGTGAAAATATAGACTGAGGAGTCAATGGGTGAGAGACAGGAAGGTGGGGGAGGGGAAGGAGAAGAGACGGGGGATGAAAGTAGAGAGATACCTGGGGAGTCAGATGTTAGGCAGGTTATAATGTGTCATAAATCCAATGTCTATATTTAGTCCATGATTTTTAGTATCCAGGAGGTTGATGACATGGTGGTGTTCAAAGGCTTGTCTCTGGGAATTGTTTTGTAAGTTTCCTTTAGAAACTAGAAAGGAAACTTACAAAACACTTCCTAGAGACGAGTCTACGAACTCCAATTCATCAACCTCCTGGATACTAAAAATCATGGACTAAATATATACATTAGATTTATGACACATTATAACCTGCCTGACATCCGACTCCCCAGGTATCTCTCTGCTTTCATCCCCCTTCTCTACACCCCCCCACCATTGACTCTTCAATCTACATTTTCACTGACTATCTGCCTTGTATGCATACCAGCCCAGCTGCTGGCTTCTTTACTTCTCATTCCATCCAGGAAGAGCACACACCAACTGCTGAAACTGCCTTAGCCTGACAAAGGGTTTTTGAACTCAAAAGCTTGCTTAATAACTATTCTCCAACCATTTGGGTTGGTCTAACAAATGATATCAAATTCGCCCATGGAACCTCGTCTGCCTATGTCCCTAAACCAACGCGGCTACAACCTACACCTCTGTAGCAATCACGTATAGACATATATACTATTAATTTTATCTATTTTTTTAGAAAGATATATTTTTGCACAGACTTCATGGGTCTGGACTACTTTCCATCTTAATTTTAATACTTACATTATCAAACCCTCCAAGCTTGTGTACAAGTCTGAATAATTTAAAGAGATTCAAATTTCTGTATCCCAGTACAGGTCGTTTATTAATGGGAGTGCCTGTAAAAGAATACAATTATTAATATAGTTTGAAATGTATCTTTTGAGCTGAGCAGAAAACCAGCAATGTACACCTTAATTATTTCCAAGGATACTGGTTTTCTCTGCTTTAAAAAAAAACCTGCAAATTCTCTGATGAAAATCCCCAAAATCTTTTCTGCAATCAAATTGAAACTCCACTCTATATAGAGGTATCAGTTGAATGTAATGTTTTGTCAACACATTTACAACTTTAAAGCAGTTTAGAAGCCTATAGTGCCTCAAACATTATAATAAAATAAATTCTAAATACCTTTATAATTCGTTATTTGATTTTGTTGAGGTTTTTTTATCATGAAAAATGAGACTTCCCCATGCTCCCTTTGCTCACCAGGATGCAGGTCCAGCTGTGCCTGTGACCCCCTCCCACCTGATATTCCAGTGCCCTGGCCCCTGCCTATGCTACTGCCCCTCACTCCCGATCCACAGGCCCCTTCTCCCCACAACCCTACTGGACAGGACCTCCAGCCCCACATGGACTCATAGGACACCAGCAGGGGAAGGGAGCGGTGGGAGAAGGGGTCCTTCAGGGGCAGCAGTGAGCTATATGGCTGGAAGGATGCCAGCCTGCAAAGGGAAGCCCATTGTTTCCCATGGTTTCCTCCTTCCAAGGAGAAAATCCATGTTTTTCTGCAGTGAACGGAATACCCAGACCCCTGATTTCACACTATCATCTGTATTACTACAAGCACCAACTCTGACCATATTATACCCATACTATGTCTTTTGTTGTTTTTCTATCTATACAATAACGTAATAAACAGCACAGTCAATCTATATACAACTTTAATGTGTTTTGAGTAGAGTAGGATATTTAATATCAGAAAGAATATTTACAAGTAGATACAAACACCCATATGGAAGTAGTTTCTCTACAGAAATAACAATTTTTGCAAACTGTTGAATACAGCAGTCATTTTCTTCAGTTTGAACCATTTAAAACATCAGATTATATATGCACACGCATCAATGAATACCTTATATACATAAGACTTATTACAGCCTTATCAATATCATATAAAGCAAGTACTTCAGAGCTCCAATTCGTTATGAAAGTTTGTAGGCATTAATGGCATCCTCTATATATGAAACAGGCCTCTGAACTCAGGTCTTACCATGTAATTAAAAAAAGGAAATATTTTCCTTTTTAAAACAATTTTTTTGCAATATACAAATCTCTCAAAGATCTGACACTAAACAGCTTTTGTTTTAAAGACATTTCAGTCTGCCTTATTAATATACAGGCAAGCAGGTGGTATTAAAAAGGCACTAGATAAATACAGGATGAACAAAACCATCCAAATAATATAAGCAATCTTAAAATTAATCTCTCAAAATAACTTGTTAAAATTTAAAAATGTAATCTGTGCGTTACAACTAAGAACAGAACTAAGTTTGAATACAGATATATACAGGGGGATGGATATACAAGAAGCACATCAACCTATTGTTGAAAGCAGAAATCTGTCTGCATTAGCAGCCATGAATGCTTGAATGCTGGGGGACAGAGAAAGCGAGAGGCCTTCCCGGGTTTTAGGAGAACAAGAAATGGAAACAATTCTGTGAGTTCCTGAAAACGAACTGCATAGGAAGACTGGGTTATAGTCTCAAAGCTTTAGTACAGTGTGGGCAGTACATCTACCTTTAATCTGCTGTATAATCAAAGATAAAACACCCACCTCGGTCTTCCATAAACTTGTATAACTGCTGTAGAAAGTTCTCTCTTTCCTCTGGAAAAGGCTCTATTTCTTCCTATTTTAAATACAAGAAAAGAAAATGTATCACTGGTATCGTTTAGCATTTTTAACTAATGCACTTTCATTTGGAAAAGTATTATAATAAATTCAGTATACATTAAAAAGTTCAGGTTATTGTAAATATTGATAACACACTATATGAAGTGTTTATAGTCCAAAATGTTAAGCAATCTAGGAGAAAGACTAGCTAATCTGCTACTTGTAAAAATGAATAAATAAAAAAAATATTAAAAATCAAAGATTGCTTAGAAATAATGGATTTTCAATACATCATTAAAGTTTCATGATAATTGATAAAAAATTAAGACTATCTTAAATGTGTCAAGTTGGACAGGAAATGGTTTAGCACAAACCAGTATTGCTCTCCCAAGAGCAGGGGTGAGCAATTATTTGGGCCAGCGGGCCACAGAGAATTTGGGTGAACTGTTGTCAGCCAGGTCAGCAAGCTCTGCTCCCCCACCCTCAACAGTTCACCATAACTCTCTACGTGGCCCTCTGGCCCAAATAATTGCCCACCCCTGGGCAGAGAACAAAGGCTAGGGAAACCTAACCTTTCTTTCTTGCTTCTCCTCTTACCCCTTTCCCCACCCCAAGTCCCCAGCATGTGACCAGGCCAGTGCCATGCTGTATTCCTGTGTGCCAGCTTGGGCCAGCTGGTGCAACTCCTGCCCAACATAGCCTCATGCCAGGGACTCAGGGTCAGGCAGGATCCACTCCAGCTGTGTCCACCCATCACAGCCCGAAGTAGAGCACAGGAACATAGAATAGCACCAGTGCCTGTACCTATGCCCCTAACAAGGCCCCAGTCCAGCAGTGCCTGGATAACCTGCAGCTCCTGGGCCTCTTCCCCCTGCACCTCCTCCACTGCCAGCACGGAGAACCTTATCTAAGCTTTAATTTCACTAGACACAGGGTTCTAATGGTGTGCAGACACCCTCATCAGGCAAAAGCCTGGCCAGGAGCTCAGTTCCCCCTGCTTTGGAGCTTATACTGCAGACTGGGGAGGTGGGTCAGGGAGAGGAATGGCAGCTGGCTGGCATGGAGAGGGGAGAAGGGCGAGAAACACCAAAAGCCAGAACAGCCATGGGATGGATATAATTCTGCAGAGGAGTAGCCATGGGCCCAGGTAAAATCATTTGGCAAGCCAGATGTGGCCTGAAGACCATATTTTCCCCATTCCTGCCCAGGAGAATATACTAGATTCTGAAATTCAGTTGTTCTGTCATTAGACATGGCTACTCCTTCATGACTGTATGAGGAGGTGATGAAGGGTACTATTTCATACTTAAAACCTTGCCTAGATTCTTCCCACCTACACAGTTGGTCCAATAAAAGATATCACTTACAAAAATCCTTGCCTCTGGATGAATTAAGTCACTTTCCAAAATGAACTGGCAAACACAATTGTGCCTGCATCTTTGTGTCAGTGGCTCCATAACTATGCACAATATACAGAGCCCAAAGACATTACACAAACATTGCCAAAGGAGTAGTATTCTGGTACTAACTGAATACAAGAGAAAACCTAGAACAGGGACTTAAAAATAAAAGACTGCTTGAAGTTTTACATCCGGAACAATACCTGCAGTAAATTTACCTGGAGATTAACAGGAAAACAGTGTGGTTTAGTCAGAGGTGATCCAAGCAGGGTGCAGGGGTCAGGGCAAGTCAGCCCATGTGGGGCCCTGCCCTGATCTCATGGGCCCCGGACTCAAAGGAGCAGCTGCTGCTACCACCAGCAGAGTAAAGTGGCTGGACCTCACCCCCACAAAGTGCAGGCCCCAAGGTGGTCACCCCAATTCACTTCCCCTAGGGATGGCCCTGGGTTTAGTACAACAGTTCCTCCCAACCAGTTAAGCATTCCCTGGTAATCCCATGTGCCATAATCAATATCTATAAATATGTCCTACACATGAAAATCACCTTACTTCTTACATAAACAGAAGTGCAAAATAGTTTGATAACTATTTGTTTCTCATATTTCCTTGCAGTTCTAATGCTGTGAGGAAGGGTTTTTTCCTCCCCAGAGAGATATGTAAACCAAGAATCAGCTTTACTCCCTTGGTATTCCTTTTAGTTCTAATCAACTTCACAGTTTCCATAACCGACATAACCATTTCAGCAAACAAAGAAAAACTGTTGTTGCCATACTAGCTTTCACCTCTCCCATCCTACTACAAGCAATTCCTTAGATTTAAAAACTTCACCTACCCAGAAGCAAAGAGACAAAAGTATTATCCATCAGGTCTAGTACAGACACACAAGAGACCTCTGTTGACAAAAATATATTAAGAACAACATAAAAAAGGATGGCTCCTTAAACTGTCTCAACACAGGTAGAAGGATGAAAACAGGAACAGCGGAAATCTACAGTAAACAATTTTAACAGCAAAACACTGCGGTTATTGTTATTGTGCACTGCTACTTCCACAACCTACAATGAATCCACTAAATGGATGCACCAGAACAAGCAGAGAAAGTTAGGAAGGTGTGCTGGAACAGTTTCTTCATAAATAACTAATTACTGATAAAATTTACATGAAAAAAAAATCTAGTGATGGAAAGACTGCATAGCTGAAGAGATCAGTTTTCAATTTAAATTTAATACACAAAGGAGAAAAAAGAAACCCATCCCAAGTGATGAATGCGATCGCTGATAAGTAGAGATCCATGCTGGCATCAAGGGACTTGATTAATGTCAGTGAGATGGCTAATACCATCTCAAGAATATGCACAATAAATAAGGGATATTTTGCTGCTATGTCAGGGGGGAGGGGAAAGAGCGCACAAGAGAGAAATAGGAATAATTCTAAGAGAAGGGTCCCATATTTCATTAAAATTTGCAGCTTTTCCTTAGAAAGGCAGGAGGTACCCTACAAGGGTTCTTCCTAGCATCTCTGATCAGGAGAAAAAGGAAAGAAGAGATATAGCAGGTTTGTTTATAATAACTGTTGCCAAAAGAGGGTAGCCACACACAATTGCAAGATAACAGGGAAGGAAAGCACTGAGCAAATAATTCCCAGTAAATTCAGAGGTTCAAGATGCAGTATGTATCCACATTCCTTTCAGGCTGAAGGAGCCTAAAACACTAGTGGTGAAAATACTGAAATAAGTGCCATAGGCATTATCCTGACATATTACTCCTGAAGCACAGGTTATTTATTGCACCAGATGCAACAATATACAGAGATTTAAGTAGATACCCATTGTTGCACTTAATTTTTCTATTACATTTTAGGATACTGTGCTAAAGGAATGGGGTATTGAGATCTGACATGCCAAAATCTATCCATAGTAGATGAGCTGTACCATTTCAGAGTCTGTGAAACCCAGCATAAACTCCATGAACAGACAGTGGGGGGACAACCCAGCAAAGATAAGCTAATTTACTGAAACACTCAAAGAATCAGGCCATGGTGCTATTAGTCTGAGGTCCAAGCTATGTAAAACCTTTAATATTCTGGCTTTTCAGCCTACTGCTGGGCTATATAATGTCAGTGTTACTCACCCTGAGGTCACCAATGTACCTGCTAGCAAGCAACAGGCAGGTTAAAAAAGGTAGCACAATGGTTTACTTCTAAGCAAAGGAAGTAAACAATTCAATGCTTATGATAAACTATCTATTGTATATTCATTATCTAACAGGAAGCCTAGTCTACCTCTCTATATTTGGCTGAAGCTAGATCTAGACCTAGACCTATAGAACTAGCTAGACCTATCCACACACTAGTGAGGGAGCAGACACTGGCTGACAGAGTTGCCTCTTTGGGGACTGGAAAGGAAACAGCCCTCATGAAAAGTGCAAGAAGGAAACAAATATTTCATCTGTTTCTACAATATCTGTCACCACAGTAGTCTACCCAAAATGATGGCAAGGGAAAAGCCTTTTCCGCAGTCTACAGTTAGACTGTACAGTTAGACACATGACTGGCTGTAAGGGAACAAGTGAGAATTCTTCATGACCTAGGGCAGGGGTGGGCAAAATGGCAGATCTGGCCAGCAGCCAGATTCCATTTCCCAGCAGCCCCTGCCCACATGGCAGGCAGTGGTTCATGGCTCTGCCCCAGCTCAGGACCATGATGTCACTGTTTCAAGCAGCCAGGGCAGAGCTGCCATCTGCAGCATGCATGCTCCAGGCAAGGACACTGCAGGCAGCAGATTGCAGCTCTGGCTCCTTGAAGCAGTGACAGATTGGGACCAAGCTGGGGCAGAGCCATGATCCGTTGCCTGCACTCCCCTACCCCAAGCATGCAGGCTGCAGATCATGGCTCTCCCCTGGCCCTGGACCAAGCTGCACTGTTGCAAGATCCCAGCAGCTCTGGAGCAGGCCCCTACCCTGCCAGCATGGATGGGGCAGGTCTCCACGGCAACCCAAGTCTTGCACAGTGCAGCTGTGGCTGGGATCTCCATGGAGACCGGCCCCAGCCACATGGGCAGGGCCTGCTGGGAAATAAGAGTCCACTGCTGGCCGGACTTTGCCTGCCCCAGCCTCAGGGGAGTTGGGCTAACATGCCCATCCAAACATCTCTAAAGTCCCCAAAGTGTTCTCATATTGCCGTCTGAGAAACTTCCCATGGCTGGGAACTCACAGAGAGTATATACAGCAATGGAAGTGGAAGGAAGAAGGGAGGGGAAGACACACACAGAAGGGAAGGACAGGATCAGACTGCATGAGTCAAAAAAGCATGTTACTCTAGTGTCACCTGGACTGATGATTAAGAAGTGAAGGCTAGAGACACTACAGAAACAAAGCTAAGAACTGTCACAGCAAACCCCTCTAAGACTGGGGAACACAGAATCAAAGGCTGTTCACTACGGCATACATAAAGGTAGCTTGCACAGACCAAGGGACAGCAGAGCATACCATATCAAAGATGACAAGGCTGGCAGAAGGAGCCATGGTAGCTGCTGCTTTCTGCCAAAAAAAATGTCCAACGGCCAAACTACTAAAAATACTAAGACTTCAAAACTCACTTCTTGCTCACTCATAGTACCCCTCCCAGGAGAGAAGCACATTGTATCGTGTGCTTGGTTGACTAGTCCAGCAAAAAAAAGACAATGACACAGAGAGATGAATGTTCTGAATCTGCATATATGAATCTAAAGTTACTCTGTTGCATCTGCTAATACTAATACATGTATACTTTTACTTCATTTTTACAATATATTCTGTGCCTGCCAATCTGGCAGCACTTTTTCCCATATTTGTGGCTGGAGGCATTTCTTTACGAATGCCTTAGACAAACACAACTGGCAACAAGGATGGGATCCCATGAGTGTGGCACTCATTAAATCAACCTGAAGTATTTATTTTATTTTAACTGCAAGCACTTGAAATATGTTGGAACCCAAAATGGCTGCTTATATTGGAACAATTGGGGCTTGTGAAAGCACCCTGGGGGACTGGCCTATGTATATATAGCAGCTGGAGCAGTTTTGTTTTTTTAAAGCAAATGAGATTCCCTCATGGAAACATGTAGCTGTATTACCAAGTTTAATGGGAGGAAAAACATAGTTTGCTTCACAACCTGCTTACTCACCCCAGAAGAGACAAAAAACACAACCTTTAAGGAATTAGTAAAAATTGCCCAAGAGCATCTTGTGCCTAAAACACTGGTTATTTCAGAAAAGTCAGGGTTCCTTAAGAGAAATCAACTTGAAGGTGAACTGTTTCCTCTTTTGCAACAGTTACAGAAATTGTCAGAAAATTGTAATTTTAAGGACGGACTTAATGAAGTCCTCAGAGACAGATCTGTGTGTGAGCTCCTTAATGAAGCCATACAAAAGGAAGCTCTTCACAAAGGAAGACCTCACCTTTAAACATGCTGTTCAGATTGGAAAAGCTATGGAAACTGCAGCAAAGGATGCCACAAAACTGCATGGAGGAGTGCCTATGGAAACAGGAACAAATGAATTATTAAATATACAAAGAAAGACCCAGGGCATGTAGCCACTTCATGTGTGGAAAAGGGTCTCACAACTAATAGGTGGCTTCACAAATGCTGCTGCTGAAACTGTAGTAAAAAAGATATATCCAGGCTGTGCGCTATGCTAAGAAGTAAAAAAGAGAGACTGCAGTAAGGTATAAAGAAGGGAAAAGGTACATTAACAAACCGGGACAGTAGTAAGACAGACAGTGAGAATGGAGTAGCTAGTCTGGGCCTGTCATGTGAACAAGGGTGATAAATCAGCCATCTGGCTGACACCCCCGGTTGGTGGGAAAACCCTTAAAATGGATACAGACTGCAACATCTGTTATCTCATATTCTGAATATTAAACAAAACTTAAAACTATGAAGTTAAAGGAGATCCTGGTGTTGTTAAAAATGTATAAAGGACAGAAGATTATGCCAAAGGAGGCAAAGTTAGTGCCATCAGAATACAACAATAAGCAGTGCTTTTTAAAGAGTTGTTCATTTTAAAAGGGGGACCCTCTGTGGAGTCATGTATGGTTAAGACAGGGGTGAACAAAGTCTGGCCGTGAGCCGTATAGGGCCCACAGACTCCCTTTCCCAGCAGCCCCTACCCATGTCACTGCATCCAGTTTCCATGAACCACAGCAGTGGCAGGGCCATGACAGCACAGGGCTAGGGTTTCCATGGAGACCAGCCCCAGCAGCGCTGGCAGGATGTATAGCTGGGCAGGGAACTGCTCCAGAGCCGGGCTCTTGCGGTGGCGACAGCACTATCCCACACCAGAACAGAGCTGCAGTCCAGTGCGTGCTTGCCTTGGGCAGGGGCATGCAAGCAGTGGATCACAGCTCTGCCCCAGCTCCATACCATCCTGTCATCACTGCAAGATCCCAGCCCCAGCTGCAAAGCAGCTCCCTGCCCAGCTGTGTATCCTGCCAGCGCTGCTGGGCCCAGTCTCCATGGAAACCCTGGTCTCATGCTGTTACAGTGCCACCACTCCTGGGGTCTCTGTGGAAACCAGCTGCAGCCATGCAGACAGGGGCTCCTGGGAGATGGTGTCTGGCTGCTGGCCAGATCCACCATTTTGCCCACCCCTGGGTAAGAGATTCACCTGGTTTGGAATTATGCAAAGATGCTACAGGCACTTGCAAAGGTCCCTGCAGAAAGAGTTAAACAACAATTAGAAGGGTTATAAAACTAGGCCTCAAAGTATTCAAGGCAGGCATTTCCACATCAAAGCTAGGATAATGATAAATGAAAATGAACTTTTCACAAAGCTTGGCCAGTTCATTACAGCCTGCGTGCCAAGGCAGATGGGGAATTGGACCACTGAGAAAGAGAAAACACTTACAAAAGTAGCCTAGAGTGAGGGGGACACACTCATGGTGCCATTTGTTTAAAGAAAAGAAGTGGTGCAGTAATGATGTGTGAGGACTTTAAGCTGCAAAATTTGCACTAGGGATGTTAATATTATTTTTAAAAATATTAATTTAAGCTCCTCTAATTATATTGGTTAAATGATTAACCATTAACACAGCAGCTCTGATGGCTGCTTCTGCAAGCCAACTCGCAGCTCCCAGAGCCCTTTGACTGGGAGGTATGGGCAAGTCCAGCCAGAAAACACAGCCCAGGTGAAGCCCCAACCCCACATCCAGAAAGGGTACTCACCAGAAGGGATACCCTGCTTAAAAAAAAGAGGATGAAAACCCCTGTGGCAGCATATCAGAAACGCAGTAAATGTATCATAGTATCTAGGGTCAGAAGGGGCCTAGAGCAGGCCATCTAGTCTGACCCCCCCGCCAATGGCAGGAACGAGTGCCAGGGTCACAGGACCCCA
>JAGPOW010003648.1:33913465-33925317 GCA_030014935.1 Caiman crocodilus
TTCCATTCCTTTTTTGGCATAGAGCTGGCTTGGGACACTACGAGGGGTTTGGCTTGTTAGGTGGTGTCATGGGTCACTACTTGCAACGTGACTTGCACATTATGAATTTTTGAAGCACTTAAGACTATTTAAGTGTTTTTTTAGCCACAAAGGTCTGTACACTCACTCTTTGTAGTGCTTCAAATGTTATGGCTGTCTAGGACCTTAGAAGTGACAAGAACAACAGGTAGGAATTGGGTGAAGAAAAGGTAATAAATAAGTGTGTTTCTTTGTACAGCCTGCTTGCCCACATTATGTAGCTTGTTGAGGAGTCTACAACGCTAAATGTGAGAATGCAAATTTTTCAGGGCTATCACAAGTTTACCCATGTTACAAGCAGGTTTATGCAGGTCCATTGCAAGGAGACAACCTTCTGGTGAAATATATTAAGTAGGTGCAATTCATTACAAGTTGCTTTGTCTGGTACGCTCACATTTAACAAGCAACACATAATGGGTTTTTTTTTTAAAAGAGTGTACTTCACAACTTCCAGACATCTACCATTCATTCTAAATGTCATTGTGAAAAAGTAGTATCTTGGCACTCTTGCAGGATGCCAAACATGCATTCTTATATGTCTGGGCAATACATACCACTAACTAATAATAATTAAATACCCCCTCCCCCAACCCCCAGCCATATACACGCATCCTATTCCCAAGCATAAATGCTTTTTCTTATTCCAAAATTATTCTTACCTTGTTTTAACATAGCATCTGGCTTTGGTGAAGTCTCACTGATTTCCCGAACATCTTTTCTTGGGACAGAAACACTAGAGAATTTTAAGAAAGCATTGATAAAGCAAAGGTTTTTAAAAGGATACTTTATGTTTCTGAAAGATAAAATTTTATTATGGGAAGATGATGTCAAAGAATACACGACAACTAGTCAACATAAATATGTATAATCTAAAATAAACTTGAATAATTACACAAATAAGCCACCATTGATTGATAAGGAAAGTATATTTCACTGAGACCATACCTTGCTCAGCAAATGTTACTGATAGTTAAATAAGATGTATACTTTGTAAATTATTAATAAACAGAGTGAAAAAAGTCTGCCATCTTGCATAGTTTGGGTGAACCATGAGTATCTATCCATTAGCATATTAGGGAAATGTATTCTTACTGATTGGTATCTTTATAAATAATAGTATTGTTTTGGAAAATTACAGAAACACATGTTAATTTAGTGAGTTAACAAAAACCTTACATCAAAGAAACCAATAATAAAAAAAATCAAATATTCTCAGTGGAAAAGACTGCAGAATTAGAAACAATACATTTTTATCAGTTAGTTGTATTGTGGTTGTATCCAGAGACCAAACACCAACCAATGCTACATTGTGCTTTTACACTTAAGAAATATGTAACAATGTGTTTCAATCAGTTATTGTGAAGCACTCTCTGAACTCACGTTCTAGAGTTAAGGAGGAAACTAAACTATGATGTAACTGTTCCAGATTTCAACACCCCCCTGTGAAGAAATTCTGCCAAGCTGAATCGAGAAGCAGAAATATCCACAGTATTTTTAATCAAAACTGAAATCTGTCATAAGAGGAAGAAAATAAATCCATTCTATTGGCAGAGCTTCTCCCTTTCTGATATGCAGCTAAGAGTTCATAATGCTTTTGAAAGCCAGACACTATCTAATTTTCTATTTTTTCTTTACTCTCTTCCTCTTTGCTAATCAATATTAAGTTACCGTCTTATAAAAAAAATGGTCATATACAATCCTGTTCTATACTATTGCAGAAATTGACAACTTACTGCCTCAAATAAGAAAAAGGTTGTTATAGACCTTGTCTTTGAGTACGAACAGAGATAATGACTGAAGTGTTTCAAATAGAGGTGCACTATACCAGATCAGCACTGGTAAAGGAAAACTAACATTATTAGCAATCAGCTTTTTTGGCCAGTATACTGATAATATCAATGATAAATGCAGCGTACACACACTCAGCTGCAGCGTACACATGGCCAAGACTGCAGCCAGGCAGCTTGGAAGCAGCCTCCTGCCGGTAAAGCTGTGGGGGGAAGGGATAAGGGGGAGGGAAAAGGTGTGCGGGTGAGGGAGCAGATCAAGGCCCCCACTGTGAGGCAGGGAGTGGGGCAGGGGCCAGGGCAGAGGCAGACACTGCCCAGTCAGGGCAGTGAATGTGTGGGAGTAGGACCGAGGCACAGGAGGCTCATCTGGGTCACCCCACCCAGCACCACTGCCACCTACCCTGAGTGCAGACCCAGACCAGCCCCCACCACCAAAGAGAGGCCAGCGCAGCCCCTGGCCCCAAGCCTACAGCCCACACTCACTCCATGCACAAATTCAGGGTGCACAAGCCTCCCATGCCTTCCCCAGGGGTATGTGCAGTGGTTGAGAGTCGCCCGCTCCCTCCCCCATGCCCGCCAAACAAGCCACCTGTGGCTCCATCCCACTCCCACACATTCACTGCCCTGTCTGGGCAGTGCCTGCTCCTGGCTCCACTCCCTCTCTCATTATGGAGGCCCCAGTCTGAACCCCACCTCCCAAATCCCCACCACAGATTTACTGGCTGGATGCTGCTCTCGAAGCTGCAGTGTTGCATTCCTCTAAGTTGGCAATTGGATGGTATGGGCCAATATGGCTGGTTAATAATCACACCTATTATTGGTAGGTATTGGCCTAGAAAATCTTTATCAGTGCACTCCTAATTTCAAACACTTTTGAAATAGTTTAAAGGGCCAGATGGACAAATCTGCATGCCCTTTGAAATTTTCCAAAACGCAAGTTCAATTTAAAATTTTTCAAAAATTACTTCTTTTCACAGCCATTTCACTTCTTTCCTAGTGTCTCTGGAACTATAAAACCTTCTCTAAAACAAGGCTCTGTCTTTTAACCAAAGCAGCAAGGCTCTAAAAATGTTTTCCAAAGCCACACAGCAGCACAGTTCTTGTCTGCAATACCATATAGCCAACTGATAACAAGGTAATTTAAAATGACAACAATCCAGATGGATGCCATCGGACACCCCATGACAACTGAGAATAAGGGAATTATATATGTGATCAAATTTTCTAAATCTTAGAAAAGTAGTGAGTAAGGCTGGTGTAATAATGAAAAATGCTTTATCTGCTATACTCCTTATTTTGTACAGTTGAGTATTTTTTTAAACCGAGAACTTTTACGTTTCTACTCACAATTTGCCATCCTTAAAAGAACGGACTAAAATATTGTCCTTTTTCACTGCAATATCGTCACTACAATCTGGACAAACCACCTGCAAAAAGATTACAAAAACAATGTAAAAAAATGTATAGAACATTCATGACAATTTTAGGGATGGCTTAAGAGGTTTATCAAGCTAGGTGCTAACCTTCCTTAAATCCAAATGACTTCAGTGAAAGCTAAGATTGCTGAATAGCTCTCAGGATTTTACCTTTAGGGACCACTCCTACAAACAATTTCTCAAGGAGATAAGCATTTCATGTGCATAAATATTAAAAGGATGAGAACCATAGTGAGGTATTTTTATAGTGGAATCTAAGCATAAGATAGGTTCTTCTTACCAATATGTTTATTCATTGGGGTTTTTGTTTTCCCTAAAAACTAATACACTGAGCATCTATGACAAACTTTTAGATGTACACTAAATAAAAACCCCAGTGAAAACATAACTATAACAAACTAATTAGCCACTAGTCTTAAAAGCAGGACTCAGCAACCTTTTGCAAACATGGGCCTCAGCTTACAACTCAGCCAGCACACTGACCTCATTCCCCTAATGCCAAAGCCAGCAACCGTGAGCAGAGGCTGCAGAAAGGAACAGCAACTCTCCATGTAGATTCTAGCAGCAGGTTGGAGAAGATGGAGACCACTGGTGCACCATCAGCAAACCAGATCCTGGATCAAATGGCTAGGGAACTGGCACATCCTGACAAGCAAATGCTGACAAGATTCAACCCCTTTGCAAGCCAGATCCAACCTGCAGGCCATAGGCTGCTGAACCTTCTACTCAAGCATAACCACCAGCTCTCCTCAATCCCTGTTTCTTTATATGCAAAGGCTGACCCTCACAAAGCACCCTAAAAGCAGACAAACTTTGGCCTGTATGAGTCTGCTAAGGGGGAAGAATTACCAAGTGTATCTGGCCCTGTTAACCACCACCTCTCTCATACCAAAGAGCAACCCACCATAGAAAAGTGTAGAGGGGAAATCAATCTCTGAAGCAGACAGATCTAAGGCCACTTTGGATTTAACTGGTTAAAACACAAACCCAGAAATCAATTTGGTAACAAACAGGCAGCCAACCCACGACAAAGAGCATGAGTTTAATGTATTAGTTTAGAAAGAAACGGAATGTTTAACGAGGGGATTACTAAATTCTGCACCAGCTGCACTAGACTCCAACAGTCTGATGTACAACATGTTACAGCATGCAACTGAGCTGGGGTCTGGGGAAGTGTTCAGGTCCTTGAATATTCTTCCAGTTTCCTAGACCCCTGGATGATGCAGGACAACTGCAGGCTGCTGCTGCCAGCTAGTGATGGTGGTAGCTCTGGGTCACTTCCCCAGCCAGCAGCAGCAGCAGCCTGCTGAAACCCCATGTGCAGATCTGGGAGCTGCACCCCCTGGGAAGAGCTGGGGGAATGATCAGCAAGCTGGGGAATTGAACCAGGAGCTCCAGCTGACAGGTGGATCTGCCCCAGCTCCCAGACGGCACATGGCACCCTGCTGAGCTGAGCTGCACTCATACCATGGGGCAGCTCTCACACAGTGACAGGTGGGGAAGGCAATCCCTGCTGCCCCCCACTCCACAGGGGGGCTCTGCCATGAGCGCCCAGAGGCCCTAATTGTCTCTGCTGCAGCTGAGTGTTTTGTTTTTGTTTTTTTTTAAATGAAGTGCCCAGACTAGGCTGGGCCTGGGAGGGGTTGGGGCCAGGCAGTGCAGCCATCGAGGCTTCTCCTGTGGCTCCTCCAGCTGTGTCTGCCTCAGTCTTGAGGTAGGGAGCCACAGGGGCTCTGCTCTGCTGCTACTTGCCCAGTGGATACAGGGGGGACATGGTGCAGGTACTGCTCAGTCTGGATGGCAGCAGGGCAGAGCCCTAGTTCCTAGCACTGCTGTGCCCGCATCCCACCCCCCACCCCATTGCCCCCTTCCCTAAGTAACGTGTCCCCTGCCCCAGCTGGGCAACTTGTCCCAGCCCCAATCTCTCTCCTCTCCCAACCCCAACAGACTTATCAGCTGGTGGTTTAGTCTATGGCCGAATCTCCTAATTGGACAGGGATTGTTTTGAGAGTTAAGGTTTACACAATACCCTGAATATGCATAGCATAGCATTACAGAAACAATGCATTTAAGCTTTGTGTCCAGACAACACATTATGATATCAACCTGAGTATATGGGTAAAGATATGCTGGAATTCACATCGTTTAGCATGTTACATGAGGGAGTATGATTTAATTTGCTCACAAGCATACAAAATGGTCATTCTGACTAATACAATTCATCATGTACAACTAACTTGGTATTTTAATATGAGATGATCTTTTGGAAGGGGGAAAAGGGAAGGGAGAGAACCCATAAACATTTTAAAAAAACAGCTTAAGTAAATGTACTGGGGCTTAATTGCTCTGCTATTGTGTCATATAATTTCATGCATTTGATGTTCTACTTTCTTACATTCTTACCTTAGGAAAGGTCACACAGTAGTACAGCACATGTAAAATGCAAGCTCTATATTCAAGGGCAAGAATGATCTTTTCATTATATGTCAGACTAATTCCAAAGAACTTGAATCTTTCCCCTATAACCAAATATCACTTAAAACTCATCTAATCTGGACATCCTACAGCTGTCAAATTTGGACCACCTTCAGCATTTCCTCCAAAACTTATGTTTTCCCCCTCTGTTCCTTAATACAAAGGGATTCTTTCTGTCAACCCTCCCCAGCCTCTATATATGTTTCTCCAGATACCAACTGGTACAGGTGCTATTGTAGAAACTGGTTTAAGAACAATCCAGATGCATTACAGACAGACCCTTTAAATTAGAAAGGGTAGCATATGGTGTCATCTCAGAGCAACAGAGCTTTTGGTAAAGAAATCTCTGCCTAAAGTGGCAGAAAACTAGGCTAAAATGGCAGAAAACTTTGAAAATAGCCTGTGTGAACCAAGGGTGCTGCACAAAAGTTTTCATTTTGCCCAGTGAAACAGAACAGAGCTTATTTTATCAAAGATTTCTGCCTGGGCCCAGACTGTTTGGTAAACAGAGAAAACACCATGTTATTGTTTGTCTAATGTTATTTATTATTTCAGACTAATCACCTAGATCAGTGGTTCTCAGCCTTTTTGTACTGGAACACATCTGTAAACATCAATGGCCAGTCCCAACCCAGTGTCCCTCACTCCTGACCCACTGCCCCCTTCCCCCAGTGTTTAGGAGAAGGGGGAGCTGTGCCACCTGCAAGGGAAAAACCATGGTTTCCCATATTTTTCTCCTTTAAAAGGAGAATCCATTTTTAACGTTTGTTCATGACCCTTTCACATATTCTTGCAATCTGCGGGTTGAGAAAAGCTGATCTAGAAGATTAAAAAATGTCTGGTTTTAGGGAACTGTGATAAGGAAGTTTTATTCTTAAATTACAAAAGCCCTGTTGAACTATTAAATGTGCATTAGTAATAAATATCGAAAGCTTTTCCCTTGCCCCAATATCTACTAGAGATATGGCGATTGAAGTCTACTGCTAGACATCTTAGATGTTTAATCTTCAGGCCAAAGAATTATAAATTATTTTGTTTATTTCAATAAAAAGAACAAAATTATTTCAACTTCCAAGAGAAAGACAAAAGAACCATGTTTCCTGCCATCACCAAGTACCTGAGAAAAACTCATCAATAAGCTTGTCAGTCTCAAAGGTCTTAATTTCTAGAAGCCTTGAATACTACTTTCAATCATCAGACAAACTCATTCCTGACAAGAGACTGCCAAAGGAATCGGCTAGGTGCTTTTCAAGAAGCCCTGATCAACTAAAGAGACACAGGCAGTTCAAACATGACACAACTAACTGCCATGAAAGGTACTGATCAGTAGGCTGCTGATCTCTCACAGAAACTAACTACATCTTTCAGTCAAGGAACATATTTTATTTCTTACCTGTCATTTTAAAGTTCTAAAGCTACCACTCAAAGACAGAGCATTCATTGCTATGTATTCTTCCCTTTTTCATGCTATAAAAGCATCCAACTCCCACTTCTAAACAGGAAGCTCTGCATTCCCCTTGGAAAGCTACTGAACCACACTGCAAGCCACACAAGGTGAGAGGTAAAAAGTTCTCAGAATGAGAGCAGAGTATAATAGCTACTGCAGTCACTGGAGACTTAACTGGGCTGATGATGCAGTACAGCAGCTTTTCAAAAGAAGAACAGAGGCCTTCTTGCTGGAAAGAAAGAAAATGACCTCAGCCAGACTATTTTTTTTTTTTTTTTAGGTGTGCACAAAAATGGGTATTTAAATAATTTTTGCTACTTAATTAGCTAAATTCCTTAAAAATAATACTGAAATACCTCTACATTTATCCAGAAATATTATGGAAGACACTTATTCAATTCATACAGATCCCCTGTTTGCTTAATTCAAGAAACCTACTTCAGCATCTCAGAATAAATTATTAATGATCCTATTTACTGGTTGTTTTTTACCACCAAAAAGCAGGTAAGTATCTGATCTCAGTTTCAAGTATTTATACATTTGAATAAGAGAACTAAGATGTCTTTTGATTGTTCATTTCCCTCCCATCTCATTTCTTATACTATTGCCCTTAAGGATTTTTGGGATTGAAGCAAAATAATTACAATCAAGTTAAAAAACACTAGTATTGGCTAATAAGCAATGAGCCCTAATTAACACAAGTTATTCTGATGAAATTAAGACAATCAGTTGGAAAATTAGTCATGTTTGGAACTGCTTTTTAATAAACAAACTTTTCTTTATATAAAAAGTTTCTCTTGACTATTATGATACTATTTAATTTGAAGAAACATACTACGTTCAACTCTGTAGTGGCTGCCAATGACTTGAGCTTGACCAAAAGAAAGCACAAGATCTTTGCTTTCAATGTTTATAGGAATCTACACACACAACTTTTCCTAACAGTTCATCAGTTTGTTTCCTATCATCTTCATCTTCATCACTGGAAGAGGATGAAGATTCTTCCTCAGGGCTAAATGGGGAAAGGAGAAGAGATACTTAACATGTAATTGCTAATTAAAAAGCATTAAAAGAGAATATTCTAAAACAAATGTATGGAAAGGATAACAAACATCTGAAATGGTTAAATTCTAGAGATTTTTATAGAATTTAAAAAACAACAACAACAAAAAAACAGAAAAGGCTCCAAAAAATCTCCAAAGAATTCAGTCTCACCTGAATCTTCATTACTGCAGCATAACAGCTAAAAGTCATAGAACATAATGAATCTTATCACTTTAAAGCTCTTCATTCTTCTCTCAAACCACTACTTCTACAAAGAAGGAAAACTTCAAAATCAACCTGATTTAGTCACAGACTGGTCTGAGATTCAGATGATCACAGTTCTGCCAGACTTCCTATACGACAGTGGACAAACTGCTTTTTCACTCAGGGTCCCAGTTTTTCACTTGTAAATTTAGGATAATAATACTTTCCTAGGTCACAGAGGTAAAGTGAAGCTACCTTAAATTTCTTATGAAGCTGTCAGATAGTATCCTGAGTACTTTATTACTAAGTTTCACAGGACATAGCAAAACTGTAAAATGAATCTGCCAGTTAACCTTTAATAACTGTCCAATTTTCCTATTTTCTGCAAACAGTACTCTTCTAATCAACAAATTTAGCTAATGATAATAGAGCTTGCCCTCTGAAAACAAGGAGGATATTCAGCTCATGTTAGATTTTTCAAAGTTAATGACTCCAACTCATCATTTGTATAGTGCCAAGGTAGGCAACAGAGGCAATGCTAGAGATTAATTTAGCTCCAGTAGTTTAAAAAGAATCTAAACCCTTGTGAATCAACAGAATTCTAGTTCATATATAAAAATGTGCTTGTTTATAGGTACAGAATCCCAATGGATAATTTACTTGTGACATGAAGGTTATAGGGAAAATTCTGAATGCACCTGCATAAATCAATTTTTAAAGAAAATATTTCAGGTAATTTCTGAGATTTGGGAAACTTCTAGAAAAAGAAGCCTCAATCCCACCATTTTCTAGTCAGACTAGTCAGCATTCAGGAAGAAAAGTAACACTGGGTTAGGGGAAAAAATCATGACAGCCCAACTCACCCTCAGAATGTGTGTAAAATCTGTCTTTTCATGATTTCAGTTCTGGCAGTGTTGATAACAAGAAGAAAATCAGAGGAAACTATCTATCTCTGCTGTGACTAGGTTGTATGCCCCAGAGAAACATCTGGGAAAAACAAAGTTCTAGCCAGAGAAACTAAGGAAAGTACATCAGTGACTCTGCTACATGTCAGCAGGTAAAAGGGAAAACAATCCGTTATCCCACACGTATTCAGGATGTAGAGTAGTGGTTTGGGTTCAAGTGAAATTAGGCTGACTCTGAACTTAAATTGTATTCAAAGAACTATCTATCTGGACCGTCATCTGCGATACCAGTGCAAATACATACACCAAGCTGCAAGCTCTTAAAAATACAAAGGAGAAGGGGAGATTGCAGTGGGAGAAAAATGGATAGGAAAAGAATATTTCCCCCTCACAAAAATTTAGGGCACAGGGAAAACATTCTTACTTTAATGCACTTTTGCATACTGGTCCTAACGAATGCAACTTCTACTGTATTCTCATGAAATACAGCCTTAATTACTAAATTTATTCCTGAAGAGGTCAGGAATTAGCATATTTACCATTTAAAAACAGTAAGGTGGCTAAACAGAGTGGTAAGACTCTTCAAAATTCTAAATTAAAAATATCAGTTTCCATACTACTTGGTTTTTTACTTTTCCTCTTGTGGTACAGGATGTTTTGCTCTACTCCCAAGGAGCATGATTTATAGTAGAACCATATAGTCAATTGTGTACTTTGAAATCTGCAGAGATTTTCCGTTTCTTTTCCCTGAAGTAAGAACATTGTTGAAGAGGAAGGCTGAAGTATAAACAATAGCCTTCTCAATATTGGAATTTCTTCAGTCAGTACTGAAACTGCCAAATGTATTTACACAGCACAAAATAGTGAACCTTATATCGTAGAACCTATCCAACAAGTACAATCAATGCTAAGTGGAAAGCGCTACCACATTACCCTTCCCATAACTGTGCTAACAATTTGTGCTCACCCAAATGAAAAAGGGACGTATTCAGTGCAGTATTTCATACAGATCATGACTTCAAGCACTTCGGATCTATGGGAAGTCTAGCCATCATATCTGCAGTTTGTAGCTGCAGTTCATTCTTCAATGTTGAATTTTATTACAAATACAGTATATTGACTTCAGGAAGATACAGTTCCAAATAGAATTATGAAAATAATCTAAAGATCTCGTGTGAGCTGATGAACACCCATGTCACACCTGTTTTAAACATTTCTCCACCCACAGTTAGACACCAACATAACAATGGTATTCAAAAATGGTGCTGGTATCCTACTACAGGGAAGTCAATTGAATGATCTGTATTTAGTATGCTCTTTTCTTTCTTTCTAAAAATTCCTATGCACAGTGAATACTGAAGTTAGAAAAAAAAAACACTTCTGCACTCATTGCAATTCTTACACAACAATACTAGGAAACTTATTTCCTAACTTTCACTTAAAAGTTTAGAATAATGTCACTTTCATACTAGTAACTGAGCATTTTAATAATATTCAGAAATGCAAAATATACTAGAACTGCTAGAATTAAGACAACAATATAAAAGGGGAAATAAATAGAGCTAAAGCAAGTGATGTAACAGACATTTCACTTACATATGATTAGATCTCCTTCCTCTATTTGTTTTCTTTCCTATGACAGGAGTACCAAAATGTTCAGGGTTGGTGAGTGGGAGCTGATCTAGAGTCTGTTGACAAAAACATTAAACTCATTAAAATTACACATACCAGTTCTTTTCCAAGAGTTTACACCAAATCTTTCTTTGCGTGGACTTTGCAGAACATATCTGGCAACTGGAAAATCTTGATAATGCTCTGATGAGCAGAGCCAGAACTGTTTTAAAACAGACAAATCTTATAAAAATAATTTTACAACAACTAACCTCCAACCCACAATCATCTCCAAGGCCCTACCAGTAAGCTGCTTGTCAGTAAAGAGGAACTAAAAATCTGGCAAAAATACTGAGAGTGATATGACATACTCCTTTACCACTGCTAGAGGATGAACATTCTGCCTCTGAAATACCCTCAGACCTACATGCCAATTATACACTTCAGGGAACAAAGGTCCCTCTCATACAGTAAAACTGAAAATAGCAAGGCAACCCACCAGGGACCTCAGAACTAAATGAAGACGTTAACATTCTTATCAGCTACTGACAAAATACTGCTTATGTTCTTGGAAAGAGGAGGATGGTTTTGGAACAGTTCTATTTAGAAAAGCAGGTATCATATAGGAAGGATGAAACCTCTCAATTTAGACTTTCCCTGAGCTGAAAGAAATGATCCAAGACTACCAGAATCTCCTACAGCAAGTCTCTGGAATATACAGTCTTCTGGAGAGGTTGCTCCAGGTAATCATTCACAATTTTAAATCATAGTATCATAGTATCTAGGGTCAGAAGGGGCCTAAAGCAGGCCATCTAGTCTGACCCCCCGTCAATGGCAGGAACAAGTGCCAGGGTCACAGGAC
>JAGPOW010003648.1:33932580-34094333 GCA_030014935.1 Caiman crocodilus
TGTAATCATTGTGAAATCGTGCAATCAACTGACTACTCCCCCAGCCAGTGCATCAAAATGAATCAGTAAATTGTGTGGGATTTTCTCTATTCCATAACCCATTAGAGACAAGAACAAGACTGTTGCAACACAAAATCACCATAACAAGCTAAGTGGCTGTGAAAGGGAAGTCAAAAATAGACCTTATTTCCAAAAGTCTGCCAGGAAAGGGCAATAATTCTTCCCTTCTAACTCAATGAAATGTGCGATTTTGCAGGGGGGCAGGGAAATCAGTATTCTTAACTGCTGCTTTCTACTCTCCCACATCTTAGATTCAGGCCAAGCAGTGTTTTTTGTTCTTGAGAAATGATATATTTCTTCAGTGGTGACACATAGGGAGTGCATATGTACCCCCTGATAGGAAGCAGTCCCTGCCTGGGTGATAGGCAGGCAGAAGTGCCGGTGCCCCACCTGCAGGTGCCAGCCAGAGAGTGGGGGCATCAGGTGAAGTGTCACTGGCACCTCCAATCGGCCATGGAGGCTTCCCCCTCCCAATCACTGTAGGGCAGGGGGGCAGGTCACACACCTCCCCACCCCCAACTCTGGTGGCAACAGTAGCCCATTTACTTCTTGTAGCAGCTTCACAATTACCCACTACACATACATGAATCACTGGCTCTTTTAGGACCGGCTGACATTTGTCAAAGAAAGACTGGCATCCTGAGGAATCAACCCTGAAAAATTAAATGTGTCATTATTGAGCCCAAGCGAGCTTTGCTAAGGTACCTTAACTAAACCATCCAAAGAAATGTTTCAAAGCTTAAAGGAAAACGATATATTGGAAAAAATCAATTTTTAGTTGCTTGTTTACAGGAGCTATTAAGATGGCTAACTAGTTTTAAAAAGGTAAGGAAAGTGAATTCTGCACCTGTTGCACTTCAAAGGAAAACTTATTTCACTTTGTCAACTTCAAATTTTATCCATTAGACATTGCAGCTATTCAGAAGTAAAGTATCTAATAAGTATTCTAAACCAGCAGTGTTCAAATAGTGCACCACATCTAAAACTTGGGTATTTGGTGTACCCACACACAAAATCATAAAAAAGATCTGAAAAATCTTGTTGGTGCAACTATTTAATATCTTAGTAGGAAACTTAGTTAAAGAAATTAACTCTTAATTATATTATGGCAAAACATCAAAAATTAAACTCTTAGTAGTTCTATTTCTCTTACTACTCAAGAGTTATTTAAGCATGGCAAAGTGTTTTTGCTGAGCATTGCAGCGTTGTTTTTTTATGGTCCCAATCCTGGAAAAAAAAACCCTTGTTACACTTTACACAGTATTTCCATCAACTTCATACGAGACTGGTCGTAAAGTAAGAGTATGCCTAGGAAAGTATGCTAGTCATCAAATCATGTCAACAGAAATGCAGTGCAAGGAACTCCATTAAAAATAGCTGTTGCCACAGACAAAGTATGCTTTGGTTGCATTAAGAACAGTTTCTGTTTTTATAAAGTACTTCTTAGCAAGAATACCTACGTGATCAATTTCCATTTTTATTTAAACACATTTGCAGTCCTAAATGAAGTTCCTCACCAAGTTCAGAACTGATCAAATGTTGCAAAAAGTTAAACAAGTGACCTGTGACACATGACATTTTTTTGACTTATATTTTCAGATCTAAGAAGATGCACAATTATTTTCCTTACCTACAGTGTACCAACTTGCATCTGTTAGTTTGTTGATGACAGCTTCCTGATAAGTTCCATCTGGATTCTTTACTTCTACAACAGTTCCTACCTAAAATACAAAAGCTCCTGAGAACTTTCAAAAAGTTAACTTATCTGCATTAGATGAGTACAGCGTATTCAGAAGTCAGCAAATCTTACTTAGAAAATGAAACAATAAAATTCTAAATGTCTTGCATAGAATTATATACAACTTTGTATTTAAGAGCAATGATTTCAAAACTTTTACTGTTAAATAAGCTGTATTTTCTACTTCTGCTTGAAACTGTGTTTTCCTCTTAAATGTGTTCCTTTGGTTCTTCTAAATCCATTCAGCAAACTGAGTTTTTCCTTTACAACCAGCAGGTGGGGAACAAGAACTGATCTGAGTGATGTTATTTTCTTGTACAAGAGCTTGCCAGCTCAAATCATCCAGCTGAGTTTTCCAAAGTAAGAGCTAAAACCAACGCCAGCCACACTTCTTCGATTCGAGGCCAAAATGTCCAACAGGCATGTAACTATGTGCTTGCATCCCTCCCTTTCACTTTCAGAATGAGGTGGCAATATGGAGATGAAGAGCTCCAGGGTGCTAGTTAAGATCTCTCTGTCTTTTAGTCTTTGCAAAAGCAATCAAACTAAAATAATATTAAGCACTGTTGCTTTGTAGTATTCTTCAATATTGCCCCTCTATTCCTCTTGCTGCCCTTCCTTTCTTGTTTTTCCCTTTTGTTCCCCTTTCTTTCATGATCTTTGTTTAACGCACAGGGAAGAAGTTGTAGGCACCATGGGGAAGAAAGCCTTCTCCTTTCAACCCTATAGACTACACCTAATTAGAAAATCTGAGCCAGCAGGACCTTCCTTAAAGAAAAGTTGTCACCAAAGGCTTCCATAGGAACCCTAGGCTATTATTTGAACTGGTATTTGAAAACTTAAGGTTCACATAAGCCAGTTTACACTGAAATATCAAAGAAAGCTGAAAGATTCTCAAAAAGTATACTTATATTGTAACAAGGTGGTATATTTTGCCAAAGCTTAGATGGAGTGATCACACTTACAGCACTCATACATAACAATTAATGATAAGCTTAGGAAAGGTTTAGTTTAAAATGAGAGCAAATGTCTGTGTGAACACAAGAGCAGATTTAAACTTGACTTACAAAATTTTAGTCAACTCTCTATTAAATGAATCTAAAACCATGAGGTTAGCTGAGGACATTGTGCATACTGTAGAGTGTAGTGTAGCATAGAGATGCCCAAGCTAACATTAAACAGGCTAGCTCAGGTACCATAATAGCATAGCTGAGAAAGTATGGAGCGCAGGCTAATTTAAAACTGCTGTCCCACCAATGTCTGCAGCATAGATATATCCTTAAAAAATGTAGACATTGACATGTGTGAAACTTCCTTAGAGATGAGACCTTTTTCAAGCCTGCATTAGGACTATTGAGCCTATTGACTATTATGCCTGTGAGACTATTCTAGGCATTCAGCACAAATAATTTAATAAATATGCACACCTAAGACAAGAATAGGCAAGGTGTATTATCCTGACAAATACACTACTTCTTATAAGAAGGCACAAAGAGTTGTTCAACCAGTCAAAATAGAAATGACTAAACACTGAAGATGGCTTTGCTTCTATCCTGCCAGAAAAGGAGAAATATTAAAATATTCCCTCTGAATAGGGGAATATCCTCTCCTTTTAACACACCGACTGCTGCTCAGACTTGGAGGAGATGCACCAAATTACCTCTACACCATTTGACTTAACTTGCCACTGTCGCTTCAAAAAACAGAGCTGGTCTAAACACCCAAACGAGACATGAATTTCCAGCTCCCTTTCCATGTCTTAGCATGTACTGCACTAGTGATGTGTCACAATTCACAAAATTACACTCACACACGGACACTTTCAGTTGCGTAAGGTCCTATAACCAACCAGTGGAGGCATGCTGTGGAAATTAAACTTTTCATCCCTATTAATTTTTTAGTTTGGCTAATTAGTATTCCCAAAAAAAGACATCTAACTTTACATAGGCACAAATCAGCATTTATTGATAAAGAATGATTTTTAAATTCCTACCAAAATCAAAATGAATTTATTACCTTTAATGGGCCCTTTACATGATCATCCTGCACTTCCGCCGTTGAAGAATCATGTCTAAACGTTACCTAGAAAATACAATTCAATTTGATATAATCCAGCAGCATAAACATGTGTGGTATCTATCAACAGTCCCTAATTCTAAGCTTGCAGGCCACCAGTATCCTGTATCTGTTTAACTTGCTGAAGCTATTGCTTGCAGATGTTTTACAAATATTGACAGACAATTTCTTGGAAATGGTAATAAAATTATTTTAAATACTCTGTGAATGATGCCCTTCAAATCCAGTGACAGACGGCAAAATATTTTGAACTACTTTTTACTTCTTAATTATCTGGACAGCGGGATATGGTTACCCCACATAATAAAAGGAAATAGGCAAGTTATTTAAACTTGGAACATCTTGTCTTTAAACAGACTGTTTTACTTTATTACTTAAGTCGTGTGACTTAAAATGCAAGTAACCCCAGGAGATGCTTCTATAGCCACATTTCCTTTTTAAGAGATTTTCTATCACTGGGTGAAAAGTTCCATGCAAAACACACAAACAGAGCAAACAAACTGCAGGCAGGACAAATGGTAAAAGTGGCTATGGGCAGAACGTTGTCAAAGACAAAAAATGAACAAAAGTCTGTTGTCTTTCAGTTACTAACCAAGAAGTTTGCTATAACAAGACATTATGTTTCCTGATTGTGCTGTCACTCTCTCTTTAGAAGCAAGTTTCATTATGATTTCATGGAGAAAGTTTAAATCTACATATGAAGTCACATATTCATGCATTGCTGGGGGGAGAAAAATCTTAGTTAAGCTAGAGTTAAGACCTAAATCTTAGTCGATTAACTCATTCAGAAGGGCTTAAAACTGAACACTTTACAAAGTACAGAAACTGAAATGCATCACACATCACTCAAAATGACCTTGAATTCTGACTTTTTAGCTTGGGCAACACTGGCACTACTGTGCTGAAGCAGCCTGGATAATGACTAATTTTAATTCAAACTCTTTCATAACATTTTGAAGAAACTCTAGGGAGTGTGATTTTACATTTGCCTGCATGTGCATGACAGGGCAATCTCATGTACCCCAACACAACCTGCCTAGGTTGTTTAAAGGACTACAGTAACCAATAGAACAGTTATCTCCCTATGCCAATGTTTACATCTTTGTACATTTGAAAAGTCATGTTTTGACTAGAGGAACTTTAGATTGCCAGTTTCTACTTACAACGGGGTAAGTAAAGGAAGATAACAGCATATATGTTCACAGAATTATTTGTACACGTAACATGTACTGTGATACATTTTCATTAATTCTTTCTTAACAATTAAGTGATCGAGAGGATGCTAACTGCAGCAAGAATATGTTACCTATTTTCAGAGACTTCATTTTTAAAGTTATTAGCCTTTATAGTTAAGAAAATTACTTAAAACAAGAGAGCACAGTGTTAGTAAGAGCACAGTGTTGGTGAGAGCATAACTAGCTGAAAAACACCTTTGAAAAGGGTGAACTACATTTGTCCATCTTTACTGGGCTCCAACTCTGAAACCCAGCCTTTTATGTTCTAAGAAGTTACTTATCTGCACAGTAAATGAATACTGAGACATCCCTACAGGCACTTGACTTGTGGTGCAAAGCATTCAAGATCAATTTTTTGGACATTAGTGTCTGCAGAGTTGTGTCTGTCCCTTGCATGCCCTTCCCTACTTCCAGTGCCAAGGACGAGGGTTGCAGGAGGGAGGCCACTCACTTCCTTTGCCAACACAAAATCCAGGTGTTATCGGACTCAGCAGCAACAGAGAAGGAAGGTGGTTCATCGGCTAGAGAGAAGTAACATCACTAAGAACTGCAGTTCCTACACAATGAACTGTCAGTGTTTTTCTCTACGTACTCTTTTTCTGAGGTTGTAAATATGTACCTGATGAAAAGGAATGGGTGTTGTGAGCTTTGCTAAATGAGGACTATTGTACAGAACTGCCAAATCAGGCATCAGATTGAGAAGTTTATCCTAAAGAATGCTTAGTAAAAGTTTTTTTTTCCAATTAGCTATCTTACATTTTTCACTAATAGGGACATTTCTTTTAGAATGCAAATAGAAATCTTCAAAACCCATGTATGAAACTTGGCATCTATAAAACTTTTATGAAATTCACAGAATTGATGATGAAATTCACAGAATTGATGATTTGCCAAAGTTAGTTAAGTGATACTAAAAGCCTTTCACTAACAGGCATTACATGTCCTAGGCAAAAGCTACTGAAGATGTCCAAAAAAAAGATTCCCAATCAAAAAAGATTCCCAAATATCTCAACATGCATTTCCAAGCGCTCTGTCATTCTGCAAAGTCAGCCCTCAAAGGTCCTACAGAAGATAATAGTCATCTAGTGAAAATAAGTACTGGAACCAAATCAGAGGATTGCTGCCACTCCTCTTCTGAAGCTTATACAAATTGGGAGGGCAGTAAAAGATTTGCACAAGCTATCCCTGTGGTAATGGTGATGTGGCTCTTGATAACAGAGAGGCGTTTTCTTGGCTTAAAATATACTTCAAGATGCAATGTAGCACTAAGAATTAGGATCATAATACTCGCATGTAGGGATCAGTGCGGAACAGTACGAGTATAAAGATGCTCTCTATATTCTCTCTCTGCACTGACTGTCCTAGAATCAGAGTGGCATTTTAAGAGAACAGGAAGGTAACCCACCCTTGCTAATATCTGAGTACAGAACAAATGTTGTTCTTGCAGAGGAGCCAATTTACTTGGCATCAGGGGCTGAAGCAGACTTGACGAACAACACCAGAGTAGACTGTGCCAAACTGATCTAGATCAGCAACCCTGGGGCTAGGGAAAAAATACTTACAGTGGGTATGGGAAGTCCATAGGGCAGCACTGCAGGTTCTTCACCTGTCAGATGTAGGATGATTTATGTACTAACACAGGTCTAATAACAGATTCTTTATGGGTACCATAGTTTAACTGCTCTCTTTTAGTAGATGGAGCCCTGTCTATATCTCCACTACTAAAGGACAGTGCTACGACCACCTCCTTCCTAAAATGTAAGGAAGGAATAGGCAGCAGAATGATTCAGTAAATCATGAAACTTAGAATGTAAGGCAGTAGTAAGAGCTGACACCGTTTAAAGCCAGATAGATCCTCCTTCTTAAGCCCAAAGAATCTCTCAAATGTATCTAAATAAAGTTTTAAATGAGTATAAGTTGCTTTTAAAGACCATTCTGAAAACTTAAGACAAAATAAAATGCCAAATGCAAATCTCCAAGATAAAGTGTCAGTCTGTCAAAGGCGGTTGGTGGTGGGAATAGCTCTCTCCCCTAACAATATCCAAAATCGAGTTGGGAGGGATTATTCAGCTAGGAAGTTTAATAGATGGTACTAGGTGAAAAGAAAACTGATAAAAATTTTCCCAGCTGAAACTGAAAATTACTCCTGAGCATATGGATTACCTAACCTGCAACAGAAAGATACATTTTTTGTATAGAAGCATGAGAGACAGATAGTCACACAGACGAGACTGCAATGTAGCAGAGATAACCAAGTTAGCTTAAACTCAGCATGTGTTAATTTACATCTCAGCAGGGTAAACTAACTTATGCTGAGCTCTGGGCTGCTGCAGCCAGATTGCTACTAGTACCAAGCCAAGTTTAAAGTTGGCTTATGTATCTCTAGACCGAGGTCACTTCTGCATGACTGCAGCGTAGACATACGATAGCTTCCATCATGCAGCACCAAGGACATAAGAAGGACAAGAGAGTTGGGTGACTTTGTTCTTTGCTATGAGCCCCTGAAATCGAGGAAGGGAGATAATTTAGGGTGGAGGCATGATCCACAGATGCAGAGTCAAAAGGTTCTGTTCTCTAGCACCTGGGGTGTGTATTCCAAAAGCAGAATACATGTGGCCGACCACACTATTTTAATGAAAATCACTTGAGTAGAAATATTTCATACACAGTTTTGAATACAGGAGTGAAAAGGGGGTGGGGAGAAAGAGACAAGTGCCTGCCAACTGTAAATTATGACTGTGCAAAAGAAAAAGGGATAATGAATCATCATTATCACCCTGGTTACAAGAGCCTCTGCTTTTTAGTCAAACCTGCACCACCTCCACTATCTTCCGAAAGCCTAAGCTATACCATCATATTTTAATAGTCTTCCACAGTAACATCAATAAAGTAGGTTCATTTTTTATACAAAATCTTGTAAATGTTTAAGATTTAGTGAAAGAGTATAGTTATGTATTGTTCCAAAAATATTAAAGGCATTTTACCAACAACAAATACTGAATGTTACTTTTGTACTAATGCTTAATTCAATTTACAGCAAAAGCTTTGTTATCCAGCACCCATGAAGAATGGGAGGCGCCAGATAACCAAATATTCCAGTTACCTGAGAGGCTCGAACAGGCATCTTTGCCTGTTCAGGCCACCGCCTCTCCTGTCATGTCCAGTGCACTGGGGGACAGGGAAGGAGGCCCCGGTCACATTGGGGACAGGCTGCTATGCCCCAGGCCATGGGGGTTGAGTAGCACAGACTACTTTGCCCTGGGCAATGGGGGCTCGGCAAAACCGGAAATGCCACGGCGGACACTTCCAATTTAGCTTTTGCCACATTGACTGACATGCCAGTTAATAGAGCATGCCGGTTTGTACAGTGCCAAATAACGTGGCTTTTGCTGCATTAAGTTACCTGGAAGATGAAAAAAAATGCATGGTTCTTTGCTGTAGAACTTTTTTTTTTTTTTTTAAACGCAAACTAGGATAGGAACCTTAAATAATGGCAGTACCATTTGCCTCTAGAAATATATCAGTAAGTTGAAAATTGTGGAGGCTGGGGAAGTAACATACAGTAACTAATCTCCAGCCCTGAAAAGCCTGTTGCCATCCTCCTACATGTCTTATACCAGACAGATAATTGTTATGAAATGTAAATGGAATCTCCAAGCTAAAACTGATTCTCTAAGGAAGGCAGAATTACTAATCCAAAGATGACTTGGGTATGTACAATATGTGGGACTGAAATAGAGGCTATAAACAAGCAGAACATATGTAACTAGTAAACTACCAAAAATCCAGGGATAGCAAAACTGGTAGTGAAAAGCTATATAAACAATGCGGGAAAACTTTGTGCCAGAAGGGGCTGCGAATAACAAGTGCTTATGAAAAATTCAAGGGCCACTTCCATGTTAAAATTCTTGTTTGTTAAACTTTAAATGGGTGCATTTTGAACAGCAGTGCTCAACTGCTGGCCTGTGGGGTGAATCTAGAGCAGCAGCAATTAACACTGAAACCACACTTCTTCCCCACCAAATTTTCAGACCAACAGGTAGCCTGGTAAGCCAGATGACAAGGCCCTGAGTACCGGATTGGACTGGCACGTGGGTCACTCTACAGCTGAATTCAGTGTACGAGGCCGGGCCTACCCAATCCAGTCTGCAGACCAACTTTACACCACTCCACCAGCCTACAGAGCCAAAACATTGAGTACCACTGATTTAGAAAGACAACAGTGAATTATTTTTTGTATTGCAGTAACACTTTGGGGACCTAACAAGAGTTTAAAATCTTACTGTCCTAGATAATGCACCAACAGATAGTAAGGATTGATCCTATCTTCAGGAACTTGGATTCATGGTTGTAGGGTTTCACAGATTATTAGAATCTGTTTATGATGAATTCTGTTCCATTTCACTTAGATATGTATGCAGTAGCAAAATGCTGCAGTGGTTGAGTTGCAATTAATGAATCTGCACAATGCTACCACTTAAGGGGAAGATCTCAAATGCAAATGGCCCTTTAAAAGATTTCTATTTAGTGGTTTTACAAGCATTACAGTTCTTATACTTGACTCCTCATCTTTAATAGCTTAAACTCAATGGTGCTGTTAAAGGAATAAACCCAACAGACAGTTAAAAAATTAAGACTAATGGAATGAAAACATGGAAGCTTGTTTGTTATATTTAAGACTAATTAAATAAATACAATGAGAAGATGGCAATCTTACTAACAACCTGGCTGCAGGCGTGGAACAGAGATCAGACCCTTCTACCAGGTCTTCTGAGGCTGGGTATTATTCCTCATACATTTGCTACAAGCAAAACTGGCCTGGATGCAGGTTCCAGAAACTCTTTACATGATTGTATAGTAGTAACTCACTTAATGCAGGGCTCAGGTGATAGTCACTCATCACATATATCTTTTAGAGGTTTATCAATATTGGAACTCACAGCAGATTGTTGCTCTGCTGCAATTTAACACATTATAATATTACAACTCTGAGCTTTTCTGTAAGTGCTCTTGACCTTTGCCCTACTAGATGTCTCTATTAAGCTACTGGAAATAAAAATGGTGCCTGCTCAGAGATTAGACACTCATAAGATAACTATTATTCAACAAAAGCAAATCTAAACCAACTAAAGATTGATTATCTATCTGATAAAACAAGCCTGTGAGTTGTCCTTTCTAGTTCCAGCAATTTTATTCCATCACATTTGCAATAGGTTTGCTCATCTTCCAGTTGTACTATATCTGCATAATATTGCTTGCTTCAGACATCAACAAATGGACATAAGGATCACAACGGAGTTCTAGCTCACCCAACTACAGGATGTAAGTTTGCTAGACATTTTATTACAAAAAGTGAAGGTTTCACATTAGCAGTCACTACTGGATAGTAAAATGTTATGCTCCTTAGCTAAAACAAAATTGGCGTAATCTACTTTTAGAAGCTTTAAAATTAATTACAAAAATAAAATGTTCAGTGTGCATTGTTTTACCATAATCTTAGTCTATTAAGTCTATTAATTTCAAGCCAACACAAAATGCTACAGGTGTTGACAGCAGGCATGTGACTTATTAACAAGACTAGATGAAGATCAGAAACCCGGGTGCTTAGGGAAAACAGGAAATGCTAAAGCTTCCTTTAATGGCTGGCAACATTTGGAGGGGAATTCAAGAACTAGCCCTGACCAAACCTCTTAAGTATCCCATGACTAGAATGAAGATGTATATGAAGACACAATTCTTCCTGAAAAGGTAAACAGAAAACCACATACCTTGACTTTGACTAGTCTTTTTGCTGTCTTGATCTTTGCTTCACAGAAGGCTCCTCTATATTTAGCACTTACATCAGTGCCCACTGTCAAATACGGAGGCTCATCAATGGTCTGTAAAAGAATGGAATGCAAATAACCTTTAATCCCTCAACCACTTCTGTGACAGGTGTTAAAAAAAATGCAGGACAGTTGACAACACATCTGAAACAGACTGAAATAGCTGTATATGAAATGTTGCTGAACAGCCTGAATTAATATTATCTGACAACATATGGATCTGATATCAGCAGGAATTAACAAAACAAAGCCTTACATGTCTACTTGTGTAAATGTAAGGCTGACAGTAAAAACAGTCAGCGCAAATCTTATCTGTAAGTGCCCAGAACTTTTACATCACTTAAAAGTATAGAAGAGTACTAAGCTCTGCTATAGTGAAGGTTTACTAAGTGCTTATAAATCAGCATTCTCACTCAAGATTGCCCTGAAATTTGGGCTGATTTGGTGGTGTGTATGGCAAGGTTAGCATTCCACACTCGGGGACATTTTGAACAAAATTCAGTTTCCCCCATAAAACAATGCAGCATTGCTTAAAATTCACAGATTCTAACACTGATTCTTGAACACAGATGAGGATCAAACCATAGCTCTGATTGTGCTCCAAATAGTCTCAACTGCTTGACATTTAAGCTAGCTAGCGCAAGGTCCCCTGGAGAAATGAAACTGAAAATGGTATTCAGAAAAGTTGGTACTCAGTATAGCCAAAAACTTAAATCACTCACAAGCAAAAAAGCACCCTACTACAGCTACTTTCTGTTTCAGACTGCCTCTTTTCTACCTTGGAGAACTCATCACTACAGCAGTCTCCCCTGCTCACCACTGACAATCCTTCACCTATTTTTCCCCCCTCCTTCCCACCCTTCTCTACCCATTCATAGATGCTAGGGTTGGAAGGGACCTCAACAGATCATCACGTCCAACCCCCTGCCTAGGCAGGAAAGAGTGCTAGGGTCAGATGACTCCAGCCAGATGCCTATCCAGCCTTCTCTCAAAGACCCCCAAGGTAGGAGAGAGCACCACCTCCATTGGAAGCCCATTCCAAATTCTGACCACCCTTACCAGAAGAAGTTTTTCCTGATGTCTAGCTTAAATCTGCTCTCTGTCAGTTTGTGACCATTGTTCCTTGTTACCCCAAGAGGTAAATACCCTGGTGAACAGAGCATCTCTGATCCCTTGTGGCATCCCCCTAATGAATTTGTAGGGGGCCACAAGATCACCTCAGCCTTATCTTGCAGAGACTAAAGAGGTCCAGGTCCCTGCATCTCTCCTCACAGGGCCTGTCTTGTAAGCCCCTAACTACAGGAGTGGCCCTCTTTTGGACCCTCTCAAGTTTATCAACATCTTTCTTTAAGTACAGTGCCCAAAATTGGACACAGTAGACCAACTGTGATCTGACCAATGCTACATAAAGGGGAAGTATCACCTTGATTTTATTTGTCATGCATCTGTGATTATGCGACGTTAAATGCAAAGCTAATTGTACTAAAGTTCAGTTAGCTTTGCTGATGATTTCGCCACACTGACATCTCATGTTCATCCACTATGACTATGGAGTCCCTTTACGCTTCTGCGCTGCTGAGAGGGTCACTTCCCAGCCAGTAGGTGTCCTGGATATTTTTGCGCCTTAGGCGCAGCACTGCATTTGTCTTTGTTGTACTGCATCCTATTGTGTACTGCCCACTTTTCTAACCTGTACAGGTCCGCCTGCAATCATTCCCTACCCTCCGGAGTGTGCATTTCACCCCACAATTTAGTATCATCTGCAAACATGAATAGAGTACACTTCACACCCACATCCAAGTCACTGATGAAGATATTGAAGAGTACAGGTTTTCCTTATTTCCACCTATTTACATTCTCACTGACTTCCTGTCACACTTTCAGCTCCTTTCATTCCTTGGAGATCTCAAAACAACAGAGACTCCCTATGCTTGAAGAAGGGTACTTGCGCCTGAAAGCTTGCAAAAAAAACGCTGTTCCATCTACTCAGTTGGTCTAATAAAAGATATCACATCTACACAAAGAACTTTGCTTCTTTATGTCCTTAGACCATTCTCCAGCCTTTTTAAGTAGGAGATCACCTTCGGTATTTAAAAGCAACCCAAGACCTACCCTGAGTTACTGCCCCCCCCAGCAGGTAAGTTTGTGGGGCCAGTGCAGGAGAGACAACAGGTCAAGGCAGAGGGAGAAAAAAATTATTTGGGGATGCACTTCCTCATCAGGTAAGTCCCACACAGCTGGGGCTCCACCCAGCTTACCCCTGGTCCTGCCTCTGCAGCACTATCCCTCACTGCAGAGGCCTTGATCTAACCCTCATCCCTTCCCCCCCCGACAAACCAAACTACTGGGCTGGGGCGCACACATGCATGTATGTGGGCACTCAGCCCCCCGACCCTAGTCTTGGGTCAACTCCAAAAGGCTCTGAGATCTACTGCAAGAGGCTCTGAGATGTACCGATGGATCGAGATCCACTGGTTGGTGACCACTGCCATAGACCAACACGACTACAACCAAAGACCCTGCTACAATCTATCCCTAACCAAAAAATCTGTGAGTTATTTCAGGAAAAGAATCTGTGTACAGCAAAATCTCATGCACTCAGTCTATTGCAATTTTTACAAATCTTCTCTCTCCCTGCTCCATGTGGGAATCCCCCTGAGGGGGGCACAGCACAGGAAGAGAAAGGGAGCTGTACCCTCTCCCCAAAACCATGCATGTTGCAGGAACTGCAGAGTCTCTGCTCCTATAGTGAGAGGTCTGGGCCCCTTTTCCGTGCAAGCAACACAACTAATACTCCATCTGCTTCTGACCTGTACTGAACAGGACCTCTATACACCTGCCCTGCAGTCAGACGCTTGGCCTACTCCAGAGAAATACCATATCTGCTACACTTCACATATTCCCTTCCCCCAGCTAACATACTTGCACTTACCCATTCACGATTAAATCCCCAGACTGTGCTCACCTCCCATCTAGCTAGTGTCAAGCCCCTGTGCCCTCCTCTACTGCCACTGCCCTATAATGACTCCCTCAAGTTACGCATGCACCTCTTTCTTTGATCATGGCCGTAGGAGACAGGGAAAGAGACTCACAGAATTCCAAAGTCAACCCCCACTTTGACACTGTTGTATCACAAGACCAGCTCCGCCAAGCTACTCCAATTAATCTTTCCATCATTCACTACAGCAAATACGACGAATACACCTGCAGTGCAGACAGATAATTCCCATCGGTTATTGCTAGTTCCAAAAGGCAGAGTTAAGGTGCATGCTCACTCACCCCAAATTCTCCACTTTCTGTTATTCAGCAAAACACATTTCTGAATTTAATGTTTTGGGAGGGCATGAGACTGCTACGGCAGGCTGGAAGTAGAGTAAACACATTTTTTTGTTTTCTGTAAGTTTGCCACTTTGTTCTTAGCTGATGAAGTTTCTTCCAAAATGCCACAGCATGTAATTGTACCAAATTGTGAGCTAAATTGAATATTAGCATCCATACTCCAAGGAACCTCTATATTTATGTACTGAGGAAAAACAAAGTTACAAAGCTTTTATCCAAAAAAGCACCACCAAGTAGACGTGTTAAGACTAATAAAAGTTTTAACTGAGATTAAAGAAGAGATTGCGGAGGGGATATACATGAAGACAGAGGCAGTTACCCACGTTAGTCTGAAGACAATCAGAAGGCAGGGTAGATCTTCACCTTTATAGACCAACTAAAAAAAGATATAGAGAGAACCCAAGATTTGGGACTCACAAAAGTTTGTGCTCTATGTATATACAGTAAAATCTTTCTTATCTGGCATTTAACTAACCAGAATACATAATTAACCAGAATTTCATTGGCAGGATACACATGGCGCTGTGTTGCTTTGCTGTCTGCTGCACCACTCTGAGGGAACCTGAGCATTCGTGTCCCTCCCCCCACTGCTGTAGCAGCCTACAGCCAGGCTGCCCTGGCGTTTGAGGTTGCTGACCATTATGGCATTTTTATCCATATACTATTTTATTCTTTGTACAGTATGATATACTGTAATGTACTATACACTAATTCTTTGAAAATTTACACTACAAATATGGCACTGTCTTCCTTGAGTGTAACTCTCAGATAACCGGAATTTTTAGATAACCGGCATCCCCCATTCCCCACTCATCACTTATCACTGGATAACAGAAATTTTACCTTATCTTATTTAGTTAGTCTGTGAAGGTGCACATCTACCCTGCCTTCATATATGAAGGCTCCAACAGAAATTCTCTCAATGATCTTATAACTCCATTTTAACAGCTCATGAGGTATGTTATAAGGCCCCTTCTTTTATTAGTTTCCCATAGATAGAGAGGAGCTGGGTGAAAAAGCATTAGACCTGTTGCTTAGGGAGTGTTCTCAGCAGGTCAGTTTGATAGTTTACATATAACAAAAAATTACTACAGGGAGCAGAGGTGAAATGGGAACTCTTACAAAGTTATTAAAAGTCCCAAATACAAGAATAACTCCCCTTTAATGTTTAGGAAATACTAAATATCTCTTTCAACAGATTTCAGATTTTAATAGGAAAATCTGAAGGTATGAAAAAACTAAATACCAAAGCCCTCATCTCTGATTGTGAGAAAGTTTACTACTTAAACACACGCATAAAATATTATTGCAGCTGAAAAGTTATTGTCAAATGAATTCACTTAACTCTGCAATCACTGACAGAGCTTAAAATAGAAGTTCTCAGCACTAGAGTTTTAAGTCACCTTTCAGCCTGTTTTGTATTTTAAAAAGTAAGAAAATCCTGTTCTAGGAAAGGCTATCCATCTAAAGAAAGATGGTTTCTAAATGCTAATATCTATAAATCTTACATCAATAACTGAGTTCCTAGCCCAGATTCTCTTCTCAATTCATTGGAATTACTAAATGGCTAGAGGGGCATAAACACCACAAGTTGCTGGGTGTAAACAGAAGAAACAGGATACAGGACTCTTGGGCTCCGGTGGGCACGATAATCGGAGGCAGAAGGTTGATGCATCCCCCAGTTACCCTCTGGCCACTTCACCCATTATTAATGCCATGGTCCCAGCTCCTCAGCCCCATGCCCTCTGCCAGAGCTAGAGTTTCCACCACAGAATAGAAGTAGGAATTATGAAATAGGTGTTGGGATATTTTATTAGATTGCGTGCAAGCATAACAATTCCAAAAATTCGTGATCAGACAGACAGACAGACAAAATGCCAATGACTACAGATTGAAGTGTTAGAAGACATAGATGTGCTAATGCAGGAAAAAAGGTGGGTGAACAACAGTAAGGAGATTGGTAGGCCAAGGAGGTTGGCTGCAGATCTAGGGAGACCCACAGAAAATGAACAAAGAAATCAAGACGTTTTCGTACATTGGGAATGACAAGATAAGTTTGCGTGGAAGGTCAGGCTAGTTATGACCAGTTTCTAGAATTCAAAAAGAAGCTGATGTAATGAGAAATCTAGAGGGCTGAGAAAGAGAGAGGAAGATGGATTACTTGCAGGAATGAGCTGATCTTCAGGAGCCAGCCACCAAGGGACAGCTAGAATCTCCCTTGTGACCTGAGTTGTAAACATTCTGATCAAATTCTTATAACTAATTACTGTGCATTACTTATTACAATACCACTATCCAATGCACAGTTAGTCTTTCGTTATAATAATTTTAGAGTACTCATTTAAAGCGACTGTACAACTGCTATTGGACTTTGCATTTAATAAAGGTATTTTGGCTGAATTACTGACTGGGTCACTCAAACTCCAACACTGCTGGAGCTGTTGTTGTTGCTGCCACTGCATGCCCTGGGTGAACTGGAGCTGCCCAGGTTGGATTCTGGCCCACGAGTAGCCCCACAATCTGGATCCACCCTACGGCACAGGGAGAGTTTGACACCTCTGGTCTAGACTAGGCATTGGCACATCGGCAACATACAGCCCACAGGCCAGAACCAGCCAATGGGGCCACTGGATCTGACCTACGGGGCAGGAAGACTACTTTAGCCTGCATCCATGCTTGGCTTGAGCAGCAAGGAGCTGCACCAGGACTGAGCAGCTGAGAGCTGCACCCACTCTGGTATTGCTGCCCAGCTTGGGCGTGAGTGCAGCTTCTAGCTGAATAGAGCTGCACCAGTGCCTGGCAGCTAGAAACTGTGCCTATGCTGCTGTAATCTGTTCTTTCTGGCTTCCTCTACCCCTGTTCTCCAGCTGCAGCACAGACACAGCTTCCAAATAGCAGGGAACTGAACCAGGACCAGGCAGCATCCAGCCGTACCCACCGCACCGCCAGGGGTAGGGAAAAACCCAGCTGCCTGGCTTAGGCACAGCTCCCCTCCAGTTGGAGGCTGCACTTGCATCCTAGCCAGGGAGCAGGGAGCTAGGAAAAAGTGGCTAGAAGCATGGGTGCCACTCCCAGGGGGCACAAGAAACTCTCTCTCTCACTGCTGGTGTGCTACCAAAGCCACCCAAACCACACCAGACTGGAGCCGAATTGTTCTAGCCCACAGCTTTAGAAGGTTACTAGCTCCTGGTCTAGACATTTATGTTATATGTATTAACAGTTTGCTAATGTACTAACAGCCACCCCAGGTTATGTGAACTTGTACCATAGTTTCATAGTTAGTAGGGTCGGAGGGGGCCTGAGCAAATCATCAAGTCCGATCCCCTGCCATGGGCAGGAAAGAATGTGGGGGTCAAATGACTCTGACTAGGTGATTGTCTAGCCTCCTTCTGAGGACCCCCAGGGTAGGAGCAACCAACACTTCCCTTGGAAGTTGGTTCCAGCTCCTGGCCGCCCTGACAGTGAAGTAGTGCCTCCTGATGTCTAGCCTGAATCTACTCTCAGGCAACTTATGGCCATTGTTCCTTGTTATTCCCGGTAGTGCTCAGGTGACCAGGGATTCTCCCACTGCCTGCTGGTCCCCCTTGGCAAGTTTGTAGGTAACCACCAGATCCCCTCTCAGCCTTCTCTTGTGAGGATGAACAGGTTTAGGTCCTGTAGCCTCTCCTCGTAGGACCTACCCTGTTGCCCCCGGTCATGTGAGCGGCCCTCCTCTGGACCCTCTCAATGCTGTCCACATCCCACTTGAAGTGTGGCGTCCAGAACTGGATGCAGTACTCCAACTGTGGCCTGACCAATGTCGCATAGAGGAGGATCACCTCCTTGGACCTGCTCGTGATCATCTGTGGATGCATGACAAGGTGCAGTTAGCCTTCCTGACCATGTCCCCACACTGTCAGATCACGTTCATCTTGGAGTCATGCAAGATCCAGTCTCTGCATTAGTCACCATGTAACAACTATGACGTTATATTACATGTAATCATTTATCATTTTCATGTGATGCACTCAAAATAGCCCTGCATTCAGAACACAGTATCTACCACCAAAAAGACTTTTACTCACTTATCAGTTGTACCTCAGTCAAGTTACATGCCTTTTTTCAAAGCTACTTAAATCTGTTGGAAAGTTCCAGTTTGAAGTCACTGACTAATTCAGAAAGTTGGATTTTTAAATAAAAGATAACAAAACTCCTTGTTGACTTCAACAAGTAGTATCTGACCCACAGGGAAGCATGAAGTAGAAGAATAATCATTCCAACAACTGCCACAATCTCAGGCCTTAACACACATAATTGTAATTACAATTTTGTGGTTTTAACTCACTTCAAATGAACCACCAGATCCCCAACAGTAAGTTACTTTCAATGCCAGGAGAACACAACAAAAGATAAAATACACTCGTCTCAAAATCTGCTTATATTTCTTCCTTTATGCTTGGCTCGCTTAATAAATGTTCTAAGTATTAACAAGAATTTGCCCACTTGATTTTGGCATACTATGGTTAGCTTTTCCTCTCTTCTTGCTTAATTTCGATTCTTCAGAATTACCAAACAATCTGTTAAAATGAAATTAAAGATGAGAATCACTCAGTAAATTAAGGCAAACATACATTTAGGGATTCTGTCATTATCCCAAAACTAAATGTTATAGCCCTAAGAAATTCAAAGTTAAGCTTCTCACGTTTAATTCTGGATTTTCTTCAATGGCAACACTTGATTTTGGGAGTGATGCAACATCCCAGAAATCTGCCTTTACTCTACAATACACGGATCTGTAGTCTCAACCTTAACTCAGTTTTAACATAACTGAGAATTACATTAATTAAACAGATTTATACACAAACACAAAATTACAGAATTAACCAGAGTTTTTAAATGCCTTACAGACATGAAGTATGATTTAAATGCACTGTTACATACAACCTGCCTCATCCTACTCCAGAAAACTGGTCATTAAAACTAGTGAAACAGATCAGTAAACCACAGCTGGGACAAATGGATGAATCTTAAAAGCTCAACCCAATCTTGGATTCTGACCCATAAACAGCACCTAATAGTTTGACCAGAACTTTGGTGTAACCACCCTTTTTTGTTAAATGCTCACCACTCTCACTAAATCAACACAATTTAAACTGCTTCCTACTGATTAGTCTCTCAGGACCATTGCTTAAAAACTATTTGTTATTTCAAACAGGTGTCCCAAGCCTTCTGCACTCTCTCTCCATAATTTGAGCCTCTCCTTTATATAACTTTACTTTCACAGATTCATAGAGTTCAGGGATGGAAGGGACCTCATGAGATCATCAAGTCCAGCCCCACCTGCTCTGGACAGGAAAGACTGCTGGGGTCGCCTGTCAAAAGGAATTGTTTCTGCAGTTGTGGCATAAGACACAATGAGAATTATCCCAGCCTTCCCTCTCAATGAGAAAATCATTCCATTTTAGCTAACTATAAAAAAGCATTTGTCTGGCATGCTTCTTAGCTGACTATTTGATTAACAATCTTGAAAAATCATTTTCCGCAAAACACAGAAACTTCCAGTTTCTTAAGGATTAAGGAGTAAACTCATCAGTAAGATATACCTGAAACCTCTATTTTATAGGCACTGGTACAAGATAAAGTGAATACACATATTTATGCATATGAAGTGCTGTATGAAAAGCTACATTTTGCACATTCTAAATTGGCACATTTAAGCAATTTTTTTCAAAGACTAGAGAACATTAACAGGCAAATACTACACCTGGCACAGGTTTCCCTTTCTGTGTAAAATAACCCTATTGAAGGAACAGAGGATTACAAAACAGATTAATAAACACTACATTAGCATTAAATGCAGAACCTTACCCCCAAATCTCTCTATATGCTGAGGAAACATCAGAGAAGCGTCTATTCCCAGAACGCTCACTGACTTCCTGAAAACTAAAGTTCCTCTGATGATAAGGCCGACATGAAAGGGAGCAGAGGCTGAGGTCAAACTGCAATGATGCTCAGCTTCCCTCTCCCCAACTCTCAAGTTCACAGGGTGAGGTTGATCCACGTTACCACATAGTCTGCTATAAACATCCACAACTTATTTTCCAGGAAGAATCTAAGATCCATAACATTTCTACCCCAAGTATCCTAGGAGCAGATCTAGGAAGCCTGTGGAAGCATACTTGCTGCATTAATTATGATTTCCAGGAGGCAGAACAGAATGCAAGGGGCTACTCTACAAAGGCCCCAAACCACAATTCCTGCTAGATGAATTATATTACAATTTAGCAGCCGTTTCCAATTTTGCACTTCCAGATGAAAATAACGTGTTTAGAGAAGACACGCTGAAAGAAAGTTGCTACAATTGCTGCAATAAGTAGCAGCATGTCTAATAAAGACTGCGAAGATATTCAAGCAGAGCCATTTTTATTATTCTCAGCACTTAAGATTAATAATGGGCTTAAAAAAAGTTAGAGGTCACCACAAACAATCAAGTTAAAGAAATCGATTCCATAAAGTGTTACTGCACAGCATTAAATAGCTATGCAATTGCCAGTAACTGTGCTATGATAACTGACGTATGAACTGAAGTGTTGCCACTTTAAAAGCTGCCTGATAGGAGGAGCCTTAAACTGGAAGCTGCCAGAAGTTTCTAGCTCACTGTCAGAAAGCAGAGTATTGTTGCTGCAGGAGAAAATATCCGCACTGTGCATCTGGGCTCAGTGAGAAATCCAAAGGCTGCATTAGCTTTAATGCGGTTTGCAGTTAAGAGGACAAATTCAGTTTAAGGAGATTGATGGGTAAAGCTGCAAGCAAGCAAAGGTTCTCACAACTGCATGGCTGGCTTGAGGCTGACTTACAGAAGAGAAGATCAAGGGTCTGCTGGAGCTGTGCTTTCAACATGTCGTCTGCTCCGTCTGTGAAAGCAGCAGGACCAACAATAATGAATTTATTCTTCTTTTTCTGTGTATGGCATAGAGGACTAGAGAATGCAGAAGTCCTCAGGAATTCCTAACGTGCATTATCCTATAGGCTCTGGTATTGGCAGAGGTGCGTAAGATTTAAATTAACAATGGTTGGTATATATGTAGCTTTCTTCTCATTACTCATTATCCCTGATAAAGGACTGTAAAACTAAATTTCAAGTTCGTTTCAGCCAAATAATCAAAAAAGTTAGGTACAACAAGATTGATCTGAGCCTTTTTGAGAAGGGCGCCATACAAATGGAATAAATAAATAATAAACAAAAAAGGCACTGCAGATTGAAATCAGCAAGGCATCTACTCTATGAATTCATACATGACAGGGTGATTTTTTGCTGCAGGACTGGCTTTGCCAGCAAGGTACATAATAACATCACATGTCCTGTAGATTATCATAGTAGATTTAACTCTTAAAGAGACTGTGCAAACATATTCAATAGAGTATACAACTCAAGTTAACAACCGAAGCCAGAGAATTTTCTAATCAACAATATTCTTGAATGTTTACCATCAACGGTTTCTAAAAATCTGTCTGTCACTTAAATAAGAGCAATTTCTAGGTAACCAATCAGTAATTCCCGCCAACTTGGTGGATCCTTCTGATATTACTCAACATTAGCCTTCAGATTACACTTGGTAGGATCAATAAATGCCCATTATAAAAATAAATCAATCTCTTTTGAAGGTTGGCATCTATCCCACTATTGCAGTTTCCATCTTTCAAACAAGCTGGAATACTTCAAAACAAAGAGGAGCACTTAAATAGTATCCGAAGAACAGCACTGCAACAGTGCTCTTACATAATTTCCTTCAAAACTGTTAATGAGGTCAGTTCTCCTAGTTAGAACAAAAAAGATGCATACATCTAGCGACATGGGATGAGATCATCCCTATACCTTCTCAATTGTGCTATACTGCTGCACCTGAACACCTGCATAAAATCCAACTGTTGTTTCTCAAAACAAAAAATATTATATTTGTATGCAGCTTTTTATCTGGATATATTCCCAAAATCTTGAAATAACTATATGCAACCTATAATTTTTATATCCTAATCTGTGCTATTCAGGCCCAACAGATTTATTCTGTGGCACTGCTCTGCACCACAGGGTGTTCCAAGAAGCCACATGTAAACAAGATTAAATATTCAATGCACAAACAGAGAGACTCAGGAGAAAAGACTGCACTAGTAAAATGTAACGAGTAAGAAGTGGGCTCTGTCTCTATTGTCTCTTATAAAAGGATGTCTGAGACTTTGGGTTTGAGGAATTATTTTCTAGTATCAAATTCAGGTATCATTTAGTTTGGAAGATTAGGACAACTCAAGAACCAAGTGAAATGGTTTTCCAGATGCCAAAAGATTACAACTTGAGCTAACAAAAAGAAGGATTTTTGGTTACAGTATTTAAAAGAGACACTGCTGTATAATACTGGTTTAGTCTTCAATAACTAGTTTTCTAAAGTAGGGGTGGAGTGGTGTTGTAGCCCTGATGGCCTATGAAATGTGAGAAGCAGGATTTATTTAGGGATTTTTTTTTTTATTTTTTTTTTTTTACTGAGCCACAACTGTATTATCCAACTGTATACATTCATGAATAGCGAAAAATAGTTATCTGTGTTAGTCTATATATGGTTGGTCCGATAGGAGATGACTTCCAAAAAGACCTTGCTTTTCTTTAACTTTTTAAAGAAAAGTGTGTTAAACATTTACAACCCAATTCCCTTTTACATCAAGATTCCCAGCCTGATTGCTTGACTAAAAACAGAAAGGCTAAGTACAGACAGTCAAAAATCCCAAGGCTGATTTAATTCAGTCTTCACAGGTTAGTCTAAACTGCATAGGATGAACTGATAAACAAGTGAACAGACATTTACTTTTGATTCCAAAAATGCAGCCACATACCTACAGTGGCTCAGGCCAGAAGCTTGGGGGAGTAGGGGCAGCAGGGGCAGGTACTAGACCACAGCTCCCTGCTCAGCTGGAACAGACAGCTTGGGTCAAGGCTAACCCACCCACCCGGCAAGGGGGAGTTTGTGTGGGAGGTGCCAAGAATCCTGGGATGCTTGGGGACTGCGAGCTGACTTGACTCAGGAGGGGATCTGGGACAGAACTTCAATAAACCAGTTTAACCTAAAATCAGTTAAGTCTTAAACTGGTTTTGGCCATTTTGAAAGCAGATTATGTGCGCTGCACTTCTGTTGTGCTACAAATTTGAACTGGTTTTGGATCACTTATACTGGTTTTGTGTAACTTCTGTCCCAAGCCAAAAGGGCCTACCCAATTTTTTTTTTAAGTCAGCTCAGGAAAAAAACCCTAGAATTTCCTCCTTAAAAAACCCCTTTACATTACCTTAAAGGGGGGGATGAGGCAGTGGGAGGGAGGGCTCTTAGCCTTCTCTGATCTACATGCTGTCCACATGAAGCACCCGAGCTGGAAGATGCTACACTACTTACCTTTTTTGGCTTCTCAGTCCATGAATATTTAAACAACAACAGAACACTAGACAATAACTGACTGAAAAATGCAGCAAGACAAGGTGTCAAGCATTGCAGAGGGGACAAAAATTAACTGTTGGAACCTCCCCCACTGTCTCACGCAACAACCCCCACCCAAACAAATCAGTTATTTTGACTATCCAAAGTGAATGACTAATTAGGAAAAAGAAGCCTGTCATCTTAACTGATACAGGATGCATCTCCCACTGGTTATTTGCTTTTTTTTTATTTTTATTTATTTATTTTACACAAAAGACTGCACAAGATATTCAGATGAGGCTCCAAAACAAGTCAGTACGTAAGTGTGAGCTATTTAGTTTCTTGATTCAGAGATGGGCAGTTTTTAGACATAAATCCATACTGCAGAAGTAGCAACTACATTCATGGATGCATAAAAGTGAAAGTTCAAGCTTTGAAAAATGACGCTTGTAAAACCAAATAATCCAAACATCCCCATCTTAATGCTCAGAATCTATTCTTTTACCTTAGTAATGCTCAATATTTCTAAAGGATATTGCTGCCTGATCAAATGTTACAAGTAACAATTACTTTTTCATTTGTAGTGTTAGTGATATTTTAGCCATGATGGTCCAGGAATTATGCAAGAGGCAAGGGTTTCTTTGGGGGATAACCAAAGTGTGACTGGACCAAGTGCACGGTGACCTGAAGAAGAGAGTATTGCAGTCTTTTTGCATGTTTGTCCAAGTCTATCCCAACTATACAGTTGGTCCAGTAAAAGATATCACTCTAAGAAATCCTTGCCTTTCCTATTTGTATCTCTCAGAATTCCAGTATTTAAATATTTTTACATTTTGCTATAATGCATTCTAATTTCTCTTCCAAATCTCTTATCCACAGGCTGAGGCCAATCTGGCTAAGCTTTCCTCATAACTCTCAAAACTACTATTTTGCTACTTCCCTGACATTTACTTTATCTTCCTACTCTGACACTGGGGCAAAATTCTCACTAATATCTTTTATCTCCAATATTATAAACTGACAAAGGTTAAAGAACTACTTTCAAGAATTATTACAGAGAATGACTTGTGAGGAAATGATTGTTTTTTCTTTCAGTTTTTCCATCAATAAGTTAGTGAGAGTACCAAATTGCAGTGAGCTTCATGCGGAAGCTCTCAGGAAAAGCAGAGAGCAGCTAACTGCAGAATCTTGGGTCTCAGTCAACAAAACTACTTTGAATAATCTATTGCAGACATCTCTGTCTGCAGCTCAATTAACTGGTATGAGGAAATTCAGTCATCATAAAGCTCTCCAGTATGATTCCAAGGCCACCAATTAACAACAGCAGATACAATTTTTCTGCAAACACCTACTTTTAGAAAAGATTAATTTGTTTAACTTTGTCTAATATGTTAAGTTTAGTCAAATAGACTGTATAGTTTCCCATGTGTAGGGAACTTTCTTAGCAACAAGGAAAAGAAAAAAATTCTTCAAACTGACACTGTCCCTTTAAGTAAAGCTGCTGCATTTGTCTGCTGTCCAATCTCGCACTGGCAGAAATGAGAACTCTATGAAGAAAACCACAGCAAATTTTGCTGGAAATTTTAACTGAAAAATGACTGAAGGGAAGCAACTGCACAATGTGAAATGGCTGCTACACATGCACCAGTAAAAGATGGCTCAGCACACTACAAATTTCTGTTTATGATAGCACACAACCACCACTTTTTTAAAAACCTTTTAAAGATTTAGTTTTGTAAACTTGCACAAATTTTTAAATCACGCTAAACGTTGCTTCAAAGTTATCAAAAAATCAAAACAAGATTAGGGATATAATGATGAGAATAAATAAAATCAAGAATGAGAGAGAAAATAAAAAATGATTATTTTAACAAAACTATTTAGAATCTGAAATTGGCAACTTACGCTGAAGCCCAAACTTATTATAATCTATTAAAATGAGTTAATTGGAAAAAAAATAATGCTATACATATTTTCTGATCGTTTTAAAACCAGTCAAACACCTGAACTGATTTGGAAGCCATTGGCCTAAGAACCTTGAAATGCTAAATGGAGCCTCTTCTTCCCATGCGCAGAGATTTTCTTCATTTCAGTTTACCAACTAGTTTAGTTCAATGACTAGTTTATTCAAAATTCAGAAAATGCCCAATAGTTGAAATGACAGAAAAACTTGTTTTTCTCTAACTACAAATAAAACGAGGCATGAGGGTGAGTTATTATTTCTAAAATTCTGAAAGTTCTCATGACCAGAAACAAGTTAAATTTACTAATCACAGATAACGTCTCCACTGTATAACAAGTTGGTTTAAAATGCAAATCATGTTTTGATTAACTCTGCATTTGCTATTTCTATTAAGTTGAATTGCAATGGAATTCAAAATTAAAATGCAAAAGATCAACATTTAGAATTGTTTTTATTAGTAAAAGCTACCATAACTGTGTGGGATATACAAGAGAAAAAAATTATACTGATCTAGTAAATAAGAATAACTACTTTCTAATACAATAATAATAATAATACACATAATAAATCTGGGTAAATGTTAGCAATACAATTGCTTAGATGCATGTAGATGGCATACTCTCCTCATTAGCAAAGAGAACCAATTTTAGTGTAAAGACTATATTTAGCTGTAAATTAACATTTTTTTTTTTTTTAATAATTATAACCAGGGTTCCAGGTTTTCTGTTTCCCACAGAAAAACTGAGAAAACCACGGATTCCCTGTTTTTAATCAGAGAAACTTGTGGATTTTCTCTTTTAGCAGAGAAACTCGTGGATTCTCTGCTTTTGGAAAGAGTTCTGGCAAGATGCAAGAACCGATTTCAGAAAGGGCAGAAAACTCCCAGCCCTGCCTGGAGAGGGAGGGAGAATGGGAAGGGCAGGGCCTGAGCATCTGAGTCAGCCAAGGCTGGGCTCAGGCTCACCCTTTGCCCCTGGAGGTAAGTGGTACTCGTGGGCTGTGGGGTAGGACATGGCGGAGGAAGGTAGTGGTTCATATGCAGCAGCCACTGCTGCATTTCTTATTGGGCACAGCTCCGCAGGCATGGCACCACAGCAGCGGCAAGGGATGGTAGCAAGGCTGGTACACAGCAGCCACCACCACTGCCACTTGCCTGCAAAATGTCTCTGTATTGCCACTGTCACCGCAGAGGTATGCACGTGGAGCTGTGTGGCCAGCCGCAAGAAGACAGCAACAGTGTTGTGGTGGCCGCAGCTGCCACGTGCAAGCCCCTACCCTGTAGGCATGGTTCTTTTGATAAGAGGCAGCAATGGCACGGGATGGTGGTGGTGGCAGCTGCACGCTGCCCAGCCGAAGGGTTTTGGACACACTGGCCGCCACCTCTTCACACTGCCACTGACACTTGCCTTCAGAGCTGGGCCAGTGAATAGGCCACGTCCGTGCACATACAGCTTCACACGAAAGCAGTAGTGGTGGTGGCTTGCGCGTGCAAGGCCCCCGCCCCAACCAGCACTCAGTTGCCACTACCCTTCACTGCCGGAGCCATGCAGCCAGCTACGTGGCACATGCAACAGTGCAGTAGGAGCGGCCACATGCAAGCTCCCTACAGCCAGCCAAGTGGGACGCATGCGGCCCACATGGGCCGCATGCCACTTGCTCACAAAGCCAAGGAGCTGGCCATGAGAAGGCAGCGCAAGGCGCAATGGCAGAGCAAGGCGCAATGGCAGAGCTGCAATGGTGGATGCTGTGTGCGAACCCCACCCCCCATCAGGCTAGCCGACACATGAGCGGCCTGCAGAGAGGCACCCCTGCCCTCACCCCAGCTCCTGGAAAGGGCACAGAGACATGCCCCCACTTCTTGATCTGGCCCCCCCCCAGCACCTTCGCTTTCCTCCACACACACTTGCCTGCTGGGGTGGATGCCAGTGTCCATGCATGCGTGCCAGGGTGAGCTGCTATGGGGGAATGAGGGGCATCGGGAGGGCTGAGGCAGCTGTGGAGGGGACTAAGGGACACCAGCAGCACCGGGGAGAGAGATGCGGGGGGGCCTTTAATTTTTATCATGGATTTTTAGTTTTTAATCAGAGGCTTTGCAATTTTTAAATCAGAAAAAACTAAGATCCTTGATTATAACCAACAAACGAGCCTAAGTGTCTCCGTAGACATAATTAAATACAAAACAAAATTAAAATTTATTTAAATCAAGATTTCCTGCTCAGTGATTTAAATAGTGATTAGCACGGGAGATTTAAACAACAAATCTGAAATCAGTTTGTCCAGGTCAGCATAAATGAACAAAATCAGGCACACAGATACAAGGATCTCTTATGTGCTTTGATGTCTCATATTATTCAAACTAACTTTCTCATTTTGCTCTTTTGAATATTTTGACAAACATTTGTGGTGGATAGAAAGAAGGACAAGTTAAAGGAAACACTGTTTCATCAAAACAAACCAAAAAACGAATTACACTAATTCTCTTCCAGGCTCTGCACAAGACTTCTTGTGCAGCTACAAAGCTCACCCAGTATACATCACCTGTCAGACCTGGGAAATGAGGTCAATAAATACCTTACCCACCTGCACGTCCCAACTTCAATGACCACTACAAAGTGCTTCGAGATCCTTGGGGTTGAGTGCATTTGTGCAGTCAGTATTATGTAACACCACAGAAGACTAAATATTTTATTGAATCAAACACGTAAGAGCTGCTGATGGCTGTATTTAGAAATAATCCTATTCCTGTATAATCCCTTCTATGGGTCCCTTCCCTTTGCTCTGTACTGCTATGGACTCTTTAAGAAGGAAGGATATTTTGAATTGCTGCTCCTGCTGTTCATCTCCCCACCTCAAATCCATAATCCAGTTTGAAATCACAATCACTGCTATAGCAACCAACTGACAATTATTTTAAGGTTAAAAAAAACTTGACTAATTTAGCATTTTATATACAGTTTTCAAGTGCTGAAATTATTGCATCTTTGTTAATTTTGGTTAGATTGTTTTGTATTTGCCAGGGATGCACTTAACTAAGTGAAGTCAGCACAATAATGGCTTACATATTTAAGGATGAACTATTGCAGAAGAATAAGGCAAGCAATTAACTTGAAATTTATCTAGGTTCTGTTTTGAACGATCTTATCGATAAGAAAGGCTTCTTTTTGAGCCATAGATATTTGAATAACCTAATTTATTTCAGCTAGCAAGTAGCTCTGAAACAAAAAGCTAACACTTCCAGTGTGGGAATCTGAATACTCTAAAGTGAGTATAACTAGAGATTCTTTTTAGAGTCAGAAACAAAAGGAATCTAACAATAGGTGCAGGATCAAAATGAAAGCGAAAAGGCAGAGCTATCAATAATGAAGAAAAGGCAGAATGAAATGAATAAATAAATATTTCTGTTCTGTATCAAGAACTAAGAGAAATAAAATCTCCCTAACAACATACATTATTTTCCCCAATTATAACTACAGAATTCCCTCACTTTATGCATGTTCTATATGTGCAAATTCGTTCTTATGCAATGACTCTTTTTATACCAAAAATTCATTATGTGCAAGGTAAATTTACTCTTATGTGATCAGTGTGGTAGAAGCCTGCAGTCAGCTGCTTTGGGTGGTGCATAGTGTAATGCACATTTGGGAGTGAGGTTCACCAAAATATAGTCTCCTGTTTGGATCCATCTCTTCACTTGTTGTCTGACACACGTGTTTCTGTAGTTGCTATTCTCATTATGGTAACATTCACCACTACCCTGTGCTTGTGTGTACTGTCTGTTGTTGATGAGTACCAAAACTGTCTTGTAGAAATGGGCCTGGGGGTACCAAAACTGTCTGGTAGAAACAGGTCTGGGGGTCAGTACAGTCAAGACCTTGGAACATATCCCCCCCATTTGTTATGTTGTAAAGTTCCCTTTATGCAAATTCAAGTTACGTGCCATTTTCCAGGATGCGCGTACAGCATAAAGCGAGCGAAACCTGTAATAAGGCTGCTATACAGCAAGGGCTTTTTAATAGGTAGATCTGGATAATTTGTCCCCATTTTAGAAGCTGAAAATGGCTCCAAATTGGGAATGCTGTTTGTTTGAAAACTGGAAAAGTTTCAAAGAACTGGAAAAAACAGTTGTGCCAATGTTTAAATTAGGACAACAGGATAAACCAGGAAACTCCTTAAGTTAACTCGCTTATACTGATCTAGAGGAAAATAATGGAATAACAACTGATATAAGACTATTTAAAAGGCTAAAAATATAACTGACACACTAACAAGCCTTAATGGAAAACAAATTTTGCTAAATAAATAGATAATTTTTGCCAAGATTAAATCGGGTCGATTAGATAAACACACACACACACACACACACACACACACACACACACACACACAAGGCAACAGGATGCCTCACTTAAAAAAAAAAAAAAAAAAAAAGAAGTCGTCACTGTACCAATTCAATAGGATTAGAGTCAAACATCAAGATCTCAAAACATACTAAAAGTGTTTCTACTAATGGTCCTATAACAGGAGTGCTTGGCATGGTGAGGGCAGCATGGAGCCCTGATCCCAGCATGTGGGCTAAGCAGAGGCAACATGAGACCCCGATTCTAGCCAGGCACAGGCAGCACTGGGCCCTAGGGTCCGACCCAGGCACATAGGGTGACACAGGGCCCGATCCCAGTGTGCAGGTCCAATGCAACTCAGAAGGCCAAAACATTTGAGTGTCACTATTCTAGAACAACCCATATCTCATCTGTTAAAAACTGGTATTTTTTTCATGATCCACAAGAAAATGACAAATTATTTTCAGAGAGAACTGAGATGGCAAATTAACAACAAAGACAGACAAATTCTGTCAATTGTCAAAAACAGATTAAAAATTAAAATACTTTTAATATGTTTTCTTTCTAAAATAAATGCATTTAAAATTACTGGCAATCTTTATTAAGGCCTAAACTTATTGTAGTCTATTCATCAATAAAGGATTGATATGCAAAGAGTATAAATTTGCTGCTAATATTTTAAAGGAAGTTAATCTATTGACTGATAGACATCATTGATGCAGCACTAAAGCAGCTTTTGGAATTTGTAGCCTCATCTGCATATTCATAAAAAATATTATCTTTATTTCAGTTTATTCAACTGGTTTAATCCAATGACATCCATTTTGTTTGGAAAACAAATCGGGAGTTGAAAGGCAGTAAAGTTTGTTTCCCTCTTCCAACCCACGGATATGTGTACGAGAAGATAAGATCTAATAGTTCTAAAATCTCAAAAGGACATTCAAAAGGGCATCTTTACAGATGTTCCAAAAATCGCTCTAACTAAAGCACCCATGGTGCCTTGAGTATTCAACTTCTGTTTCAAAAAGGTTGCAGGGGCACTTTAAATAAAGCTTGTTCAACAAGCTTTAAAAGCACCCCGCCACCACCACTGTTTTGAAGCAAGGGGATGCTGAGTACATGAAACGCAGAGGCTGGTAGAGTGCACTAATTAGCACACTCCAGCAAACTTGACTGAGTCGGCTGTGACGCAATGTAATTACAGTGCACAGGAGCAGCATCCTGACATCTACAGGCACCCACAATGACCAAGAACTCATTACTTAAAGGTAACACATTTTGACTTTTAAAATCAAAATGTATTTTGGTAAGATTACAGACACATAGTTGCTTTATTTTAAAACACTTTAAAAATTTGTTTGTATACCTAAATTCTAATTTTTATCCAACTGCAGCTTAACAAGCCATGGACAATTACTTAACATATAAGAAATATTTTTCTGAAGCAAAAATGTAAAATCAAGAACCTGAGTAGATGTATGTTAAGATACACAGCTACTTATTCCCCAAAAGACCAAAAAGTAAAGACAACATTTAATTCCAAAACACCAAGTACTAATATTTACCAACCAGTGAGAATTAACCTTTCTTTAGGAACATAACTAAAAGTACAATTAAATTTTCCTGCTTTCTAATTTCAATCGTGGTTAAAATCGGTTATTTTAAAGGTGAGAAGAGGCTTTATTTTAAAATACACATCCAAGAACTAGATATTATTCAAAAGAGAGCCACAAAAGTGAGTTTCAAAAACATTTCTTGTGGTCAAGACAGAGAGAACATAATCAATTTTGCTTATCAAAACTAGACAAAGCCTGGATCAGGGGTGTCAAACATAAGACCCATGAAGCCACAGGATCTGGAGCAAGTCTGGGCTGGCATGGGCTGGAATCAGTGCCATGGATTCTGATCATAGCATAAGGGGGTCAGTCTGGGGAGCAAGCGTTATGTGGTGCCTGTGCCAGATCAACCCTGTGCACTGGCTCTGGGGCTGGTCCAGACTGGGCTATACTGGAACCAGTGTCCAGAGCTGTCCAGCTGGGTGCCACATGCAATGTGTGCCCTCTGCCAGCTCCCCATGCCACATCTAGTGTCCACAGCACTGGGTCCAGCCAACGCACTACATAAACCACATACCAGCCCTGCCCTAGGGCTTGCACTGCGGAGGACACAAGGGCTGGATGCATTGCCACAATCAGTGCTCACCGCCCAGGAGGTTGACATGGGAAGGCTTGTCGCATGAGGCACCCAGCTGGACTGACCTGCACACCAGATTGTGTGTGCAGTGTGGGGCCTCATCCTGACCAGCCCCACAGCCAGCACTCAGGTCCAATCTAAAAGGGAGCAGCATGCACCACTTGCCCCTGGGCCAAAAACGCCACTTGCAGCACTGGGTTCAGCTTAAATACTGCTTGCAGCACAAGCCCTGGAAAGAAGCCAACGTGCACTGCCTGTACCACAGGGCCAACATGGGGAACACATTGCACACAGTACCCCACACCACACTAGTCCTACCCACTGGCTTCAACATGGCCGGATCCGTCATGTAGACCAGCCCAGAGACCATGTACAGCCTGGGGCGCCAGATAAAGTTTGACACCCCTGGGCTAGATCTACAGCAGAACTTAGGTGAAATTCAAACACTTGAGTCTGAAGTTGCAGTCCTCTCCAAGCTTCTCTGCTGGCCCTGAAACTCCATGGGCACTGCAGTTAATGGTAGCAAAATTGTACCTCTGCACATGAACAGAAGCGCTGCAGTTTTGACAAAACTGAGTAGCTCATCACCTAGCTTACTCTGAAATCTGATCAGGATCTAAAAAGTTAGATGTTCTTTTGCTAAAGTCCCATGAGATGCTTAACCTTGTACGTATGCTCTGAAAACAGAAGTTTTACATGAACAGGTCTGGAAACTACCTAAAATGCAAAGGTAGATGTGCCTAAGAGTATGGCTTAGTATTTAGAGCACTCACCCAGGGGAGAAAGCCCTGTTCCAATTCCCTCCTTTGTCTGAGGGATTCGACCCATACTTCCTACCTCCCAGGGGAATGCCCTAACCACCAAGCTACAGGCTGAAGCTAGACCACTTAAGAAAAAAGACTGAAGGATTTACTAGATCAAAAGAATTCACCTCAACTAGCACAATAGTTAGGAAATTAATCTGGGAGCAAGGAAAGCCTTTTCCACAGATGAACAGAATTCCATTCCAGTCTTTTCCCCAAGACTGCTTATGTAGTTTATACAAGTCCTCAACACTTCATATTGGCTAGCTTTAGACAACTAAATGAACATGCTATTTTGAGTAGCTCTTCCTTGCATGTGTGAGGTACCCAATACTGACTGTGCTCTATATAAGGAGCCTACCCACTTAAGACAGAGTTCTGGATTCCAAGCTTAGCAGATAAAAACTAACAAGGAACAACGGCTAGAATTTTATACGTTCAAAATGGAAAGTAAGATTTAAATCATGGCACTTGGCTATTAGAAGGGATTTACAAGAAATAGAATACAATTGCTGTTACCTATAATTTTAAGTCAAGAATCTTTCTAAACGACCTGTTAAACCATGTTACTGAACTAGATGCAACCATCATGAAGTAATGTTCTAGGAAGTAGTTCTGATTCATTAAGCATAAAGGGTACTTTTCTAATCCTCATCTATGAATTTGCTCTTAAAATGTTGGATTGGGACCAAATCTGTTTAAACTACAAACCTGTGGTACCTGCAAAACATTACAAGCTTCTGAAGAGCTATTTCTACTACAAGATCTTATAAACTAGACTGTTTGCTCACCAACCAGGAATTCCAAAATATTAAGCATTCCAACCATTCTACACTTTCCTAGCAAAAGGACTGCAGGCTTTATCACTTATTTGATATGTGGTAACATGCATCAAATTTTATTCCTCCACCCACTAGACATGTGTGCAATGCAGTATCAGACTGACAAGCAGTAGCTTTTAATCATAATACTGATTGAAAAGATACTACACTTTGCTCAGCAACAATCTGTTTGCTGCTTTCATTTTAAAGACTGAATTCTACCACTCCCCCCGCCCCAGATATACAGAGCAAATATGGCTCCATGTCTCATAATCACAGCTCTAAATTCCTGCAAATTCATGGCTACCAAGATATAGTTTGCATTCTCTAAATTTATCCAGTATATCAAGATATATTTTGCATTCTCTGAATGTATCCAGTATATTAAAATTCAACTTTAATAAGGTATTTTCCCTTAATACTTTCTAAAACAGGGGTAGGCAATTATTTCAGCCAGAGGTTTGTTTAATAAGTTCAGTGAGCTGTCAAGGGCCGAAAAGGTAGCCCCACGCCTTGACAAGGTGCCCCAGCCCCTGGTTGCCATCTTGGGACCAAAAGTCCCATCCCCTAAACCCTGACTATTGCCACCAGAAGTGCTCTTTTTTGGGAAGGGGGTTTGCCATCTTGGAACTGAAAAAAAAAATATATGTACTAAAAATCAAATATCTACAATTTTAATTTTTTTTTTAATTTGTCCTGATTTGTGCGCGTTTGCATCATGTATATAGAAGTGATTGCATAATAGATCAAAATGAAGTCTTACTTGTATATAGTGTTGGGAGTGTGTGGAGGAGTATGGGGCTTGTGGGGCTGGTGTGTATGTGTATTACGGGGGAGGCTATCGATGGGTATGGGATGGTATGGGTAGGTGTAGAGGATGTGGGTGGGCAGTATGGCGTTTCTAGGGGGCTGTGAGTGTGTATGGGGGTGTGGGTAGGAGGATTTGGGGGGTATTTGTGGGGATGTGTGGGGGGATAATGAGGTGTGTGGAAGGGGAGGGTGGCTGCGGGGTGTTCCCCCATTGCACACATCCCCTGCAGCCACTGGCAGAAGCAAGCAGAGCCCCCCACAGCACGCAGTCCCAGTGAGCCCCAGGCCAGCTCCATCATGCAGGGCTCACACACCGCAGCACAAGAGGGAGCCCCGCGCAATAAAGCCCATGGTGCAGATCATGGGGCTCAGCTGGGGCAGCAAGATGGAGACAGCTCAGCTCCACAGCACAGAGTTCCCCACCCTGCCATTCTCCATGACCTGTGGATAGCAGTGAGTGGGGCCAGGCCACTGGCTCTATTGCAGGGGGCTCCTCCCAGAGGTGCCCAGCTTGAGCAGAGAACCCAGAAACTGCATGTGAGCCCTGCACAACAGAGCCAGGCAGACCCCATGCCCCTGCCTGCCTGGGCTCTGCACTCCTGTGACCCTGTACTGGGTCAGAATCATAAAAAAGTAAGACAGGAAGGGATCTCAGCTGGTCATCTAGTCCAACCCATGGCTTAAGGCAGAATCATCCCTGTTTGAACCATCCCTGACAAATGTTTCCAAAGGTTTTTGATATCTTAAATCCTAGTTGCATTCTCTACAGGAAATGCAGGAAGTCTTAGCCTTCCAGAAGCATGAGCAGGTGACTGTTATTCACTCATACAGACTTATTTATAAGCATCCCCCATGATGCTATCTTTTCAGCTTTGTCATTCGACTGGCTTCACTTAAATCCAAATTAAAAATCTAAATCACATTTAGTGAAAGTTTTATTTCAATTTTTAACAAACTAATATTTAATTAACAAGTTAAAGCAAACAATTTGTATTTCATATTGCTACATTAGCAATCTTGAATAATATATGGTTACAGCTACAATACTATGACAACACAATGCAAAAAGAATTACTGTACCTGACTAGCAAAGGATCAAAGCCTTACAATAACACTTTAATCAGATTATGGATTAGTCTAGTCTAGACTGATTTTACTTTTGTGAAGTTTAAGGCTTCCATCTTGCAAGATTATTTACACTAATGGAAAATTCAGACTCTGATTGATATTATTGTAACTCTTCAATAGATTATTAGTCTGACTTTAGATGACTTAAAAGAAAAGTTCAAAGCGCTGACTTTCTTATGCGCCTGGTATGTCCATATAACACTCCTCCTGTAAATTCAGAACCATCTTATTCCCTTACTTCTCCCACCCCAAAACAAAGACTTTATCACCCACCATCATTCCAACCAAACTATGCATTTTTCTACATCCTATTGAGACCTCAGTCCCAAATATAGCAGGTGAGAGAATGTTCTACTGCTCGGTAGAACATTTGTATGAGCCAAAAGATTCCTGACCCAGCTCCTCCGAGCAATATAATGGAGAAAAATACCCACGACACTAGAAAACTGTGTGCCTATGCCATAATCCTACAACTCAGAACAGAAATATCACCATAATTACAAGTACTTGTATTTAAGGATTAGCAAATGATTACAAAAGTATTTCAAACTTATTAATAGCCTTTAGATGGAAAGACTCTGGAACTCAAGAGTTGGAGATTGAGTTTATACTGAAAGAGTTTTCCTTTGTATTTTAATTTTTCCAAACCCTCTAAATTACTCATAAATAAGAATATATTTTTTCTATTCTAATGCAGTCTTTGAAACTTGATTATCTTTTCTTACTAGCTTCCTTAGCAGATGCAACTTTCTTTTCTCCAACACATTTCTTATGGAGGTAGAAGCAAGGAAAGCTTCAAATTCACTATATTATTAAAAGCTAACCGAAACCTGCAAAACAGTTGCAATTAAATTTTTAAATACAGGATTTATAGGATTTGCTTGTAGTCACAAAATAAGAGGGCCCTTGTAAACATGAAGAAAGTGCCCCTGTTAGTGGTTTAATTGCCCTTTAATGATTTAATTGCATAACAGCATACACGTTCTGCAGGATGTTACAATTACATTTTGTAACAGTGCACAGGTTCAGCAGCATATTTCGATTTAAATGACTTTTTTACATAGCGAACTAAAACGCATCCCATGTATTTTAGTTTGCTATGTAACAAATTACAGTGATATTCCTCATGCATACAATGGCCCTATCTAAAGAAGGCAGCGGAACTGGTGCACAGGGCACTGGAAGCCCAGGCATACTCAGGGAAGCTTGGGCTTGGCAGGCTTCAAGTGCTCCAGGAACCATCCCCCCCACCACTTTTTCCAGATTCCAGCACACCCAGCTGCCCTCCTGCCATCTTTCCAGGTCAACCAGCCCATTCCTGGGTGGTTCCAGGCAGTGGTGTTAGTGGACAGGGTGCTGGAAGCCCACCACCCCCAAGTTTCCCAGAGCACACCCAGGCTTCCAGCACCCTGTGCACCATTGGATTTAGTGGGTGCTGCCTGAAAGCTAGAGCTGCACCAGTGCTGCTAATGCCTCGCCTGGGCGGCTCCAGGGGACACCACCACGCACTGCAAATGAAAGCACTGGGCAACCCAGCCGAAGCTTACGCAAGCAGACTCCACCACAGAAGTGGGGGAAAAAGCAGTAACGGGACTGATTCCCCCCCCCACCCCTTCCTGCAGCCTGCCTGCATCTCCCACGGCCACGGGCTGAGCTGTCAGTAGGTTATGCAGCCCCTGAACCACAGGTGACACTGGTGCTTCCCTCCCTGGCAGCGGCACCCCCCAGGCAGGACCCACCTGCTGGCAACCCACCCAGGCAGTCCCAGGGGGCACCACCACTGCAGAGGGAAGCTTAAGGGCCTGCCAGCAGCTCATCCCCTGGCCACAGGAGGCAGAGGGAAGCTTAATGGCCTGCCCATTGTGCCTTGCCACACCAGGTTCCACACACTGCTCTACAAAAGCAGCAGGAGAGAACAGCATGGTAGTGAGCACAAGCCCAAAATGTGTACCCATCATGCCCCTGTGCCTCATACAGACCTGGGGGATACAGGTCCCCCCTACCCCTGGGAGTGCATGCTGCCACTGGGAGTCAGCCCCACATCCCGCTCAAGCCCTCAGCAGGCAGCTCCTGCTGCAGCAGACAGTACCTTCTGTTAGAATCAGGAAGCTGCAGACCTGGGTCCCTGGCCCCATAGCCCTAGCACCTGGGGGCCCCTTCCAGCAAGGCTGCGGAGCAAGGGGTATAAGCAGGGCTGGGCAGCTGTTGTGAGGGGACCCGCACATACAAATACACAAAATCAAAGGTAGTAACAAAAGTTTTATTTCTTGCCACCAGCTTTACAATTTTTAGAAAATCTGGTATTTACCATAAAAAAAGGTAACATTTATTATTAACTATACTAATATGCAGTGCATTCTGCCATGTAGCCCCCTGCCCTCAATTTGTTTTTCTGGCATGCTAGCAGTCTGGCACTTTCCAAGGTAGACATTGTGGTTTTTTTGGAACTCCAGCCAAAAAAAGTTGCCTACCCCTGTCCTAGATCAAGACTGCCTACAATACAAACAAAATGCAGAATAAATAAAGATAGATAGGATGGGGTATTTTAAGATTATCTTATAACTCCTACCTAGCCCCCCAATAATCAAATGATTTGGCAGGTCTCCCTTCTTAGCAAGGGAAGGAGAAAAGTAATAAGAAATCCAAACACATCCACACATCATACATAAAAACTGGAAAAGGTTTAATGCGACTATCACCGATGCAAATTATGGATAACACAAATAATTGTATTGGACAAAGGGAAAATAACTTCTGAAGATTAAATTTAGGGCCATAATAAAACAGAACTTTAGCAAAGACATCCAAGAGTTTGCTTGCAATATTTTCCTAGACAAGAAAAGGGCCAGGAAGGCAGTGATTTCCAAATAATTTTAAACATTAATGAAAGCTTAGCACTTCCAGTTACCAAATATAAATGCTGACCTCACACCTCCACACTGATGCACCATGATCTTCCTGAGTCTATAGTAAGAAAAGTGCTTTTCCAAGTAGCAGCGCTAGTAATGTAACTGACAGGTGGGTGAGTGAGGCACCAACCCTGGAGGCACACCAACTTAGGAGGGGCACCAGAATCACCCCCATCATCATGGAGTCCATGCTCTGGTAGCAAAGACAGACCTACAGCATTGCTCTTGTGGCAACAGTCAGATACACAGATGCTCTGCTGTTGCTGTAAGAGCAGTGCCCAAGGCAGGCAGGCTGCAGTGGTAGCTGAAGCAGCAACCTAGGACAGTTTGAGTTCTTAGCATAGTTAAGATACCTGCACCACTTGGAAGCTGTGCCCTTGTGGCACTTTCCCCCACCTATTCCAACCCCTCACTCTCAGAACCTGTGCCCCTCCAGTACTCTTCCCAAACCCTCCCCAGAGTTTTTCCAGGATGCCAACCCTGTCTGTTATGCCTCTGAGCAGCACAGCTGATTTAAAAGGATTCTTGTCATTTTCCCTCATGCCACTCAAAACCCTCCAGATAATAGTGCAACTATCATCCTAATTTCACTCAAATTCAATTTCTCCTGCTGAAGAAAAGTATAAGTAGATCCAGGAGGCTCCAAAGAAGAATAGAGAGGAATAGAGTAACTGAAGTTTTTACACACCACCACACCATTCATACCAGCCAGCTACGTCTAAAAAGGAAAAATACAGTTCCGCCTAGGTAGAGATGGGTATAGATTATGAACAGACCTACAGCCAATGGCTGACAGACTGTATCGTCTACGCTACAGACCACTGTAGATACTCCAATCTAGCCAAGCAGGGTAAGAGCTCACATGGAGCTTCAGGTTGCTACAGTTTGACTCATGATACCCAACCTAGTTTAAAGCTCTCTATAATACAATACAAAGCTACCCATATATGAAGCAACCAAATGACATCTAGAGACAAAACCGCAAAAAGACATCTCAGAAACATATTCCATTCCTAACAGTTAGGGAGAAGAGCCTGGCCTTCATTTTCCATCTTTCAGATCAGTGTCTGGCTGGGCAAGTAACCATAAGATAAAACAATATAAGCACTGCTTTAGCACTAACTTTTATTAGATGCACATATTTAACCTAGTACAGTCTTAACCCAAAGAGATGCAAAACTATGATCATTCCCTGTATACTTTTCTTTCAAAAGACCAATTCCTCAAAGTTTCAAATGAATTTCAATCAATCATTTCTCTAGTCATAAATAATGCCAAGATCTACATTTTATTTCTCATGAAGCTAAAGAAAGCAAAGCTCTCCATGGAACGCTGGGAAAAAAAAACCCTGAAGCAGTGTAATCTACTGTCAATCACACCCCCAGAAAGCTAAAACAGTTCACATTTCAATATGTTAAGTGTTGGACATTTCCTTTATGGAACTATAGGAAAGATTCTAGAACACTGAGTATCTGACTTTCACATGTTTCTCTTCCATTTTTAAATCTGCAAAGTGCTACAAAGCCCATGTTCCATGCACGTTTAACACTTATTAGGCAACTCCTAGGGGCTTTAATTCTACTTCACATGTGATATATACCCTTGGGACATGGGCTTCCCCAACATGTAGCCAATTCCAGTAATGAAAGAGGGGAGGAGATTCTTCCTAGATCCCCATTAAAGTCTCTCTTAGCCAACTGTGCTGAAAACATTTGGCAAAAATCTCAACTTGTTTTGTACTCTCACAGGAATGGTTTAGAATGAAAGTAGCCAACATGCCATACATTAGGACTTGTATATAAATTAGGACTGACACAGTATAACAGAATCAGGAAGAAAACAGGACAAGGTGTTACCCTACTGGTTCTCAAACTTTTGAGCTTCAGGGCACCAGTTCTTTTTGGAATTTAGCTCCATGTGAGAACCACTGAACTAGGATCTAGGGGACACAGGTGAGGGTAGTGCCTTACTCCACTGTGCCCTGCTTTTTCCACCAGTTGCCCCATTCCCTATCCCTGGTTTGTACCCGAGGGGCAAGAACAGCCCCCACCATCATGTCTGCTGCTTCAGTGACTTGTACACTGGAGACTTGAGCGCATGGGCCCCAGGTGCATGGGAAGAGAGAAGGGGATGAATCAGGCTGAAAACTGCAGCCCCACATTCACTCCCCTGCCTGTGCATGAGGCAAAGCACACTACTGGAAGCATGGGTGATGCAGGGGTTGGGAAGCAACTATAGGAGCTGCTACCCTGGAGGAAGCCAAGGAACCCAGGGGGAAGAGCTATCACTCATCTCTTGGCACAAGGGCTAAGAGCTAAGTGACAGCACAAGGGCCAAGCACCACAGCACCTTTGGAAAGATGTTGTAGCACCCCAGTTACAAATCACTGCCTTAGAAATTAACTGATTCAGAGAGGCATGAGCTTTCATAAGAAACAACCTACATTGTCAGATGCTGGGAATAGACACTATAATACAAACAGAAACTAAGTTAATGTCCACATTAGTTTGGAGCCTACAATAAAGTAAATTGTTTCCAATGTAGCCAAAGCTGCAAAATAAAGTGTATAATTTCTGTCCATACTACAGCTTGTGGACATGCTCAGCAGAGAATATTATTGCTCTAGTTAAAGACTAGAATAGCCTATACTTTCCATACTTTATTTCTCAATAAGCCTCCTAGTGTTTCAGATACTAATCAATCCAGAAGATATTATCATTCAGCAGATCAACTATGAATAGACAAACATACACTAGAAACCAAGATGAGAGGACTGAACTCTCTCAAATCCTACTGTTAAGATCTTAAGTGAGGCTTTCAACAGCGCGAGGTTGTTTAAATGCCATGTATCCCTGTTTTGCTCAGATTAATTTAATGGAAAGAAAAACCAGCACTGTGTTTCTTAGGGAAAAGCATGTGTAAAATTACGCAGCTTAATGATCTAAACAAAAGGAATAGGGTTTGATTCAGCTTTGACAAAGCATCCTTCAGAAGCCTGTAATTTTAACTTTCAGTGCTTATGCTTTTATTTATTTTTTAAACAAAGAGTTCCTCTATAAAGCCAGCACATAGGAGGAAACAACACTATGCCTAAAGTGCAGAAATCTAACTAACTTATTTACATATGAATCCTTATCCCAACCTAATGTTATCTCCTGTAAATTATATATTAGTGACCAAGTTCACCTTGCTAAAGCTAACAAGATCATAGTGCAGATGTTACCAACAGTCCACTTTCCTCATCCATCTCCATGTGAGGAAACCAGTACTCAACGGACTGGCAAAACTTTCTTAGTTTAAAACATGTCTTCTTAAATATTGTCTATTTAAGGATTGCAAAAAGAAGCTGCAAAAAAATGAACTGAAAGTGATCAATACAGCTCTCTCCAAGCCAGATGGGAACTGATCCTGTTCAACTCAATGGAGTTGTACTATTTAATTCTGAAATCTAATAGCAGCTTTTAATTATTTTACTGCTTAGTAAATGAGAGGCCATGAACAGACACTCATTTCTTGTGGAGGAAATTTTTGAGAAAATTCCCTGCTAGAAAAGCATTCTAGGAGAGGAGCAGTACAGGTGTTCAAACTGCAGCTGCCTCCTTTCCCTAGCTCTCTGTACCTTCCACAGACCAATGATTGATCTTGGGAAGGGATAAAGAGCAGGCTGCTCCACTCTTCCCAGAGATCCTGGCTGGGCTGTGGGCACAAGCTTTTCTTTGTTTTCTATTATTTGATTTCTAAGCTGGCACTTATGTGGAGCTGTGGGCACAGGGCTCTGCATGTGCTACGCACGTGAAGTATCGTCTTCACCTGGCATTTCAAGGATAGCACCTGCAGCCCCTCCACCAAAAGCAGAGGGAACAGGGGGGAAAGCCCTGCACCTGTTCCCCAGACCAGGCAGTCCCTGGTTTGGGGAAGATGCGGGGAACACTGTCCACTATTTCCCTCCATTCCCAGTCTGGTCCAGGAGGGGACTGTACAAACCTCTGATCTTGCAGGAGATTTTTTTTTTTTTTATCACAAGCGAGATCTTCCAGACTGTTACCTGGAAGATCTTTTCCCAGATGAAACATGCTCCCTCTGACAGAAACTGAATGAATGCTTGTATACTTGTAAATGATTCTCTGAGTCGAATGCCTATAGGTATCTGAAATCATCACTTCTCATCAGATTTAGGCCACCAATGGATATAGTGGTAGCTGTTGCAAAGAATGCATTTGCTGAAGTAGGACATGTAGCTCCTGGCAAAGGTGTGAGCAGCAAGAATTTAAGTCTGTTCCTCAAATGTAAAGGCACTTCTGCTCTAAAAGGGAGTCACAGAAAAAATACGTACTGCCAACACAACACCAGAAGCTTTTACTTCTCACTGAATACTAAAACCAAACTGTATCAGGTGCTTTTCTGACTGCTAAATGCACCAACTATCCATTAATCAGTTGCCAAAGCTTCTAACTCTCCCAATGGGTCCTACAATGCAGATACTCCTTGTCAATAAAGAGACAGACAGACCTGCATACACAAATAAATTTAAATAATCCACTGACTGAGGGCAGGTGTGAAGAGAGAAATTAATCAACAGACTGTGCCCAAAATATGAGACCTCAAGCCATGTGATACAGACCCAAACATACTGCACAGGAAACTGAAATCATCTTCAGCTGGCCTGGCCTCTGAGGAGTGCCAGCTATTTCCAGGGACTGGGTGTTTAAGAAAATATCCACTCCCTGATTCAAGAAATCCTCAGACTTCTTTTCACTTGTACACAGAGAATAAAAAGTTTATAAAAACATACCTAGAAGTCACTGGTAACTGTTCACCCACTTTCAAGCATGCTGAAGCGTCTCAATTATTTCTTTCAAGTTCTTAAAGCCTCCTATCCTAGAAGCTGAACAGTTTTGACCAAAATTAAGTATTTTGGTCCTTGACTAAGGAGTTAAGGAACTCCATTAAGAAAAAAAAAAAAAAAAAAAACAGTTTTCAAGGATCAAACAACCTACTCTTTAACAAGGGAATTTATCCAGACTTTGAGGAAAGTTTAAAGTAGTAAAAATGTTGCACTGATTTCAAGGAAGGGAGGAAAGAGTTAAGGCACCCAAGTCAACATAAAAAACACATTTACTTAACATTTCTTAGTCTTCTGTTCACTGTAACACTTTAGATTGTTATAACTGATAAACACTGCTATAATTTTTCTTGTTAGAATTGCTGTATGAAGAGAATTGTCAAATTCAACTGTTTCCATCACAGAAAGCCTGTTTCATCAAGAGTTCTACCAGACACTCCTGCAAGACCTAAGATAGCTAAGAGTGTAACAGTACAACATTCTTTTATCAACCAGTAACCCAAGTTCCTAAACTTACTTCTTAAACATACGCCTGGACAATTAAATGCATCATCAGAGACACTGCTTTCTCTAGAAGCATCATGTCTAACACTATCAAGAATCAGAACATCGAGCTAGATGGACCACTGACCTTACTGAGAAAGTCATACGTTCCACATACTAATTTCTGAACCTTACAGTTAAAATATTTCAGTATGTGGACCTTCTACATAATAAAATAAAAATAAGTAGGAAAATGAAGAAACAGATTGAATTTTATGTGGTACTGAGGTTTCCTTGTAATATTTCCAGAGATCACCAATCCCATTTATAGAAAAGCTTCAAAAACGTCAGCACATTCTTCTCTTTCCAATTTTAGTAAAAATGTCTAGCTACAACAGAAAGTCAAAGTCCAGAAAGGCCATCATTATGATACAGAAGCTAGATATGTGCTGAATTAGGAATAATGAAATTCAGCACAGTCACCACTTCTCACCATTTCTCATCATAAAGACGTCAAAACCTATCTGGGGTGTTTGGGCAGGTGCCAATTAAATAGCCAATCTCTCTAAACTGGTCTGATTAAGTGTCACTAACTGTATTTGTAGGAGAAAACAGAAACTCTGATAAACAGAGTTATCTTAACTGTTGTTTGAGCATTATTTGATTATTGTTGTGGCAACAAGTTTTTCTAGTAAAAAAAAATGTGCATCTTGGTGGGGTATGAATTCACATGCAAAAGATTGTTCTCTAGTTTTAGAACAAATTATTTCTTACTGAAATAATTTTCTGGTAGACTTAAATCACTGCTATATTTAAAAGTTATATTTATATTTCCTAAATTGACAGCAGTATTAATTCTATGTAAGCCCAACTACCTATTGGTTGCATCATTACCTGGATGAAATGCCACTCATGCACAGCAAGATCAGAAAATTCTTTAGGGCTATGTATCTATTTGCTTCTCTAGTACCAATTAATTTGGTATAATATTGCCATCAAAACAGCATTTAATACACTATACTGAATACACCTCATTCATTACATACTTGCCTGTTATAAAAACTGGCTTACATGAAATCAGTGAGTATATGCATAAATATCTACTCTGTTTAATCAGACTTTAAATCCTTTCATGAAACATGCCTGAGATTTGTACGCAGGGTAAAATACTCTGAACAGAGAAATCCAGTTGAGCTGCTGAATAACAAAAAGTTAACAAAAAATTGTAAGAATCTCAGTCCCCCATAAGCTATCCAAAAAAGTTACCTTCAACAAAGGATCACTAAATTCTTGTAAACAGGCATCAGCTATTATGTACTAATGCTTTCTAGAAAATAATTCCACAGAGCAGTTTAAAACAGTCCTCACAACCTTTTTATGCCTAAAACGGATGAGCAGTTCCATATACCTGAAAAGTCCTATTGCCTTCAAATATCACTTCGTATGCATTGGCAAATTCCAAGTAATAACAGCACACAAGATCCTAACTATTAAAACCCAATAACAAAGCCATGACCTTTGAGTAAAAAGAATCCAATTTTAAGTAAGGGTCTCTTGTTTGTCTGACACTTACAGAAAAAGTCCCCTAAACACTAGTTTGCTTTTTTCTTACAAATTTGATTATGCTACTAATGAGACTGCAACAGCACAATGATCTGACTTGGGTAACTCAGCATGTGTAAATGTATGACAGTGATCATTATAAAAAACTGCAAGGGCATACTACAACACTCCTCCACACACAACTAGGCGTAAGTGTTAATTTTACTATTTTCCTCTCAGTTTCCTTGGAACAGATCATCTAGCCTGACCCCCTGCCACAGGCAAGAATGAATGCTGGGTTCACCAGACCTCAGACAGGTGATCATCCAACCTCTTCTTGAATTTGCCCAAGGTAGGGGCGAGGACCACTTCCCTGGGAAGTTGGTTCCAGATTTTAGCCACCCTAACTGTAAAATATTGTCTTCTGATCTCTAACCTAAACCTATTCTCCATCAGCTTATTACCACTGTTCCTTGTCACCCCAGGTGCTGTTGACGTCCCCTGATGAGTTTGTATGCAGCCACCAGGTCCCCCCCTCAGCCTCCTCTTGCTGAGGCTGAACAGGTTCAAGTCCTTCAGTCTCTCCTCATAGGGCCTGTCCTGCTGCCCTCTCACCAAATGGACAGCCCTCCTCTGAACCCTCTCCAGGCTGGCCACATCCCTTTTGAAGTGCAGCACTCAGTACTGGACGCAGTACTCCAACTGCAGCCTGACCAAAGTCACATAGAGGGGGAGTATCACTTCTCTGTACTGGCTTGAGATGCATCTTTGGATGCATGACAAGGTATGGCTGGCCTTGCTGGCTGTGGTCTGGCATTGGTGGCTCATGTTCATCTTGGAGTCAGTAATAACTCCAAGATCCCATTCTACCTCTGTGCTTTCAAGAAGGTAACTCCCCAGCCTGTACGTATGCTGTGGATTCCTTCTCCCAAGCTGCAGCACCCTGCAATTATCTACGTTGAACCCCAACCTATTCTCATCTGCCCACTTTTGTAGTCGGTCTAAATCCAGTTGCAGCCTCTCTCACCCTTCAAGTGTGTCCATCTTGCCCCACATCTTAGTGTCATCAGCAAACTTGGACAGTGTGCTTTCTACCCCCTCATCCAAGTCGCTGATGAAGATGTTAAACAGCGCAGGCCTGAGGACTGAGCCCTGGGGGACCCCACTGCTCACATCTCACCGGGTTGAGTACAACTCGTCCACCAGTACTCTCTGGGTGCGCTCCATCAGCCAATTTTTTACCCATCCAACTGTGCAGGCATCAATGGACGCAGTCACTTAATTTATTGATGAGGGTGGGATGAGAGACAGTGAAAGGCCTTCTTAAAATCTAGAAAGACTATGTCTACAGCAACACCATCATCCAAGGATTTACTTACTTGATCATAAAAGACAATCAGGTTTGTCTTCTGGAACCTGCCTTTGATGAACCCATGCTGATTGCCCCTGAACATGATCTCCCCTGCAGGCCCCCCACAGATGTGCTCCTTGATGTTTCTCTCCAAGATCTTCTTGAGCACCAAGGTGAGGCTTACAGGCCTATAATTACTTGGGTCTTCCTTCCTCCCCTTCTTGAAAATTGGGACCACATTAGCCAGTTTCCAATCCCCCAACACCTGGCCAGATGACCACAAATGCTCATACAGCTTGGCCAAGGGCTCTGTGGTGACCCCTGACAGCTCCCTCAACACCCTTCGGCGGAGGGCATCTGGGCCTGCAGATTTAAAAATGTCTAGCTTTTCCAGAAGAACCCCAACTACACCTGTACTGACTAAAGACTTGATAGAGGGATCCTGAAAATAGTTCCTACCTTTGGTAGGTGGGATATCTTAGTCCCTGTTCAAGAAAACAGAGACAAAGAAACTGTTAAAAATATCAGCTTTTCACAACATTACCCTGCGTCTTGCAGGGACCCTACATTGCCTGGTGCCCTCTTCTTGCTCCCAATGTACTTGAATAAGGACTTTTTGTGGCCAGCGCTCACTGCTGCGCAGGCTTCAAGCAGCCTTTTTGTTCCAGCCAGTGTATTAAAGCATACCATATTACTATTGTAGGGGGTTTTTGTTTTAATTATACAACAAGATCACTTATGTTGAAGTGTTTTGCAACTTGTCCTTCTTTCTAGCATGTGTATCATGATGAAGTTAAAATGAGAAGTTATGAGGTATGTGGAATGATAAAGAATGAGGTTATCTAAATATTCTCATAGCAAAATTAAGATCAAGGATTGTTTGAAAAAAAGAAAGCCGACTTCTGATTGGTTGCTATGCTGACATTAAAGTTAAAATAGAAGCACATTTGTCTATATTACAGGAAGCAGTGCTTCAAAACAGATTTAAAAGCAATGTATATGCTTCAATAGAAGCAGCTGAATTATGGGATGTTAATGCAATCTATACCAAGTTCAGTAATACCGCAACTTTTTACTATTCTTGTTAGTATAACAGTAAAATTCAAGTGTGCTCAAGTGTCACATTTAAAAAACAACCGAAATAATATCCCTCATGTATACTACTCACAATATATTGTTTAGCTAGATACATGTATCCTAGAGATCTTCAAAAGGAGACTGGACATGCACCTTGCTGGTGTTATTTGACCCCAGCAAGCCCTTCCTCTCCAAAGTGGGCGGCTGGACCCGATGATCCAACAAGGTCCCTTCCAGCCCTAAACTTCTGTTAATGTTTCATCATTATCCATTCCTTAACATTTTTTTTGTTTACTAAACTAAATTTATTCTGAAAGCAGTCTCAGATAGAAAAAAGAATATCCTAAATTGGGAAACAAAAGATTTAGCCCTTTCAATCTCTTGGTAATTAAAGAATGGAAGATGATTGTTCAAATCTGAAGGAAATGATTATTATATTGCTCCCCCTTTTTACAGCCAATGCACTTGCTTTATTCTATACAGTTCACTAGGGTTATGCTGGAAGAAAAATCACACTTCTATGATTTATCAACAGGTGGATATTTATACAAGCTTGATTTTTGATTCTTGCTTAAGTGAACCCTTATTACCATCCTATCACAAGCCAAGATGCAATCAATAAAAATATACCAGGCACTTACAAAAATCAGAAGTAGGCTTAAGAAAAGTGTTTAAGGAGGAAGAACAAGACAATTGAGCAACACACCTCTGTGAGAAAGTTCAGAGGTTGGGAAAGACAGTGCTCTCCCTGGAATCCAATTCAGTGTCTGAGGGACACCCAATCTCTTATACAAAGCTTCTAATGGTAAAATGTAGGATTTCACACATAGGATTTCCTCCCCAGCTGCTAGGAGGAAGAAATTGTTCTCTCACTTCTACTGAGCCTTATGACTCTAGACAGAGAACTCTCTACTAATTACCCATCTGGTTTGGGGTCCTCTTGACCTTCAAGCAGTTTAAGTCAGATAGCTGCCAATACTAGGTCTCACAAGCAACAGCAGAGTGAAAAAACGTGACTCTTGGCAATTTTACTGCTGTCAGCTAGGTTCTGATTAGGAACAACAACAGTGACTGGTATTTTGTTAATTTCCCTGTATTAAAGATGTAGAAAATATACACACAACTCCAATGCTGTCTGCAAATTAAGAACGCTATTAATCACTTGGAGAGTTATCACATTTCTAACCTTTTAAAGATATTTTAAATGAAAGTTTAATTTCTGCAGAAAACTGATGATATCGCCACCTCCTCTAATCAGCGAACATTTTTTATTCTCCACAAAGGCAGTTTTTTTCATGTATGGTAATAACGGTTCACAGTTTTTACAAGGGAATAACGTTCTTATGCTAGGCTTCTCATAAAGTACTTTTTAAAGTATAAAGTAAGTGTATCCATTTTTTTTCTTAAAAGCCTCCCTCCATATGCTGAACTCTACAGTCATGCTAAACATACCAAATATCTGTGTTCAATTTTTTTCCATCTTCAAGGTATATACTGACACCATTTAGCTGTTGCCAACACAGCTTGAAGTCCTAGGGCACAGTAACAGATAATGCTTTCAAACACATACTGTTTCTAAATGGTAAGTAATGTCAAGCCCTAAAAAAATGACCTCTGTTGTAACTTCTGGTTCAAGTTACCATTATATAGTTTAAGAAGTTAGTGTTGAATTTGTGAGGGAAGGGACAAAGTGATTAATTAATTAGTGGCAGAAAATAGCACAGCATAGACTCATGCTTTATAAAGACAATGGCTTCTTTCAGCGATTAGCTCAAGACTGTGTAGCCTTGTTCACACACAAGAAATCTGAGGTCCTACCTAGCATGCTTGCCTCACAAGTGTGTCTCATATCACTACTAGCCTGAGTTGCCTTTGATAATTACCTTATCTTGCCAGTGTGCTTCTGAGCTCACTGAAAGTAGAGAATATATACAATACATACTAGGGGCAGGCAATTATTTTGGGCAGAGGGCTGCTACTGAGTTTTGGCAAGCCATCACAGGCTGCATGACAGGCAGCCAGGGACAGATAAATATTAATTTTCTAAATATTTTAGGGGCCCTGCAGGCCAGATAGAATGGCCTGGTGGGCTGCATGTGGTCTGTGGGACGAATTTTGCCCACCCCTGATATATACAATGACCATGTGGGTTCTACCAGTGGCTCGTGAACCATTTGCAGGCCCCTATATACATAGATACACATTGATATACATAGATATACATTGTATATCTATATACATGCTTCCCCTCCTCCCCTGCCACATGTATGCCATAGTACACACGACCTCAACAGTAACAGCACATATCATGGACTACACATACAAAAACTTGTGCTCAACTGACTCATAATGATTCCTGTTAACTGGAGTCTACAGGGTAACTGTTGCTCTCATAGTGAGGGGAATGCATCCTCATAGTTGAGCACTACAATGTTTCAGCTAGCTCACCAAAGAAAAACAGAAAAATCTCTCTTTTTCCTGAAGTTGAGCAGCAATGGCTGCTCATCACTTCTCATCGCTCCCACACAGACTTGGGGATAAGATATAGTAAGGGCCCCAAAACAGCATTCTATATGCAAGCACAGCTGCATCAAAATCTGAATTGATCACCTTGTGCACAGGTTTCTACAGGTACTGCTGGAACACTACACTTCAGTTTACTGTTTGCCTCATAATAGTTTTCCCAAAGCGCCAGTTGAAAAATTTCTTGCAGAGAAGGGAGAGACTGCTGTACATTCTGCTCTTTGATAGGAATAGACACCAGAAGTACTTACAGGATATACCACCAGTGAAAACTGCATTTATCAAGGAAAATAATGTTCCTTGCAAGTTACAGTAGTACGGTGTCTCTCAACTCTTTCTATATTGCAAGCCCCTTAACATCCTCAACATCTAGTCACCCCAACTCTCCACATTAAACAACATGGACACAGCAAACAGGTTGCAAGTCCCAGCACAAGAACCTTTAATATAATGTTTCTAAACTCTTTAGTTACTGTGGACTCAACAAGATCTCCTGGAATGATAGCACTATACACTTTCCCCTAGCTCAGAAAAGGTTTCCAAGTTCCCCGGAAAACACTGCTTTACAAAAACATGCCAGGTACTGAGGAGATGGTACCCAGAGGACAGTGCAAACACCTACTAGGCAAATTGGCCAACACAGAAAAAACATAGGGAAGAGCAGAAGAGAAACACTGACTACTATCTACAGCATTAGTAGTGCAAGTTCATAAACTCTAACTTATCAATATCTCTCACAGCTTTGACCCAGAGAGGCTCATCCTCATGAATAAACATGGCCCTGGAGCTACTCTGGCCTGAAGGATGAGCCTCTCTAGGTCAAGGCTCTGAAGGATATTGATAAGTTAGAGTTTATGAACTTGCACTACTACTGCTGCAGATAATAGTCAAAGTTTCTCCTCTGCTTTCCCTTTGTTTTTTCTATTGGCACTTCAACAAAAAAATGGCTAAACTTGCCTATTATGAAAGATAGAGCACCACAGAGAGACCACTATATTTCTTTTCTCAGGAGGGGTTAAACCATTTCCTTTAGGTCCAGAATGAAAAACAGACCTAGAGACTGAAAGGTTCTATGATCCTCTGAGTTACCATGTACATTTTTAATTCTTTAGTCTCTTAAAAATATTTAATGCTTAATTGTATAATAAAGGGTCTCAAAAGCTGTACATTTTCAAAGTGCAGCCAGCTACACAATTTTAGGCATTTAAGCTGTTAACAAAAACAACTTGCAAGAATTTGTGGAAGAACTTTAAGGTCCATCCCTCCAAAAATACAATAGCTTGTTGTAGTTTAGAACTTGAACTAGCTCATAAAATAGTAATTATATGTATTTTATGGTGCCCATCAGCACTGGATCTAAGAAAACTAATGTCTTCTCCTTGACAGCTTTTAAGTTACAGTGCAGATTGATACCTTAAAAAAAAAAAACAAAAAAAAACCATAAACAGAGTAGGTGTGCCATTTTGCACAGCCATCCACAACATGCACATCTTCAGTTACACTTCCAGATTTTAAAGTTAATGGAACAGTCAGTGCAAAATTTTTTATTGAAGATTTGCATATTTAGTGCTGCAACTTCTATTGCTACCTTAAATTGTATCACCTATACACAAAGTGCCCTATGTGTAAAAGTTTTGATCCAAACCAAGATCGAAGCTAAAGATATACACTCCCCATTTAACTTTCCCTGTCGAAGTAGGCCTTGTTTTCATGATTATTTAACTTGGTTAACTCATAGTTCCTGTTATCACTGTTCCTACTGAATGATCAAATATCAAAGACTAGGATTTGAGTTTGACACTTTCATGTTATACACCAGTTATATAGTACATTGCAACTGAAAGATCAACTATGCAAAGTCAATTTCAAAAAGTTTTGACTATTTGAATACAATTTGTAATTGTTAATCCAAGTGGTATTTGCTTTTCTATCTACAGAATTCTGTAAGCATGAGGAAGTTGAAAAGCAACTACTTAGGAGCATAAGGAAAGAATTACTTTTAAGAAATGGGTTTATCATACTGCAACAACTGTTTTTTGTGTAAAACACCTAAGTCTTAATTATTTTCCAAACCTTTTGCCTGAAAATTCCCTTGCTGGCAGTATTCCTCTATTACCCATACATTTCTGCTGAAGCCTCAGGAGTTGACTAGAAAGTGAAAGGTCACTAAATTCCATAACCAGTTTCCAGCCTGAATGATGTGCTTAAGAGCAAGAGAAGGTTTTTTGGAGGATGAAAGTGAGTTACTAAAATATTTAGCTGGCATTTCATTTTAGTTTGTTAGGTAAACAGCAAGAGTAGACTGGAATAGTAGGGTAACTTTAAAAGAAGCTATAGCAGAAAGTATGCATTAATGATTTCTGTAGGAGTTAGGTAGGGTATTGGAAAATAATCTTGTCTGAGTATATAAATTCAGAAACAGTATTTTTTAAAATACAATCTTTCCCTCTCAAATAGCTCTGTTAGTTTTACATGAACACTCTACAGCATAACTATATCCACAACCAGGCAATACCAAGCTAAAACTTAGCATTTTAAAGGTCAACAAAAAACAAACAGTTAAACAGGCATCTTCAACTTTTCTTGTATCCAAGATCTAACCATAGGGTTAGTTAACAGCATATATTTTTAGTTTGTATTACTGTACAACTAAGCAGCAGACAAACAGTCTTGTAAGCAAGAGTGGGAGATTTTATTTGAGTGTTTTACATAAAAGTTCAAGACAAATCCTTTGATGTGTATTTACAAGTTAGAAGCGTTTAACTAGAGTTTAAGGTTTCACTGAAGCATATATGGCTCTTACCTTCTGTTTAAAAGGTGTGTCAGTCTCTTTCTAAAGTTGCTTCATTAACTTTTTTTTAAATGTATAAAATAAAAATAATTGTATTTTGTTTTTCAACAGTAACATTATATAAATCTAGCTGCTGAAACCTAAACTTAGTTTGATGTTACACAATTACTCTGCAAACATTTACCTACTGGCAAACCAAGATTCTGTAAGCTTCTGAAGCAAGCTTTCTCTGCATGTCTTGTGCAAGTCATACAATGTAAAAGAGAAAATCCAGCTATAACATAGGAAACATCATAGCAACTCACACTCTACCTTCTCTAGAATAGGCCAGTATGAGAGTTGTTACAAAAGAGAAAAGCTTGGTTTACCATCTGGTGGAGCATCCAATGTCACATACATGCTGTTCCAACATTTATGATTAACAAGACTGCAGCATTCTTTCATCTTTGCAGTTCACATTCATTAGATTAAAGTGTTATTATATTATACAAAGGAATTAATTCCTTTGGATTGAGAGAGATTGATAACAGAAGAAAAAAGGGATAAAGACAAGTGAAGCCATGAAAGCGATACAACACAGAAAACTGCTGCAACACTTCATTCAGCTTGTCTTTGTCGCTGAGCTGATAGATGGATAGGAATCAAAGGAGAGACCGAGGAGAAATCAACAATACCAGCGAATGCAAAGGTGCCAAACTGTCAGGAGACAGAACCATCATTGTTCTATCACACAGCCCCAAAATGTAACTGAGACTGTTAGTGACATTTAGTTTGTATTATTATTGATACCATATTTACTCAAATCTAAGATGAGGTTACCCATCCTAATCAGCATGGGGAGGGGGCAACACACAACACTCATTCTAGATCCAAGTACAAAGGGCGGTGCGGGGGAGGGAACGACAACGACACACTACAATGGCTCTGACTTCAGCCTTGAGCCAAGATTAGGATCAGAGTCAAGACTCCTGTCCTTCTACCCCCTTCCCCCATCTACTTGCCCTCTGCAGCTTCTGCCTCTCACCCTGTCCCCTCTGCCCTCCACCCCCTTACTAGCAGAAGCAACCTGGCTTGGGCTGGATTCCCTCCCAGGCACAATACCCATCCCCTGCCCAGCCAATCAGCAGCGCCACTACTACTGCTGCATGGCTGGGCAAGGGCTGCATTTCCATGTGCCATGCTCTGTGATCCAGCAGGGACAAGAGCCTAAGCAGCATCTGACAGTAAGAGGCAGGGGGAATGGGCAGAGATTATGGGGAATAGGTGGGCGGAAGGGGCAGAAATTGTGGGGAGATGGAGGCAGAAGGGTACAGGTGGTGGGGAGACAGACAGGCTGCAGGTAAAAGAAGGGAAGGGGAGAGGGCAAGGGGGCTACCTGAAGCCCCACACTCCAGCCACTGCTTTTTGTGGCAGCAGGCAGGGAGGGGGGAGTGAGGAGGAAAAGGTGGAAAATTTAAGACAACCCTCAAAATTAATTAGATTGTATACCTGGAAAAGTATAACAAATTTATAAATTTTCTGTGTACAGGATCTAATTATTGGGGGTGTCATCTTAAATTCAGGGTCATCTTAGATGCTAGTAAATACAGAACTACTTGGCATTTTTCATCCATAGTTCTCAGAGTCCTTTACACAGAAGTGTAAATATCAACCTTCTTCTTTCCACAGATGAGAAAAACAAGGTACAGCAAATGTAATGGACATGTTCAAAAGAGTCACATAAATAATCAATGGCACAGCTCAGAATAAAACCCAGAACACCTCACTCCCTCCCTCTAATCCACCAATCAATACAACACACTATCCCTGCACCCAAAGGAAGAACTACAAAGGTATAAAATGACAACTTAGGCCTCCAGCCCTGCAATAGGTACCACATTATAGGACTCATTATAAGCTCTTGGGTGCTTGATACTTTAAATGATAAGGTGCCCAGAATCACACACTTCTGGTTATTTACAAACAAAAAAAAGTCATGTAAAAGTCATATCTTCTCTTTTATCAGCCATACAGTTACAGTGAAATGGGGAGACAGACAAAATTGTTTACCTGAAAATTCTCTTCTTTTACTTCCCTCCCACTGCGATCTTACAAACTTAAAAGCTGTCTTGTATGGCTGTTTATAATTTTGCATCATTCAGCGGATGATGTAAAATCTTAAAACCTTTTTAAGATTTAAACTTTTAACATTTTCATGCTGAAAATATAAAAAATTTCAGTGCAACTAGCGGCTCCCAGATTAAATCACAAATTTAAGTCTGAATTTAAATTTTCCAGAGAAACTAAGATCTGTTTTTTTGTTCATCCCAAACATCTAGAAGTTTAGGAATCAGCAGAAACAAATCAGAGTGTATTTTCAAACAAGTCAAATTCAGCATTCAATAACATTAGCAGCGTCCATCTTGATAAAAAAAAATGAAACCTCCTTTAACAATAGAAGTACAAATCTTACTAAAGGGTAAGGAAACATGCAGGTTTTAAAAAAAATATGGATCTATAAACAGATTTTATGGCTCTATAAAACAGAGATATTTAAATTGTAATAATCTGCTCTGTATTCAGCTGAGGTAGAAAAGGGGTTTCTCACTATACTACAGAGTACACTTTACCCTCCAACTCAGAATTAGATTTCCTTAACTCCAGCAATTGCAGATCTACACATTTACAAGACTCCAATAACCACTGTAGCTGAGCACCAATCTCTATGGTAACTGCAGCATTTGTTTATGTGGAAAAAGGTAACGTTAAAAAAGTAGGTGTGTATATATAGCTATCTTTAAAACAAGTTATTTTTCTTCTGAGAAAAAGACCTCAGTATATTGTCTTCTCTTGCTCTAAATTTCATTCTCCATCTGTCTCAATCCCTCTCAGTAACCCAGTTCGAACAAGCATTGTGTTCTGATCCAACACTCCACAGACCACAATTTGGGAACTTGCATATCACACTGCAGAAGTCTGACTACTGCTTTTCTTACTTAAAGCAACTGACTTATCCAATAAGCATTTTGGTGCAAGAGCTCAGAACTTATCAGTTCAACTTTGTTAAAAAAAATATACACACACAAAAAAAACCCAAACAACATAGGAAAGCACAGTTCCAAGTGTATATTTGAAGGGTTTTTTTTCATTAGTCACCAGGAGAAATGTGCTGAACCTTTAACGAATCAGACAAGACTATCTGCTGTGCTTAGCATCACTAACTAAACCTAGTTATTGAAGCTGTATAGCCCATCTACCATTTCCAGCACTTCACAAACACAATGTCACCACACTCATTTTGCTCTCTGCACACTTTCAAAGACAAGAGCTGCCCAGAACCCAGAAAGGACATGACTCTCTAGAAGCAGGCGACTGCACTCAGGGCTGAATAACAAAGCTGATATGCTGTGCGTGAATGCCAAGCGGTCTGCCACGGCTCTTTTTCCTGCAGTTATGCAGCAAGTGCATTCGACAGCTTTTTAGAAAGCTGGGAAGCCAGATCCATTGCAGCACAATAGGGGCATGATCCTGATTGCATGTTCTAAGCCACACAGCAAGGCCAATAACAGCCTTTCAAAGGAGGCCCTGCCATCAGAGGCTGAGGGGAGGAAGGGGAAACCCTGCTAATCGCACTTGTTAAACTAGGACTCAGAAGCCAGATTCTTTTTACCAAAAAAACAGATCCAGACAGAGGGGAAAAAGCCCTTGAAGCCCGGCCAGCCTGAGGACCGAGAGTCTAACAAATGCAAGGAGAAGGAAGAAAAGTGCCTGGCAAATACCGTCTGAAAAGGAAACTAAAAAAGCTGCCTGAAAAACGATCCGGCTGCTGCGCCTCCCAGTCCGGCCCCACTGCAGAGTATCCCGCGCCCCCCGCCCCCAATCGGGGCGGCTCATACAACGGGACGCGGGGCATTCATTCCCCCCCCCCAGCGGGGCCTGCGATGCTGCGGCCGCCACCGCCTCCCTCCGCAGCGCAACCCAGGCCGCCATGTCCTCGCTCCCCTCCCGCCAGGACCCGCATTGTCCCCGGCCCGGGCGGACACCAGGGGACGCGGATGCCGCCTCCCCCACTCCCCACCACCCCCGGCCCCCGCGTTACCTTCATGATGAGCTCAGGCTGCGGTAAAACCCCCGAGCGCGGCCGAGGTCGGACCTGCAACGCAAAACAAAAGCGCTCAAGCCGCCGCCACACCGCACCGGGCAGCTGCTGCGCGGGGAGGGAGCCCACCCGCGCGCCCGGCGCCCCCCCCACCCTTGCCCGCTGACGCCATTTCTGTCAGAGGAGAAACTTGCCACAACAACAACCCGCCGCCGCCGAGCCGAGCCCCGTTCCCCCCACCCGCTAGGCAAGGGGGGCGGCCCCAACATTGCTCCCCGCAGCGGGAAAGGGGAGGGGGGACGAGTCCCGCCGCAGTCCGGTGATGAGAAGAAAAACAACCCCCTCCCCCGCCCATCCCCCACCCCGGCCGCGACCGCGGCCGCTCCTGGCCCCCCGGTTACCTTTGTTCGGCGCCGGCTGCCCGCGGCTTCCCTGGCCCGGGCGGGGACACGGGGAGCGCAGCCGCCCCTGAGCCCCAGCCCCGGCCCCGGCCCCGCTGACTCGCTGCGACGCACGGGCCGATGCTCCCGGCCGGACACAGCAGCTCTGCCCGCTCCGCGACGCTCCGCTGCGAGCCTCGAGCGCCCCTCCCCCCTCACCCCAACTGCCTGCCTGACGGGCGGAGCGGGCCCCGCCCTCTCGCCCCGCCCATTGGCCCGCGCTCCGCCAGGGCCCGCCTCCCCTCCGTCGCCATTGGCCGTCACTTCGGAAAGGTTGACGTCAGTTTTCCCCCAGTTCTATGGAAACACCGACTCGGCGCCGCGGAGGATCGCGGGAGCCGCGGTTCTTTCCCTGCCGCTCCGAGAGCCGGGGCCGCAGCGGACGGACTACACCACCCAGGGTGCACTGCGCGCAGCCCCGCCACTCGGCGGGGCGGGCCCCTCGCCTGCACCTGCGCACTGTGGCTCTGGTGGCGCATTTTCCCCCAACGGGCGATGGTGGCGGCGGCGGCTGCGGTGAAGGCGGAAAGGGGTGGAGTCTGGTTTCCCTGCCCTACTCCTCTACCCGCCGCGGGGTCGGGGGCCGGCCCCTCTCCTCGCGCTCAAGTTTGGCGGTGTCGGGCGCAGGACGGCACTTGGAGGCTAGCGTCGTTCTGCACGGAGTGGCCGGGCGCGCGGTAGGTGTTGGTTGGTGCTTGGTGGTGGGGGGCTGGCTGGGACATAGATGGCGGCTCTCCCGCCCCTGCTGTCTCCCTGGTCAGGCCCGCGTCGCCGTCGAGCAGCAGTTCCCAAACTGAGTTGTGACCCCCTAATGGAGTTCCAGTATCAGCGGATCCTCATCGTGGGGCTGGCGGTTTGGGAGTGAGGGGCCAGGCTGGGGAAAGGGGGTGGCAATGGGGCCAGGCTGGGGAAATGTTTATGAAGCTCTGGCCAGACCTCTTTGCCAAGTGCTAGCAAGATGGAGCGCCCTTCAACCCCTCCCCCCCCATCCCGCCTTCTTGAGCAAGGACTGGTAGCCTTGTGGTGTCGTTTGCTGTGGAGAGCGCTTGCTAACCTGGCCCGGGGAAGGAAGAGGCACTTACTTCTGGAGGGGAACGTTGTCAGAAGGCTTTTTGGGCTCTGAACCACCAGGTGAAACCTCTTGGTTTCACTTGCGTTAGCTTGCCCACTTTGTGGGATTCAGGTGGCCTAACAGCTGCAAAAGGGTGTCCCAGCACGGTGGTCCCTTCTCCAATGTTATCTTTATTCTGATTTTTTTTTTTTTTAAATCTATTTGTATCCTTATTTTGGGGGATATTGTGGTAGTCTTCCTTGTCTTTGGTATCTTATTTCTCTCAGTCCTATGAAATTCCATTTTGGCAGCGCAAAACTGTATGTGCCTAGGTTCAGCAGTCTGTGGCCTGCAAGCCGGCAACTGCTGGATCCATTCTACAGAGCAGGGGCTTTGACGGTCCTGACTTTGCCTGCATTGTACGTAACTGGACAAGCAGGCACTTCTCCCATGCTCTTCCACAGCTTAGCCTAAGCATGAGACCTCCTTTGTGCCTGGAAAACATTGCCAACCCCTGGTGTCACACTCTCTCTTTCTCTCTCCCATTCCCACTTGCTGTCATATGTTTTGTGTTGTGGTTTTTTGTTTGTTTGTTTTTAAGGAGTTAACACTATTTTTGATATTAACTAACTTCCAGTTGTTTAATGCTTGTTTTAATATTAACTTACAGTAGTTTAATAACAGTTGCAATAAACAGTTTTCAATTATCAAATCACTTAAAGATTAATTTAAATCTACTCTACAATGTAGACTTCTTTTAACTGGTCTCCTGGATGTGCCTGTTCTCAAAACATATATGGTACTGATGTTTCTTAATGTACTCTAGAAATAATCCTGTTTTACTGGTAATGTAGCAACTAAACAGCATTTACTAGGGCAGAAGAAATGGCTTCTTGCAAGGTGCCTGCCAGCAGGTAAGAACTGCTGTTGGAGTGGCATGGAACTTCGTGCCACCACTGCAGGTTCAGTCTTGCCATGACAGAAGCAAGTGGTGAGTTTTGAGCTGCTCTATCTGCAGTGCAGCAACAAAGGTTAGTGGTAAGAAGAGGGCAAATGAATTCTAGAAAGGAGTCTGAAAATCACAGAAATGCTTACAGCCTGGAAATGGAGAGGAGGGCATGAACTGAGGGGAAACAAGTACTAGAATGAACTATCCAGGGAAGCTGAATCTGAAATGACAGCAAGAGAACCTGACACATGCATCCAAGAGGATGATATAGAAGACAAAGGGGCGGGGAAGCAAAATTGCTAAATCTAAAAGGACAGGACATGGCACAGAGAAAAATGGAAAAGAATAAAAATTGAAGCAAAAAGCTCAAGAAACCCCTATAACTTCCCTTTTTATTTAAAAATGTTCCTTAAAAAGGAGAGTGTGGGAAAGGACACTGATCTTTTGCCCAGTAGAAAAACTTCAGGAAAAAATTCCCAGATGAAAAATAGGTGCTTGACACACATGTTGCTGTCTTTTAATGTTATCTGAGATATTTATAATGTTGGTACTTCAAAGTCCCAGAAGCTAAAGTAGACTCAAAAAATAAACCTTAATTTAAAATAACTGACTTTTGAAAAGTAGGTTTGAATTTTAAAAGTTTGAGACTTCCTTATGTCTTTAATAATGCCAAAGCGATTAGTCTTTTGTATTGCAAAGTTGGTGATAATTGAAAACGCTGCCTTTAAAGGAACATTTGCATCTGGTCTGAGTATCTGAAGCTTGCTTATCTTTTCTCCTTCTTTCTAAACAGGTGCTAATGATTTGACTCCCATTTTGATTTTTTTTTTCTCTTTTTTTTTTTTAATTTCTCTAATCTGACTTTGTGACAGTAACTCGTAACTTTTTAACAGGGTGAAGCACTGTTTTTCTTTTTTAACACTGAAATGGAGCAGGCGGATCAAACATCTAAAAGACTTCTTTTAGAGCCTTACAAGTACTTACTTCAACTACCAGGCAAGTATTTTTGTTGCTGTTCTGTTCTATTTAACAAACTTGTTATCGTAGATTTAAATGCATATCCATTCACATAATTTTACATGTCTATCCAGTCTTGAGTTGTATTGAGTTCTGAGTAGATTTTCTTTAATTGAAAGCCACAGGATTTTCTGTGTCAGAACCTTACTGGCGCATTGTATTTCTTGGGCTGGTACCTTGTCTCTCTGGTCTTTCCACTTAATGCAAATGTTCTTCCTCTCCCTCAATACTGCATTCAAAAGAGACTATTGCTATCTTCTACATCTCTGGTGAAAGGAAGGGCAAGCACTGAAGACCTGGTCTAGCTCTTGAACAGAAATAGTCTGTTCAGAGCTTGACCTGTATCTTCTGCTGGAACTTTTGATCTCTCTATTGCTCTCTTCAACTAGAGTTGCTTAGTCATGCACAAGAATATTCTTTCTGGTCAAATTCAGCTGTACCTGGCTCACCAAGTATTTCCAGAGGGTCAGCCAAGGCTTGTGTGTTGGCTTTCAGGCCAGATGATAGCATATTCATAGGAAGTATTCCTCTGAAATATGGTGGTAGTTCATGCAGAATAAAGCCAATCTCTGGGGGGAAAATGAGACAAATAAATACCATTGTACATAGTTTTGTTTATACAGGTAAAGAGTTCTGGTGGGTTTGGCACTGTGCAGAACGTTGTAAAACAAGAAAATGCAGACAAAATGGTGACTAATCACTAGGGATTGAGTTTTCCATCTCATGTGAAAATGGAAAAAAATGCAGAGTTTCCACTTTTCTGAAAAGTGCTTGCTGCAGGCTAGCAAAGTTGTGGCCTGTAAGGGGCTAGGGGGAACAGGAGTAGGGCAGGCAGGCAGGGGGCACCATGTGTACACTCATATACACGCATGGTCACCAGGCAGCCTGGAAAGCAGCTTGGGGGAAGGTAAAGTCTGTAGAGGTGGGGTAGGAATTGAGGCCCCCATAGGGAGGAAGTTGGGCAGGACTGGGGCTGGAGCTACTACGCAGCTGGGCAGTGTGTGGGGCTTGAGGCCTGGGGCCCAAATGCACAGCTACAGGTCCTGGGCAGGGAGCAGGACAGAACTCTGGGTGGCTCGTCTGGCTGTAGGGCTGACTGGCTCCCCACCACTACGTGCACACCCGGGAAGGACATGCGGGACACAGGACCCCAGATCTGTGTGTGTGAAGGGGTGGGTGCGAGCTGCCCACTCTGCTGCCCTGTGCCTGGGGGCCTCCAGCCCAGCAGGTGGGGTACAGTGCAGCAGGGTAGAGCAGGGCTGAGTGGAGAAGCTCCTTACTGCTGAAAGCCCCACACCACCCTGGGAGAGCTCCCCCTGCCTACCCAGCAACAGTGGGGGCAGTGGCATGGAACTGTGACCCTTTCTGCTGCTGGGTAGGCAGTAGGGGCCTTGCCACAGTGGTGCGGAGCTTGCAGCAGCAAGCTTCCCTGCCTGGCTTTCTCTGTCTTGCCACGCTGGGTTTCCACTGGATCATGGAGGCCCGGAGTTGGTGGGGTAGCAGGGCAGGCTCTGAGCCTGCAGAGGACAATCCACACTTACCCCCCCACCCACACACACACACGGGCTCTTTTCCAGCTGTGCTGCTCAAAGAGGAGAAAGAACCTGGGCTCTACACTCCACTTTGCCATAGCAGCCGCTGATTCCTGCAGGTGGCAGCAGGGGCTCAGGCATTGCTGCAGGGACCTGGATCCCTGGCCCTGTAGCCCTAGCAGCTGGGGGATAGGGGAGCTGTGGCTGCAGGGTGAGGGGTGCCGGCAGGGCAGGGGGGAGGCTATGGCTGGGGAGTAAAGGGCTTGGACCTGCATCCTGGTGAGCTAAAGAGACACAGTTGGCTCTTTTTTTTGTGGGGGGGGGCGGGGTTGGTTTGTTTTTTCATGATAAAAACCTAAAGTCAAATATGAAAATTTATAGGTACAGTAAAGCCCTGTCATCTAGCATGTTACTAACCAGCATTTCTATTAAATGGAATTCTGGTTGGGGAGGGCTTGCCTGCAGCAGCTGCTGCCACCACCACCTACCCCCCTGCGCTGGTGCCATTCTGCATGCAGCTGCTACCACTCTCCCCCTTGCTCTGCTCCATGTCCAGCTGGAAACCCTTTGCCTCAGGTAAGCAGCATTTTTAGCTTATTAGCACCCCCCATTCCCTGCTCATGCCGGATAACAGGGCTTTTACTATCTAGATAGTGGCATTTCATTTTAATTACAGATTTGGGAGTTTTTAATTGGAAAATTTGCAATCTCTTTTTATTGGAGAATTTGTGATTTTTTTTTTTTGATTTTTTTTTTTTTAAACAGAAAACCAGATCCCTTCTAATCGCATATGGAGAAGTAGTGGCAAAACTGATGTTTGGTGTTTTATAGCTAGAATTTGCATCCAGTTTGTTTGGCTGTTGGTGAAAACTACCAAGCTGGAGGGCACTGCTGCTTACTGAAAATAAGGGCTGGACAGAACAACAGTGTCTACAGATAGGCCCACTTAGAAGAACTTTTGTGCTTTATAGGCAGACAATGTTCCTTGGGTGAATCTGATATCTTTTATTAGACCAACCCAAATAGTTGAAGAATAGTTATTAAGCAAGCTTTTGGGTTCAAAAACCCTTCATCAGGCTAAGGAAGTTTCAGCAGTTGGCGTGTGCTCTTCCTGGATGGAATAAGAAATAAAGAAGCCAGGGGCTGGGCTGGTATGCATACAAGACAGGTAGTCAGTGAAAGGTGTAGATTGAGGAGTCAGTGGGTGAGAGATGGATTTTGGGGGGGGAGTGGAAGGAGGATGAAAGTGGAGAGGTACCTGGGGAGTCAGATGTCAGGCAGGTTATAATGTGTCATAAATCCAATGTCTACATTTAGTCCATGATTTTTAGTATCCAGGAGGTTGATGAAGTGGAGTTCATAGGCTCGTCTCTAGGAAGTGTTTTGTAAGTTTCCTTTGAGGATCAGGACTGAGAGATTGGAGAGAGAGAGAGAGAGAGAGAGAGAGTGGTTTTTCTTGTGAAAAATGTGCCCCCACCGGTAATTGGTTATTTCTGTCTTTGATAGATTTCCGGTGTGCGTTCATTCTGGTGCATAGTTGTTGTTTAGTCTCGCCTACGTATTTTTCCATCAGGGCATTTGTTGTATTAGATGAGGAATATTACATTTCTGGAGGTGCAGCTGTAAAATCTAGGAATGCTGATGACTCTGTTGTGGGGTGTAGTAATAGTGGGGGTGGTGGAGATGTGTTGGCAGGCTTTGCATTTCTAGTCATGGCACGGCCTGGATCCTTTTGGTGTGTTCTCAGCTTGAGGAAGTTTGCTCCTGGTGATGAGGTTAGCGCGGTTAGGTGCTTGTTTAAAGGCTAGGATGGGTGGCTCCGGGAAGATCTTTTTAAGAATAAGGTCTCTGTCTAGTATGGGTTGCAATTGTTTGAGGATTTTTCATACAGGTTCAAGGGAGGGGTGATACGTCATAACCAGCAGTGTGCAATTTTTGTGAGGGGTTTTCTTCTGTACTGCAGCAGTTCTTCACATGGTATCCAGATGGCTCTTTCAAACATGTGATCTACCCCTCTGGACGAGTGTCGTTCCTGGGTGAAAGCCTTTTTAAGATTGGTGAGGTGGCAATCCTGGGTGTTCTCTTCTGTACAAATACGGTGGTATCTGAAGGCTTAGCTGTATATCACAGCTTTTTTCGTGTGTTTAGGGTGGTTGCTGGTTCTGTGCAGATATGTATGTTGGTCTGTAGGTTTCTTGTATAACGTGGTCTGTATTTTATCATTCTGGATAATGATCATCGTGTCTAAAAAGGAGATGTTGGTGCTGGAGTATTCTAGAGAAAGTTGGATGGAGGGATGGTGACTGTTGAATTTCTGTATTTTGTTTCATGCTTTTAAGTGTGGAAAAATCTTGTATGCAGTCATTACAGTCCAGTTGCCATTTCACTTCTGATTCTACTGCTGTTCAAGGCAAGGCATTGAGATGTCTCTTCATTCTTGGTCTAAGCTCTTTTTTCTTTCTTAGCCAGCTTTTGAGAGTGCATATTCTTCTTCATTTTGTGATGGGTAATATCAGAAGAATCCTCAGGCAGTGTAGACATTAAGACACAGTGACCTTCAGTCAGTGTTCCTTAACTCTTTCAGGAGTTGATTAAAGATTTATCTGGTTCATCCTATACAAAAAAATTTGCATGGTGTAACTTTCTGACTAACTTTTCAAGATCGAAGTCTTGAGGGTCAAGTGCCAGCAAGTTGAGCAGCATGCCTACAAGTGACAGGGATGTTCAGTGACCTAAGGGCAAACATGACTCCAAAACAGTTAATTGGCATCTCTTTATAAGCATCAGTGTCATGGTGAATATAAATTAGCTTTATTAGTTAGCATTTAAGTTATAAGCACTTAAGAATATAAGTTAGAATATTAGTTAGCAATTGCAAGGTTTGCTGATTTGCATCTTTATAGACTGACTAAATCAGAGACTTATAGCATAAGCTTTCATAGGCAGAGGGTTTATTTAAACAGAAGCTGTGAAGGGACTGCAGGAAGCATTGCCACTTAGTAGAAAGGGGTTAGAATGGAAGGGGGAGAGAAAAAAACAGGGAGCTTTACAGAGGGTTGAAGTGGGTAGAAAACAAAGCAATTTTACCCATTAGGGAACATAGGGCTTATAAAAGCTAATCTGGGCAACAGGATCAGAAGCCATAGTCTCAGTTTAAACCCGGGTAGGCTACCACCAGCATAGGTGTCAGAATGTGACACGCAAAGGCATTTTGCTTGGCACGCACCTTGGGGCAGATGGGGAAGGGGCTGAGGCTGAGGCTGTGCTGCAACAAGGATCAGGCCCCTCACAGCCCCACCTACCAGTCGCTCCTGGTACACCAACATCTTACAAGTTGAAGTTGTGAGCATCTAAAAATGTTGCCGACCCCTGGTTTAGACTGTGCTTAAAGATACAGTCCAGTCTGTGGGAGATTTCTGGTCCTGCAACTTCCCAATCAAATTCATTTTTTAAATTTTGTCATCTCAAAACAGCCACTCAGGGAACAACAGAAGAGATGCTGAAGCAGAGTAATTTGGTACGTTCTTATTGATGTGCAGCTAAACCCTTTAGCAATTAAAAATAATAATAATCTTGGAACTATCGTAAGTACTCCAAGGTGCAGGATCACTTCCAAATACTAGCTTTGGTAAATTCTCTGTCACTAGTCCCTGGCTTGTTGTCTTATAAGTCACACTCTCCAGCAGTCTTGTCTTGTATATTATCAGGAGCACTATGCCTAGTAAAGTTCAAATTCATGTCCCTATCACTGGATCTTGCCTCTTTCTTCCTGTAAGTCTTTCTGATCCTCTCTTTTATATTATCTTACTTCTAGGGTGGGGGGTGTTTTGAGGGGGATTTTTCTCTTTAAAAGTAGTTGTTAATTCTGGGGCTTTTCCCTAAAAGAACTACTTTGTCACTTTCTTTTGTGTTCTCTCTTAATACTACATAAATATTGCCTTAGTTGGGGCAGTTGAGGTAGAGAACTGTAAGCCTAGTGTCTGGCCAAGCCAGTTTATGGACTGTTTGGTACTTTGTGCACACAGATGTTACTTGCATTTATTACTGTTTTGCTTATGCTATTTTAAGAGTTTTTCTTTCTTAATATGCATTATAGCAGACTTGTCCTACAGGCTAATTCTGGCCCACTGAGCTGTATCATCTTGCCCAATCAGTATTTGAACCAACCCCATGCACCAATCCTGACCTCATGCATTGCATGAAGCACAGGGTTGGACCCAGTGCAGCACACACTGTATGCACACAAGGGGCTGTCATAGGGAGTATTGCTCCATGCAACACCCCTCACTGGACTAGCTCTGCATGCTGGCTCCAGGATCAGCCCATGTTGAGCAGAACCAGGATGCAGGGCCAACCTGGCAGGTTATTATATGCAGTACACACCATATGCTGGCCCCCTGTGCTGTATGCAGTAGTGTCTACAGCTGATCTGTCCTGCACCATGGTATGGCACTGCCACTGCACACAGCATGAGGTAGCAGTATATGCAGCCCACATCCGGGACATGCTAGACCAGCCCTGTGCACTGGCTCCAGCACATGAACAGCCAGAGGCCTGTTCTAGCTTGCAGGGCTGGTCTGGCAGGGTGCTGCATACAGCCCGTGCCCTGGACCTCCTGACATTGCACGTGGCACAAGGAGTCAGTCCTGAACCAGTCTGCAGACAAGCCTAGCAACGCTCTTCTGACCCGTAGGGCTGAATGAGTTTGACATCCCTGCATTATAGTTAATGGGACATCTCTGAGTTTGGAGCCTGGTCAACTGTACTCATTATCCTTGGTAGTTATAGTAGACCATTCATAACAACTTGAGTAATAGTCCATAAGTATTTTAAAGTATCAGATATTTTTACATTATATCAATTTAGTTAATTGTTTGCCTTGAACACAAGGGCAAAGGGATTTTTTTTTTTTTTTTTTGGTTTTTGAAGGAAGAAAGTTCTTTTCCTTTTTTGTACTGCACAATGATGCCACAATTTTATTTAGCATGGAATGATCTTGTTACACTTGCTTTAGAAAATAAGCTTACACGTGCCAGAAATAGCTTTCTTGGACATTGAAGCAGATGCTCTGTCTGTATGTTCCAGTAAGCAGTGTTGCTGTTATTTGAGTGATACGACATGTCTTGCAGCACTTCAGTAAAAATTCCACTTGGGTGCAATGTTCCCTTTTTAGTAGTCCTTCCCACAGAAGTATCAAAATGCCACCACACTTCTGAGTAATTGTACAAGCTGAAGGTTATACTGAATTTCTTTAAACTACAGGCTTGGTGTTTCTTTTTCAGCAGATGCTTTTAGTATGATTTGCTTCAAGAAAATCTACTAGGAAATAAAAGCTGCTTACTCAAAAACTTTTTATTCGGAAACTCAAACATATTTAAAACACTGTGCTTGCTTGTGGGAGGTCTCTCTTTTTTTTTTTTTTTTTTTTTTAATTGCCTATTGCAGGTATTATTGGAATTTCCTTAATATAATTTTAGCAGCTGTTTGAAAATTACATTAGCATTTGAAAACGTGCATTTTCTACTGTAGTGCAAGCCAATCCTTTTATTTATTGTGGAGAATCACTTCAATATTTTAATTTGCACATTTGATACATTTTGTTTAGTTTTTTTAATGTTCCCAGTTGGTTGCACTGTCTTGGATGCTACCATGTCATTCCCCTGGTTAGAACAATTTAAAATATTGATTTCTCTTTATTATATTTAAATCTCATTTTACATGACTTAATTGAAGTTGTTTTTCCTAGAGGGGTTCAATCTCATTTGTTGCAAACATTAAAACTTGTTTCTGTGTAATTTAAATGTACCCTTTACACATTTCAGTTGACATTTCTGCTAGATAGGGACACTATATAGCTATAAAAGTAAGTGATTATATACATTTAAGTAATACAAACAAACAATACGTTTAAGGAAATGGTAAATTTATGCTTGGTTTTTTTTCTTTGGGGGGAAGCAGATTTGCAATTTGAGCCAAGATGCTTTCATATGGAAATTAGAATTTTAAAATACAAAGAGGTGGGGTTTTTTATTGTACTAAAACTATATAAATATGCCTAATAATAGCTTTTTAATTATTTTGCTAGATCTGACTTAAACAAAGGAGGCATTATTTGTAACTATTGAACTGTCTGGTCCCTATTGAAAAGCTCAGTGACAACCTACTATAGTCCCCTCCAATGTGAACTAGGGTAGGTTGATAAAAGTGTGCAAACCAACTCCTCTAAGGAATTGGAGAACTGAAGCAGTCAAGCTGGAAGAAGAGCAGGTACTGGCTGCACTACCACTCTACAGTATGCAGGAGCTGGCTTGGCAGGTTAGCTGGGATATTACACTTCATCCTACCCTTCATCTATGGGAAGAAAATAGCTTCAGCTGTTTTTAAGTATTTTGGGCTTTAAGAAATTAGTAGCTGACCTGTTGGGTCATTCAAGGGACTTTGACCATCATACCAAAACTCCCAGAGCCCTGTGTTTTGGGTTCTTTCTTACATGTAGGGTGTTTTTTATACAGTGGCAGAAAAGAAACTTCATAAAACCAAAGGAAACAGTTAAACTCCCCAACAGTCCTAAGATGTCCAGCAATAGGTTGTCATACCGAAAACAAATCTGGTCACTTAGTGAAGCTGACCTTCTTTCAGTTGTCCCTTTTTATTCTAATACTTGTCAAGTAGTGCACTTAGAAAAAGTTGATAACCAGTCATCATGTGAGTTATTCAACTTTAGGACTTACCAAGCGTTTCTTTCACAGAAGCTTCAGGGAGTATTGTATAGTCAGAAGGTTGAGTTAAACATGATCGACAAATTGTCTTATGCAAGTAGGAATTCATGATCTAAAATGTCTGTGTTCCTGTCAGAAGGTCATTGTATTCTCCATAAATTGCTGTAGTGGGTGGCTAATGAACAGATTATCCTTAATGTTGTTCCCAGGAATTTAATTACATTTTCCTCAAATCATTAGCATATCATGTAAACTTTTATTCATTAAAATAGATATTTAAAGCATTTGACTTGTAGACATATGCATAATCCTTTGCATCAAACTAATTTATATTCAGTGACTTGCTTTGATCTCTAAAACACATAGTTGGAATTCTTGATTGGCTTGGTTCATCTAAAAGAGAACTTTGATCTTTCACCTGTTATAGATCTTCTTATTTACTAATCATCTGTTCATTTTAAGACCAACTGAAACTTTTTCTAGTTTGCTGTATACCCCCAAAAGGGCATCTAGACAAACTTAGACATGCAGTATGTGGCACTGCAGATGGGTCTCACATGCAGGCATTCCCCATTACATTGCAGTGCAGGATGTTTTTTTGACCCCAGAAGGTCCCATGGTCAAAAAAAAATCCACCCCCCAAAAAACCATGGTAACTAACATACTAGCCAACACCAGAGCCTGGCTGCCTGGAGCCATAGTCCCTGACAGCCAGGCTCTCTGCTACAGGAGCGCCTTAGCTGTGCCTCCCCCAGGACCCCAGGTAAGGCTGCTGAGGCAGCACCCTGCTTTTTACTTGAAGCAACTACGCTGGCCCCAGCCTCCCCTATCCCACCTGAGGTAACCTGCTGTGTGTCATGGGCATTCCCTGGAAACAAGTAGCAGTGGCACAAGGTGTGCTGCTGCTGCTACTTGTCCCCAGGGAAACAAATGTTCCCACTCATCTGGACACGCCTGAAGTCCTTATGCTGAATTTCAGTTTGTCAGCCATCTTTCTGTGGCTGGCAGACAGATTTAGAAGCTACTAACTTAAATACTGATCCTAATCCACAGTAATAAGCAATTAATTAAATTGGCAAAACTGTATATCTAGCGTGCTGTAACTGGATAGTGTTGTTTCTAGGTATCATAGTGAGATGTTTGGTGTGCAAGTCACTGATAAATGAACAAGAAAAAAAACATAAGTAGTACCATACAGGGTCAGACCAGTGATCCATCTAGCCTAGTATCCTTTCTCCATCAGTGGCAGGAATGGATGCTTTAGAGCAGGGGCAGTCAATTATTTTGATGGAGGGCCACTTACTGAGTTTTGGCAAGCCATCGAGGGCCACCCATGATAGGCAGTCAGGGGAATATAAATATTAATTTTCTAATTTTTTTTTTTTTTTTTTTTTTTTTTTTTTGCGGGCCAAATAGAATAGCCAGGCAGGCCGCATCCAGCCCCCTGGCCGCATTTTCCCCACCCCTGCTTTAGAGGAAGAATGTTGAACGAGGTATAACTGAAGTGGTCTCTCCTCTGTCATATTCTCCCTGGCATCCATCATCGCTGGTTAAGAGCAGGGGTGCTCAAACTTGTCTTGCACCTCTGGCCAGATCTGGCCCACAAGAATCCTCTGGCTCCTTGCAAGCTGGAGCCAGCCTTGCTGTACATAGCCGCAGCTCTAGCATTCGGCATAGCCCCCACTGCATGCCCATTGCCAGAGCTGAAGCTGCTGGAGACACTATGCCCCATGCCACAGCGGCAGCTCTAGGTCTGGCACTGGGCATACAACAGCAGTGGCTCCAGCACAGTGGGGGCAACGAACCAGGCCCATGGCAATGCATGGAGCAACCAGGGCTGTATCAGCTGTCACTTGACTTCCTGATGCCAATTACCACATCTACCAGAGTCCAAGTACCCTGAATTTTGTGGCAGGCCTTGCCCTCCAATTTCTGGTGGCTTGCCATTAGCCCAGCTGGCTGGATTTAAACCATTAGCCATATGTTTGATAGCAATTGCCACTGTCTGGTCTTGTAGTTTCTGCTTAGAATCTTTTCCTTTCCTGCTTCTAGTGGGAACTAAAAATTACCCCGAATTTAGTGAGAAATGTGCCACAGATCTATTGTCTGGAATTTGCCTAGTCCCTTGTTGAACCTAGCTGTACTTGTCTGCCTCTGCAGCCTCCAGCGGTTAATCTGTAGGACTCATTACCAAGTGCTACATAAAAAGTACTTTATCATGTTAGTTTTAAATCTTGTTTCCTGCTAATTTTAGTGGTTTGCTTCTAGTTTTCTGGGACTTGGTGAATAACAGTTTCCTGTTCAATTTGTTTACAACCTTCATGATTTCATACACATCTGTTATATCTCCTTCTCTTTTTTTCCATACTGAAGAATCTCTCTTGGTGTTTCCACTGCTCCATAACTTTGATCACCTTGTCTGATCCTCTCTGTACTACCTACTTGCTTTTATTGGAGAAGTGCACTTTTTCCTGTATCCCATAGCATTTGTGCTATTTAACTAGTCCTTTAAGTAAAATTTCAGGGAAGTTAGAAGCATGTTACTGATAGATTTGTTAACTGGCTTTTATAGTAATGCTTAAAAATAGGCAAAGGATTAGGATTTCAATAATTCACTTTTAGTCTTAAAATTCCTTCAATATTTATCTTTTACTGTAGGTAAGCAAGTGAGAACCAAACTGTCACAGGCCTTTAATCACTGGCTGAATGTTCCAGAAGACAAAATACAGGTATTAGTTTTATTTTTTTTAAAGTTGTTTGGATTTTTCTGGGGCAGTGTTTTGTTTGTTTGTTTAATTTAATAGTACAAAAAGTGTTCATTTGGATGGCCTGAAAGGTATTTCTGACTCTTGCATTTCACAGTTAAAGATGATTTAAAAAGCAAGGTTTTTGAAAAACATTCTTTTAGGATTTGATGTCTTGAATTTGGAGTTCACAAAGGAGAAAATGTGTTTGTTCTTGCTCAAAATAGTTTGAAGTAAATAAAAAAAAAATTACAACAAAGTGTGTTTTTTGGGGTTTTTTTCAAAATTGCAGTTAAGAAGCTCTCACTGTCATACTTTTAGTGAATTCATGTTGTTCCTCCCTTTTGTCTGAGAAACTAGCTAAGTGTCTAAATATCACAAGCTGGATGGATTAGAATACCAGTTATTGTTTGATTTATTTCTTGTAGAAATAGCAAGCCAGCAGCTGTATGGAGTTCTCAGTGACTATTTGCTCATTTTTCTGTCCGTCTTGTAGCAATATCATTTAAAGCAGCATTTGCCAAACTTTTGGAGTTTATGTCCCACTGCATTAAATCAACCACTTGCACATTTTAGCCACCAAACTTTATTCAGCACTTTTTCACTTGTGTACCTTTATGTGATTTACAGAGTCATGGACAGTGGATTTGTTGGATACTGTTTTGCTTGTGGTCACTCCCTCCCCCAAAACTTTTTTCTAGCACACCCAAGGGGGCATTCCCTACAATTTGAGGAAATGCTGCTTTTAAAGAATAAGGTGTTAGGGTTGAACAATTCTCAACTTCCATTCAGATTTTATAGAGGCTGTCTTGGGCCTGAGAACATCTGTTTTTTCGGATGTTCAGCTTGCTTAATGGTTGTTCCACAGGTACCCTAGACAGTAAAAGGCTTTCAGTTAAGTAATGCAAGCTGCATTTTTGCTGTGTTCTTTCCTGGGCAGCCTTTCCTTCTAGTCTCCACTTGTCCATCTGACTTCACCTTGTTTGCTCATTCTGGGCCCCTGTTAACTCTTTTAATCCCGGTCAGCTGCTTCTGTCCACCCTTCATAAACAGCTATGGTAGGGGCTCTGTTTTGAAAAGCATGCATTAAGCTCCAAACAGTATTTTTGTGCATAACATGCAAACTTGTGTATGTACTTCTGTGCACATGACTTCATTTTGATAATATCCTAAAATGTTACCCTAATACCTACATAATATGAATACCATGTATGTATCTCAGATTCCTTAGTGAATACACTTCAGTTTCAAATCTGATTTCTGATTCAGCAGCAATTAAGAAAACCAGAACAATGTGTTTCAGGAATATCACGTTTCCCTGGGCAACTTGTTCCAAATTTTTCAGGGATTTAGTGCTATGGCACAATGTGTAAAATTTTCAGGCAATCACTTTTGGGTTCTAAAGTCAAAGTAGATTTGAAAATACTGCGTAGAATAAGATGATAGTTTTACAATTCACTATGGAGCAACTACTGTACTTCAGTTGAAATCCCACAGTAGCAGAAAACCTTGGAAGACAGGGTTGTCTGCAGCATTCCAGTCTTCCTTTTGAGCCTCTCTCTAGCTTCTGTAAGATGAGAGGTAGTTAGCCATGTTAGTCTGAAGTCGGGCAGAAGGCAGGTTAGACTTGCACCTCTTATAGATCAGCTGATGAAGTGAGCTTGTGGGGAAAAGGTGTTTGTGAACCTGTGTGTATCATACTCTACTTTGGTTTGTCTGTAGTGCATATCTTCTGTAGGATGTCCCATGGTGCTAACTTCTCAATCACTGCAGTCTGTCATCTGAGATTTTACCATTACGTGGCTATCACTGTTAAGGTAGAAGCCAGGGTAGATACAGGCTAACTAAATTAGAGAGGTATAGCATGAACTTTCATCAGCCTAAGCTCACTTCATCAGATGATGTGCTGTAGCTCATGCTACACACTTCTGACTTCTGCAGGACTTCAGACTAATGTGGCTAACTACTTCTGTTGCTTCTGTTGCTGAGTCAAATTGCATGTCCTACTAAAGTAAGTTGGCTTCATTTCAGGTTCCTTTACCAGGCAGCTGACTAGCTGTCATTTCTCCTTGAAAAATAAGCATTAAACATTCCATTTCCTTTCATTTTCTGTATGTGGCTAAAGCATCATACTTGTTTAGTGATGCCTTCTTCACTTGCATCTCATGTCTCAAAGTCATCTTACAGTGACTTTGTCACTACTGCTTGTGTACTAAATTAATCTGTGAGTGTGATTTTCTTCTACCCTCTTTACAAAACACTGTCATATCTTTTCTCTAGGGGTTTCCCCAGACACTGAAAAAATTATCTTTGTTTCTGAGGTATGAAAATATTACATCTACCAAATGTGTCTGGTTTTCCTTGCTACATGTTTTTGTCAAGACCCATTTGAAATCTGTTCCATTTAAATCAAAACCAGACACAAAAACCTCTGTGGTGGTGGTCTAGCTTGCACTGTAAACCACTTCCTCTGTATCAAGGGTGTCAAACTCGTCCCATGTGGGCCCCCTGTACTGCAGCATGCAGCACAGGCACCCAGTCCAGCCCAGTGGTGTGCAGGCTGGACTTCTACCATGGGCATTGCATGCAGCATAGAAGATCTGGGGTGTGGTCAGCATGTAGCATCCTGCTGGCTTGGCCCTGCACATTGACTCCAAGGGTCAGACCTCAGGCCATCCATTCATGTTGGAGCCAGCATGCAGGGCCAGGCCAGCAAGATGCTATGTGCAGCTTGCACCTCATGTCAACCCTCTGTGTCACATGCAGAGTAAGCCCCAGAGTGGGGCTAGTGCTTGTGGCATAGGGTATGTAGTGCCCTGCTGGAGCAGCCCTGCACCTTGGCTCCAGTACATGGTCCCAATCCAGACTGACCTGGAGGCATTACTCAGATCCAGTCTGGTGTGAGTGCTACAGGCAGTGGTCTGGACCAACTTTTTCCACCCCCACCAGTGCTGCATGCAATACCCATGACACTGGGTCTGGCATGCAGGGTCTGTCCAAGACGCACAGGTCAGTTCCAGCCCATGGGCTATATGTTTGATACCCCTGCTTTATGCCCTATGGTTCACAAACTCACAAAAGTGCCTCCTCTACCACTCATACTGTCTAAATTAGTTTCTCTGACTCTGAACCGTATCTCCCCGACACGTACCTTTTTTTCCTTTTTCTCTGCTTCTTTACTTTGTTTTGAACTAGTTTGTAGTCCGTTTGAATAACATTTCATTTCACTAATCAAGGGAGATGACCCAGATTTTTAAAATATCTCACTGAATTAAATGGTTATGTCAATCATTAATGACTTCTTGACAATCTTAATCAGGCTTTTGGTTGAAGTGTCTGAAGCTTATATAGCAGATGAGTGAAACTGAAAAGGCAAAAAGAAAATAAGTTGACAGTTAAAATGAACAGTAGGATTGTGCAGGGAATGCAAGAAGTTCATGACGCATTACAAGCATGAAATGTTTTTGCTGGATTTCCAATAGCACATTAAGAGACTCTTTGTAACTAAAGATGACCAGTGATGTCATTTCAAGATGTTTACGTAATGTCGGGGTTTGAATTATGGGGGAGCTTGGGGTGCTAAGCCCTCTATAAGACTTGAAAATCATAGCAGGGTTGGGAGACACAACTCTAATTTTATTAGGGCATTGTGATAGGTAGCCCAATCTTTTTTTAAACCCCTAACACTTCCCCCTTCCCCCCCCAGTCAAAATATAATTCAAACCCTGTGTAATGGGAGTACTTTTGGAACAAAATTACTTTTTGCACAGCATCTCTTGGGGTCAAAATACTATTATTCTGTAATTGGCTTTAGTGTTTAACAATGTTAAAAAGTTCTGTCATTGTCATGCACACAGTTTGAATTTAACACTTGTATGAAATGCAAACTCTTTTTTTCCTGTGCAAGTCTTATCTAATGTGAAGCAGAATTGAATTGATGTTCAATAAACAACACTAAAATTGGGCAGGGACCTTCTTTGCTGATGCTCGGTCCTGCTTTATGATGGACTCCCAGGTGCTAGTTCAACAATTAAGTCCTTACTGCTTTTCAGAAGAACCACTTGGGAAGAAGCCAGAACACTTCCTCTTTACTGTGTTTTTTAAAACCTAGCATGAAGGTCCAGTTACCTAGCATAACTTCATAGTTAATGACATATAAAAAGCTATGCCATTTATTTTCAAATGCAAAAATTGCATACATTTTCTGTTTTTGTGTGTAATGCAGCATTCTAAATGTGCCTTTATGTCTGTTTATTGAAAACTGAAGGCTCTCTGCTTATTGGAAAATAAGCTGTTGTAGATTTTTTTTTTTAATCAATTTGAGTCCAATTTGTATAGTGTCTTGCCTACAGCACAGCTATCTTGCAGTATTCTTGACCAAGAGTTACTTTAGTCATGTAGATAACTTAGTAATTTATACAAAACAATTTTGACTCAAGTTATCAAAGTTTGTTGTATCCCAACAAGAGAATTAAGAAGTGGGGGGGTGAGGATCTCTGATGGGGAAAACTAAAGAATATAATCCAAAAGTAGGTGATAAAAATGCCAGTGTTAGAACTGTACTTGGTGGGTTTTTTGTTGTTGTTGGTTTTTGGTTTTTTTTTCCCTTGACCAGACAACTAATGCATTTATAGTGAAGCAAATGAATATTTCAGTTTGTACAAACAGTTTTGCTTGGACATTGTTTAACCACAACACGTCATGCCCTTTATTTGCAGTTCAAAAGAAGAATCTAAGAAATCTTACACAGAATGTACCTGTTTCTTGGATAGATATTGTCTACAGCAGAGTTGGCTAACCTGCGATTTTATTACTTAAGCAGTGTGGTTTAGTATTTGACAAATGGGTAAGATGCAGTGCAGTGCAGACCTTAGAAATGTTAATACATGGTAAATATTTCAGTTTACCTGCTTGTAAAGTAACAATCCACTTCACAAAACTGTCAGATGGCAAAAATATATTGGTGGCTAGAGATCTTTGGATAAGAAGTTGTTCATTAATTCTGTGATGTGCTAAGAACTTCCCAGATGCTCCAAAAAGAATGATCCTTGCTATAAAGAGCTCACAGTTTTAAAGATGAACAGAAAAGTTAGAAGGAAGGGGGATGATAACCTTGCCATGTATGTCTGTCTTGAGAACAACATTCGAAACTCCAGGAACTGATTTTGTAGAGGCCTTTGAACTAATTTTAACCTGTCATAGATTCATATTGCCTAATCTAACCCATTTATGTTTACCCTCAACTATTACTTCAGCAGCTTTTACATTCAGAGAGAGCAGTTAAAACTAGCTCCAAATAGTGGGTGTTATTAATAGAGAGGGTAAGGGGAAGTGAGAAAATTGTGGATAACTATCTTATCAGCTTTTAGCCATTAACATAAACACCTTTTGAAGAATTGCTCTCATGTTAGAAAATGGAGCTGTTAAGAACTAAGGCAAGAAAAGTGCAGATTAACACGAGTTGTAGCCGTCACAGATTTAGGTGCAGTTTATAAAGATTATACCAAGATCACCGGGAATTAGGGGAATGTACAAGAAAGTTACTTGTGTATAGACTAAAAAGTATATCCAACCATAACAAAGTATCAGTTACACGCCTCTCTTGGGAATATGCATATAAAATGCCATAGAAATCCAGCTCTGCTTGGAGATGTATTATCATTCATGCCCTTTAAGGCCAAAGTTATTTTGGCTAACAGCAAAGGAACCTCTAAAATTTTCTTCTCCAATTCTGAAATTTGTTGTATGGGTACAAAGTCCAAAAACCTATCCATTTCCTCACTAGTAACGTTCAGATTCTTGGTGTACACATTAGAGTAAAACTGACTGAACCATTGGCTGATTTGTCTCCCTATCATAGATTTCATAGATATTAGGGCTGGAAGGGACTTTTCAAGATCACTGAGTCCAGGTCCCTTCCAGCCCTAATGTCTATGATATCAAAGAGTATCAACTTGGACCACAGACTTTCAGTACTCCCAGAACATGTTTGGTTTTTGGTTTTGTTTTTTGTTTGGTTGGGGGGGGGGTTGATTTGGGGGGTTTTACTGTTTGTTTTTTTTCTTTTGGTTGAGTTTTTTTGCCTTGAAATCTACTTCCCTTCCCCACTCTGTGCCATCGCTCTGACTTTTATAATGTTGTGTCAGGTCTGTTATGTGACTATTCAGGACTAGAATAGAGACTTTAGTATCCACATGACAATCCTAGTAGAATTCAGCATTTTACAATATTCAATCATCAACGGTTGATCTTAGACTGTGTTATATACAACAAAAGATTATTAATTTTTTTTTTTTAAATCTGCACTAGGTTCCCTCTAAACTTTAAAAAATATTAAGTATACTGCCAGAGATGCATGTTGGAGATGTGGAGGATATTCTGCAAATTTAGAACCCATTTTCCATCACAAGAATTAATTATTTTGTTTCTCTTTTTGTATTAGGTTATCATTGAAGTGACAGAGATGTTGCACAATGCCAGCCTGCTTATAGATGATATTGAAGATAACTCCAAGCTACGGCGAGGCTTTCCAGTGGCCCACAGCATCTATGGAGTTCCAGCTGTAATAAATTGTGCTAATTATGTGTATTTCCTTGGCCTAGAGAAGGTTTTAACACTTGATCACCCAGATGCAGTAAAAGTATTTACCCGTCAGTTACTGGAACTTCATCAGGGCCAAGGCTTGGATATTTATTGGAGAGATAATTATACCTGTCCCACAGAGGAAGAGTATAAAGCCATGGTACTACAAAAGACAGGTGGTCTTTTTGGACTAGCTGTGGGCCTTATGCAGTTGTTCTCCAACTATAACAAAGACTTAAAACCACTCCTGAATACTCTTGGCCTCCTCTTCCAAATAAGAGATGACTATGCTAATTTACAGTCAAAAGAATATAGTGAAAACAAGAGTTTTTGTGAAGACTTAACTGAGGGCAAGTTCTCATTTCCAACTATTCATGCTATTTGGTCCAGGCCTGAAAGCACTCAGGTGCAGAATATTTTGCGTCAAAGGACAGAAAATGTAGACGTTAAAACCTATTGTGTACAATACCTTGAGACTGTGGGTTCCTTTGAGTACACACGGCAAACTCTGAAAGAGCTTGAAGCTGAAGCATATAGACAAATTGAGTTACTTGGAGGGAACCCTGAGCTTGCAGCTCTAGTTGAACACTTAAGCAAAATGTTCAGAGATGACAAAAATTGACCCATAATTTGACTCTTGCTTTGGGGCTGAAGAAGAATTATTTTAAAACAATTTTAAAACAAGACATTACTTTAGTAATGTCAGAAGTGTGGAAATGCTTATTTCACATTTATATTTTGCTTCCTATGATTATATTGAACACAGTTCAAGGTTGCTTTGAGGGTATTGGAATGAAGTGCAAATGATTACTGTCACTTAATTGGAACTATTTATGAAATATCTCATACAGAAATAAAGTTGCATAGACCAGTAAAACCTGACATTAACAATATTGTCTCCCCTATACAGTCATGGTGGTGGTGAAGGAGCAGGGCTATTTATTTTAGCCATAAATGTAATTGACTTCTAGTAACTGTTTGATGAAGTCTAACAATGAGTTTCTGGCTATACTGCTATATTGAACTGAATCATTTTCCTCAGGTTGTCTATGCATTATTTTATTTTATTTTTTATAAAATTCTACCCGATCCCGCCATTTAAAAAGATTCCTTAATACTCACAATAACTCAGATTTGACAATACTCTTTTTTTATATGGTACCGATAGATTTTTGTTACACAGAACATGGAAGGAACAGACAAACCAGTTTTATCAAATAACTGTGAAGGTATTCTTTTAAGATTTACAAATTGTAACTTGACCAGGAGTGTACCAACAAAGGATATATACACAGTCCTACAATTCTTCACTTCCTGGGTGGCTGTGGATGTTTCACATACAAAGGGGACTTACTTTCTAAAGAAGGAAACAAAACTAAAAAAAAGCACTAAGCAGAGACACAAAGAAGCAAGAGCTGTAAACTGTTGTGGGGACTAGGTACCTGATTTCAGGAAAAAAACTCATAATTTCAAAGCTGCTGTTATTGTCAGACCAAAACAAAAAGAAAATTCCTGCAACAGAAGCTTCTAAAAATCATGTATTAGGTCAACCAGATCAGCACAATTTGACATTGAGGTTTCAATAGATGAGGCTATAAAAGAAATTTATAACCAAACAAACAAATCACCATGACCTGGTGGGTGCCTCTATACAAGATGCTTTATTGCAGAGTAGTGTAGTTTACTGGGCAGTAAGCATATGCATCTAAGCTGTTGTGTGATAACCTCTGTGTACACTACACATGCATGTAAATCTGGACAAAAATATTTTTTTTTAACTAAAACTAATGTATGTTGTAGATGTTCAAATTTTAGAATATAATTCGGTATTTTTCTGGTTCCAAGAAGTCCTTCCCCTTGCTGAAAGGAGTATTTCCAGGGGCAAGGGGAAGAACTCCTGGTGGCAAAAGCTGGGGGCTAGGGGGTGGCAAACCCAGTCCCAAGATGGCAACCAGGGTGCGGGGCACCTGTCAAGGGGCAGGGCTACCCATGCGGCCCTCGGCAACTTGTCAAAACTTGGTAAGTGGCCATCCACCTGAAATAATTGCCTGCCCCTGGGCTAGACCTGTTCAGCTTGAAAGACAGACATTTGAGGAAAGACATGATAAGGGTTTACAAAATACTAAATGGTAAGGAGAAAATAAATAGGGATTTATTTGTTATCTCTCTCAATACAAGAATTAGGGGTCATAAAGTGAGTTAACATAAAATAAGTTTTAAACTTATTACCCACTCATCACTAGTAATGGAAGTTCTTTTTCACATTAATTCAAGTGTGGAACATGTTGCCCCCTGATGTTGTTGAAGCTGATAGCTTACACAGATTCAAAAAGATTGGACAAATTACTGGAGGAAAGGGGAATCAGTAGCTATTGAGCATGAGAGTTAGGGATACAACCTTTAAATCTGAGCATTCTGGACTTTAAATTCTGAAGACTGGAAGTGAGAGAGAAACAGAAAAAAACTGTTGTCATACCCAGTTCACTGTCCCTCTCTGACAGTGTGATACAGAATACTGTATAAGATGGGCCTATAGTCTGACCCAGTAAATGCCAGTTCTTATGTTCTAAAATGTGGATTTAATTTTCTCTTTTCACACTTTCCATTTCTAAATTATAAACATTTTTAATATCTTTTGACAGGAAAATGCTATTTTACCTTTGGGGTTTTTTTAATGTTTCAGCATTCCTGAAATCCTTCCAAGTTTGTTTGTATGGGTTTGTTTGCTTGTTTGGTTATACTGCCTTTTGCAAAAAGTGTTTCAGTGAAATGGTTCCATTTTTAGTGGGAGAAAAACAATTGAGGAGATCCAGGGGTCAAAAAAGTGGGGCAGTGCATGTGGCCCCAACACGTGCTGCCAAAATTCATAGCCTGCAAAGTCTAGCCAGCCAGAGCCACACTTCAGCTGCCAGCCAGCCTTCCTGCCATGGCTGCAGCTCCCTGAGACCCCCCAGGAACTGAGGTAAAGCTGTTGGGAACAGCACAGTTGCTGGCCCCATCCTCCCTTACCCCCGCCTGAGGTAACCTGCACACCAGAGCATGCCTGGCAAGGTTGTTCCCCAGGGGACGAGTAACTACTAATAAATGTCTGCACTCAACTGGATGTGCCCTGTGAGTAAACTTCTAGCTAGATTAAGTGAATTATTATACAGGGTCTAGAATTAAAGAAAAAAATTTGCAATTCCACAATTAAACAAGATTCCAAGGGTGCGTCCAGATGAACGTGGACGTGCAGCATGCGGTGTCGCAGACCCATCTATGATACTACCCACTACAGAGGCAGGCATTCCCTGTGCTGCTAATTTGCAGTGTGAGGGGTGGGGTTTTGAAATTGGGAGATCCTAGGGGGGAAAAAAAGAAGTAGGATGGCACACGTGGTGGCAACCTGCACTGCCCAAAATGAATCTGATTGGCCAGAGCCATACCCTAGCTGCCAGCCAGGCTTCCTGCTGAGACTGCAGTTCCTGGAGGCCTGCAGGTAATTATGCTGGGGCCAGAACAGTTGCCAGCCTCAGTCTCCCCTACCCCACTTGGGGCAACATGCTGTGCATTAGAGCACATATGACATCAGCGTTCCCCAGGGACAAGTAGCAGCACACTGGTGCCACTGCTGTTTGTCCCTGGGAAAACACCATATTCCTGCTTATGGGAACATGTTCCAAGAGTTTCTGTCTGAGTAAATTTCTGCTAATCTTTTGTAGGTACCCATAAATGTAGTTACGTTCTACCAACTTGTTTCATCATGTAACCTTTAAAGGTGTCAGCTAACCAATGAGTTAAATTTTCTTGCTGAGTTATAGATTCATAGAAGTTAGGGTTGGAAGGGACCTCAATAGATCATTGAGTCTGACCCCCTGCATAGGCAGGAAAGAGTGCTGGGTTCAGATGACCCCGGCCAGATGCCCATCTAACCTCCTCTTAAAGACCCCCAGGGTAGGAGAAAGCACAACCTCCCTTGGGAGCCAATTCCAGATTTTGGCCACTCTAACTGTGAAGAAGTTCCTCCTAATGTCCAGTCTAAATTTGCTCTCTGCTAGCTTATGGCCATTATTTCTTGTGACCCCCCCCCAGGGGCACCTTGGTAAGTAGAGCCTCACCAATTCTCTTCTGCGCCCCCATGATGAATTATAGGCAGCCACAAGGTTGCCCCTCAGCCTTCTCTTGCGGAGGCTGAAGAGGTCCAAGTGCCCCAGTCTCTCCTCATAGGCTTGGCCTGCAAGCCCTTAACCATATGAGTGGCCCTTCTCTGGACCCTCTCCAGGTTATCCACATCCCTCTTGAAGTGTGGTGCCCAAAACTGCATGCAGCATTCCAACTGCGGTCTGACCAGTGCCCCATAGAGGAGCACTATCACCTCCTCGGTTCTATTTGACATGCATCTGCTGATGCATGATAAAATGTAGTTAGCTTTTCTAATGACTTCATCACACTGACGACTCATATTCATCTTGGAGTCCACTAGGACCAAGCAGGTCATTCCCTAGGCAGTAGGTGTGCTGGACATTTTTCTCCCTAGGTGAGCACTTTGCATTTCTCCTTGTTAAACTGCATTCTATTGTTTTCTGCCCATTTGTCCAACCTGTCCAGGTCTGCTTGTAGTTGTTTCCTGCCCCCCAGTGTGTCCACTTCTCCCCACAGTTTTGTATCATCCGCAAACTTGGACAGTGTACATTTCACTCCCTTGTCCAAGTCACTGATGAAGACATTGAAGAGTATCGGTCCAAGGACTGAGGCCTGTGGGACCCCACTGCCAATGCCCTTCCAGGTTGATACAGATCCATCCACCAGCACTCTCTGGGTACAACCCTCTAGCCAATTTGCCACCCACTAGGCTGTGTAATCATCCAAGTCACCAGTTGTTCACCAGTATGGGGTGGGATACGGTATTGAAGGCCTTCCTGAAATCTAAGTAGAGGATGTCAGCCCCTGCTCCTGCATCCAGGTGTTTTGTAACCTGGTTGTAAAAAGAAACTAGATTAGTCAGGCATGATCTACCTGCTACAAACCCATGCTGGTTTCCCCTCAACATAATTTTTCCTGCTGAGCTCTCACATATATGAGCCTTAATAATCTTTTCAAACACTTTGCCAAGGATGGAGGTGAGACTGACTGGCCTATAGTTGCCTGGATCCTCCTTCCTCCCCGTCTTGAAAATAGGGACCACATTGGCCATTTTCCAGTCCTCCGGGACCTGACCCGTGCACCACGAGTGCTCAAATATTCTTGTCAATGGCTGTGCAATGACATTAGCCAGTGCCTTCAGTACCCTCAGATGGAGCTCATCCAGGCCTGCCAACTTAAATGCATCCAGTCCTTCCAAGTGACACTGCAGTATCTCAGGGTCAATGCTTGGTAGTCTGGCACCATGCTGCTGCCTCTCTACAATCCCATTGTGAGACTTGTCTTGCCCCTCGTTTAGGAACACTGAGGCAAAGAACTCATTGAGGAGTTCAGCCTTGTCCCCCCTGTCTGGCACCATTTTGCTTTTGCCCATTCAGTAGCAGTCCTATTCCACCCTGGGCCTTTCTTTTACTCCCTATATATCTGAAAAACAATTTTTTGTTATCCTTAACTTGGGATGCCATTCTTATCTCCATGGTAGCTTTGGCCTTTCTAACTGCCTCCTTACAACTACAAGCTGAGGAGGTATACTTCTCTTTAGTAATCCTTCCCTGTTTCCACCGCTTATATGCCCCCCTTTTTGCCCTTAGGCTGCTCTGGATCTCTCTGGTCAGCCAGGAAAGCCTCTTGGCCCCTTTCCCACCTTCTGCCACATTGGGATTGTCTCCCTCTGTGCCCGAAGGATAGTTTCCTGAAGGCACAGCCACCCTTCCTGGGCTCCCATCTCGCTAAATCTCTTACTCTGTAGTGCATCATAGACTAAACACCTGAGATGGCTGAAGTCAGCCTTCCCAAAGTCTAGCACTTCCACCCTACTAGTTACCTTACCCACTCTACGCCTTATGACAAATTCTATTATTTGGTGATCAGTGTCCCCCAGGTGACCACTGATCTGTGGGTCCCCTACCATGTCATCCCCTCTTGCCAACACCAGGTCTATTAAGGCATTCCCCCTAGTGGGACCATGTACCTCCTGCGTCAAGTGGAGGTCCTGTATACAAGATAGGAACCTGTGTGAATGGTGGGAATTCGCTGTCTGCATCTCCCAGCAGATGTCAGGGTAGTTTAGGTCCCCCATGACTACTGCCTCCCTAGCCTTTATGGTCTCCGACAGCTGCCTCAGGAGTTCCAAATCTAGTTCTTCCCTTTGGTGTGGGGGTCTGTAGCAGACCCCTACCACCAAATCTCTTTCCCCTTGTCCTCCATGTATCCTAATCCACAATACTTCTACTTTCTCCTCCTTCCAATCCATTTTGATAAGGGTTGATATATAATGCTCCTTGACATAGGATGCAACCCCTGCCCCTCTCCTCCCCACTCTGTTCTTTCTGTACAGCTTATAGCCCTCAATGTGTACCACTCGTGGGTAGAGTCCCACCAGGTTTCACTTAGCCCCACTGTTAGAGTTAGTATCTAAAAATTTAAATTCTGACTTTTACTAGCCCAATTTCTGTGACTTCTACTTACAATTTGTCATTAATATTGTACAACAGATGAATAGTCTCTTTCATTAATTACTTAAAATGCAAGAAGGGAAAGAAAGAACTTTTCTCTATAATCTGTAAGTCACAGATCAGATGTTCCTGCTTGTTCTGAGCTCTACTGAAAATCTTGATGTATGGATCCATTATTATATTATCTAAGAGAGAGATTCCATAGTTTTTAAAGCATTTATTTCTCAGTTCTGTCCTTGCATAGATCCAGCTCTGTTTTTAGACCACCTGGACTTTCACTGAGACTGCTGCAGTATCATCAGATTGTAGATAATCTCTACAATCACTTCCATAGCATCAACAGTGCTTTTGTAGGCTTTCTATCCTTGTAAAGTGTCTAGAGTTATATGCACACTATTAATCGGAAAGCACTGGCAAATTTTAACAAGTCTTGTGCAGATAGTCTTTAGTTGCTGACCTTGGGGAGAATTTAGTCAGCAATCCTCCAAATGCCAGTCAAGCACAAGGTGACAGATCCCTATTTGAACTTCCTAATGTGTCAATTCTCCTTGAAGTCTCAATGTATGTAACAATGTGAGTTGTTTGAGCTGATTAAACCCAAGATCTTCATTTTGTGAGGATGGATGAAGACTGCTTTGTTTTTGGTTTCATTTGCTTTTTATATTTGTTTCTTTGGTTGTTTTTTTGTTTTGTTTTGGAGGGGGGGTTAATCAGTATTCTGAGATTTTTTTTTGTTATTCCTCAGACAAATTTAATTTGCGGTTAGACACAATTGATAACTTCATCAAAGAAGGGCATTTTTTCCTGCATGAATGCATGGAGCCACTATGAAGTAAGTCTGTGAAATAACTCATCATCACTAAGACATACAAAAAACTAGAACTCTTGGTTCCAAAATTATACCTTTTATTAGAGCAACTGGAAAATGGCAAGAAAATTGTCTTTTTCTGCAAGCTTTCGGGATCAAAGTCCCTTCGTTAGGCTCTAGGAAAAGTGTAGGTGGTACAAGATGGCAAAAAGTCATCACTAAAACTTTTCTCCTGTCCTGGCAAATCAGGCATCTGTTCTGCTGTTGAGTCTGGAATTGGTTCAGGGTTCTGAATTTGAAAGCTCTGTTCCAGGAGCATGATTTGCTGGGCCTTGTTGGCCCTTGCAAATGTTAAAGCTCGCTCCTAACAGCTCAGTTAGCCTCTGCTTAGAGAGGTGTTTATATGCTAAATCCTCAGCCATGACTTTGGGTAGGAGCTCTGGTATCCTGCGGCTGCCATTGCCTGTCATGAAAGGATCAAAGTGCCTTTTTCAGGGGGGAAGGGGAGATCTCTTCCTCAGGACTCCCACAAGAAACAGCTTTATTCAGTCTCACTTTTCTGAGTGGATCCCCTGAAAGGGGAAAACCTCTGGCTTTGAAACACTTGCTCTTCTCAGTTTCTGGTTTCTGCCTTTTGGAGCTCCTCCTCTTTGGTCAGCTCCTGGGATGGAGGGAGTCTTTTCTACTTTTAAAGGTCAGGGGTCAGAGTGCTGAAATCCCAAGCAATACAACATAAAATCATAGAAAATTAGAGTTGGAGGGGACGTCAGAGATGAGATCTAATCCAACTCCTTGCTTGAAGCAGGACCACCCCTAATTAGATTATCCTACCCAAGGCTTTGTCTAGCCAGGTCTTAAAAACATCAAAGGAGGGAGATTCCACCACCTCTCTGGGTAACCTATTTCAGTGCTTCACCACCCACCTAGTGAGAGTTTTTCCTAGCATCCAACCTAAACTTCCCTTGCTGCAATCTGATACCATTGTTCCTTGTTCTGTCATCTGCTATCACCGAGAACAGTCCAGCTCCATCTTCTTTGTAATCCCTCTTCAGGTAGTTAAAGGCTGCTATTAAATCCCCCTCAGCTTTTTCTTCAAACAAAATAAACCCTGCTCCCTCAGCCTCTCATACATCATGTGCCCCTGTCTCCTAACCATTTTTGTTGCCCTGCACTGAACTCTCTCCACTTTGACTACATCCTTTCTGTAGTGGGGGACCCAAACCTGGACACAGTACTCCAGATGTAGCTTCAAAACCACCAGTCCTCACTATGCCATCCCTAATCCCTTTGTCCTCACTCGGACTTTATTCTGTCCTCCCTGGGACAACTCACCTGGGGACCTGCTCTCCCCACAATTTTCACAGAGCTTTACTCATTGTCCTCCAACCCAGTCAGCCACACTTGCGACAAAACAAAGCAGTCTCTGTAGCCTGCAGTCAGCCCTAGACTGCCATCTGCCCCGGGCATGAAAGGGGCATTTAGTTGTCCTATTTAGGGAACCATTTACAAACATTATTTACAGTAAAGCCACCCACACTGAGTATCCCAAAGTGTTCCCCACCAGAACTGCAGGCTAGAGTCCAGTTTGCCTAGTCTCCTTTGTCACATCCCCTGCTCATTTAAAAATGTAACTGAACTGGCTCACTGCTCACAGTACCCAGGGAAGTTCCAGTTCCCCTTTTCATGACAAAGCATTGACATTTACATTTTAATTGTTCTTAAAGTTAATTACCTGAATGTTGTAGTCCTGGAGCGCTAGGCTCCATCTCAGCTTAGCACTGGCACCCCTCACACCAAACACCTATCTAGGAACTCCTTTATGAAACAAAAACCTCTCTGGCATCACATGGTCCACATTTTCATGTCTGTCTTATCTGTTTCTGTACAGCACACTTCTGAGAACTCTTGGTACACCTATCAGCTTTTTTAACCCTGGAGGGCACATCCAAACAAGTGCAGATATGCAGTATACAGTGCCATGGACCCATCTGTAGCGCTACACATGCAAGGAGTTCCCCATACTGCTAATTTGTAGTCCAAAGGGTTTTTTTGGCACTGTGGGATCCTGGTGTCAGAAAACCCCATTCCTTAGAAAAGTGGGGTGACACACATGGCAGCAGGATGTGCTGCCAGAAACCTGAGTCTGTCCGGCCAGAGCCAGACTCCGGCTGCCAGCAAAACCTCATGCTGCTGGACTGCCACAACTGTAGCCCCCAGAAACCCTCAGAAACCCAGGTAAGTCTGCTGGGGCAGACGTGGAGCTGGACCCAGCATCCTCTACCCTACACTATGTATGTATGCCAGAACATGCATACATAGGCCTTTTCCTAGGACAAGCAGCAGTGGTACATGTACTGTCCCTGGGGAAATGCACATTCCTGCTCATGGCGATGCTCCCAGAGAGTCTAGTAGTCCTTTTGCCTCCTTTAATCCAGGTTAGTCTGAAACACCTTTAAAGCACTTACTGTGGAGTGGGCAGTTATTTCAGGTTGAGGGCTGTTTAACAAGTTTTGGTGAGCTGTCTAGGGCCTCATTGGGTAGCTCCACCCCTAGATAGTTGCACTGCCCCTGGTTGCCATATTAGGACCAGAAGCCCCACACCCTAACCCCTGACCTTTGCCACCGGAAGTCCCTCCCCTTGCCCCCAGAAATACTCCTTTTGGGAGGGAAGTGTTCCCATCCTGGAACCAGAAAAAAAACAATTGATATACTAAAAGTCAAAAACCTACTATAACATATTTTAACTTTGTTACAAAAAAATAGTTGTCATGATTTGTGTTTGCATACAGTGAAGGGATTGCATAATAACTAAAAAATAAAGTCTCACTGTTGTATATTATGTGTGGCACATGGTTGGGGAGGTATATGAGGAGGCAAGGGGGATGTATGGTGGGGTATGGGTGTGTGGGAGGGTTGTAGGGGGTGTGGGTGCAGGGGGAATATAGGGTTTGTTGGGGTGTGTATACATTGGGGGTTATGAGTATGTAAAGTTTGTGGAGTATGAAGGAGGGTGGGGGTGTATAGGGATCTCCCCACACACACACTCCTTCACATAGTGCATAGCCCCTACTGCAGGCACCAGCAGCAGGTGGGTGTTTGAGGTGCTTGTGCCCCATGCAGGCACTGGAGGCTGGAGTTCCAGCCAGCACTACACATGGAGGCAAAAAGCGCACCCTGCCTGCCTGGCTTCTATTGCAAGGGTTCAGTGTGGTGCACCTGCAGCTCTCACACTCTCATGGCACCAGAGGAAGACCAGGGTTGGGGCTCCCTCCAATTCCAGTGGAGTCCTGGGACCTGCACAGGAGGGGCTGGGGAAGGCAGCTGGCTCCAGCATAGGACTTCCTCGGCTGCGCAACTGTGGGAGCTGCAGGCATGCCATGCATGTGATAGAGGCAGGCTGCGCTCTTTGCCCGCATGTGCAGCGCTGGCCAGAACCATGTGCCACCAGTTGTCAGTGCCTGTGCAGGGCACAAGTGAACTGAGCACCCCTGCCTGCTGCTGCTCTGCCTGCAGCAAGGCAAGGCCTACACTTGCTCCCTTCCTCACACCCACATGTTGCATATCTGTGCTCTGCACTTCCATCGCCTCCCTGGGCACAGAATTCATGCTGCCACCAGCCTGCAGCTGCCCCCTGCCACTGCTTCCCCACCTGCTTCCCCACCATGTATCAGATGCATGATACAGGGTCTCTGCTGCTTCCCTACTTACTGCCTTGAGTGAGCAGGATGTCGGGGAAGCCAAGCAGGTCTCCTGGAGGCTGCAGCAGTGGCAGCAGCAGCTCATCCAGAAGCTGCTGCTGGCTAGGATGGGCCCTTCTGCTCATGAGGGTGGGAGTGAGGTGCAATAGGGTATGTGGGGGCAGGGTGTATATGTAGGCGCTTTGCTCCCTGCCCTCATGGGTGGAAAGGCTAAGCAGGGCACAATTCACTGATGGGCACTGTGGGCTAGATAAAAGTGCCTAGAAGGCCAGATGTGGCCCACAGGCTATATTTTGCCCACCCCTGTTATAATATATATGGTGATATATTAGCATATCTAATAATCCTCTGAGGCATTCTCTTTTGAGTTATCTGACATATTGCCCTCTGTATCTTTTTAGGCTATGTTGAAAGTTTTTTTATTTTTATTTAGGGCCAAGCATACAGTTAGTTCTGGAAGTTTAAAAATAGAAGATGAATGGGTGTACTATCAATTCTCTAATATAGTTGGGAGCAGAATGACCATTTCATAACTTTCTGTACATTTTCAGTTTCCAATACTGTCTGTTGGACATGCAGCAATAGCTTTTAACTGCATACTGCTGATTGTTATGCTTCAGTTGTTCTAGTGGACAAATCTGTGATAATTATTTTTTCTTTTACAGTAATATTGTGATGTTCTGCATGACAGAAGGAAGTGAGTGACAGGGCTCTTAAAATTGCTATGGGGCAAAAGTGATGTTTCTTTTTTGTTAACAGAGAAATAAAGCACACCTAAAGGCAAGAGGAATTGTTAAACTGTGTGACCTATGTCTTAATAGTACTTCATGAGTTACTGTGGTAGATGAATGCTACACAAAAGAATTGTGAAAACTTTAATTATTTTTGTTTAGAAGAAACATACCCTTTATTCCTGTTTTTGCATGTCTTCAAGTTTAATCACCTACCTGAAAAATAACTGTCAGGAACTAGCTTATGAGCTTTATTCATTGAGTATACGAAAATGTTAGGGCCTGGATTTTGAATCATCTCAAAATGGGTGCCTGAATCAGAAACAAAATGTTTTAATGTTTCTGGTTTGAGACTAGACAGGAGGAGATAAAAGAGAAGTAACAAGAAATTGGGAAGACAAATGCTATTAAAATATGAATTGGCCTTTTCCCCTTTAGGCCATTGGCATCAACCTTCTGCCTCTGCAGACCAGATGCATGATACAGGGTAGGCACACAGGCTGGATTCCACATGCAGTTAGCATATGGGGTTGGTCCATGGGTGTGCTCCAGCACACCAGCCCAGCCCTGCACATCTGGATCAGGATGTGCATTGCCACAATCTGGCACACAGGGCCATGTTACCTGGCCTACAGTGCTCCCCATGGGTCTGGACATTTGGCAGCAGGGGAGCAGCAGTTAATGCTGCCACCACACTCCTGCTTTCAGCTTTCCAGGTCTTGGGGTGTCCCACCAGCCAAATGACATGGCTTTCTGGGCCAGATCTAGTCCGCAGGCCAGGAGTTGAACAACCCTGCTTTGGGCAATAAATCTTCCTCATCTATTGATCACAGATGTAGTAATTGGCATGTGCTTTCAACTCTCTAAAAGTGCTGGAACTGGACAAAACACAGCACAAGTATCCATTACTTGGTATGTAACCCCCATTTGAGAGAAGTTCTCAACACTTGAAACTCACTAAAGTCAGAGAAAATTACAAAATGTCATCTCTCCTCAAGATTTAGCTGTAAGATGGCTGTGATCATATTTTGGGAAAGGGCTGACATACATATGTATTAATTGTTACTTAAATATATTCTGAGAAGAAATGTTAAGGAATTATGAAATTAAATTTAAGAGAAGTCCAGCAATGTTAAAACACTGTTAATTAGATTGACACAATGTTTATGTTCCTGAAAGGTCAGTCCACAGTTTCTAATTTCAGTTTATAGTCTAATATTGTATCATTGTTTCTATCCTCTATGTTATATCAAAGAGACTTGCTGCTCCTAGTAGAAAAGGCAGCATGGATTCTTGGAAGCAGTATTATAATCTTTAGACATCTTTCTTCACTGTGCATATAGCTATAAAATTATGCATTATACATTTCAGGGTACATCTCTGCATATATGACAGTTCCTACTGTACTTTGTATATCCTGAGGCATGGCAATAGGGCATCAGCCTGGCTGCTGTTTTAGCCAGACCCATTTCTGAGTATATAGATTGGGTGGTAAAAATACAACTTAAATGACTGCTAAAGATCCCACACACTATTTAGACTACCTTGAACTCTCAGCTCAATGTACAGTAGTGACCAAAAAGCTAATAAAATGTTGGGCATCATTAAGAATGGAATTGAAAACAAAATGAAGAATATTGTCATGCCACTAAAGAATTCTGCAGTGCACCTACACATCTTGAATAGTGAGTGTGGTTCTGGTTTCTGCATCTCAGAAAGGATGTAGTAGAATTAGAAAAGCTATAGCAACCTCAGCAACCAAGATGAGCAGGGGTATAGAGTAGTTGTCATACCAAGAGAGAGACTAAAAACAGTTAGGGGAAGGTTAGGACTCTTCAGTTTGGAAGAGTCCTTTTCCAAAAGGCTGAGAGGGTGTAGTGGTGTTAGCACCACTGTTTCCCAGATAGTGCTAAAGGCTCACTAAAGCACAGTTAACCTTTAAATGGAATGTGAAATATGAATGCAGACAATTCATTATCTTAAAATCAAAGTCTAACTTTATTAGTAAGCCGTTTTAATATTCAGAGATAGAAAAACAATCAGTACAATAATCTCACCCAATCCCAGATGTTACTTTGCTCAACAGAAAAGATGGCCACTAAATTCCTGAAAGCACAGGATGCGTTGTTGGCTGCAACAGTTCAGACAGGTGTTGAAAGCTGAATTTATGACTATCATGACAACACCTAACTTTCTGGCTGCCCCCTTTATGATTTTAACTTCAGTCCTTCAATGATTCTTTACTTTTGGATTGGTCTCTCTCCAGTCAGCATACTATCCACCTTTTATTTCTTTGTTCAACAGACTCATCACAACCACACCTTTCAATTTGACCTTTTTCCAGTGTCTTTATTTGGGCATTATCCATTGGTCTCCCTTATCACCGTTCATTATCATATCCTATTATTTAATTCCTTTTATTCAACTACTTAGTGCCAAGCTCAGTTAATTTGAGCTGGTAGTAAGGTCATTGTTATGTTATGTTAGAAAAACTTCTCACAGTGGAAAAAAAAGACATAATATAATACAATGAGCACTATGAGCTCTACAAAAACAACTCAAGGCCAGCTGATAAACCAAAGAAAAAGTTAATAAGGCTATACAAAACTTAAGCAATGATTAAATAAAGCTAAATATAAACAATACTAGCATTCACCACTCTATAACAGGTGCAACTTTAAATCATAAAATATAATAAGCTAACATTAGAATGGGACCTGGGCTGAAGGCCCACACTGGGATGGGGTTCAGGTGCTACACTCTCAATGGGTTTTTCACCCTTTTATTTCTATATTCCACCTGCCATGACTTGATGTTAATGTAAAGGATATCCGAAAGTGGTACCTGACTTAATGGGGTTCATTAAGATGGGCGCAGGTCTCAGTTTCTGGGAGTCTTCTTTGGGGCTCTGCCTCCCCAACACCTCATCCCTTTCCACTTGGGTATTCCAATGATGATCAGGATAGGTGCCTGGCCTTCCTAGGTGCCTACCTTTACATGCTGGGAGTAAAGGTTTGATGGGAGAAAAAAAAACAAGCAGCCTGGGAATGATATGAGCTGGCCACCTCTTGACTCTGGTAAGGGTCTACAGCCAATTACATGGGCCACGTAATTAACAATCAATACAATGTAAATAATCATGTCTGTCTCTCCTTACAGGCATCACTTTGGCCTTGCAGAGAGCATCTGCTTTGTCCTCAGACAGTTGAGGCTCTTCAGGGTTCACCTCCCAGTCACAAGCTTAATTCACAGGGCAGGTCCTGTGTTGGGCCAAACCCTATGGGTACTTTGAGGCCATGGTTACCATAAACCCCTGTGAGGCCCTTGCAGGTACCTGGCATCCAGCACCCTCTGGGTGGTCAGGTTCCTGCTGTGAGATCTAGGGTCAAGCTGGTTTCTGTTAAGAAATCCTCAGCTCTGGTAGAGGGAAGCAGCATGGGCTGGTGCCTGTGCCAGCACCTGCCCTTTTCTGAGGCCAGTGCTGTTGTGTTAGGGAAGTTCTGGGTAGGCCTGGACCAACCTAGACCCCTGTATGGCCCCATATGCCCTGTGGCTGCCACCAAATGCTGAGAGCTCCTGTGGGACTCATCATACCTGCAGCTGTGGCCTCTAGGCTCTAGGCAGCACCAGACATGCTGGCTGCTTGGTCTCCATCCTGGCTGGACTCCGAGCTAAGGTGGAGCCCAGCTTCCAGCTCTCAGCTTTGCCTGGAGAGTGGGTGCGTGGGGAGCACATCTTGTCCACCCTGCCTGTGGAGCAGATGCATGGGAAGCACACTGTCTGCCTATGGGCTCACTGTTAGGATGACTCAGGGTCTCATGGACTGCAGGGCATTCCGGTGGCCATCACCCCAGTAAGTGCAGTGTCTGGCTGGGTCCCTCCTACAGAGGGGTATCACAGGGGTCTATAAAATCATGAAGGGTGTGGACAAAATAAACAGGGAACTGTTATTCACCTAGTCCCAGAATACTAGAACTTGGGGGCATCCACTGAAATAAGTAGGAGACAGAATTAAAACTAATAAGATAAAGTATACATAGTTTTACATAGTTCATAGTTCACTTATGGAACTCATTGCCACAAGAGTTTTTAGAGGCAGTTAGTACAGCCGGGTTAAAAAACAAACAAGACAAAACCATAGATGGTAGATCTATTAATAGCTATTACACAGAGCAGTCAGAGATGTTTCTTCTGGCATCTCTAAACCAAAATTGGTATATATCAGGGAGGGTAGGACAGAGTATAGACCACTTTAGATATACCCTGTTCAATGCTCTCCCTTTAAAGCAGGGGTAGCTAGCTTACAGCCAGCATGCCATAAGTGGCACAGAAAGCCTCTGTGGGTGACATGCAGCAGACCAGGGAGGGGACAAGCCCACAAGGTAGATAGGGCAGGGAGCAGAAAGCAGAGCAGCTGACTGGGCAGGGGAATCAGACACTTCAGCCTAAAGAAAAGAAGGTTGAGAGGGGACCTGATTGTGGCTTACCACTATATCAGAGGTGTACATCAGGGGCTCAGTGAACAACTGTTCACCAGGACTCCCTGGAGGGAAACTAGAAACAACAGCCACAGGCTCCTGGAAAATAGTTTCAAGCTGAACATTAGGAAAAACTTCTTCACAGCTAGCGTGTCCAGACTATGGAACAAGATCCCCCAAGAGGTGGTGCAATCATCTACCCTAGAGGTCATCAAGAGAAGACTGGACAGTCACCTAGACTGGATGGTCACCTGACCCCAGATGTCTTTCCTGCTCATGCAGTGGGCTGGACCCAGTGACCCTTCAGGGTCCCTTCCAGCCCTGTGATACTATGATTCTATGGAATTGGAGGAATAGGAATGGCACGTGGGGAGAGTGTGGGGCCAGTTTGTGGCACACCTGTTAAAAAGGTGGGCCCCCCTGTTTTAAAGCATCCACTTCTGCCACTGTCAGAGACAGGATACTAGGCTAGATGAACCACTGACCTGACCAGGCCAAGGATATACTTGTGTTCTCATCTGTTCTTATATTAATGTCACCCCAGACATAATGGTCTCAAAAGACCAGAGCAAGGGATATTAATAATTCTTCTACGGGAACATGTTTAAGGGGTTAGCATGAACCCTGCATGTTCCTGAAGGCTAGGGGGGCACAGCAGCTGCCTGCAGACAGCAGTGTCAGCAATGGGGGCATGGCAGCAGCAAGTGGGGAGCTCCCGCAGGCAGCTGCAGCAGTGTTGATGGTGGGGGGCAGGGTGATGAGTGCTGACCAGCAGTCAATAACCTCTTGCAGGCACTGGTGGCAGTGTCAGCAACGGCAATCAGGGACTGCCTGCAGAAGCTGCTGGCAGTGTCAGGCAGGGAGGTAGCATTTGGCAACCGCCCGCAGGCACTGCTGGCAGCGTCAGTCACCCTTTTTGCACCACCAAGCTCAGGGGGTGCACATATACACTCGTGCACCCCCTACATGTCACCAATAGGGGATAGTCAATAAAAGATAATAGGAATAAAACAAAACTGTAGTATTAAATTACCTCCTTCCTTTATTATCGCTGAGCATGGTGTAATACAGTGGTGCTCAACATTTTTTTCTTGTTTGGCTGGATGGGCAGTGCTTGGTCCCTCTGTGGGCTGGATCTGGCCAGTAGACCCAATCTGGCACCGGACATGGGTGCAGCAGGACCCCAACCCACCATGCAAAGTGGGTTGCAGAGCAGCCCAAACTCAATCTAGCCACATGGGGGAAGAGGGCTTGGTCCAGTCCCAACCCAGCCCTGCAGAGGGGAAGAGGCATGACCTAGTCCTGATCTCAATCCAGCCCTGTGGGGTGGGGAGGGGGGAGTGTAGTCCAATCCCACACAAGGAAGGGGGTGTGTTCCAGTCTCAACCTAGCCAGGCAGGAGAAGGGAGCATGGCCTGGCTTTGAACCAGCTGTGCAGGAGTAGGAGGCATGGCCCAGCCCTGGCCTGGCCAGGCAGAGGAAAGGGGTTGAGCCTGTTGTGGGAGTGGGGAAGAAGGGGGCATAGGCCAGCCCTGAACCAGCTGCACAGTGAGAAGGGACATGGCTCAGCCCCACCCTGGCCACGCAGAGGGAAGGGAGTTTGGCCCAACCCCAATCTCATCATGTGGGGGGAGGGTTGTGGTTTGGGATCTTGGTAGTGGGAGGGGGTGGCAGTACTGCCTCTGCTCCCCCAACATCAAATTTCCTGAGCTGTAGGAAGGTCAACAGGCCAGATTCCAAATCTACACAGGCCACATTTGACCCACAGGCCAGAGGTGGAGCTCCCCTTGTGTTCCTGATGACTACCTCCTTCAGAGGCATGAGCTCTCATAAGCTATGTCTCTGGAAGGACTTGAAGAAAAAAGAGGTACTAAACAGAAAGGAATCAAGTAATTTCAATAAAGTGGGAGGGGAAAAGGGCAGGAAAGGAATGAGCACTCAGTAAAGGTGGGTTGAAGAGATCAAAAGGGATAAACCAAGCAGTTAGCCTTCTGAGAAACACAGAGGCTGTAAGCCATAGTCTAGATAATGGGATAGGAATCCAGAGTCCCTGTTGAGACCATACTTAGCATGAACCAGTCACTGGATGATTTCCTGTGCCGCAGTTAGCTTTCAAGTTTTTTTTAATGTTGTTTAAGAACAGCCACTCTGAGGTCAATGATGAAGTGTCCAGGGAGGTTAAAGTGTTCCACCACAGGCTTTTGTGTCTTTCTAGAACTGATGTCAAATCAGTGCTCATTCATTCCTTCAGGTAGGGATCACTTTGTCTGTCCAATGCAAACAGCAGAGGGACACTGTAAGAAAGTGATGGCATACATGACATTGATAGAGGAGAGTTGAATGAATCCCAGATCTTATAATCTGTTTAGCTTGGTCCAGTGATGATGTGGTCAGTGTTGATAAGCAGGCACAGTTGGCATCTGGGTCTATATAAGGCCTACCTCATACATATTCTTAAAAAAGGATCAAATCACCTGTTTGTAATTTGTTCTTTTTTAAAGATAAACATACAGAGCTCCTTCTGCCTCTCACTATAAGGCATGCTTTCTAATCGTCTCATTACTTTTGTGGCTCTTTTGAGAGCCTTGCTTCAACCAGTCCATATCCTTTTCAAATTATGGTTTCCAGCATGGGATACAGTATTCCAAGAGAGGTCACACCACTGTTAGAAAGCGAAGTAATAAAACTGCCCTAGTCCTATTTGATATATTACTATTTACATACCCAAGGAGCACATAATCCCCTTTGGCCAAAAAATCCCACTGAGAATTCATGCTCAGCTGATTATCTACTATAATCCATAAATCCTTTTCAGAGTCACTGACTACCTGGGTAGAATCCCTTGTCTTCCTGTAGTTTTTGTACCTAAGCATATGTTTTACATTTGGCTGACTTGAAATGCATATTATGTGCTTCTGCCAGCATACCAAGCAATTTAGATCAAAGAATTGTAGGAAAGTAGGGCTGGAAGAGACCTCATGAGGTTATCTAGAGCAGTCTCCTGCTCAAGGCAGGATCAGGTTCAATATAACTGTCAATTGTTCTAACTGACAATTGTTCTTAGTTCTAATTTACCATTCCCCAGTTATTGTGTTAAATCAGCACAAACATACATACTTTTCTTCCATGGTTTGAAAATGTGTAGGGTCAAAACCAAACCCTAGAAATGCAACTGATCACCGTGAGTCCATAAGATTACACTTGAGACCTCTCAGTTATTAGTTGTTAACCTATGTATTACAGCACCTGATGAAGTGACCTGCAACCCATGCAAGCTTGTACTATAGATGTACTGACTGTGTATATATAGACTCCGTCTATAACAGAGGATATCAACCAGGGTGCAAAGGCACTCTAGGGTGCCACCAGATCCTTTGAAGGGTACCATGAAGTGTAAGGAGATAAGTTGCTAAATTCAGTCTCAGGCTTGTCCTGCCTGAATGATTCTCTACCCCTACTGCCCAACCCCTCTGCAAGGAACTAAGCACTGTAATATATACATATTAGGTGTTGAAATAGGGTGCCACACTTTACAAAAATTATGAAGTGGGTGAAGGCATCAACTTTAGTGGACTGGACATTGTGTGCAGATACCTGACTCTTGACTCCCCAAACAAGTGCTCTGCTCCCAGCCTAGTAAAGGCCTGAGATCTTGCAGTGGTCAGAGGAACCGCTACAAGGATCCATTGAAGGCACACCTCAAAAAAGAACAGACACCAACATCAAGAGTTGAGAGTTGTTGGCTGCCGACCAACTCCAGCAGTGCCACAACCTCAGCAAAGTGAAGCCTGTTTTGAGGAAAAGTGCCCCATCCTGCAAGTAGAGAAGAGAGAGTGGAGGATGGAAAAAGAGAAGCATCCCCACCTGCAGCTTCTGCAGACAGCTCTTTGGCTCAAGGATTGGGCTCTTAAGTCACCTCAAGACCTGTCCACAAGCTGTGGCAGAGAGCATCTTTGAATGGAGAGCTCACCAACAGCAGTGGGGACACTTTGAGTCCAGTCAAGGCTTTGAACCCAGTGACCGCCCCCCGGTTTAGATGGCTAAACTCTCCCCTGCCATCAACCAGACTTCATCTGGCTCAGAGAACTTCACGGCCCATAGCAGGGAGAACATTAACCAGGCAGAATGTTGCTGATTGTATGAATAGGCACCTAGAGAAATTGTAGAATCTCTGTCCCTGTGTTGGCTACAAAGCACCAACTCACAGGATCATCATAAAATTCTAGTTTATTGGATGGATGCAAAAGTCAGACCATAAACCTTGGTGCTGATCCCCTCAAACATACACACATTCCCATATTCACAGTAGCTAGCTATGAACACTAAGCACCAGTGTCAATATATACCTATCCCCAAGCACTGGAGTCCACTGTCGATGGCCAGTTGAGGCTTCTTTCAATGCATTATTGCTTCAGAAGTGGGTCACCGGCTGGCCCTTCTGGCTGGACAGGTCAAGACCTTCTGGTCTGTTGGTCAGGTCAAAGAGGGCATCATTGGGGAGTCATTCTTTGCTGCAGCCTTTTGTCTCTCTTGGGCAGACTTTGTTGACTCCCCAGTTCTCAGGCTTACCCAATCCAGAGGTTGTTGACCTCAAGGGACCTCCCTCTTGGTAGCTGCTGGATGGCAGCCGTCAGCCCCAGGGGTCATGTCTGCACATATGTGCAGTCTCAGGAGTCCGTTGATGAATTTTGATTGATTCACTACTGTGATGAACATAACTCTGGAAGTGGTTGACCAGGGGGTATTTCAGCCCCAAGGGTCTGTTTCCAGCCTTGATTAGTTAAAAGCCCTTTAATAGTGAAGTTTCAGGGAGTTCCTGGCTCTGTATTGATTCTTTCCTCTTCTTGGTCTGTAGTTTTGTAGGTGTTAATTGCCACTCATTAACTTGTTTATCCAGACTAGCTACTGTGTTGCACAATCAACCATGATTAATTTAGGGACCTCCTCCATCCTGCCCTTGCTAACATTGTTACATGGTACAACTTACTTTTAAACCTAAAGTACATTTGTAAAAGCATCTACAAGTTCTATTTTTACTACAAGTACACATTATATAAAAATAATATAACAAAAGAAAGAGAGGAAGGAAGAAAAGGTAGAAAAGAGAAAGCATCCCCAAAAGGGGGCAAATACTGCAAAAGGGGCTTTTGCCATATGGAGGAGCTTCACATCTGGGAGTGGGAAGGGCAGGTAAGGTTTCTTGCTACACTTGGAAATTTTTAAGGGCATGTTGGACAGACACTCGACTGGGATGTTTTAGCCTATTAAAAATACTGCCCTAAAAGTGTCAAATTCAGCAACTGTCCTACATTGAATGAGTGCCTCCTTTACTTGTGTAATTCCAGCAGGTGTATGTTGGCTAATGGTACACCATGAACCTACTTAGACATACGACGCATTTGCAAATTTCAGGTTGTACTCAGTGATGTTTGCTTAAAGGCTATAAGGTTGAATCTGTTGTCGACAGTCTCCATCGGGAGTTTTCATGTCGAGGTAATCTGAAGCAGAACAGCGTTGATTTAGCAATTTTGCAAACCTTTTTGGTATCTAATAATGAACAAAACTGTAAAACTGTGGTAGCCATCCTGCAGTCCAACATGGCCACCACAACAGAAATGTTAGGCTTGATCTTGGTTCATACAATGTTTCTAACCCTGGTGGGGGCTGAAATATTAACCATGGCAGCTACACACACTACTTACCAGCTTAGCAATGTGACTGTTCTGACACAGCTGAACCACAGCTATCTGAAACACACTGCTGCCGCTTTACTTTATTGGTCAATTTATACCAGTGGTAGGCAAAATGGCAGATCTGGCTGGCAGCTGGACCATTTTGCAGCAGCCCCTGCCCCATGGCTGGTTTCCATGGAGACCCCAGTAGCAGCAGCACCCTGACAGCTGGGTGTGGGGTTTGTGTGGAGACCGGCCCCAGCAGCACTGGTAAGGCATGCCACTGGGCAGGGAGCCTAGAGCCTGGCCCTAGAGTCATCATCTTGTAGTGGTGACACCGTGGTCTGGAGCCAGGACAGAGCTGTAATCTGCTGCCTGCACACCTGTGCCTGAGGCCTGCAGGCAGCAGGTCGCAGCTCTGTCCATGCTGTTACTGCCACAAGATCCCCGCCCAGCTGCGTGCCCTGCCAACTCTGCTGGGGCTGGGCTCCACAGAAACCCTGGCCCTGAGCTGTCACAGCACTGTGGCTGGGGTCTCCATGTAAGACGGCCACAGTGACACATGCAGGGACTGCTGTGAAATGGAGCCTGCTGGCCACCCCTGGTTAATACCCTAACCCCGAATTTTCAGATTTAAAAAAGTAATTGAAAATCCATATTTTTCCATGATTAAAATGAAACACCACCATATATATATGTGACATTTAATTTTAATTATGGAAAAATATGGATTTTGGGTTACTTTTTTTAATCCAAAAATCGGGGTTAATTTTAAATCAAAGAAAACCAGGACACCTGGTCATGACCAAGCCCTATGCTCCTACCAGCCTATGAACAGGTCTGGCTGCTTCTCCCCGCCCTGTGTCAGGCTGACACTGCACGGGGTCTGGATTCCCATGTGGCACCACAAACCAAAGGCCTAACACAGCCCCACGACCCTCTGCCGGCTCACAGCAGCCCCCGCTGCATACAGGCCCGTGCCAGGGCTCCTAGCACCCTCCCCCCACCCTGCGTCCGGGTTCCCCAGCTCCAGCCTCGACCCTGCTTCCAACACAGCTCCCTGGCCTCGCCCCTCCCCTCCCCATGCTACGACCAGAGCCAGCAGAGCAGGCTAGGCTCCCACCATCACCCGCGCGACATTCTAGGAAGTGCAGTTGTGCCCAGAGACACGTCTCCCTCCCCTTTGCGCTTGCGCACAGAGGCGCGGCCAACCCCGTGTTTACCCTGGACAGTTTGCGCAGAGCGCGTCTCAAAGACAAGGCCTCAGGCATTCTGCTGCGGTAGCCAATGGCAGGCAACGTGGGGGGGCGGGTCTTGCGCTCGGTGGGCCAATGAGAAGGCGCCGGTGGTAGGAGGGCGGAGCCTAGGGTTCTGTGGCGGAAGGACTCGGGCCGCAGCCCTTGTCGGCGGTGCAGGTAGTTGCGGGAATGGCGGTCTGTCCCCTCTCCAGCCCCGACGGCGGTTAACGGCCTTGCTGCAGCGGTTGCTCCCAGGCGGCGCGTGCGGGGTGGGGCACGGGTGCCGGGCGGGACAGGGGCAGGACCTGGCTCCCCCCCGGGGGCGGTCAGCCGTAGCTATGGAGCCCGCAGGGTAGGGGGCTTTGTCATCAAGGGAGCGGTGGTGGTGAATAGGGCTGTCCCCTCTTCCCCCCTCCCCCGCCAGTTTCTCCAATCCCCCTCCCTGTGCTGCCATGTCTTAAATATAAGATTATCATGTGGGAAACTCAGAATGGTGGTATTTGCTGCAAAACTAGTATGTGGGAAAAATATGGAAAAATAGTGTTCAAATAAGTATGCAACTAAGTCTTCTTTATTTGGTATCACTCACTCTAAGGCCCTAGTGAATGAGTGAGTATTGGAGCATCAACATTGACGCACTTCTTTATTTTGAGGCAAGCAGTCTTAAGAGAGCACTGACAGCTAACCTAAAAGTTTGTTAAGACTCCCTGAGGGTGGCTTGTGTTTTGCATGTGCTGCTGCATCAGTTATCTAAAAAATGACCATACATTTTTTGAACTTGTGGTAGAGGTGATCTCCTTTACTAGACCAAATAGGTCTATTAAATAATAATAATAAAAGAGATCACCTTTACTAATAGTAAAGGAATACTATGAGTATTCCTTTTGCCTCTGGACCAAGATGGCTACAACCTGGATGCCATTGTACATTTTGAACATTTTTTACTATTCTTGATTGTACAAAGGTTGAAATTATCATACAAATATAATTATTGTACACCTGGCAACACTGTGACCTCCCCCCCACAACAAGACACCTACAAACCTTCCTCAGTAAGGAGGGCCAGTACATACATGACAGTTGGGTACTAGGAACAACGAAAGAGCAAACGGGGTGGGAGTGAGCTGGCAGGTTAATGATGCACCAACAGGGGACACTGAGCAGAGCACGTACGCCAATGCCTACTGGCCCTCTAATGAGTGTTGGTAATGCACTAGCCGTGGGGGTGCCACCCCAGGAAACTGCCTGAGGATGTGCGTGGACTGTTAGCATCTGCATGGACATGTCAGTGACAGGCCTATTTGTTATGTGAGGTAAGGCAGCGATGGGCCTAGGCCAGAGGTTCTCAAACTGTCCACGAGCTCTATTGAGGTGGCCCACAGAAATGTTGCAGAACAGTCAAGAATATCTGTACTTGTAAGACTACTGATATTAAAATATGAGTCGTGTGCTTTGATTTGTAGAACAAAAATAGTTTGTTAAGTGGCCTGCCAAGACCCTCAGCAATTTTCAGGTGGTCCACGAAAAAAAGTTTGAGAACCACTGGCCCTAGGCCACCAAGAGAAGCCCCACTTAGCGGGGGCTAATGAGATTCTGGACTACAACAAAAAAGAAAATGAGTATGGGAGTGCAGTTCAAAGGGTGGTATTCTAAGGGGAGATGTAGAACATGCCAGCAAACATCCACTGGCCTGTGAATGAATCCAGAGCTTGTGGACACTGACCAATGAAACTGCCTAGAGATATGTGCAGACTGTCAGAAAAAGGCCTATTTGTTACATATAGGGGATTGTGAACCTCAGTCCACACTGAAACTGCTAGCCCCTTCAAGAAAAGGCTATTAAGGGTATAACAACTGAATACTCGGGGCAAGTAAAGTGAAAACAAGGATGGGAATGGGCATCAGGGGTTCATAATGAGTGCTCCATATAGGGACACTGAGCAGAGGACACAGGCCAATGCCTGCTGGCCCTTGAACAGGTTCAAGAAACTGGTGTACACAGCCCTGTGAAACTGCCTGGAGACAGGCACAAACTGTTAGAGACAGAATACTGAGTCAGGTAGATTACTGAATTGGCCCAGTATAGCATTTCTTATGTTAGGGATGAACAAGTGTATGTCAAAGCAAAGAGTATAACACTGACAAGAAATATTCCTGCATGTAAAAGAAAACTTTGGGTAACAATAAGGTAAAGCCAGAGCTATAAATGTAACAAAACCCTGTGAATATCAGTTAAGAATGTAGTTTCCTTGTTCCCCAGTCCTTTAGAAAAGTGCCTTCGACTCCATCTTCCTTGCGATGTCCAGCATTTTGCCTTCAGATGCTCTTGGCCGAAGAATTCTGTGTGATACGAAATATGCAACTGTGCAGTATGTGGGCAGTGTGCCACCTACCAAAGGTAGAGAAAGAAAAGATTGTTAATGGTAAAGGGTTTGTAAACAAAAAGTTTGACTTTGGCTTTCTTACACTAGGCTTTCTTATGTCATATTTTTGGCTCTTGATCAGAGTACTGTTTTGCTGCGTATACAACTTTATTAGTTAACAATGTAAGTTGTCCCACTGACCTAAACAGCTGCATTGGCATTTAAAAAAAAATCTCAATATTTGCACTTATAGCACCTGGTTACAAGATTGTCCAAAGGACTTTAAATCTTGAAGATAGTCTGATCTGAAATGGAATGTTGAAGAGGCTTTCCGGTGGCTTCAATACACATTTCAGAATGGAGACACATCACTGGTTGCACAACACCTCAGGCTGTCCTAGCACAGGAAAGCCCTGAGACAAACTCATTCTTTTAGAAGGTACTTGGACTAGGGGGAAGGACAAGAAGTGAACCAGAGTGAATATTTAATACAGTCCTACTATATGAATTAAAACTTCATTCATCTTGGAGTTCTTGTGACCTACACAGACAACAAAATGATGTCACCAGAGCCCTTACAGCCTCAAATCAAATCAGGGCTCATGATCTAAAAGATCCTATTTTGACAGTTATTTTGAAAATGTTTTCTAATTATGAAGTAATAACACCCTAAGCTAATCATACTTTTGGGACAGAGACTTTATCTCTCATGCCCGGTAGAAGAGGATATTAGGTGTGTAACATTTATAGCATCTGGGAGGTCTGAGAATTCTCTGTGCATTTGCAGTTACCTTCTTAGGGAGAGACTGCAGCCTGAAGTCTTTTGTAGGATTTTTAGACAGCTTAGGTTCTCTTCTGTTTTCCCTCTTCAGAAGCTGTCTAATGTTTTTGTATAGCACTTTCACATAATCTCTTGCAAGCTTTAGCTTTTGTTTAAACAAAACAGTGTGAAAAAATGGGGGAAAACACTTTATAGAAATTTTTTTTTTTTATTGCTGTCGGGAACCATGTCAGCTGCAGGCCAAATCATTTTGCAAATGTTAGAGTTGTCAGTAGCTTCTTAAGTAAGGATTTGCATTAGAAATTAGATTTAAAGACACCTCATCTTCCCCATAGTTAACAAATCTAGTAGATAAAAATGTTTAATATATTTGTGAATTGTTGTATTATTATTATTATTTAAAGGGCTTTGGATTGGAGTAGAGTGGGATAATCCCCAAAGAGGAAAGCATGATGGTACTCACGAAGGAATACGGTATTTTAAATGCAGGTAAGTTGATTCTTGTGCAAGTTGTATGTGACCAAGGCTGTAAAAATGGGTGGAGAGAGAACCAATACGTACTGTAGCTATTGTCAGTTCATACTGTGTTCATTGAAGTCTGCTCTGGAGTATTTAGGACCTATTCCAATGGTCATGTAAGCCAGTGCATATTTGGTCAGACCCTAAACCAGTGGTTCTCAGCCTCAGACTCAAAACACTCCTTGTAAAGCGTGAGCTCTTGGATTTCACTCATTTTCTGACTAGGGAAAAATAATAAGAGTAATTATTTTTTCTGCAAAGAACTCGGACCACAACAGCTAAGAAATGCTTTTCTCATTACAGATTTCTATTTGAAAACTCAGGGTATAGCCTGTGAATTATGTGAAAGTGTTTGCACACATAACCGTGCTAAAAATTGCGTGGCATCCTGTAACGCCCTTAAAAGGATTTCACTACCCAAGGGTGCCATGGCACTTGGTTGAGAATCACTGCCCTAAACTCTAGCTTTTACCACTGGCTGTACTGAGAAGCAGGTTTCCAGGTTGATCCAGTTGTAGGAGCTAAACCCAAATATCTAATTTTAAAGAGCCTGTTTGGAAGTTGTATTGCATCTGTGAGGTTTGACTGCTGGATGATATTGATGGCTCTGTGTTGTAGATCAGTGGTTCTCAACCTTTCTTGTACCAGGACCTATTTGTAAACATCAATGGCCAGCCCTGACCCAGTGCCCCTCACTCTTGACCTGCTGTCCCTGCCACCCCCAGATCTCAAGCTTCCCAGTGTGTGGGGCAGGGGGACCCCAGGCAGCCCCTTGCAGGCAGGAACTGCTAGCCTGCAAAGGAACAGCCACAGTTTCCCACATATTTTTTCCTTTTGAAGGAGAGTCCATTTTTTAAATTTGTTGATGCATTGTTAAAATTTGTTCACAACCCTTTCATATATTCTTATGACCCACTTTTGGGTTGTGACCCACAGGTTAAGAAACACTGTTATAGATAGAGAGAAGGGTGTTTGGGAAATTGAGTTTAGTGGAGAAGCTAACATGTCCTGCCCACTTTGTAATGCTGCAGAATTGTGTGAAGCTGGTTGTCAGTTGCCAGTTCTGTGTATGTGTCTCTTGAATTCAAGCAACAATTATTCAAACACCCCTTAAGGCAAGTACTGTTGAGTTTTGTGGGGTTCTCTTGTTTTGAGGGAAGATGCTTGGTCTCTTTGGTACATTTAATGGATGATCATGGCATATATTTAAGTCTTTTGTAAGGTATTGAAGCTTGGTGATAGTGTAATGTTTTTGAGGTTTATTGTATGTAATGACATGTTACAGTTCCTATTCTGTGTTGTTAATATTTTACTTAATTTGCTGTTGCAAAACTATGGTTGCTTTAAATATATATTTAAAAAATCTTGAATTTTTGAGGGATAAGTAGAAATCTCTAGAAAGCGGGAACCTCTACAGATTTTTTTTTTTCTTCTGTTTTTGTTTTCCCCTAAAAGCCCTTCTCAACAAACATTTTCATCCTTCCACAATGTCACCAGTCTGGATCAAATCAAAGACATTTTCATCAATTTGAAGTTCTGTACTTTATTGTTACATCTATGTAGATATTAAGGTAAACTTTAAACGCTCCCCAGACAAGAATCGTAAAAGCCAGGACTGTCCTAATAATGTTAGCTTACTCACGTTTCATGTGGAGTATTTGGGTCACAAGATACAGGGACTAAAAACTTAACTAGAAATAAATGATATGCAGTAAGACAAGATAAGGATTTTATGCAGACTTTAACTTTTGTGTGTTTTGATTTTGAAAGTCTTTGTTTTAAAAAGGAAAATTATTTCAGAGAGTTTACTCACTATTTTCTTTTTTTTTATTTGAATGATTAAACAAGTTACAGCTCCTAGAAGGATTTCAAAATAACCTCATACTTAGGAAAAAGGTTGAAGTGAATGAGGGTGGATTCTGTTTGACAATGTAAATCAGAATTCTGTCCGTATGCACTAGCACACTGGACTCATACTCCAGGAGGGAAGCCCTAGAGGCTTAATTATCAGAAAATGAGATGATAAAGCTAAGCCTATTCTTTAAGAGGGGAATGGAGAAAGATTGAGAGATGGCTTTGAGGGATGGATAGTTTTATGTCCTACATCTAATAATAATAATTAATAATAAAATTAGGTTTAAGGAAGATGAAGGTATTCTCAGCAGAAAAGGATAATTAAATATAATGACTCCAGTTAGCCAAAAAATTTAAATTCAGAATCCCAGGATTGTAGTCCCTCGTAAATTTCTTAGAAGTAAGGGTTTGTCAAAGGCTTTAAATTAATTTGAAGCAAAAAGATGTAGAGATCCTCAGTGCCCAACTCTGAGCTTATACTGCCACCGAGGAGAGATGATTAAAGTGTGTGTGAGTGAGCAAAGAAGGCGGATACAGTGTACTCATTTTATTGGCATATTGGGCAGCTCCGTAACACAATGGCAGTTCCAGTTTATTAAGTATTATAACGAAATGTTAGTTATCTGCGTATTTGTAGTGCATAAAACACTGAAGTGTTTTGGGCATCTTTGGGCCCTACTATTTACTTTGTAACCTAATGTTATGTCTTGTAACTGCATAGCTGCTGAAAATCACTATGAGCCAGCAATTTCAAGATTCCTAACTCAGCCTTGAACTGATTAGCCTGTCAGTTTTCAGGCTGCCACAAAAGGTAGAAGGTCCTCTGAAAAAAGTTGCAGAGCTGTAATAAGGTATGAAAAGCTTGGGTTGTTGTTGTAGTTTAATGAGCATTACAGGGAGTTGAGGTTAACAAGTAGTCTTAGCCTTTTATCAGTCCTGGTCTATGTACTTAAAGGGAGTACACTACTTATCAAAGATAAAGGTAGATAAAGGTTGTGCATAGAACACTGAAGTGCTTTATAAATAAAGGTAGATCTTTGCCATAGATAAAGGTAGTCAAAAGGTGGGAGTGGTTTCTGCATGCTTTTGTTGAAGAAAACTTGTGAGGAGGTTTTAGTTTAAACAACTGTTCCAAACTATGGCCAAAGGGCAAGGTAGTTTAATGCATTTACTTTGTCCAATCTAGCAAACCTTCTGGTGTGAATTATCCGTACTCTAGTAGTTTACTGGGATTCTGCTCATCTGTAAGATTACTCTGCTGAGTAATGCAAATGTACAAGCAGATCCTAAAATTGCATGTCTCAGCCACAGTGGTTTGTCTGGATCTGAGTTGTAACTAGCCAGGACTGTACCCAGGACAGTCCCCCTGTCTTTCTTCCCCCTGTACCTTTTTGTAGGGCTCTGGAAGCTTTGGCCACAGGTAGTATGCAGGAGCAGCAGTGGAATTTGGGCCTACTGATGGAAGATGTCACCTTTTTTTGCTGCAGGCACTCATGTTGAGTGGGCAAGCTTTCTCTACCTGCCCCCAGCCCCTTTTCTGGCACCAGAAATATAGGGCAACATCTCTACTAGAAGCCCTGAGTTCCACTGCTTCTGCTGTGTGACAAAACTACATTCCCCACCATGCCCTTCACTGACTGACAGCATGCTACCTACTTGCTGCAAGGGTTGCAGCTGAAGGAGGAGCGAGGGATGGCTGAGTTAGGTGTTCCCTGCTCCATTCTGCACTCTCCCCTTTTAGGCAGCCATCCTACTAACCTGCTTGTATTATAACTTGGATCATGTATTATGCTGACTTTTTGAAAAAGATTAACCCAATTAAAATGAAAAGTAGGGAAGAGGGGGGTCAGAGACTATCACAGCAAAAAACAATCTTTCTTTGCAAGCTTTCAGGTCCAAACACCATTCTTTAGACAGAGGAGAGTTCAAAGATTGTAAAAGTTCTCCCAGGTAGAAAAGAAACTTAATTTTGCACAGGGGAGGTAAAGGATGGTAGGGTTCCCCTGGGTTTCAAATCCTTTTGTGAAAAAGTTGCTCTTTGGATATGCAGATTCGACAGAGGCAAAGCTCCAACTGGTTTCTTCCCTGAAGGTGTCAGATGTCAGGCAGTGAGTTGAATTTTGCTTATTTCCTGTTTAGCAATGAAGTTTACATTTCCAAATGGCTAATTATGATATCTTCCAAAAGATATCTCCTCTAGCCCAAGACTTCTGTCTGCCTCTGCTTTTTACTCCAACATGGCAACAAGCTGTATGCCTGAGACTATCAGGTACATTTCAAAGTATACTGACACTGCATATCTTCAGCAAAGCCAGATTAAGCAGAGAGGACAATAGATGCTCTAGTGGCTGTTTGATTTCCACCCAAGAAAGGAGAAAGAGTTATTGTGAGAAGAAAGGGTTTGCTTGGGGTTCTTTGTTTTGGGGTTTTTTTGGTAATAACTTTTTATTAGACCAGCTGTATAGTTGGGAGAGATGTTAGACAAGCCTTTGGGCACAAAACACCTTTCCTCTGGGAAGAAAGGTCTTTCCATGTTGTTCCCAAAAGCTTGTCTAATATGTCCCCCAACTACTTAGTAGTTCTAATAAAAGATGCTACTAAAAAAATGTTGCCTCTTGCATATTTCCTGGACCATTATGGCTATAATAACATTCCAACCGTGAGCAAAATTAACTTTAGGATGAATTAAACCATGAAACATTTCCCTTTTAAAGCTGTCTACCCATTGTTGCTTATATCAAATAAAGTTTTTTCTTTTTTTATAGAGTTTGTCCAAGCTCCTTTTATTAAATATAATCTAATAATACCTTTAAAAAGAAAGGAGTAAAATTACTGCAATTGTCTGATCATCTAAATAGTTTGTTCTGATGTTAGGAATCAATCATACAGTCTTTGTCTCTTTTTTTCTTGTCTGATAGTTTGGCTTCCTAAGCACTGGGGAGAGTATCTGCACCCCCATCATGTACCTGGCTGGGCCTAAGGCTTAATGCAAGATGTATTAAGCAACACAGTTCAAAGTGGAAAGCTGAGGGGAAGTATAATTAATCTTGGGTCAGTTGGGTTCTACTGTACTCTGATCTTTTGCTTTGCATTTCTGTTAATCACTGCAGTTGCTTCAAAGAGTTTCTCAGATAAATCAGCTTTGAAAAAGTATAGCAGTAATTTGTTTTACAATTACTTATATTACCGTAACATTTTAGAGCTCGATTACAGAGCAAGACCATATGTCTACTAAGAACTATACAAATGCAACAAAAGCTGAGCCCTTGCTCAAATGTCTTGAAGGGGGCAGTCTGAGCACAAGACTATACAAAGAGATGTGGGAGGACAGGGAAATAGCATGACAGCATTAGTCTGCATGAAAGGTGCAGCCTTAATACATTAGTGGGATGACCCTTGTGTCTTTTTTTACACCCCCCCCAACCCCCCTTCCCCTGCTGTGGCAGAGTTTTGATGGAACTTTTAAGAATGACACATTATGTTTCTGGTTGTTTATATGGCATATCTCTCCTGTGCAAGGGGCAAAATGGGGAGACAATGGTAGGCATATCTCAAGTGGCACAGGCTGATGCTATGTCTGGCATGGGAGTCCTGGGCACTTAATGAAGGGAGGCCCTAGACTGCAGGCAGGGCTTGAGCTTTGGACCCTGCGAATGGAGCAGGCAGGACAGGATGCCATCTGCAGAGGATGTAACAGGTGTCATTGCCAAGAGCCAGGTTAACACTTCCTTGGCCTTGCAGCTGTCACTGAGGGAGTGAGAGAGTCTCACTCACCATTTTTGTAGCAGCTCGGAGGCCAGGAAAGAGTTAGCATTGAGTGTGACAACGGTTCTACAGTGGTTCTGCCTCTGCTCTGTTCTATGTGGGTGGAGCCTCAAGTCCTTCTGCCTCCATTCTGGTGCCCCAGACTCGGGTACACCACAGGGGTAGGGTTCAGGCTACCAAAAATGTACCCACATTCTGAATTGGTTGGCTGGGGCAAAGCTGCATTGCTGAAGGCCAGAGAAGAGGCTACTGTTATAATGAAGAGTGAGATGATGGGGGCCTGAGTAAAAATTTTAGCTATGTGGATGGTTAGGAGAAGTTGTATTTTTGGCTATGCTGAAAGAATCAGCAAGATTTAACTGTATGCTGGATATGAGACCTAGAGTGGTGAGTTGAAGATGAAGAACAGGTTAAAGACCTGAGTAGTAAGAAGGGGGTATTATTTCCAATAAGGAAGAAAGCAATAAGGAGGAATGTCTGGGATAGGGTGGATGTTGAGAGCTACAGCTTAATTGTATTGTGCAAGCTTGAGTTGATGGCTAGACATTCTTGAGATGTTAGCGAGGCCAAGGTTTTAGTTTTGGTGAAAAAGACAGGGCTGAAGTTGAGGTAGATCTGAACAATTTGCATAGATGAAAGTTGAATTTGTGTTCGCAAATTGGATCTCCCAAAGATAAGAAATGGAGGTTTGGAGAGTGCAGGGGGTGGGGAGCAGGGATGAGGAGGACACAGTGAAAGAGCAATTAAAGAGATGCTATCTTGGGTCAGACCACAAGTCCAGCCAGCTCCGTACCCTGTATCATAACGTGACAGAGAGTTAGATAACAATGTGGAAGTAGTTACAGAAGCTGGGGAGGACAAGGGTTAAAGAATGGAGATCATGTAAGAGAGAATTGGAGCTGCACCAATTGCAAACATTACTCAGTGAGTTCAGTGAGAAAAGGAAGATGAGACAGTAGTAGCATAGCCAAGGGTGGATTCCTTTTTTCATATGGGAAAGTCTAAAACAGGGCTGTCACTGTCATCTGAGTCTCTGGTATCCAACCACATGCAGTTCCCCCCCACTTCCCCTCATTCCTCTTGCTGTTCTGGCACGCATACTACACATGGCATATACTTCAGCTGGTCCATGACCCAATGCTGCATGTGGCGCATACTCCAGCTGGTCAGGGGCCTGGACTAGCTGGAGTGAGCACCATGTGTACATCCTGGACTGGTGGGGGGAGCACAGTGTGTGGTGCATATTCCAGACCAGGTGCTGTGTGCGGCACAGTCCTGGACTGGTAGGGGCAGGTGTTGTTTGTAGTGTGAATCCTGAAGCACGAGCTCTTGTGTGGCATGCATCCCAGGTCCTGCACATAAGGTCAGTCTGGCATGCACTGCATGGGTCACTTCAGAATGGGGGGCACCACTGGGGGACTGTGGGTTGAAACTGACCCATAGGCTGTATCTTTGACACCTGGTTTAAAACATCATGGGATGTTTGTACACTGTCAGAGCCTCAAGTAAGAAAGTATCATGTAGAAAACCAGTTTTAGATAGTGAAGTGGTTTGAAATATTTGGGGGGTTGTATATACAGTACTGTTGAAAGATTAAATTTAACATTTAAATTGGCTATGTAAAAAGTAGACTGTATTTGTTATTTGAGAGTGTGCCTAGCTGCACCTACTGTAACCATTATGCACTGCAATTCATTTGTATTTCTTAAAACCTATTGCAAGTAGTTTAAAAACCCCCAAGAATACAATGTTCTTACGTAGGTATCTCACAGTGTGTATCAGTGCTTGGATAATTACTTAGAACATTTGTGAATAAAACTGACCCAAAACAGCAGCCAGCACTAAATTGACTGTAGGAGAGATTAATAATATTCACCCTAAAATGTGAACACCTAGTGCCTAAACTATTACTTCTGCTCACAGTAGGTCCACAATTTCTCAAGATCATTATGTCAGAATGCACAGTGCAATCACTAGCACTCCTGGTGCAGTTTCACTGAGAGATATTGTCTGCAATTCTTACAGGGTTTTTTTTGCTGTTTTCTGATTAGCTAATTAACCCCATTCACCTTCACATTCTATTATGAAAATGAGGTCTTACAACTTTCTTCCAGGTACCTTCCCACCAAACAAAATTTCCATTCTCTGACTGCCTTCAGTTGGTCTCCTAACTGCTCATTTAGTTCCCACTGTGTTCTCCACTAGTCTGTGAACTATCTTCCTTCCCTCCCATCCCTTCAATGATAATGCACCTGCCACTTGCCCTCTTCTGTTTCCTCTTACCTAACACGGTGCTGTATTTCCTTTGCTGTTGTTGCTTTCTTTTGCTCCCTGTCCTGCCTGCCTCCACACTTACTTATTACTGTTTCTCCAGACTCTTGTGGCCAATTTACATTCCTTGGATTGACAATATCACACTGTTAAAATAATTGTAATGTTCCTGTTTATAACAAAACTCTGCTTTTAACAATCCCAGTGCTAGGAACCACTTTTTTCATTATAATGATGCAGCAAATTGATTTAACCCCATTATAGCAAATACCATCTTTAAATGAACTTTTATCCCAATCCCATGAGGGTTCATTATAATACAGTTGTGCTATGTTTTCAACTTATGCAGTGTTCCTGGCTTTTCTGCCCCTTCATTATCTTCCTCATACTCTATCTGTGATGGTTTTCCTCCACCCACACCATTTGTTTTTCCATCCTTCCTGTTGGATCATGTTTGCTGAACAAATGTATAGGTGTTGTAGGAGATAATACTCCAGAAAAGTTTAAAGGGATTTAGGTCCTTTGTTTTGTGCTCAAAGCTAAATCGATTCAGTCTTTACAGGTCAATCTAAGTTGCAGAGATTAAACTGAAAAACAACTGGATACACATTTATTTTTAATTCTGGAAATCCGACTCTTAGGCCGGAAGTCAAGGGGAGGGGGAACTAGAACACGGCTCTCTGGCACATAGCCAGCAATGGCTGTGAGTTTGTTTCCTCTTCCTGCTGCCCCTGAGGTCTTTGGGATTTGCAGTTCAGAATTACAGCAGCCAGACTCTGCAGGTTTGTTCATCACTTCCTCTTCCTGCTTCCGGGTGCCTCTGGGATTTGTAGTCCATCATCATATCCAGTAGTAAATTTAAGCAGGGAACGGGTGTTTAACACCCCCCCCCCCACCTGGCCCCAGATCCCAGTGGTGATTTGCTTGGATAGGGGTGGAGGGGCAGTCCTGTGTCAAGGTCTAACTAGATGGGTTTAAATTCTTTAGTAAGACCCCTAATTTTGGTGGTTGCAGGCTGCACATTCTACTGTAGTGTCAGGTAAATAAAAAAAACCTAGAGGTTTTGTTGCAGATTTTGATGTATTCAAGATGGAATTTAATAATCTATGTAGCTGTCCCTGTGACTGTTGTGATACTGAATTTATTGTACGTTGTCCCCACTCTGAAATTTAAGCATCCTGCAGATTTTTGGATTAAAAAATATTCATATTATAGAGATTTTCAGAGAGAATCTGGAGGTTACGTGAAATGGTAGAGGCTTGTTGGGATTTTGGCACACAGAAAGGTCTAGGGTAAGCAGATTGGGGGATAAGTACATGAGCTGGATGTTTCCACTGAAATGATCAATAGTGGAAGTATTACGAACGCTGACATTTAATGACTCATATTGTTTTGGAGTTGGGCCAGGGGCAGGGTATAGTTCATGTCTTGACACAGGCTATTTGTATAGACCAGTGATTCTCAACCAGAGTGCTGTGAAATCTGCTTAAGTGTGCCGCAGACTGACATGCAGTTTAGCACTGTTAGGTGTGCAAACATGATTCATGTGATAAACCCAGTTATTTTAAATAGGAATCCATAGCATTAAAACTGTTCTGACTGGCTGTGTTTTTTCTGATTTTTTTTTTTTTTTTTTTTTTTTTTTCCCCTGTAACAAGAATTGCTTTATTTTCCTGTAGTAAAAAATAAGTGAAAATTAAGAGCTGACACTTTCCAAGAGGAGTCTCAAGTCTATTCAGGGTTTGAGAACAACTGGTATAGACAAAGACAGTGCTGTGTTGTTTTAAAGTGGGAATTGGGCAATGCACATGATATGGGGAGTGGACATATGACTTATCCCCCTGAAAATCTCATTTAAGGGCCCCCAGGACTTTGGCTATGGCTCCCCACAGCTTCTTGTGTGGTGTTAGTGCTCCCACTGCTGGGAACTTGCTGTATTTTTCCACATACAGTACACACTCTTTCCTCCCAAAGTCAGCCCCTCCAAAATTGGGGTCTATTTATTAAGTGGGGAAACTGATTTTCTGCTCAGAATAGAAACACTCTGTTTTGATCTGTGTTCCAGAGTGAAGCACCTCTGGGTGCTGGCAAGGGCGGGCACAGGGGTCAGCCCCAGGCTCTGATAGCAGAATCAGGCAGCCAAGGGACTGGCTGGGACACGAGGCTTGTTGAGGTGTGGGGCTAGGTGGCAGGCATTTCCCACATTTTGGCATCCTTGTGCCCCAGCCAGCCCGTTGCATGCATTTCAGCGGTGTTAAGTAGTCTGTTGTAATACAGTACTGTCCCCGCCAGTATTATCTTATAGCAGAGTTAATTGATTTACTGTGACTTAATACTGGTGCACATGTAGATGGTGATGCTTTACTGGGGAGCTAGTTAGTCAACTCTACAGTAAAATGCACCCTCTGGTATTACTGTTCAGGAAGCTGAGGAAGTCAGTTGATTCACTTCAGAGGTGTTAACAACTCTTTCCTTTTTAATGGTCTTGATATTTTGCTAATCAAACTAACCTTTCTTAGTTTCAACTTTCAATTTAAGTTGGTCTAATAAAGGATATCAGATTCACCCAAAAAACCTTGTCTCTCTCTAACCTTTCTTAGTGCAGTTTTGCTGTCTGCTAGGTTCTGGATTACTTTTTCTGTTTCACAGCTCTTCAGCTCTTTTCAAAATTTATAGGTCCAACCAGGGACTCCAGTATTCAGTCTCAGCTAGGCTTTTAGTTAAGCAAGTGAGTCAGATTAGGCTCTGTTTGTGCTCTCGGCAGTCGTAACTTTTGGAAAAAAAAATTTTTTTTCTTCATTCTGCCTTTTAAAAACCACAGTTGTATGCAAGAAAATACATTAGCTGCCTCAGGGTTTTACAGGATTAGGTAGCAGCTGGATAGTGGTGTTGAAATGGTGGATTTGAGTGCTTACAGGCAGGTCTGTATCTCTGTCATGTTGAAAAATGCCACACTGTTCTGTACATGGTGCTTCCCAAACCAGAAATAGTGTAGCCATGTTCATTTAGTTCTGTTCTGGGACTAATTAGCTTTATGGAAAGGTATAGTTTTGTCATGCTATTTCATGCTAAGGCACTGTAATACTTCTGGTTCAAGAGCCAGTGCAGAAGGTTTCTGTACAGCAACCACCTGACATGGTAAGGTAGTGGTATGGACTTGCCTGAAGTATCTTTGGAATTCTAGGCTTTCATTCTTGCATGATCTCTATTTCATTGTAGCAGTTCAAGTGTTGTCAGTAATACAGCGCTGTACTGAAGCACTCCAGAGATTATGTATGCTTTGTTTACATGTCTGTGGTGAAACTGAATAACTGTATTCTGCCACATCAGGAATAATTCCATGTTTTTTCTTATTTAAAATAAAAATACAAATTGCTCGACTTTCAGGACAGGAAACTACTAGTATAATCATAGACTGACAATTGTTTCTATGTTTCTGTCCTTTCTTTTCCAGGCATCCTACAGGGGGGTCCTTTATCCGTCCAGACAAGGTAAATTTTGGTGTGGGTTTTCTTACTGCAGTGAAGAACCGCTATGGATTGAATGATAAACAAGATGTGGCATGTGGGAAAGACAATGCATTAGTCCTTGGAAAGAAGACTGTGGAACTTGTTGGCTTTGACTCAGTTTTAGAGGAACAAAGGCAAGTGTAATTGCATTCCCCACCTCACCCCCATCCTTCTATTGTTAGTCCCTCGCCCAGGTGCTCTGTATTTCCTTATCAGTTCTGTCATCTTTTTTCTTGGATTTACAATCCTAAACATCTACTAATAAAAGTCAATCTATACTTGTAACTCTGAAATTTGTTGGGAGGAAGGCATTAATGCTGAGTTGAGTTTTGTCTTTAATTGGGGAGTCAACCTCTTATAGATGAGAACAATGCATCTTTCCCAGAATACAGTACTTAAGGAAACATTGGGGGGGTTGTTTTATTCTGGGAGTTTATACACAGCCTTTTTTAGAAAGTAAACTTAAAAATGGGTCCTTAAATTGTAGCATCTAGTGTGAGGCCTTCTTAGTTCCTATAAATCTCAGTGACAGATTACAATAATTCAACTTTCTTATATAGTTAGAACTCACTAAAACATTGTGCATTGACTACATTTGAATCATTTTTAGGATTAATGGCCATTTTTCTATCATTCTTAAATGGTAACTTTATTTTTAAGCAGAAACTAAAGGATACAATGCTCTGTTATGGAGAACTCCACAAAGAATTGTCCTCTTTCCAAATGGTTGCCATTTCCTAGTGTTTTTGTATGGACAAACCACCTTAACTTTGACCTAGTAATGCTATTGACTGAATGAAAGGAAAAATATATTTAAGAAAATTTAATCCAGTCTGGGCCTGCAATGATATGAATGATCACTAGAGGACAGAATTAAGGTTTCTGCTAAAAGAGAAGGACAATAAGGAAGGAACGGTTATTAATCCTAAATATAATTCAAATATATTGCTCATGCGCAAGATTCCAGTGAGTATTTAATGTATGAGAAGTTAATCTGCCAGAACAAATAAGGTTGCTTTGTCCATTTCCATATCTTAATGTGTTTGGGTTTATATACTTAGTGTATAACTTACCTGGGCTTATAATAATTTCTTTGAGGATAAATAATCTTTGTAATGTTACCCTAAATTACTGATATATGTTCTTAGCACTATATTTGATAAAATAGTTTTGAATTCTATTTTAAATATTCAAAGGATTGGATAACGTGGGCCTGATATCAAGATTTTTGGGTCACCTTATTTTTATAATATTATATGAATGTAAATTATCTTTATTTTTTGTTTTCAGTTAAACTTTTTTTAGGGGTGGGATTAATCTTTTGCCTGTAGGGTTGAGCCCACATTAAGCAAGACCATGAAATGAGAATGTGAACATTATTTGGGATGGACACCAAAACTGTTTCCAGTTGAATGAAATGGCCAAAGCTATAAGATGAACAATAAATTTAATGGGTAGTTCTTTATATTATGATAATCATTATATTAAGATAATCTTTATATTAAGATTACATACATTTATTAAGTGCATGGGTTGGGGGGTGTTAAGTGTTATTTTACATTATTTCATGGGTGTAGTTGGTAGCCATGTTGGTCTGAGACAAAAAGATATTAAAAAAACTAGAACTCTTGGTTCCAAAATTATACCTTTTATAAGACCAACTGGAAAATGGCAAGAAAAATGTCCTTTTTTGCAAGCTTTTGGGACCCAAGTCGCTTTGTCAGGCTCTGGGAAAAGTATAGATGGTGCAAGATGGTAAAAAGTCCCCATAGGTAGGAAATAAACTTAATTTATGCACAGAAGGAGCTGAAGATGGAAGGCTGTCCCTCTGGGTCCATGAGAGTTTCATATATTTTATATTCTTAACATTTAAAATTCATCTGAAGGGCAAAGGAAAGGCACTTGACCTATAAAGGACAATGAAGCTCTTTGGCTGGTAGCATCTTTATCATGTGCGTATATTTTGCATTCCTTACCAGTAATGTATGCAGCTGACAAGACTAAATGTTATATTTAGTACTACAGTGGTTTATTTTTGAAAAAAAATGGGGCCATAAGGTTCCTTTATGAACTTTTGATATATAAATTTGCAACTCTTCCTGTTTTAGTGATCCTTTCACATGTATATGTTATACTTATTAACATAAGCCAGCTCTCTTCCATCAGATGAAGAATGTCCATTAGTTGTTGAGGTTTCTGGCTCATATTAGCATATTACCTCAAGATTTAATTTTCTAGGATTTCAGAAAATCAGCAGTACTGTGCTTGGTTGGGAGATGCTAATATAGCACTACTGTTGCTATACAGATGTGCAAGACATGATCCCATTGTCTAGTTGCTCCAAACTTAAATTTGACCTCACACAACAGGAGGTGATGACAGGCATTTGAGGGCTTGGATAAGAGAAGAGCGAGAATTAGAATAAATTAACAATTATCATACAAAAATCAATATTCATATTTTATTAATGTTGTACAGGGTATATTTTTTTTTAAAGTTAGTACTCCATGGTATACTCTCTAAATAAAAAAGGGAGAGGCAGAAAGCCAGAGTACCAAATGGCAAGGGACTGTCTTCACCTGTTCTAAGTAGCTTCTGTCACTCCTTGCTGTGTATGGGGTGGAGGAGAAGCAGAAGGTGAACTAGTTTTTGATGATAAGGAATAAACTGCCTGTACACTGTTATCCGTGTGGGGCACGTGCAGCATCTTGGTAGTGACAATTCAGTAGATGGCACTCTTCCTCTGAGTTGATATTCAACAAATTTTTACTGCTCTGTGTGCCTCTGCTGATCAATTGAAAATCCCATTTTTGTCAAAGGAATAAAACAATTTATTAACATTCTTGTAGTTGATCTTTTGCAAAACTCGTAATGTTAATGCTGGTGCGCTGACCAGTTTCCAAACTGGGTAACTGCATTTTTCATACTTGAATATGATTCTAGATGGATGGAGTCATTTTCTTTGCTACTTGTCCAGCATTGTTTTTCCAGTGTTTCTGCCTTTTACCCTGGTCAAAAGAGTTTTTCTGTGATCAGCTGAAGATGATACAACTATCTGGCTATAAATAGTTTTCATAATAGCAACCCCAAAAAAGATTTTTAAAAATGTATCCTGTTTAGGTTTAATATCAATGTGCTTCTAATTCATCTGCCATTTTTCTCTTTGTTTATAATTTGACACTTTTTCATATAGTCAGCTGAACAAATTGGAAAACATCTCAGTGAGAGAATGTGCAGTGAGCCATGTAGGTCAGAAGGAGGAAATTAACAGAATGTGTCCTAGTATCCTTTTCTACAGGTGCTGTATTATGTTCTACCACTTACTAAAATAAAACATGTTTTTAACATTCCATACTTACTTTATAAAAATTAAGCAATTATTTTCTGTTATCAAATGGTTATTTTTAGATCAGTTTAATTACTTTGCATTGTATAAAGGAGTATAATTCAATCTTCATTCTTTTTACTGTTTAAAATCCTAGAATATATTTGGAATAGGGTTGCTGGGTAGAAAAGAGGGGGTAGGGAACTATGCTAATTTAATTAACTATTGTCATTGACTCAAGACTTCAGAAGGTGCAGTTGTGGTAGAAATTATGGGAATTTTTTAAAATAATCTGGCATAGGACAAAGCTATATAATTTTTAATGTAATTGCTGGAGAAGAGCTTTGTAGGCACAAGAAGCTGTGAGTGTGTAATGAATAAGGTATTCGTGCTCCTGTGTATTGTAGTTATATGTTACTAAAATACATAGTAGAAATTATACTGTTTTAGGACATCAAAATTGTATACTCACACAAAAGTAAGTTTATAGCTAAAGATATAGCTTGCTTTATCTTTATCTAAAGGTATAGCTCCGGTCTCTGATATATTTCTGATATATTTAATTAACATGAATTCTCAGATATCAAGAGTATAGATTTATCAAAAAATCTGTTGTCATCGTGGGAAACAGTGATAGATATCGCTAGTCAGGTACAGAATCTGGAAATACTGCATCTCAGGTATGACGATATGTATTTTTTATTTCTGCTTCTTTTGTTAGGGATATATGGCTTGATACTTAAAAGAGAGCTTGATTTAAGGATCTAAATTTCCTTTTAAAAATAATGGGAGTTAAGTGCCTGGCTACTTCTTATAAATTGGCTCTTATTTTTTTCTGTTCTTGCCATATCTTCCAGAAGTATTGAATACTGAGAAAGGACTAGATCCCCAAGGAGGTTTTGTGCATCATTTTGCCAAAACCAGAAATATGAGGGTAGTCCTAAATTCCAGTTTGTTTCAAAGCTTGAAGAAAATACTGTACAACTTGACAAATCATGATTCTATTAGAAAAGTGATTATTATTTCACAAGACTGCTACAGTTGAAAAGTACAAATATGCCTTTATTGTTTTAGTCCACTTCACATATTTGACAGTACTGTGCACCTAGCTACTTCCGGAGTTTTCAAACAGATTGGAGGAAGTAAACGGTCTTTAAAGAAAGTTTATAAAAATAAAAAAGTTTAAATAAAAAAGGAGGACATACTGTTTAAAGTGTGTTGGGTTAGGAACCAGAGTTTTAAAAATTCAAGTTAGCATAGTAAGATGTGCTCTGTAGAATTTTATAACAAAGAATGTTAAACTGCTTTGCTGCTTCCAAGGTGACACCTTCATTCTTTGTTCAAGTACTGAGGGCTCACTTAGTTGTTGTGAACTTGACCTAACTATTAATTATCTGGTGTTTTTCAAACCTGTTTTTTCTTGTGTTTTCGTTCAGATACGTTTTAAAGATTCTTCTCTTGTAGGAAAGCTTTAGTCTAAGTTTGGTTTTCTGGGAATTTTTTTTTGTGCTTATGCTGATTGCTTTTTACTTTGGGATTTAATCTCCCAGGCGTTGTTTGTTTGTTGGTTTTTCATGTCTATCTCCAAATCAGCTTTTTTCAGGCATCTGATTTTTATCTAGAGAAATATGTTTTAGTAAGAATGTTTAGTACCAAATGGAAATATGCTCTGAGGCCCAGCCCACCTGCTCTGAAACAGTTCTGGCTAGAATGTTGGACCACAGTGAGTAACAGGAAAAGTCTCTCTGATAATATTTGTGTGTCACTGAGTTCCTGCTCTACAAAAAACGCCCCCGTCCCTTCTCTCCCCCCGTCCCCAAGGGAAAAAGGTGGCTCTAAATGGAGCAGTGTTGCTAGGAGATGGGGAGGAAATTCCCAGATTAGCATAGCTGTTCCCAAATGTGTGGAGGGTTCCCCCACTACAATGGATTTAGAAGAAGATATAATGGGGGCAAATTCATCCAGGGTCATTCTATATTGTAGACTTGCAGTGCCCAACAGTGGTGCCCTCAAACAAACTGTGCTGCTTTGGCCTCCTAAACTGGAAGTAGGGTTTGTGTCCATGTGGTATTTGAGGTGGGGTATTTAACACTGGTGAATAATGAGGTGAAATAATCTGTCCCTAAACTAATTAATCTGCCCATGTCTCCCTATATTGATTACTTCTGGAATTATCTGGTTGCCAGCTCAAAACTGTTGCGCCGTTTAGGGTGTTACTGTCAGGTATCATAACCTTTTATGTAGACATGGCCAGAGTGTGGTCCTGAGGTTTTCTCATAACTAGCTGTCTTTGGATGTAATTTTGCAAGGGGAAAGATGGGAGCCTAATCAGAAATACTTAGGCAGAAAAATTAATAATCTATAATTGTTCTTTACAGATTTGAGGCCTGGAAAATATGATTTATGAGGACAGGCTGAAAGAACTAGGATTACTTAGTCTGGAGAAGAAGACTGAAGGGGAATTTGATAAAAGATACAGAGAGGCAATTACAGAGAGGGTAGAGATGAGTCAGCGGACAGGACTAGAAGCAGTGACCCTAATCTGCAGCAAAGGAAATGTAGGTTGAAAATGAGGAGAAACTTTTTGACTATGAGCTAGTCAAGCATTGAAACAGGCTACATAGAGAAGATGTGGAGTCTCCATGCCTGGAAATTTGCAAGAGCAGGTTAGATACATTTGACTGGGATGGTTTAGTCAGGGATCCATCCTGCCTTGAGCAGGAATTGGGCTAGATCGGTGGTTCTCAACCTTTTTTTTTGGCAGGCCAGATGGGCTGTGCTGGTCCATCCAAAGGCCAGATGTGTCCAGTGGCCCTTATCTGGCATCTAAGGCAGGTGTGGCAGGGCCCTATCCAGGCGCACACAAGGCAGGGGGCAGCCTGGCTCAATATAGGCTGCATCAGGGGAAGGAACATGGTCCAGAAAGGCAGCATGGCCCAGCTTTGACCCTAGCCCAGTGGCACAGAGAGAAGGGGGCATGGCCTACCCCAGATTTGGCTGTGCTGGTGAAGGGGATATGGGAATTTGGCAGCAGGGAAGGGTGGCCACTGCTGTCCCACTGCCAAATTTCCCAATCCATGGGATCCCCATAGCCCAGATGCAGTGCCTTCCCAGGCCTCATTTGGCTTGTGGGCCAGAGATTAAAACACCCCTGGACTAGATTATTTCATGAGGTCCCTTCCAGACCTATATTCCTATGATACTAAGGTGATCTGTATTTATGATTATTTTGCCTCCCTTGTAATTGAGATCTGTCCTTTGCTTTTGTCATTAGGCCTATTTAATAGGTTTGAGAGATTTGAGAGCAATCAGAGGTATGTGGGACCTTGTCACAAAGGTGACTTTGTTGCTTTGGGGATAGTCTAATTTTGTTTTCATGACTTTGTCAAAGGCAGCTGGAACCTTGGAAAAGTATACTTTTTATAAATCAGTAGTAATTTTTAGGCAATTGCAGATGTACTGAGGGAGGAGGCCTGAGACTGCATTTATCACTGGATGTGTCTACATGAGACACTTTCCTGCTCAGTAGAATCATAGAACTGGAAAGGACCTGTAAGATCATTAAGTCCAGTCCCCTGCTGTGGGCAGGAAGTTATTGGGCTCAGACAAGCTCAAAAAGGTGCCTGTCCAGCCTCATCTTGAACACGTCCAAGGATGGTGACTGCACCACCTCTGCTGGGGAGTGTGTTTCAGATTCTGGCAACCCTGGCAGAGAATAAGTTTTGTCATCTGTCTAGACTTAATAGACTTATCTACTGCACAGTAAAGTGTCACTGACTACACATATGCACATTTACTGCACAGTAAATGAATCTATTGGGTAGTTAGTTACTGCCTATGAATACAGGTAGTAAACTATCTGCGCGGTAGATACCATTTCATGTGTAGACACTGGGCGGGAGGAAATTTGCTCCCAGTCGACCCTTATATGAAGAGGCCACAAGGGACGCGGAATTCCCCCTGTCCTGGCACTCCTTAGCTCCCAGCTCCCCCAGGATGTGGGAGCCAAGCAGCACCAGGATGGCGTAGCTCTCTGGCGTAGCTCTCCATAGATTCATAGAAGTAGGGTTGGAAGGAAACTTGTAGATCATCAAGTTGGACCCCCTGCCCTGGGCAGGAGAGAAAACTGGGCTCAAATGACCCCAGTCAGGTAGACATCAAGCCCTCCCCTTAAATACCCCCAGGGTAGGAACCATCACCACTTCCCTTGGAAGTTGGTTCCAGATCCTAGCCACTCTGACTGTGAAGTAGTGCTTTCGGATATCTAGTCTAAACCTACTTTCTAACAATTTGTGGCTGTTATTCCTTGCTACCTCAGGGGGCGCTAGGGGGAACAGGATCTCTCTCAAACCCTGCTGGTCCTCCCGGTGAGTTTATAGATGGCCACCAGGTCCCTCCTCTGCCTTCTTTTGCAAAGGCTGAACAGGTTCAGGTCCCGTAGCCTCTCTTCATAGGGTCTGCCCTGCTGTCCCCAGATCATGCGGGTGGCCCTCCTCTGGACCCTCTCAATGCTGTTCACATCCCTCCTGAAGTATGGCGTCCAGAAGTGAACACACTACTCCAGCTGCGGCCTGACCAGTGTTGCATAGAGGCGGAGGATCACCTCCTTTGCCCTGCTAGAGATGCATCTGTGGATGCATGACAAGGTACTGTTAGTCCTACTGACCGTGACCTCACATTGTCGGCCCATGTTCATCTTGGAGTCAGTAGTGACTCCAAGATCTCTTTCTGCCACTATGCTCTTGAGAGAGGAGTTTCCCAGCTTAGTGTGCTGCTGGTTCCCACTGCCCAAGTGCAACACCCTGCATTTGTCAGTATTGAAACCCATCCTATTTTATAGTTAGCCCATTCCTGTAACCTGTCCAAGTTCTGCTATAATTTGTCCTTCCCTACTAGCGTGCCCACCTCACCTCAAATCTTGGTATCATCATCAAATTTAAACAGGCTGCTTTTTACCCTGTTGTCCAAGTCTCTAATAAAGAAATTGAACAGTGTGGGCCCAAGGACTGAGCCCTGGGGGACTCCACTGCCCACTTCTTTCCAGGTCAAAAAAGACCCATCCACCACTACCCTCTGAGTACGACCCTTCAGCCAATTTGCAGTCCACCTGACTGTGTAGGCATCAATGCCACAGTCATCTAGTTTTTTGATGAGAATGGGGTGGAAGATGGTGTCAAAGACCTTGCTGAAGTCCAGAAAGACTACATCCACCGCGACACCTGCGTCCAGTGCTTTTGTGACCTGATTGTAGAAGGCAATCAGGTTAGTCTGGCAGGACCTGCCCGTAATGAAACTGTGGGTTGCCCTTGAGCATTATCTCTGCTGCTGGCCCATCACAGATGTGCTCCTTGATGATCTTCTCAAAGAGTTTCCCCAGGATTGAAGTAAAACTAATGGGCCTATAGTTGCCCAGGTCCTCTGTCTTCCCTTTTTTGAAGATGGGGACCATGTTGACTTTCTTCCAGTCATTTGGCAGACCAGAGCACCATGAGTGCTTGTAAAGCTGGGCCAGGGGCCCTGCAATAACCCCTGCCAATTCCCTCAACACACTGGGGTGGAGAGCATCTGGACCTGCTGATTTGAACACGTCCAGCCCCTCCAGAAGCTCTAGAACCCGGTCCTCCCTGATCTTAGGTCTGATGGTGTTTCTCCCAAGTCCATCTGGAATCCTGGTCAGGGAGTTCTGGTCCCTGCATAGGAAAATGGAGGTGAAGAATTTGTTAAAGAGGTCTGCTTTCTCCTCTGGTGCAACCACCAGATTGCCAAGCTTATCCTGCAGGGGCCCCGCATTACCTGGTGCCTTCTTCATTCGCTCTATATATTTAAAAAAGGACTTTTTATTTCTCTGATCCTTGATGCTAGCCCTAGCTCCGTATCTGCCTTAGCAAAATTCTGCCACCTACAGACCCGAGGGGTGGGGGTATACTCCTCTTTGGTGATAACCCCTCCCTTCCACTGGGTGTACGCCTCCTTTTTGGCAATCAGGCATTCATGAATGCCTTTGGTGAGCCAGGGGGGCTTTTGAGCACTCTTGTCCCCCTTGCTTGTTGGGATTGTCACCCCTTGGGCTCTGAGTATCGTCTCCTTGAGGAACGACCACTCATCTTGGGCACTGAGTTCCTCTACTTTCAAGAACCCCAGCGCCTCTCCCACTAATCTCCTCAACACGTTGAAGTTGGCCCTCTTAAAGTCTAGGGCTACTGCCTTGGTGCAGGCCCTTGGCACCCTAAGCTGGATGGTGAATTCCAGCAAGCGATGATCACTATTGCCTAGGTGGTTGAGGACCTGGTGCCCTCTTACTATGTCGTCGCCTGTGGCCAGGACCAGGTCCAGCAGGGCATTCCCCCTGGTAGGACTCTGTACCTCCTGGGTTAAGTGGAGGTCCTGTATCTCGGCCAGGAACCTCTGTGAGTGGTCCAACGTGGCTGACTGCTCCTCCCAGCAGATGTCCAGGTAATTGCGATCACCGATGACAACTACATCCCTTGCCTTAAGTGCCTCTGCAAGCTGACCCTAGAATACGCAGTCCAGCTCTTCCCCTTGGTTTGGAGGTCTGTAACAGACTCCCATGTTGCCCAGCAGCATTTGGTACCTGAGGGCTTCAGCACAGGTGTTTCCTCTTGCCATTGTAGGGACAAGCTGATGGACAGGTCCTAGCTCACTCACCTCTGACCTGGGATGGGTCTTTCTAGTGTGTAAAAAGAAAAAGATTTCCTACCCCTAGGACAGGCAGCTAGTTACTATGCATCTATTGCAGGGATCAGCAACGTTTTTCAATGAGAGGCTGCTTTAACAGACCTTAGCTCTTAATACAGGCAGCTACTAATGAGGCTCGTGCCAGTGCAGCTGTTATTACCTTTCCCTACTCTCTGCCCACCTGGGACCTTCAAAGAGTATGTTGGCAGCCCATGGTGCCAGGACCTTCAAAGAGCATTTCTGCAGCTCTTGGTATCCAGGCTGAGAGTGCCTACCCCTAGGAGCACTCAGACCTTCAGAGGGCTCATCAGAACTTGGGTGGTGGTCATGGACAGTCCTAGGACCTTAAAACAGCATGCACACAACCCCAGTACTCTCACAGCTCAGGATCCTGGACTGCCTCTGCCTGTTGACTGCTGCAGCATGGATTGGGTTGGAAATGGTGTTAGTTGACATGTAAATGACTACTGGTAATCAGCGGTCCTGCTCTTGGGTAGCAGGCATACAGAGACCTTCAAAGCGTGCACCCACAGCCCAGGAATGCTGGGATCTTCAAAGGGCACACATTAACTCTGGGAGCCAGGACACTGCTGAATGGCACTCCACCCCTGGGCTGGTGGGTGTGCTGAGAGAACAACCTGACGGGACAGTGACACTGGTTTTCCTGCCTGGGCACAACTGCCAGTGACAGATAGGGCAGCTTGCCTACCTCCTTGATAACTTGCTTCTTAGCAAGCTGGCATGGAGCCATCTGTTTTCCCTACCTCCCCTTGGAGGGGGAGAAGAAGAACAGAGCGCAGTGGGATTGTGGGAGTCTTTCTACCTGGCCAGATGTTAATATTTTTTTGGCAGGACAAAGAAGTTCCTCTTTAAAGAGCAACCTCTTTGTCACAGATCTGTCATTTTCATTGGAAGACTCCTCATTTTTACCCTGAGACAAATTTCCTTAATGCCTGGCATGTTACCATTTGTTGAAACTCACATATATCCCGTGACAAACGTAAGCCTTAATAACTTTAAACAGGGATAGCATAAATGGCTTTTTCCATTTCGTTGGCCCTTTTTGTCATAAATTTGTCCGTTTTCTAATTTACAGCTTTTCCCAAATGATTGTAACATTTCAGCATAAACAACTTGGGAAGTGGGGGGAGGGATGGGATAGAAGCGTAGAGAGGAGAAAGCAACTGAGGAAGCCTGCCATCAGATCTCCAAGAGATTGTCTGCATTAGGAAGTTTATTGGAATAGCTATAGCAGAAAATGTCCTTATACAGACAAGCCTTAAAGGAGGGAATGCAAAAGATGTTGGGGAAATGGAACCTAGAATTAGTGTAAAGATTAAGCTGTTTAATTGTAAAAGGTTTTGCTTTCTAATGTTACCTCTTTGTTATGATGATATGGAATCCTTTGAAATCCTAATATTTTATTGGTGATTTGATCATTTATGTAGATAACTTGTTTTTAACCAAAGACAGGGTTGATAATGTTGGGTGTGAAATCTTACGCGTCACATATATTTCTTTTAGCGAAACCAACAATTCTTCTCTCCAGAATTTTAAAAAATGCCACTCACCTTGTCACAAACTTGAAGGAACAACAAATGTGCGGAGGAGGAAAATAAAATGGTCAAGGACATAGTCTGAACTCAAACTACCAACATTTTTTATAAACAATATGGACTGTTTTAAATAACTATAGTCTTGACTTAATTTTAATTTCATTTAATTCTAAGTGTTCTTCCTCCCTGCCCCCCAAGTATATTATTCTAAATTGGTAAATTGACCAAATATTTTAGTTTGAACTGTTTTATGCTAAGAATCTGTTTGTTCTTTTGGTACAGTGAAAACAAAATGAAATTTTCATCTGCTGCAACCCCTGGATCTGGTACATTTGACAAGCTGAGAGTTCTGGCACTTAATCGAACTGGAGTAACATGGGTGGAGGTAATAAATATTTAACTTCTACAAATAAACAGAAATTACTTCTTAAGTCATTTGGTTTCTTCAGTAAATTAGCATAGTGAAGATTAGTACACTAGACCAGTTGTTCTCATCCTTTTTGTACCAGGACCCATTTGTACACATCAGTGGCTAGTCCAGACCCAGTGCCCCTTACTCCCAGCCTTGCCCCCATTGCCCCTAGGCCCCAGCCCCCAGTGTGTAGGGTGTGGGGCAGGGAGGGAGTGTGTGGGGCATGGGCGGGGCCCCAAGCAGCCCCTTGCAGGCTGAAACTATGCCAGCCTGAAAGGGAAAATCCATAGTCAGCTTTTCATGTTTTTTTACTTTAAAGGAGAATCCATTTTTAAAGTTTGTTGATGCATTTTTTAAGTTTGTTCACAACCCTTTCATATATTCTTGTGACCCACTTTTGGGTAGGGACCCACGGGTTGAGAAATGCTGTTAGACACAGTTGTTTTGGAAGACAATCTTCCAAAACGAAGTCTGGTCTGTGTTATAACAGTTGTGCCACTTTAACTGTAGCTCAAACCCCTGACATACACACAGTTAATCTTCATTTACACAGGCAACTTGCCAAATTAACTGAAGCCAGTTTATAGATTCATAGATGCTAGCGTTGGAAGGTACCTCAGTGGAGCATCAAGTCCAACCCCCTGCCAGTGGCAGGGAAAAGTGCTGGGGCTATGTGACCTCAGCCAGGTGCTTGTCCAGTTTCCTCTTGAAGACCCCCGAAGTAGGGGAGAGCACCACTTCCCTTGGAAGCCCGTTCCATATTCTGGAGTCAGACTAGCTGTGAAGAATTTCTTCCTGATGTCTGGCAACCCTAACCATGAAGAATTTCTTCCTGATGTCCAACCTAAATCTCCCCATCAGCTTATTGTTCCTGGTTATTCCAAGGGGTGGTTTGGTAAACAGAGCATCTCCTATTCTTTGCTGCCCCCCCTGGTGATTTTGTATACTGCCACAAGATCCCCCTTCAGCCTTCTTTTGCAGAGACTGAAAAGGTCCAGGTCCCTCAGCCTTTCCTCATCGGGTCTTCTCTGCAGGCCTCTAATCATACTAGTAGCCCTCCTCTGGACCCTGTCAAGGTTGTCCACATCCTTCTTGAATTGTGGTGCACAGAATTGGACGTAGTACAACAGCTGTGGCCTGCGCACATCTTTTGTGGTCAATACTGACCTGTTTACCACCACTGTCTGGGTATGCCCCTTAAGCCAATTTGCCACCCACATGACTGTGTAATCATCTATGGCACAGCCATTCAATTTGCTTATAAGAATAGGATGGGATACCATGTCAAAGGCCTTCTTAAAGTCCAAGTAGATGACATCTACCTCGACTCCTGTATCTAAGCATTTAGTAACCTGGTCATAGAAAGAAACAAAGTTAGTCTGGCTGGATTTACCTGCTATGAACCCGTGCTGGTTGCCCTTTAGCATTTATTTTACCTGCTGGACTCCTACAAATGTGATTCTTGATAATTTTTTCAAAGGTTATTTTTTCAAGGGATAACTTTTTCAATTGTAGTCCAGTTTAACCTGTATTTAATGGTGCCTCCATTAGCAGTTTGTGGCAAAGTGCATTGATTCTTTTTAAAGTTTTATTTGCACTGTTGCATCTTTTTAATAAAGATGAGCTTTAAAAGCAAAATAAAAAATGCTGTTTGTACATTGATTGTTCAAAGCCACTTTTATGTGACTGCTTGAGATGCTTTGATCATTTAATTCCCTATGAAGTATAGTTCACTTTCACAGTAGGCATTTAATACGTCTTTGTTTATAAATGAGCTGGTAAATGTCCAGTTACTTCTGTAATGACTCCTGCTTTTTTGAAACTCTGACATAGCAAAGTGACTTGAACATCTGAGTGTTCTCCCTTACTAATAAGTCTTCCTTCACACCTTGCTTACATTTTCCTCATATATACATGGCATAAAAGTCTCCCATTTTCTGTCCAGTGTTACTTAGTGAGGGACTTACAAACCTGAAAGTCCCCTACCGTCCACCCTTTATTTGGATTGTTCAGCACCTTACCCGCCTTTTGTTATCTACACTTCATGGTGTTTGCACAAACCTTTAAAGTTTCACTTCCACTTCGTTTAAGAAGTAGGACTGAAAGGAGCCTTCTGGGCCATTAAGTCCTGTCCCCCTTATAGATGACCCATATCCAGAAATGTGCAGAAGAACACTACTAGCATCTCTCTCACGTACCACATCCACAAAGTGCTAAATAAAAAACCCTACACCACAGCACAGATAAAGAACCAGGAGATCAAGGACACCTGCAGCTCCTTGCCACAGCAACAGCAACAGCAGGAGATTAAAATGTTAGGAGGTTCCTAAAAAAAAAAAAAAGAAAGACCCTCCCCTGCGCTGCAGATGAAGGCAAATAAAACCTCCACCATCCTTGCTAGTCTGACTCAGAGAAAAATTCTTTTATGACTCCAGACTTGGTAATGAATATCTGGTAAGAATCAGACTTGGCATACAAGTACCTGAGAATGCGTTAGTATCTTGGGAACACCAGTGCATCGCAGTCAAATTCCTACATCTCATTGTGGCCAATGGCCAGTGCTTTAAAAGAGAGCAAACCCCTAGCCCCTACAAAGGACTATCAGAACGTCTAGATTTTCAGATTAAAATCATCCCACATAGAGATTAAATTTGTTTTTTGGTCCCTTCATGGGCAGTACCAGATATGGAAATGCTTGTAGAATATGCTCAGATTATTGCACCAAGAACATATTTTTCCTACCCTACTGTCTCTTCTGTAAACCTCGTTGAGCTTCATCTTGATGCAAATCAGTTAACTTACCCTTATTTTTGGAGGGTTATTTTAGAACTTGATCTCTTTAATTCTTCAAAGTCTGCTTCTATTATCCATCTAGATTTGTTTGTGACTAGTTTATATCCATTCAGTCCTATCCTGGTGTTGTTGTTTAACTTGCTTTCGTGCTATTCACCCCACAGATATTTATATAAGGAGCAGTTACATTTCTTCTCGGCCTTCATTTTGCTTTTGCTTAACAAGATAAGCTCTCTTGCTATTTTTTTCATAAGTTGTGTTTCCCTAATTACCCTAGTGGCCCTTCTCTGGACCTGCTTAAATCTGAATTAATCTTTTTCAAATATAGGTGAGGACTGCACATAATATTCCAGATTGAGTGTTACCAATTTCTTCTTATAGTAGCACTAGTATTTTCCAGTCTTTACTAAAAATACCCAAACTAATATGTTTGAGGATTTCAGTAGTCTGTCTGTTGGCTACATGTACTTATGGCTCATGGTTATACAACAGTAGACCAGAAGAGCCAGTTCCCTCTTCCTCCATTGGCTCCAGTCTGTGAGCCTGTGTAATAATAGCAGACGGCCTTGTCATTAGTTCCTAAATATTTGAGTTTGCACTTTATACTATTAAACTTCTCGCCATTTCTGTCACTTCCTTCCAGAAGGCAATCTAATTTGCCCTGCCTGATAATCAGACCCTCCTCTCTATTGACAATGCCTCACTGACTAGCATTTGCAAATTTCATAAATGCATCTTTAGTTTCTGTACTAGGGTCACTCATGAAAATGTTAAACAGGATCAGTTCTGAGGAACATCACCAGGTGTGCTCCAATCTGATCCATTCCTTTCAACTTAACCAATTGTAATTGCCCTTTTGTTAAGTGGTATCTGCACTGTATTATGTACAGCAGCAAGAGTGGAAGAGTGAGTGTGGTTTTTGTGGTTTTGTTCAGTGTTTATTTCTACACTAGCCAATAAGCAATCAGCTGGATGCAGATGCATGTCTCTCACTACCAGTAGGATTAGTACTAGAACAGATAAAGACTGTAGGTGGTTTTAACTACATACTTATAAACCTTCTCAGAGCAAGTCTATACATCATAGTGCTTAAAACACTGGCAGCTATCAGCAGCTCTCCTCTTTGCTAGTGGTAGCAGTGATGGGGATTTTTAGCAAAGATTTTCTCATACAGACAAAAGTTATTTCTGGGTGACTGACTTTTAAAGAGAACCCCCAGGTTAGCAAGAGCAGTTTAGAATTGTCTTGCTTTTCCTGTGAGGTGAGGCTCTAGCTCACCAGCTCTCCTTGGGTGGAAGAGGTATTTTAAGGTCTGAATGCTTCTTTATACAGTCAGGTTAGTAAAATAATGCACTCCCATTGTAAACAACAGTTCAATACAAGCTTGCACTTGAAAATGCCTTTTCTACCTGTGGGGTTGGATGAGCTGGGTAGTCTGACAAGGGGAGAAAGATGAATTGAAAGTGGACCTGGCTGCCATTTTAGCAGTGCTTTGTGATGAAGCACCTTGAAGATGTTACTGCAAAAGCTGCATTAGGAATAATTGTGAAAATGCAACCTATTTTGAAATAGAAAGCAAAAAAAGCCTATGACCCAGGTAGCCAAAAAATCTTAGTTTGCAACTGGGCTCCTGGAGAATGTGAAGAGGGATATGAAGATGCTGGAAATATTTTTATTTACTGTGAAAAGTACTTGAAAGGTGAAAAGTTATTCAAAATAACATACAGTGTAACCGTCTATACACCATAAGAACACAAGGAATAGAACTGTTTGTAATTTTTTCTGTTTTTCTCATACTTACATTTTGAACTGTTTTTCATAGTAGAAGGATACACTTTTTATAAAACAGCTTTCCTAAATAACGGAACCTTGAAATATCCATATTCTGGCAGTTTCAGTACACTGAAGGTTGTGTTTTATTGGCCTATTAAGTATACCACTCGGGGATCTAAATACATACGAGATTTGTATTAACAGATCACTGAAACCAAACTGCGTCCAAGCACTGCCTTAGTTCCCTACGGACATTTGATTAAAGTACAACATACAATCTCCAGCCAGAAAAAATGTAAAATAGTTTATAGCCAGATGCCAGTGAAATGCAAGCATCACTGGTGCGTTTGAAAGTCAAGTGATTCACAGTTATGGTTCTACAAACAACCCTAATGCTTACTCCATATTTTTGTCTTATTTAATCTGTTATGGTTGGATGAGAATCGGAATAGGATTACAAGGTATGTGACTCGTTATCAATGATATGTAGTCTGAAAGGTAACTGAGGTAGTTTAGTTTCTCAAAGGGAACGAGACAGCCTTGTACCTTGGAGGCAAAAATAGGTGAGATATAGTGGCATTTCTACCTGTAGTTTGGGCACCTGAGGGAAACTCAAAGCTGCTCTTTGAGCTGGTAGATGCTGTGATGTGCAGATGTGTATTTATAGTACAGTCGCGAGTTATATTTGGGGCCTGAATAACCTAAACCAAGAATCATGTAACCGGTATACCCACAACTCTGGGGGCTCTTGTTCTTAATATTTTTATTGTACGTTATGTATAATAAAATATAATTTCAGGTTTGTAGTGCATATTGGAAACATGGATGATGGAGAGCTTCAGTCTAATAAACACTGGCGTTTATTAGAATGTGTAGTTAAAAAGTTATTTAGGAGTTTTCTATTAACATCTTTAACTTCCTCCTAAATTATTTTTTTTATATAGTTTTGTAAAGTTTTTACTGATTTATGTTTCTTGTACATGTGACCTTGCTGTAGGTTATTTTTTGCAGTCAGTGTAAGCATGATTCATAAACAACATAAAATTTGAACCAAACCCTTCTTGGCTGAGTGCGTAGGTTCCTTGAATGACTGTGGCACTTAGGATTTTAAAACACCAAGCAATGCACTGACTGGCTGCACTCTATGAACTTGCATACTTTCACTTGGGAAACCTACTAACTGTTGGGCAGTCACCTGTCAGTGAAGCTTTTAAGCTGTGCCTGATCTGTGGCAATGTTTATAAAGTGTGTCTGTCCTTGTGTAACATGCAGAGGTTCAAAAATCACTGTATAAACTAAAACAGCTTGCAGCTTTTGCAGAATAGTCCTGCATGGAAGCCTGTCTAGCAGTATGGGGTAAAATGCATGTGAAATGTCTATGGCACTAGTTTTCAAACTGTTCTGCAGAACCTCAAGGGTGCATGATAGAGCATCAGGGGTTCCACAGAGAAATTGGGGATTATGGTAGAGGGGGCCAGGAGGTGGTGCACCATTATTGCCAGGCCAAGTCCACTGGTTTTATGTTAGCTCACATGGTTTGTGGGGCCAAGGATAGGGGTTCCACAGCAGAAGTGATTTGAAAGTGTTTTTTGACTTTAGGAAGTTTGAAAACCAGTGGCTTGGGGGCTATCAGTTTAAGAGGGTTATATACAAAACTGCAAAAAGCAGTTTCATTGGCCTGTAGTCCACCCAGGAGTGCACGCACACCACCAGCAGACTCTACCTATATCTGAAGAAGAGCGTGCACCCAAAAGTTTGCAAAGAACAATTTTTCCAGCAATTTAACTATTAGTTAGTTTAATAAAAGAAATCATATTTACCCAAAGAACCTGGCTGCCTGTGTCCTTAGACCAACATGGCTATATCCAACACCTTTAAAATCCAATGTATTGGTCTGTAAACAGATGTCTCATATGAAGCAATTTGGATCGATCCAACTCAAAACCTGGGACCAAAGAGGAGCTGCAAAGCCCTTTGCACACAGCCCTTCCCAGCTGCATTGCTGTTCAATGCCAGGGAGAACACAGCCTTATAGGTTTGTCCCTCAAATGACTGACAATTAAACCACTTTTAACTTATACAGCATTATGGCAGGAGTGTTAACACATTTTATCTTGCATACTTCCCTTGTATATAAAGTGGGACAAGGGACTGGTTCTCTGCAGGATCTTGAAACAAAAGGCTTTCTCTTGGGGAAATATGTAGCTTCTGTTTACACCCTTAGAAGCAAGTTAATCTTAGTGGTCTTTACCAAATTGTGCATTCTTTGAATCAGACATGAAATTTCAAGTAAAAAGCAGTGACCCTCAAAGCAAGAGAGGGGGTGGCATTACTACATAATTTTAAAATTAGAATAGGAACATTGTCAGTTTTGAAGTACAGACCCAGTATTGTTCAGTAATGTTGGGTTTTCTGGCTGTGCAAAGTGCTCCTGACTTCTTCCATCCAGTCAACAGATCCAAAATCATACTGTCATCACTGTTAAGATGGGAGAGCCATTGAAATAGGAAGTCTTGCTGATTGCTTATTTGTAAGAGCTACAGTTTGTTTTGAATGTGTCTTATGCTTATTTGAAGCACACATTCGAATACAAATGCTATTACCTTTATTTTATACTAAATGAAGTTTTCCTATTAGGTTCTTCTGTGTGCTCCAGGGTGGCCAGCACTTGAAGAATTGTACCTTGCATCTAATGATATTACAGTTTTAGAAAGGTATGAGGTTCAGCTTAAATGCTAAAGTCAGCTTTTTATGATTGTTATACTATGTACATAAGGATATGATGTGTCTGGAAAAAATACTAAACACAATTCCAGCAGTGCTTGAATTACCATTGCCATGGTAATCTTGTATAATTACACCTTTGATATGTTTTTTGAGTGGATACACTTACCTGTGTAAATATTTATTTCAGTTATATAAGTGTAAATGAGTGCAAGTATTTTAGAACAACTCTAAAATGTAGTTATGGTTTTTAATTCTGCAGGCCCACTAATGTTCTACAGACCCTGAAATTGCTAGACCTTTCAAGTAACCAGTTAATTGATGGAAATCAGCTGCATCTAATAGCACATCTCCCCAGGTATCTGTTAGAGAACTTCACTGCAAATTCTTTTTTATATTCCATAAATGTATTGGTTCATGTATACTTTGTGGACTGAAGTATGATAATATTGACTTAATAAAAAACAAGTTTGGACCCCCTCCCCCTGGATTAAGTTAAATATTTCAGTTGTGCACCACAAAAGAAAAAAAACACCCTTATTTCCACACTTTTATAACTAATAGTCAAACAAAATGAAGGCATGTTTCTACTGCCAATTTCATTTGATTTTTGTAATTTATTTTATTTTTGTTCTCCCATCCCACCCATCATAACAATTTAGAATTGTTCAGACCTTTCCAAGGACAGCGATATATCTTGGAGACATCACTTTCTATAAGAGGTGGTTCAGCTGAATGTGTAGTAGTTACAACTTTGAGATATAATGAAATGCTACTCTGCCTTTGAGCATTCGATTGAAGAAAAAAAAATTGCTTTCTTTTAAGCAACGTTTAGCTTTGCATCCATTAAAAATATGGAGCCAGATTAATAATACTGATAATTAGTAAACTGGTAACTAAACTGATACCCAACCTATCTGCTGGTACTGGTAGTCTTCCAAAATCACAGTGTATGCAGTAAAAGGGTTGACAAGAAATCATTGCGTATAAAAAAGACAGTATTTTTACTAAAATGTTTAACAAACATACTTTAACATCTAAATTTCAGATTAGAAAAACTAATACTTTCAGACACTGGAATTTCTTCTGTATACTTTCCTGATGCTGAATTTGGTATGTAAAGTAAACATTGTGTGTTACATTTCCATATTTTAGAAGACTTTAAATTGTCGTCATTATCTTATAAATTTATTCCCTTTTTCCTAGGGTACAAGACAAAAATGTTTCCTTCATTGAAACATCTTGTAATAGATAACAACAAAATATCACAGGTAAGTAAGATTATAAAGCCTTTCTTTTTCTTTTTCTCTCTCTTGTTGTTGTTGTTTAATAAGGAATGGCAAATATACTTTTTGTTTTTACTTTGTTAAATATATACATGACTAGACAATTGTTGGTAAGAGTTAATGCCCTTAACTATCTATTGTATTTCTTACTTTGGAGAGGTAGAGTATCTTCTTTAATTTCTACCCTGTCAAGTGGACAAATTGCTGCCCAGATTATTACCAGGTACCCAACATAACTCTCCCATTGGTGCATCCAGACGTGCATGGACATTTGGTTCTCCAGGGACAACTATCAGTGGCGCACCTTGCACTGCAGCTGCTTGTCCCCAGGGAATGCCCATGCCATGCACACTTTGGCACATGGCAAGTTACCTCAGACGCAGCAGGCATAACTGGGGCCAGCATTGTGCTGGCCCCCGCAACCTTACCTGGGGCTCTAGGGGCCTTCCAGGACTGCAGCCACGGTGATTCTGCTGCGTGGAGCCTGGCTGGCAGCGGAGTCTGGCTCCGAGTCGCCCAGCTCCTCTTTTCAGCAGTGCTTGGTGCCCAAGAACACTGTTCGCTGTTCCCCCTCTCCCTCCCCCATGGGTTTTTTGACCCCTGGATATCCAGGGGTCAATAAAATCTGCAAGAAAAAAACAGTACAGCGTACGCTTGAGTAGTGTGCCCTTGCAGCACAGAGAACACTGGACGTGCGGTATGTGTCACTTCAGACATGTTTGCAGTGCCACATACTGCATGACCATGCTCTCCTGGATGTGCCCCATGAGTTGGTTTTAGGAGTTAATCTAGTTTATTGTCTTATGGACTGCAGCATGAATACATAAATAACATGGTTTTCTAGTACCCAAAGAGAAATGTTAAATCTTTTGGCTAAAAATCATCAGATTCTCTGTGGATTAAATAATTAAATATTTTGCTCTCAATCTTTTGTTTTTATCTCTGATGGAGTTGTGTTTAACAGAGCTAGAAGAAGTTTTTTGTTGGTTAGAGACTCTGTCAATTCATCAATTGTAATAAAATTCTTACCATTCAGAACTTTGTTTTTATTAGACCTGTTTTTTGAAACTTGCTCATCAATTTTCGTAATTGCATTTTATATATTATTATGAGCTCCAGGCTTGATTTTAAATCATGGATTATTTTCTTGATTTGGTGTTAATTTGTTTAAAAGTAGAATATTTATTTCCCTGAATTTCCTTTAATCATAGCAGCAGTTAAGGACATAAGAGGTATTTTGGGGATTTTATAATTTGAGGCACCTTAATTGCTTTCATTTTCCACTTGTAGGAGTGTTTCATTTATCCGGATCTTGTTGCCAGAGCAAATATTGCCAGATGGGGAATTAATATTCTCATTCAAATTAGAGTTAAGATTAAGGGACAGTTGTGGATTTGATAAGCCTGTTAACATTTCTTTTCACTGCTGTACCTGTAATTGGTGAAGTGTTAAAAAATAAGTTTTCTTTTTCATTGATCTTTCTTTTGATGTCTCAGTTTGTCTAACTGGTATTTGACAAGTGAAGGGTTGAAAGCAAGAGGCAGTTCTGTCATTTTTAAAATAATCTAGACACTTTTTTGATGTTAAGAACATTTTAAAATGGACCTTTAACATCATTGTTTTCTTGAATTTTTTTAATAAATCGTTTTGCAATGTGTTTATGGTGATTAGCTTTTCCAATCTAGTACATCCTCCCAAGGATTCTGCTATTTCAATGCCAGGAATCAAACTGAGAAGTTAGTAGACATCCTCTGTTTTTCTGCCTCAGTAAATTGTGGTGAAAAATGATTCTGGGTTTTAGAATGGTTTTACATTATTGATTCAGTGACAACAAACTTGGGGAATGGTAGGATCTCGGGTCTTTCCAGCAAAAGTCAAACTTTGGGAAACCAGGAATAAAGAGTAAAGATACATGTCCCTGTAATCATATCATACCTGTGCATCTCTAGGGATGACAATAGTCAGTGGGAATAGTCTTTATGCATTACAGGGGCATTCTCTGTGTCAGGTGGAGCCATACTGAATGGTAGTCAGACTAAGAGTAGCTGCTTAGAGCTGTGACTGTGATGAGAGCACCTCGGTACTGTGCTGTGTGTTCTTCTGGGGCTGGTATGATCCTCCTCCACCTGATTTCCATATTTGTCATCAAAGTGCAGCAAAGCTGTGTAGTTGGTGAGATTCAGCAGGCCACTTTCCAGCATTGCTATGTGTAGGTTGCATCAAGAGTAGGGCATGGGCTTCCTGCCACGAGGATTGGCAGCTGTTTGGTGGGAGATTAAGTGTGGGTTGTGGGTAAGTGACAGTACAGTGTCAGGCGCCTAAGGAGGGGAGGTGCTGGAAAAAGGGTGAAGAGGTGGTAAAATTCAGCAGGTGCAATGCTTCCTGTGGGGCAGGCCTGGCATACAGCTCAGGTCATTTGAAGGCAGTTCCTGTTCAGCACAGCTCCAACTTTCAATGAGAGACTTTTGTGGGAATGGGGGACACACACACCATAGATGGCCCCTCCCTCTTGCCTGGTTCCCCAGAGCCATTAGCACTTTGGAAACCTTTGACGTGTAAACAGTTGCTACTTGCCATCTAGCATGCTCTCAGGCAGCAGCTCCCTGAGTATGGCACACTGCTTTGTTTACTTGGCCCAGTCTGTATGCTGATTCAAGCTCTGCCTACCAACTGGGCTCTGTACCAGGCTGCCAGCCCTCTCCCCAAGCTTCCTGCTCATGTGAGGTATGATCCCAGAAGGGCAGGGGCTCCCCAGATCTCAGCACGTTAATGCAGGGGGAGTCTGACAGGCCCTTTGCCTCTCTCCTCTTCCATTTGCCCTGCTAACACTCCTGATATGTCATCCTAGCCCCTTTTCCCTCTGCTGTTACTTAACACCATTCCCTTGCCTCCCTACTCCCACCTCCCCTTCCAGCACGTGTAATTTGTTTTGGAAATAATTTGAGCACGTTCTGCATTTTCTGCTCTCCTCTGAAATCACCCCGTTGTCAGAGACATATTGGAAACGTAGGCATCTTGCTACTTACCTCTCTGTACCCTGCCAAGCTTTCTGCCAGAGGTTAGATTCAAGTTAACACTGGCTGTAGATTAGGCTTTGTAATTCTGCACGCCCCAGGTAATCTTGAGCCACACTGTTCATGTGAAACCCGCCAGACTTGAAAGCCTGCTGGTTTGCATGTATAGTATAGTCTTGTTTGGTCTGAACACATCAAGTTCAGATGTATCCTGAGAGTCAAACTCTTTCCATGCTGCTTCCTCCCAGGGTAGTGGATGCAATGCGTGAGCTGAGGGAAAAGTCACCCAAGGGAGACTGATTAGGAGCAGAACCCAAGGTCTGTGCTCTCTCTTTGGAAAACTCCATTTGTAAACATTCCCTAATTTTAAACACTAACTGCTCTATGTCACTCCCCCTTCCAAGGCGATCCAGGGAAGATGGATTTTCAAGCATTTAAAAAAAACCTGTAAACCATGATACTGTATTCTTTATATTTGTGAATCCTCTACTATGTTTTTGATCCTATACTCTTTTCTGCATTGGGAAATGCATCCATGGAACCTGTACTACTGATGTTTACAGGATGCCCAAAGGAGGCTGTTAGAAAGTTATGTCATTGGGTGCAGGGTTTTTTAGGTTTAAATTGCTTCCTTTTCAAAGAAATAGCTCTTCTTATATTGTGTCAGAAGTGACTGGGTAGACTAACTTTATGGCAGTAGCATCATGAGATCAAACCCGGCATGCAGTTCTATCAGCAGTAAGTTGGATTGGTGAAATGCCTCCCAGCACAGAAAGATGTGCTACTGCTCTTTGGGTCCCATTGTGACTCAGTGAGCAAGTCTGAGTTGACTGCGCGGGTGTGTTGGCTTACCGGTATTTGGTAGAATGTGGTGAATCATTGCCAAGCGGGTGTATGTTCATTCTCAGAGAATGGATTGAATCTGTCTGAGAAATTAAATGTGAATGCAGGTGCCAAGTACCAGAACTAGAGTCATAATTTGCTTTAGTCCCAGCCACACTTCTCCATTCAGTCCCTCTTGTGATTTGAGACCCCATCTAGTTAGTCTCTAAGGTGTCACCCTTCCTTGCCTTCTGTCCAACTTACCCATTTAACTCACATAATCAAACATGGGTCTGGTGTTTGATTATGTGAGTTAAATGGATAAGTTTTCAGTCCCTAGGCTGGGCAGGGATGAGTACTTTGTACATAATGATGCGTGGTCCCTGGACCTACGCATTTTTTTTTTTCCACTGGACCTCTCCCTTTCTCATTATTCCATAATCTATGCTCACTTCCGTGTTTCCTGTTGAACACATCCTGATCTCTTTGCTTTTCCACAGGTTAATTTTTTTCAGTTTCTTCAAAAATGTTCTCTTAACTGAACAAGCCCAGTGAAAGTGGTATTTAGTAGGCTGTGTTGCAAGTAAAATAATAATATTCATTGTGTAACAGAACCACGTAGTCACTTCTCTAGTGGTTCTGGTGGCAGAAGCTAGTAGTATGTATTGTTCTGAAACAAAATAAAAATGTCATGTTGATTCAGAGATTGCTCTTTTAAAAAAATCAGTAATACATTTCTTTCCAACTTCTGTTCCAGTGGTCATTTTTCAATGAACTGGATAAACTGCAAAGTCTGGAGTCACTGCACTGTTGGAATAACCCTTTGGGCCTAGAGAAGAGCCCTGAGACGCTAAGACAACTAATTATTGCCAAAATAGGTCAGCTGAAGTTCTTAAACAAATCTGAGGTATGTGATACTTCAGCAACTTGTATGAAGGAAAAAGAGCTGATGGTGCATTGGATTTCTATCTTTCTCAGTACATCTCTGAGCACAGATGGGGAAATGAAGATGGTGCCACCACACAGAGTTGGGCATCCTGGGTTCTGTTTGTGTCATTGCCACTGGCTTTCTGTGACATTGGGTGGACAAGTCATGGAGCATGAATTTTTAGTGTCTAAATTACATTGACTTTACAAAGGGATTTTTGGTCCCAGATCACAGAGTTTTTAATTAACAGGTTAAACAAAACTAGTATGAAGCAATTTGAATGGGAATTACTTCCTCTTTCTATTAAGCAGGGATCATTGCTCTAACAGGGCAGATGACCCACATTTTCCTTTTAGTAACAACCCAAGACATCTTGGGCAATAGACTAATTAACTGTACAGTAAATGTCTTGGCATTTATACATGTGCCCCTATACAGCTGGAGTAAACTAATTTATTGTGCAGCAGGATAGTGCTTGTAAATATAAGTACTATCCTGCTGTGGAGTAAAAAACCTGCAGCAGTGCATGTGTAAATGCTGTCTTGGCTGGTTGGGGCATGAGGGTGTTTCAGTGCAGGGCCTGCCTTCTGGATAGTTCACAGTGAAGCACCTTGTGCCTCAACCAGCCCCTCTGGTGCACATTGAGCCCAGGGGGAGCAGCCCTGGACTGGCAGGCTGTCCCCCAGTGTGCCTGGACAGCCGGGGCTGCTCTAACCGGCCCATTGTGCTGTGATCTTGGGTGCATGTGCAAATAGCAATAGTTTCCAGAGTTTATTGCTTCTCATTAATTGCATGTGTGGACTTATCTCGTGAAAGCTTGTTTCTATATGCTACAAAAGCCAAGGGGTGAGTTTTGTTTGTTTAGCCCTTTGCTGGTCACAAGTTGTCACGGTGCACGTGCATTTGGCAACCTTGATGTACTTCCTCAAACATTTTCTGTGTTAAGAGGATGTTAGTAACATGAAAGGATCTGAAATGTTTCATAGTTAATAAAAATTGTTGTGCTCTGAGAGCTTAATGTTTTGTTCTTATTACATGCTGTAATGATGGCAACATCAACGATTGACATCTGAGTATGAATTTGTTGGTTTCAGAAGTTCATCATTCTTGAAAGCTTCAAAAAAGTGCTGAACATGTGACTAGCTAATGACATTTAGTGACACTTTTTATGTGTTTGTCCTTGTGTCACTACAGATCCTTCCTCAGGAAAGAAAGGGAGCAGAGCTTGACTATCGCAAAATGTTTGGAAATGAATGGCTCACAGCTGGCGGGCATCAGGACCCTGACAAAAACAAGCCCCATGAGGAGTTCCTTGCTGCTCATCCCAGATACCAGTTACTTTGCCTTAGTAAGTGCAGTGGAGGCAAAATGGAGATTTTCCTATTGTGGTGTTGTGCCTCCATGTTCTTCTCAGCGTGCAGGGAATGGCCCTGACTTGCTTTGTTGCCTATTTTGTTGCCATCTCTATTTTGTTAAACATTTTTGAAGACAAAAGGAAGAGAAAACCCAAAGTTAAAAAATATAAGAGCTCACGAAGAAAAAGCATCAATGCAGTATTGCAGAACAGTAAATGGGCCCATATGTGTGATTCCTACCTTCACTATCACTGGGGCAGGTGCCTCTGTGCAGTTCTAAAACTGCCTTCTGCCCCCGTTGTTCTGCTCCTGCTTTTTGAAGTTGGTAGGGTGTTTTCCCAGAGAGCTGCCTCTTGCAGTTGTCCTTTGTTGTCCCATTTAAGGTCTCACTTTCCACAAGAGTCTCATACTTCCACTGAGGAACAAGTTTCAGGCCAGCTGCCTAACAGAACCTGCTGGTTTACTTTGTGGGGAGTTGGATAGGCAACCATGTCTGGCTGTGGGCCAGAATGATCCACACTGGGTACAAGGCAGGTGCTAGAACCCAGTTACAGCCAGCGCTTCCCTTTGCAGCAGCACAGGGAGAGCGACCACAGCTGGTGCTCATGTCTGCAGCAGTACAGAGAAGCACCTGCAGCCAAAGCCCCCCATGGCTGAATGCTGCTGAAGCCCCATGGCTGTGGGCTAGATCAAGTGTTCCACAGCCCAGATTTGACCCCTGGGCCATAGGTTGTTGCCCTGGTCTACATGACTGTTTAGTAACTGTTCCCAGAAGCTCTGGCCAAAAGAAGACTGGAGGTGGGAGCCTGGGTCCCAGTCACTGGTGGATAAATGCAGTTGAATGCCATGTAAAATGAAGTGGAGGTCACATCCTTACGGGTGGGTAGGTGGGTGGTCTTGGTATCCCTGGACTGTTCAGCCAAATTGTTGCCCCATTTCCTGCCTGTTCCAGTTCCTTTTTGATACAGTGCCCGCTCTGAACATACCTCTGCACAGTCAGACACCGGTGTAGAAAATGTCTGCCGCCTTACCCATGTTTCTCAGTTGACAAAAGGGCTTGGATGTCCCTTTCCCTGCCATGCTAACCATCATGGTTAGCTGGGGCAGAATGTGCCACAGTGCGGGGGTTCTGTAGTGAAGCCCCCTTACTCGGCACATGGAGACAGGGGAGCAACCAGCCTGAGGCAGCCTGCTCCCTTGTCTTGAGGCACCCTGCACCCTAGCCAGTCAGGCTGCGGCTGGCTGGGGCATGAGATGCCTCAGCATAGGGGCTCTGCAGTAGACAGAGATGGAGGAATAGGCCTTGGGCTGCCTGCTCCTTTGTCTCTGCATTTGTCCCGGTGCTTGCCACTTGTTGTGGGTTGTGCTGCCTTTTTTGGGGGATGGGGGGGGGGGGGGGTTCCCAGGATTTTTTTTTGCTATTGGGAAATCCCAGTAGCAAATTTTGGCCCCATACTGCAAATTAGCAGCATACACACTTGTTATTATGTGACCCATACAGTTTGTGGCACTGCAAAGAGGTTCACATTGTCAGAGCCCACATGGGCCTGCACGTCTGGATCCAGCTCTGGTATCTGGTTGCTGTACTATGTTGGTGCCTAACCAAGATGCATTGGCTATGCCCAGGGTTTTAAGAGTGTGCTTCCAGAGTCAGTGATGAAAAATCTTATTAAGCTTACATATTTGAATGCAGTTTTGTGAATTCAGAGCAAAAAGTGTTTGCAGTGTTGTCTTGCTTCATCTTTTAGCCCTTACCTCTGCTGGAGCAGCAGCTGGGCTCCTGGACTGTAGGAAACAGGAGGTCTAGATCTTCAAAGGGTCTTGACCACTGTTAACATGTTCAGACTGCTGCTGTGCTCCTGCCAAACCCAAGAACTCCTTGCCCAGATGTGGCATGTGCAGAGCTGTCTGTCCATTACCGTCCCTGCACAGGCCAGGGCCCTGGCAGCCCTGAAACCGGGTTCTCTAGAAGGGCCCAGTCCTGTAGACACGTTTAGAATATGCTGGTGCGTTCTGCTCAAGATGAGCTTGTGACTTGACATGCTCCTGAGGTATGGGAGACCAAGATTCATGTCCCAATTGCAGACCTTGTTCACTGGGTGTCTAAGTGGGAGGATAGGACAGTCTCTTGTGTGTGGGAGACAGGATTGAGTCCCTGCTCCAATAATCTGTATTTATACAAACTAAAACATCAGCAAATCTGAGACCTGCTCTGAATATCTGGTGTTCTGGTGGGTTTAGGGCACTCGTCTGAGAGCTGGCTTCAGATTCCTGCTCTGAATTGGTCAAACAAGAAGTGGACCCTGCATGTCCCACGTGCCAGGGGAGTATTTTCAACTTCTGGCTACCGTGCGTTCTGGGATGGAGCGATCTCCTCCTCATTCCATTGCTGCGTTGCATAGGGGAGCCTCCCTTAGGGCTGCAGACTCAAGCAAGTGACAAGGTGGGAGGTTGCATTGTTGGGTTTTGCATATTTTGTGTCGCGGAACCTTTTGATGAGTGGACTCCTTGCCCCTCAGGGAAGCGTAACAGCAAGGGGCAGTAGAGTTTTGTACTAGTGGGATAATCCCAGGGACCATGTTATCCCATAAAAGATTAGTGGGTGATTTCTCTCTGCACTGACACTGGAGAGAGAGTTTAGCTGAAACATTTATCTGCAGAACTTTTTCTTTGCTTTTCCTGCTTTATCACATTTGACTAAGAGGTGTGTGTGTATGTGTGTTGTTTTTCAGAGTATGGTGCTCCTGAAGAAGGGGAACTGAAAAGACAACAGCCTTTCACTCTGAAAAATCAGTTGCTAAGTAAGAGTTTTGAAATTAATATATTATACATTTTTGCATTTAAAATCCAGGTGATACAAAAAGATTGTTTCTAGAGTACTAAAGTTTTGAAGCCAGTTTATGCATGCTACTGGCTTCCTGTTTGTTCAGTCCTAATAACATTCCCAGACTCAAATCCAGTAAATAAGAATTTCCTTCTATATTTACAGTGTTATTAGATTGGTATTTTTGTGTCTGTAACACCTGAAGGGCAGGAAGTCTTGTGGGATAAGGTCCAAAGGCATCCCTCAACCTTATGTGTAAAGTCCCAGTTACAGTTTGGTAAATAATCTGGAGATAAACTTTGGATAATTCCTGAAACCTGTCAGGAGGCAGCAAAGAAAGGTGTCCTACATTCTCACAATTGATCCACAAAAGGAAGAGCAGATGAGGTAGTATGCCCTTACAGCCACAGTGTAGTAGATTGGGCTATTTCAATGACAGTGTTTTTGGAAGAGGTGGCATGAGGGGGCTTAAAGGGTCAAAAGCTTTTGAGAGCTGGCCATGACACATTACCATGGGCTGGGGAGACAAAATCCAGAGGAGCAGGGTGAAAGGTGTAGTTTTGGCTGATGATTCTTTGATTTTCTGTAACATATGCAGTCAGAGCAAGACTGCTTAAAACAAGGAGCTCCACATTCCAATTAGGGCTCAGATTCTTTTGATTTAGCCAAATTGAGGGGGAGACCAAACCCAAACCCAACTCTCTTTTCTGCTGACCTGTCTGGACACAGTCACAATTCAGGACTTCTGTCTAGAGCTGTAGAGCTATTGCCAAAAGTGGGCTGTGGTAGATGTGGGTTTGAAATCCAGCCAAATGTGTCACCAGGACACTTTTTTCTTTCTTTTTTTTTTTTTTTTAAGCCGTCACAATTAAGTGTCCTGATAAACCTGATCAGAAACCAGTGGAGAAGAAACTACCAGGTAAGAACCGGGATGTTTAGTAAGTTTGTTTCACCAGCTGCTGGTGTGGTGCTTGCTTCTCTTTTCTGCAGTCTGTAAATAGTCTGAGGATAGCTGGAGCCAGCTGCTTTCAGGGAGGCCAGCACAGGTGAACAGCTGAAGACACTGCCCACCTTAAGACAGGACCAGTGCCTTTATTCTAAACAACCTGAATGTTGGTTTAGGAATTTGGAAGTAGGATGTGAGCCTGGCCAGTATTGAGCCGTGTTACCATGTGGTGGCTATTCATTGGTCTGTGAAACTGCATGTTGCTGCCTTAATTCCAGCTCTTAGTGGGCATCTTTCTGAACAGGCAAACAGTAGTCACTCAATTCCTTCACTCCTAGGCCCGCCCTCTGCAGAGCAGGCTACAAGCAAACTGGAGGGGGCAGTACAGAAAAGGGCAGGTAGTTGCAGCCTCTCTCCTGTTGATAATTTTTAAAAGTACAAGTTTTAAATGAAGCTTGCGCATATTCTAAACACTGCCTTTTAGTCTTGGTACAGTGGGGGTCTGCAAGGTAGTGTCCAGGCCAGGGAATGCCAAAGACTAGTCATGCTATTAACTCCCAAGTTATAGTTGATGTACAACATGCAGTGTTTGTGTACTGAAACAGCAGTAGCCCATTAATGCCTGCTGGGGTAGGACTCAGATCAGTAAGTGCAAAGAATCTGCCTTCAGTATGGGCCACAATCAGCAAAATTCCAGCTTCAGTTTGGAAAAATCATGACTTGGTTATCAGAATTGGGCTTCTTGGTACTGAAATCACACTGAAAGCTTAAGGCAGAAATTTAACCCAAAAGGATGGGAACTCTGTGCCTGCAGTTACCTGAGTGTATGGTGTGGCTGGGAGAACCTCTTGGTTTCATAACTATCACTGACTCCTCTCAGAGCTTTGACTGTCTGAAGCTCTGGGCTTCCCAAGCAGGAAAAGAAGCACGTCTAAATGGTGAAATGTGCAGAGAGAGAGACACTCTCTGAGGAAAGGTGTGTTCAACATTTATTCTAAAATAAATGTCACATTTATTATCACAAGTTGCATAAAATCAGATACAGCTTTTACAAAATGTTTGATAGAAAAATATTTGTCTAAGTACAATGTGGCATTACAGGAATAACTCACTATTGCTGTGCCTTCAGGTAAAGCTTAAAAAAAAAAGAAAAAAATAACCAAAATATCCAGTATCTCTATACCAAACACAGTGAACCCCTTTTACAAACTAAATTTACTCATTCAAGTTCCATTATAAAAATATCCACTCCCATCGCTCTGCATCGGTTCATCATGTAAGTGCATAACCACTCAGAATACATTTAGAACTAATGAAAGTAACTGAATTCTGCAAACTGCGTACAGAAATGGTTCCAGAAAACCACTTGTCTGTTTGTTCTGGGAAAGCTGAGCCCTGGGGCCAAACATACCAAGATGGTACACCATACCATATCAAACCAGGAGGAATGTTAGTAGGGAAGGTTGTGATATGTGCTGAAGGTCACTTAGGTCAATCATCCATCCTAAACATGAACAGGAAAGAGTGAGGCTAAAAATCTGTAATTTGGTATCTAAGGTGAGGAGAGCTTAGGTAGTAGCATTCCAACATGTTACTTATCAATCTAATCTACTAAAGATAAAATAGACCTCAGCTTGGTGCTAGCAGTTCTCCCCAGACCACAAAATGCATGATTTTGCTTTTAGAACTGAATCAGAACCATTTTATGGACTAACTACTCTGCTGGCATAAATGGAAAACGTAAAGTTACAGGGGCATAAAAGCATCAGATAGCCAGTTCTTCTTGTTAAATACTTGCCTTTTTCCCCCCTCCCCAACAGATTCTATGACTATTCAGAAAGTCAAAGGATTGCTGTATCGTCTGCTTAAAATTCCTGGTTCAGAACTGAAACTATCCTATGAAAGTTCAAAAGTAAGTTGACATTCAGTAAATCAATGCATGAATTCAAACTTATTTCTGAATAATACAACTCGTGAAAGGTCACCACTGCATTCTAGAAGGCCACAGGAAGACACTCATTTCACTTAAAGCACAGCATTCTTCTCACTGTAATTTAAGGCTCTGTTCAACTGCCATAAAACCATAGATCCCTGTTAACTGCAGCCATCTGATCCAACTCCCACTTGTGTGCGTTTCAAATGAGCCTGATGAATGTCTGCATTTTTTTTAAATCCTAGATGGAAGGTAAAGAAATTGAGCTAGATAATGACCTGAAGTCCTTGCAATTTTACTCGATAGAAAATGGAGACTGCATGTTAGTACGGTGGTAATATAAATTTGTAATGGACTAAAAAAGGACTGTGCAACTTCAGAAGAGAAGCCAGGGACTACCTGAACAGAATCACACTACAACTTGTGCCTGCACATATTTGTGTGGAAGAACATGGATTTTGTACAGAGGGATGGTATTGTTTTGAAAGAAACTCCTGGCCCATGCGCTACTAGTATCTCAATAAATGAGATTAGCAACTCACTGTTGTTTGGTTTTTCAGTGAATTGTTTAGCATATCAGAGGAGCAGAATTTTGCTGGTTCCTTAAATTGGCAGCCTAAATAGTTGTGAAATAGGAGTTTTCCCTTAAGTTTGTGTTGCAGTGGTGCAGAGAGAACAGTACATTTATTACAGAAAATAATATGGAATCCAGAATCATATTTTCACTTATAATGGGTGCAAGCATCAAGCTGCTAACAGAACTAATGTTGTACTGGAAAAGGCCACTTACATCACTTTGTCTCCTTCACATCTAAAGACCTTATAAGCAGAGGACATAAACACAGCATCTCCAATGCTTTGTAGACTATTTAAGATTAAAGGCTGACAGACATAAGCCTGTATTCTACTTAATCAGTAAGAAAAATGGATAGTCCTGTTAGACCAGACTGCTGAATTTGAGAATTTATTACAAATATCTTGTTAGCGTGTTGTAGGGCTTTACAAGTTAAAAGGTAGTGTCTATACTAGTAAATTGCTTGAACCTGCTTTACTTTCAAGTGCGTACCCTTTAATTATTCACAGAGCCACCAGAATTCCCTTTTGAAACTGGCTATATTTGCAGTAGTTCAAGATTTGGTATAAGCAAACTTTGATACCTGGCATCTCATCCAAACGATTAAACTAAGTATAAAAACACACCAGAGAAACCTTGAACCCAGCTATCCCAAGCTCACATCGCTGCTGTCTTGAATAACAAATTACATTAATTCTGCAAACAAATATACTGGCCTAGAACCTGGACTTCAGGGAGACTGAGCAAGTGTGAGACTGCACACACAGGCTCAGACCTTACCTAGATCTAGGCTTCAGGCAGTATTCCAGCCCAGAGTTAAGTCAGTAGTGCTTTAATTTAAAAAATAAGCTAGTTGGCATTCTGCTGTGTGCATTTATCATTTATTCATTACAAGAAGTTCTTTGACTTAATCAAAAAGAAATTGCTTATCTTAAACATTTTGGTTTTTCTCAGACCAACACCTACCCTATAGAAAATGTTAATGTGGATGGTATCAGTCAATTAGTTATCAAAAGGGATGTGCAAATACATTGCAGGTGGAATTCCCACTATTCACCACCTTAAATATTCCTGATTAGGTAACTCCTAAAACCTGGCCGTTGCCTGGCCTCTGCTCTGTCATCTTTCCTCGCATGTACAAGGATCTCCGCACAGTTCTTTCACCCTCCAGAGCTCTGTTAGTTCCTGTGGAGAATACTGAGGGGAAGACAGCATGCCAGACTCGCACGTCTTCTCACATAGCCAGAGACTGTCCTGTCAGAGACAGTGAGTTCAATCAGAGATTTTAAAAAAGATTTCACCTTCTGCATTAACACTCTTGCTACAGTGAATCAGGTATTTATGATGTACTGCATACTTGTTATTAGGCTCACGAGTCGGTGATAGTGGCCAACAGTATAGCAGAGGGTATGTGCACACTACCCATTAGACCTTTGCTATATTTGAGGTAAGGAATATTCATACCAAAAAAAAAAAAAAAAAAAAAGTCTGCTCATGCTGGCAGGCCTCTAACTTGGCTTCAGTGTATATTTGGCTAGATTCCTCCTGGCCAGAGGTTCTAACAATGCTACAGCAGAAGTTCTGCCAAAAGGCAAGCTTTTAGTAGCAGTGTAAGACCATGCTTTGTTCCAAATCCCTTTGAAGCATCCGTGAGTAGAAATGGAGCAGAATGGGTTTGTGAAGGCCAAGCAAGCTCTACTTTGTGGTTACAGCCTGAAGAGCCACTGGAGCTGGCACAAAGTCCTAGCTCCTGGATGAAGTAGGGCTAGACAGGTTATTATTAATCCCTCCCCTCAGGCTAGCTCAGCCCATAGTTCCAAGCCCGGTATGCAGCTAGCTCTGCATATCTAGGTGGATTCTGTTGCTCCCCCTCCCACCAGTTTTTAGTGAATTTCCCCATGAAGACAGGTTGCCCTTGAATTTTTCATCCTAACCTCCATAGAAAGCTTCTGAACCTGACTGTAGCTTATGTGTAAAAGCTTAAATGTTCTCTGCATGGGGAGAAGGTCTGCATGAATGTCACAGAAGCCAGCTTCAAATGAGATACTGTGGTACTGGCAGCATGCCACCGTGGATACACTGCTCCTGTACCTCAGCCTGCTCATTTATCTCCACGCCATGCTAGAATGCAGGCAGCCCCTTTGTAGCACAGGTCAGACGTGGAAAACTCCTAATGAATACTTGCAGAGGAGCCAGCTGTGGTTGAAAGTGAAAAGCCCAGCATGCATTCGTGAGGGTAATTGCCCCAGAACATTTGCCAAAGACCATGTGCAGGTTTGTTTGTTCCTGGGGTTAGGAAATGGTTTGCTGTAGAGACAATGGCCTAGAGGCAGCTTTAGGGGCTGAAGGCGACATTCAGTGGAAATGAAGTGCCTTAATACAACACTGTGATGCAGTTAGAAGCGGTTGCTGCCCAGGCTCCCCAGATGCACCTGAACCCTCCTCCCAAAGCCTGATCAGAATCTAAAATTGGATCCCTTTGCTCATCTCCTTTGAGGGGCCCAATTCTCCAGATGCCCTTCACACACACACATTGGGGGCCAGTGCCTTAGACTAGTGCAAAGCACTGCATTGCCCAGAAGACAGCCATACCCTCCAGGCTGTAGCTTAGTCCAGCAGTTGGCAACAGTTTTCCAGAGGCAGGCCAGAACGAACCAGCTCGGAGAGAAACTCCTCTGACACCAAATTTTGCCATACCCTCCCTTGTTCCAGGCCAGATTCAAGGGTTCCGGACACTGGATCTGGCCTGCGAGCCGTGAGTTGCTAACCCCTACTGTAGTGTGTGCGCTCACTGCCCAGCCCTCTTGCTGATGCTGAACAAATGTGCAGCTTGCATCACAAGAAAACAATCCCAGTGCTGTAATGCTCAGCCTTCCTGCCCTATCCAACTAGCACCATGCAAACCAGCAGAGAATGCCCATAGGCTTACTCACCTGATATCGCTTGGGCCCTATTGCTGCCATCCAAATGCCCATGCTCACATCTTCACCCTAAAATGACCCATTTGCAGAATGCAAACAATAAACAGCAAAATTAGCTTCAGAAAATGCATGCATGACAAAATTTGGAACTAAATTATATCTGCCATGCGCATGCAATATAACACGAAGTCCTGCTTTTGGCAATGGTAAAATTAATCATCCAAGCGCTTCTGAGGTAGTTTAGTTAATAAGCATGTGGCATTTTACTAATTGGGAACTGAGACAGACAAGTTTAGTGATTTCTGAGACCATATTCCAAGGGCCATGATTAGGAGTTCTCAGTCCCAAATCATGCATCTCCTCTAATAAGCCATGCATTACCCACAACCACAATAGTACCTGGAGGGGAAGAATCTAACCCCTGGGGCAAAAACTCCAAGCATCAGCTTAGAGCACTCGAGCAACCCAACAGCTGCCCAATAACCCCTCCAAAAACACACCTCTAGTACCTGGTAGGTCTTTAGCCTTTCAGAGTTACTTGCCAGCCACTGAACAATGTCTTTGGAGATAACATAACCAGACCCACAAGCAAAGGCTGGATAAGCTGGACTTGGATACTCCAATTCTTGCCACTTCCCAGTTCGGTCAACTGCCCAATTCAGCCTGAAACTTAAGATCAAAATAATGATGTGAACTTCTTTTAAGTAATGTCACTTCAACATCCATGCAACTTGGCTTGCTGTACTTTTGCACTGCTAAATAATAAGCATTGATTTAAAAGCCTGGAAAATCTGTTTTTTGGAGTTATAATTCAAATAGTCCTATTACACAAAGTCTCGAGGTCTGTTGAGGCCAAGCACAAACCACTGAGCACTTTGAAATTGGAAATTACATCCTGTTTCCTCTAGATGCAGACATTTTTCAGCACAAACCCCAAAAACTTTACCAGCCAGCTAATTTACAGACTATCGCGCTGCTGCTAGCTTTGGTTTATAAAACCACAAATGTACATACGTACAGTCTGCACGACAACACACCCTGTTGCCTTCCCTGCTCAGATCCCTGCCTCTCCTATATGTTGGAAATAGATGACAGGTACTTCCAGCAAACAGGCAGCTAGTGGGATGTTAAATGTGCTGTGCTAGTATCAGCTTCACCAATATCAACTGATACGCTCTTAAAATGTAGCAAGCAAGCAAGGGAAAGGGATGATCCAGCAAAAGGGATGCTATTTATTCTGTTATCCCTAGAAAAGAGGGAAGTAATGACCCAGGATCCTGGTTTTCTCTGATAAAAAAAAAAAATCAGAAATTCTCTGATAAACCCAAAGTCTGTGATTAAAATTAAAGATCCCATCATAGGGCCCCTAGACCTGTGTTACCCCTTGTTTCCCTTCCACAGCCCCCGCCCCAGCCCTGCTCATACCCCCTCCACAGCCTGATGGGTAGTGCTGTGCAAAGCTTTGGTTGCTGATTCAGTTTGGAGGCTGAACCACCGAATATAAATTGAATTGGGAGGACCCTGCCCCAAATCGATTCGGAAAAAGATTCAGAGATTCAGAAGGCAGTCTTTCAGGGGAACAACCTGAGAAGAGGAGGGGGGAGCACGGTGGGGAAAGACTAACATCTGTAGCTGACCAGCGACCGTGATCTTTCCCCGAGTCCCCTTCTAATCATTGCTCTGGGGAAAGGACACAAAAACAGCATATAAGCCTCTGTCTGCAGCCTTTCTGTCCCTTTTGTGAGCTGTTTTTGCCTGAGCAACAGTGTCTGAAAGGTACAAAGGTGGCTTGGCTTCCTACTTAGTCTCCTGCTAGTTTGTTTTAGGAAAGGATTGGATATGGCTTACAAACTAGAATCCCTCTACTTATCCCTATCCAATCCGTTTTTATTCAACTTATTCTTTCCCCCTCAAAACCTCTTATTTGTTCTTGGGTTTTTTATCCCTCACACTTCTTAAAAAGAAAGCTGCGTTTTCCCTGGCAGCGTGATCCATCACTGTGCAGGAAAGCACATGCACGCACACACACGTGCACATACACAAAGAGGAGATATTACTATTATTAATTACACACACATACAGTAAACTAAACAACATAGAAGAAGTCAGACACATTCTTATGGTATTTCACCAGACTGAGGGGAAAGACAAGTGAGATAAGGATCACAAAGGGCATGGCAGGAATGATAGCCTTCCCAATGTGGATACTGAGTTGGTGCAAAACCAACAAGAAAAGCTGGACATTTATAAGTCAGCAGGACCAGCTGGACTTCACCGGAGAGTGCTGATGGAGCTGGCTGAGGTCAGTGTGAACCCCCTGGCAAAACTCTTTCAAAAATTGTGGCACACAGGAGATCACTGAGGACTCGAAGAGGGCCAACATTGTGCCCATCTTCAAGAAGGGGAAGAGGGAGGACCTGGGCAACTATAAGCCAGTCAGCCTATATGCTCCATCCTCCATCCCAGGGAAAATCCTGGAAAAACTCATTAAAGAATCTATGTGCAATACGCCCGTTGAGGGTAAAATTCTGAATGACAGTCAGCATGGCTTCATCGCGGGTAGGTCCTGTCTTACCAAGCTCATCTCCTTCTATGAACAGGTCTCTCACCATGGGAGAAAAGGTTGACATTATATACCTAGACTTCCAAAAGGCTTTTGATTTAGTATCCCACCATATCCTTGTGGAAAAATTGGAAGATTGTGGGCTTAACTGCTCAACAGTTCAGTGGGTGGAAAACTGGCTGCATGGTAGGACCCAAAGAGTTCTCATATGTCATGCTGGTGGGAAGTGGTCAGTGGTGTCCCTCAGGACTGGTGCTTTTCAACATCTTTATCAACGATTTGGATGTGGGGGTGAAAAGCTTGCTGGCCCATTTGCAGATTACACCAAGTTATGGGGGAGCGTGGACATGCCAAAAGATAGGTTGCAGATACAGGCAGACCTGGGCAGGTTCAAGAGTGGGGGGGGACCAGAACCAGATAAAGTTCAACACTCAGAAATGTAAGGTGCTGCATCTGGGGGCAAACAATCCCCAACGTACCTACAGGCTCAATGGCAACAATATCACTTGCACCACAGCTGAGAGGGACGTAGGGGTAGTGATCGACCATTGCATGAACATGAGCCAGCAGTATGGTGCTGTGGTTAGCAGGGCAAACAACACATTGGCATATACTAACCATTGCATCTTATGGAAAACTAAGGAAGTGATACTCCCATTGTACTCTGCACTGGTGAGATCACAGCTGTAGTACTGTGTCCAGTTCTGGGCACTGCACTTCAACAAGGCCATGGAACAACTTGAGAGGGTCCAGAGAAGGACCATATGATCAGGGACTTACAAGACAAGCCATACGAGGAGAGGCCGATGGACTTGGGCCACTTCAGCCTACAGAAGAGAAGGCTGAGCAGGGACTTGGTAGCAGCCTACTGCTACACTAGGGGAGTACATCAAGAACCCTGGGGAAGACCAGGAGCAATGGATACAAACTCCCGGAAGGCCACTTCAAGTTCAATTCCAGGAAAAACCCCTTCAGTCAGGGTGTCCAGACTGTGGAATAAACTCCCTGCAGTGGTGGTGCAGTCATCTACCCTGGTGGTTTTCAAGAGAAAGAGTGGACAGTCACTTTGCTGAGGTCACTTGACCCTAGTTGTCTTTTCCTGCCTAGTGCAGGGAGACTGGACCCAATGATCTACCAGGTCCCTTCCAGCCCCTAACAATCTATGAATCCATACAGTAATCAGAGAAGAATCAGAGATATTACAGCAGCACATGTACACAGACATGTTTTCCAGCACAGGAAAGATTAATATGTAGCATGCTGGGAGGGAGAGGGGCTAAAGGGGGTAGAGGGAGAGCTAAAACTGCAAGTTCCCCTCCCAAACATAGGCGCACCCTCTTTCCTGGCAGCCATGAGTCTTCTGCTGCCAGTGGGACCAAGGAGGTGGGAGCAGCACCTATCCCTGCACCTGCACCACCTCCCCTAACACCAGAAATAGGTACCACCAGCAGAATGACAGTCTCCTCCACCCCAATTTCATCTCCCAGCATGAGCCTCCTAGTGCCAGAGGAGGAGCTGGATATGGAAGTAGGGTACCTGACCGCCGTAGCAAAAGAAATTCTAGGGACTGAGGAGGAATCAGAGTTTGTGCTCCATGCTCCTCAAAATTCCCCTGGACCCAGGTTTCCTCCTCTGGAAAACAGCACCTCAGAGGGGGTTGAGGTGACTCAACTGTGTCAGCTCCTCCTCTTGTTGTGCCTCAGCCTGTTGAGGGGAATAAGGCAGGATCCCCACCCTCAACCCAGAGGCAGGGAGATAGTCTTGTGTGGGATCATTCTGAGGTGGCAGATGATCCCAAGTATGTTATCTGCCATCACTGCTGAAGGCAGATCAGCCAGGGCAAGAAGGTGAAACACTTCAGCACCACAGCAATGCTGCTGCATTTCAGGAGGCAGCACCCCCTTGGCCTTGTTCCTCCTCAGCCTGGCACCAGTGGTTATGTGCCCAAAGGAAAATCTCCCTCTTGCTCCAAAGCCCATGTCCACACAAAGAAGAGGCAGGCCACCTTGGAGTGGTGGAGGAAAGCTGCAGAGGGACGTGTGTTGCAAGGGTGAGTGAGGTCACCCAGAGCATTGGGGAGATGCTTGCTGTGCATGGCCAGCCCTTCTCCTTCGCTGAGTGGCCATGGTTCAGTCAGCTCATAGCTCTATCCTAACAAGTGCTCACATACACCACCTGTAGCAGCATGGTGGTGCCCTCCCTGTATGAGGCATGCATGGAGTACTTGAAAGAGGAGCTGCGCAAGGCAGGGCTGCAGATAGCCTTGCACTTCACCTTGGACGTCTGGAGCAGCTGGGGTTGAGATCACACCTACCTCTTTCTCACAGAGCACTGGTGCAATCAGTCAGGCCATCAGTGGACTCTTCTTCAAGTGCAGGTGATGGATGAGTCCCACACGGCAAGGGAGATCATGGTGACCATGAACCACATGGTGTAGGGGTTGCTCACTTGGCAAGCCAAGCTCACCTACGGGTTCATGGTCACTGACAATGGGGCCAATATGGTCAAGGCGGTCTAGGATACCAACTTTGTTGGCATCTGCCATGAGGCACACAAGTTCCACCTCATAGTGAGGGAAGCCTTGGAGGGGAATAGGGCTGCCAGTGATGTCACCATCACTACCACCCAGTTGATTTCAAAATGTAGGAAGGTGGCAGGCTACTTCCACTGCAGCATCAAGGCAGAGCTGAGTATCCTGCAGCACAAAACCATGCAGGATGTGGAGACTCAGTGGAACTCCACAAACCTGATGCTCAAGTGGCTGGTTGAACAACAGAAGGCCATCCGTGAGATGACCTTGCTTTGGAAGGTTGGGATCAGCAGCTCCCTTAACAGAGTTCAGTGGGATACCATCTCCCAGATCTTGGTGGTCCTCAAGCCCTTCCTTGAGGTCACTGAGACCCTCAGCACTGGCAATGCCCTCCTCAGCCAGGTGATCCCCATGGTGAGAGAACTGGAAAACCAAATGAAGAACTTCCAGGGGATCAATGTTCCTGGTTGGGGCAGGCTGCTGTCACCAGATGTGCAGGCACTGGTGAGATGGTTGAAGGAGGGCATCAGGAAGTGCCTGGATCTGTTGCAGTCCAGTACAATCCACATCCTGGTAGGCATTTGTTACCCCGCCAGGCTGTGGAGGTCCTGGGAGAGGGCAGCAGGGTGGAAGCCTGACCCTGAAGTGGGCAGCCCTAGACCCATGCAGAGATCTGGGGAGCGTAGGTACCTCTGCCCCCCAAGAGCGCACGCAGTTGCAGGGAGCAGCCCCCCCACAACCAAGCCCACAGCAGGCAGCCTGTCCTGCTCCACACACAGATCTAGGAGGCGCGGGTCCCCCCTGGCCTTCAGGAGTGTGTGCAGCTGCAGGGAGCTGTCCCCACCCCCTGCCCCCTGGATGAGCTGCCTGCGGTCCCATCCCACTCCCCACCAGGGCCCTGCGGCTGTATGTCGTGGCCACGGCCCAAGCCCCAGGTACTGCCTGGCTGGGCAGCAACCCCATCCCCTCCCTGTGGGAGCTGCTCTCCAGGCCACCTGGCAGCCATGTGCATATGGTGCCCCCTGCCTGCCCGCCCTCCTCCTGCTCTCTGCCGGCCCCCAGTGAGCTCTTTGCAAAAGTGCAAAATCCACAGATTTTTCCAGTAAAATGAGAAATCCGCATTTGCCTCTGGTAAAAGGTAAAATCCATGGTTTTGTCTGTTTTCCTCATGGGAACCAGAAAACCTGGATCCCTGCTAATGACCATTCAGAAATTAAACTAAGTTGAGGGTCCTGGACATTCTGGAGATGGCCATCTTGCCTTTGAATTGCCACAGCAGCAAGTCTCAAGCTCGCAGAGCACCAGGTCAGAAATCAGCTGGTTTCAAACCCGCAAACCTGCCACAGACTTGTTGCCTATGGGGTGACCAGAGAGAAGTTCAGGAATTGATAGGCAGCAGGTATGTGTAGCAAGACAAACGGCCTCTCCCTCCCCCAGAGTCTTCTTTCTCCAGGACCCTAGACTTTCTTCCTCACTCTGGTGGCAAAGCCTTAAACCAAACCAGTGAAGTCTTCAACTCAAAGACACTAACCAGTCCTGTCCTCAGGCCTTGGATCCCAACAGAGTTTCTAGCCCCGCTCCCAGCACTGATGTTACATTAAAAATAAACACAGGTCTCCAAGTCTACAGAGACCCAAAGCTCCCTGCACTCTCTCCCTTGCCCCACTCCCCAGGATATTTTATTGTGGAAGCCTGCTACCTGCTGTGTCCTAAGGTTACTGTTCCAGGGGAAGCCCAGCAGAGTTGGGAGCCCCGATCAGCCCCCATTACAGGGCTCCTAGACAGGCAGCATTCTGGGTTTTCTCCTATGCTATGTGCTGCTTCCCAGGATCCCACCCTCAGAGTCTGCCACCTTCAGCCCAAAGGTCTGCCATTTAAAACACGGCCTCTGGAACAGGGTAGCACAGCTCTAGTGCTTTCCTTTTTTGGTTTTAAAAAGTGATGTATACAATTCCCTGTACATGCGATTTGTGGTATTTGCTCTGCTCCACAGAATATTTTGCAAGCTGTGGCAGAAGGGTGCTAGGGAATAGCTAAATATTTCTTTGAACAGACATGCTTATCTGAGGCAGGAGGCTGAGCGTTTTGTGCAAAAGGATTCTGTGCTTTACGATTCCCTTGCATGATACCAGGCACAACTCTTCCTCCAACTTCTGGCTGGAAGATGAGGCAGGCTGTCTGGCTAGGTCAGGGATTACTTTGTTCTGTGCTCTTCTGCTTTCTTTGACAGACACCCATGTGGTGGCATGTGTGCCAACAAAGAGTTTTTCCCCCTTTCACAAGAAGGCACGTGATTTAAGTCCATCATAAAGTAAGTTCAACAGCCTCAGTAAACTTCCTAATAGCCCAACGGTTATTTTAGAGCCATTAAATACTTGCACATCAGTTTGGATGCAGTAGATCCTAGTAGGGTAGAGCTGATGGCTTGGTAGAGACAAGCATAAAACTATCACAGGGCATACCCACATAATGGCTGATGCTAACCATCAGTATCACTCTGTCTAACAAGCACTGACGTTCACCCAAAAGATGCTCAGCTGCAAGCAAATAAGTGTTTTTCACTTTAGGCTAGTTACTTTGAGTCGTGGTACATACATTTACATCCACACACACACATACTTTGCTAAGCAAAACCTGGGTTGCAGTTACACCACTGCAAGTAATTAAAGGCAGAAGGCAACGTGAAGTCAGGACAGCAATGTAATTCTTGCTGGATCTCTAGTATCTCTCCCACTGGCAGTGAATGTTCTCAGTGAAAATTTGAATGTACCAACCCTTGGAGAAGAGACCTCAACATACTGATGGAAAAAATAAATGAACACAAATATAATTGTAGATGATTACAACTGGGCCATCACCTATAATGAATCATATGGTAAAGTGTTTTCATACTCACCCTGCCTGAAAAAGGAGACCCCACAGCTATAGTTTCAGCTATCTGTATAATAACATTAAATGTTTGAACCCGTTATGGAATTTTTTTACTTTCTGTCAATTGACAAGCATCAGGCCTACGACAGGGAACGATACTGTTTCAGCCAGAAATCGCATTTGTAACCACCACGCAAGTTCAAGTTTACCAACACTTACACAGCTTGTATGTTCTGTTTTGTTTTGACATTCTGTATTTTCCTTTACACTGTGTTTTGAAGGCTGCTGTAAGTGTTATTGCACCTTGTATCCAATATTTGACAGTAGGTTTCAATTGCCAATTATAAACACACAGCAAAAAGTGGTTGAAAACCATCCAAACAAGAGGAACCAATCAAAAGTACCTTCTTAAACAACAGGGCCCCTCAGCCTTGTGCCCAACACCATTTTGGTACAGACATGACTTTTATCCCTAGAGGGGAAAAAATGTCTTAGGCTATTTGTGTTTTAGAAACAGCCAGTCATACAAAACCACCTAGAAGAGGGCTTTAGTCAGGGTATTCTAAAGAGTAGTTTTGCTCAGGATAGCAGTATAATTAGAGGTGGGCAAGGGGGGCACAAATTCTAGGCACTGATTAGGAGGGCAGGCAGGGGGCACCAGAACAGACACAGCTATGCACTGCTGCTCCAGCAGCAACAGGTCCAGGGCAGAGAAAAGAGTCAGGAAGTGAAGGCAGGAAGGTGTTGTCCCCATACATGCACCCAGTTACTGAATTAAATGTTTGACATTTTTGTTCAACATTGCATTCAGCAGCGCCTGTGGATCAGAAGGCAAGCAAAAAGCTTAACTATTTGGCTGGGAGACACCTTCCCCCGTAGCTGTCAGGACCCTAGAGCCCCCATGGCTCCATTCCCCAAGTCCTGGACACTGGCTGGAGCCTGCAGCTGCCCAGGGTGCAAACCTTACCAGATTCATCTCTGCCAGGATGTGTTTTCAGAGTTATAAACTAAGTATCATAGTATCTAGGGTCAGAAGGGGCCTAGAGCAGGCCATCTAGTCTGACCCCCCGCCAATGGCAGGAACAAATCCCAGGGTCACAGGACCCCAGCCAAGTACCTATCTAATCTATTCTTGAAGGTGCCCAAGGTAGGTGCAAGAACAACTTCCCTAGGAAGCCGGTTCCACATCCTAGCCACCCTAACTGTGAAGTAGTGTTTCCTGATGTCCAACCTAAACCTGCTCTCCAGTAAC